>CAJOBZ010000021.1:3692500-4322500 GCA_905332375.1 Pieris macdunnoughi | reverse complement strand
TATTAATCAAAGATTTAAGTTTGCGCCTAGAAGATAGTACCGGTGACTGGGTGCTGCTTGCTTGCTTCGAATAAGTGGCAGCACCGAGGAAATGCTGCCATCGTTAAATGTACACTGCCACAGGGACTAAACTTTTTAAATTTGTTTTAATTTTTATTAATTTTAAATTGTATTATTATTACTATGTAGGTTAAGAAAATTTTAAATTCTGCATATTTGATTGTTATGATTACTATTAATGGCAAAATGTGGTTTATGTCTTAAAAATTAAAGAATCTTTGTCTATATAAATACAACGCATGTAACACTGAGATTCGAACTACGTTTTCGTGCCTCAGCATTGAGAGTCACACTTTATACTACAACACTCATGCAATACATGAATTATATAACCTGCTTTAATTATTTTTATAAGTACCGATATATAGTAAAGATTTATCAAATTAGAAGAAATTCCCTGTATGTATTTGTAAAGTGCTAATACAATTTGTACTGATGAAGTGCATATTCGGTTCAAGGAGGGCGAACACTTTGATACAAATTGCTAAATGCATGTCGCATAATTCAATTAATTCCCTCCACTATGATATCGTCCGTACACAATTTGCACTGTTTCTCTTTGTGTTCATTTAATTTTATATACTGCTATTATAAGTAACTTTCCTAACAAAACTAGATAGTTGTTCTAAAAATACTTTCCAAATCAGCTCAGTTCTTTGGATCTTATGGTTTCTGCTGATGCGCGTTGTCTTTGGGCGTATAATACATTAGCACAAAACCATATTTAATTGTGTAGATTTTTTTAAGGCTTAGAACATTCGTAGTAATTGGCTTAATCGACAATTCTATCTAGAATAATAATGACTTGAGCTATTTTTAACAAAATGAAAGTAGAATCTTTAATCGATAACGAGCCAACAGCGCACGTGCATAGGGCTACGAACTCTACGCACATTCTACTGGTCGTTAGACAATGCAATTTAGTGTCTATGGACATTATAACTATCTACTCCTTGTATAACATAATTGAACTTGTACCTAAAAAAAAATATTAATGTAAAATATGTTAGGAAAATAACATTTTTTTTTGTCTGTTTCGGTTAAGTAATTATAATAACATAATTCATGTTCCTTAGTTTAATCGATTTCCATGAACCTACATATTTTATTACAGAATGCAATAAAGTCATTGTACACTGAAGAATGTGCAGTGTTCTCGGCATTTTATGTTTGGTATACATTGTAAAGCAGTGTTGGCGTAGTGGCTTCATCGTGCGACTCTCATCCCTGAGGGTGTAGGTTCGATGCGTGCACCAATGGACTTTCTATGTGCGCATTTAACATTCGCTCGAACGGTGAAGGAAAACATCGTGAGGAACCGGCTTGCCTGAGACCTATCACCTACTTGCCTATTAGATTGGCAAATGATCATGTTACAGAAACAGAATTCTGAGGCCCAGACCTAAAGCGCCACTGATTTATTTCATACATTGTATGTGTGTATAGAGAAACGAATGAGGTAACTTAATTTTCGTCTGTGATGATATTATTAGGCTTCATATTACGCAACGGTTTTCACACCATTATAAAATTTCACTCCTTTTCGTAGTGAGAAAGATGAATTAAGTTTGATTGTGAACGATCAAGAATCCAGTTTCTTAACGATCCGTCTTTATGTTTAGCCATTCGACCATCGTCTTTTGTCTTTGAAACAGAAAGTTTAATTCAGAACTTTCTTTCTATGGCAGCCCTACGATAGCGTGGTTTCATTAAGCAACTATTCAATGTAGATAGCTCTACGGGAAACCTTTTTATTAAATTGGACGAGGGCGGCAAACAGCTGGCTGACTTGTACGGCCTCGCCCGTATGATTTATTCATGTTGATTTACTTAAATTAATCTAATTTACTTAATTGTATCAACCCTGGAAGAAACCCTATACATAACTTAGGGGTCTTTGTAATACATAGGGACCGTCAAAAATTTAAATATAATATATACCGTGATGACAAAAATATTTTAATTACAATAATAATTATAACCACCGCTACAGCCCCTGGCCTAGATATTGGCTTGTCTTTCATTTGTTTTGGGTCTAAGACATTTTGATTTTCTCACGATGTTTAACTACACCCTGGTTCACGGAATAAGAAAAATCCAATAGTGGAACGTTAACCTAACGTTTGAGAATTTAACCACTAGACCAACTACTTTACAAATTTTGATTTAAACGTGACGAAATAAAAATTTTGAAGTAGCATTTATAATTAACACTTAATTAAAATTCCTTAGATATTGAAATGCTTGTTGAAATAAAAAGGCTTTATTACTTGACGATAAAGTTGCTAACATGGGGTAAAATATTTTGAGTATTGTGGTCACGTACGCCATAAAGCTGAGTTGCCGGTAAGTGGAAAACTGTGTAAGCGTTCCGAGTCTTCATAATGCACGCATATCGAGATTGGAATCACTTTGATCTTTATAGCATACGAGGTGGTGCACGCGACCTCTTCTGCGTTAGGTTCATACAAGCAGATATTAAAAACTTCGGACAACTTCCGAATTCGAGCCATGGACGATTTTATACCTTTAGAAAACGCAATATCAGCAGCCAACAGGAATAGCATATGTAATAGTTATCATAGAGAATAGGAGATGGTGGAAATAATTACGAATAATTACGGCTTTTTATTGAACACATTAAAAACATATTTACTAAGAATTTAGATTGAAGCACCCTAAGGCTTAAACCAAAAAGTTTTCCCACTCAATATCAACAATACCGGCATACTATTTCTCCCTTTTTTGAGTATTCTTCTTTCTATAGATACTTCGTGATGTTTCGATGTGAAAAAACATCGCATTGATAAATTCCTTTCAGTTTCAAAGTTAAGAATACAAAAGTAGAGTAAACACTAAAATATATCTACAGATTGTTTTATGTTTTATTCCAAACACGCCATACGGAGTTATTACGCGGAACCCTTTACCCTGGGGCATGGGGTATGGGCCCGCCCGTTCCATCAGTCGTCATTTGTTCACCCGCCTACCTTCCTCACGTCAATACGAAATTTGCTTTTACATTAATGATCTCCTGTTTATTTAACGAGGCTTTAGTGTTCATTAATTGGGGTTAGGTTTTAAGGTAGACGATTATTCATCATCAGAGCAGTGCAGGCTATAGGTTCGATCCCCGGCTGTGCATTAACGGACTTTCTTTCTATGTGCGCATTTAACATTCGCTCAAACGGTGAAGAACAACATCGTGAATTTGCCTTAGATCCAAAAAGTCGATGACGTGTGTCAGGCACAGGAGGCGGATCACCTACTTGCCTATTAGACAAATTATCATGAAACAGATACAGAAATTACAGGGGCAAGCCCTAAAAAGTTTGTAGCGCCACTGATTTATTTTATTTTAATAGATCTATAAGTGTAGGAGATGTATGTGAGTTCGACTGTTGACTGCCGTCCTAAGTGGCGGGACGTAAAGTTTAGTAGTTTATGGTGTATGAACCTGAATACAAAAGACAGCGCGTTTTGAAATTTTCTGTATATCGATAGACGTCTTTAGAAGTGAGTTTCGTAAAAAACGTTTATCTCAGAAATAGGCCCTGATTGACTTTCTTTCTTCGGTCTCTTAATTATTTGGACCAGACCCTTAGATGGGCTAATTACTGATCGGATGCTAGCCATAAGAGTAATCGAATATGTTAAGTATTAATTACTTAAAGGAAAAAATCAATTAATGAGAGGATGCACCTAGATCTCTAGATAAGATAATTACGTTAAGTTATTTTATAGTTTGTTATTTATCAACCGCTTTAACTTAAATATTCAAATCTATAAATATTGGAGAATGTCCGATACTTGGCCTAAGCGTTTAATTCCATTGATTTAAATATGTAATTATATGGAATGAACGATACAGTATAACGGTCTAATTCATAAAAATGCATTACGCCTAAATTGTTTAAAGAATGTTTTGTCATTTTTAATTATTTAGTAACTAAAACTGGAGTGACAAGGACAAAATATTCTACAACTATCAATAAGATGATAAATATCATAAGATAAACTCGCATTTAACATTTTGTTGTAATATTGTAGACTAATTTAAATTCTACTTATAATTGTTATTTATTTATAGCAGAACTCAAAAAACAAGGGAAGGGACCCCCTTAGACTAAATAACATACTACCTTAATGTTTCACTAATACCAAAATAATAATATATCGCTGTCTCTAGCGTAACTTAAGTTCGAATTACAAATAAAAATCAATGAAGTTTTCCCACAAATATCGCGTTTATCAGCCCTGTTTAATGCCGCGTGCGCCTGAAGCGGAAATGTGTTCACGTGCTCCGCCGGAAGTAGAATTTTCGTTGACTCATATTTCAAATATCTATCATTCTGTCAAGTGTATATATAAAACTGCTTTGTATTGTGACTTACGCAACATTTTCGTATGTTTAACTTAACTTAGAAAGCCTTAGGTATATACGAGTATATACCTTGGCAAATATTATATAATAGGAAAATCAAGTAAATAAATTAAATAAATAGGTCCAACTTTATTTATAAAATAGGTTCTGTGGGCTACAACGAACTTAGAGTGCGCCGGAATTGGCACTTACCAGTTACCGTGTATCTTATAAAATTTGTACGTGGAATGGAAAACAATCCGGCAGTGCTCCAGTGCTTAGGCCTCAGGGTGCCTGATAATTACGTTAGAAATAAAAGTCGTCATTTATTTCAACAACACCACATAAAATGGCACTTTTGAACGTCAAATAAAATATAAACATGATTCTAGTTGCCCCTTCCAAAATGTAGTTTCGTGTGGAGAAGAATGGGCAAGAAACTCCACACTTACTCTTTTACAATATTTCATATGCATTAGTTAAATAATTAAATGTGAAGAAAATGTACTCCTAGAATAAAACTACGATAAAAAAGATATATTAAACTGTATAGACGTTTTTAATTTTCCGTTGAGTGAACTGACAAAAGGTCAGCTTCATGTCAGTAGGTACTGTTAGAAATAGTTAGTCGTTTTGTAAAAATTTTTATCAATTACTATTCAATGTTGTTGATATAAATGTAAATAGTTGGTGAATTGGAGTAATCTGCCTTGCGATTCTGTAACTCACTTTTCGAACTCACACAGCGGTTTTCGCATCGGCGGTCGCTCTCAAATCAGTCGTGAAGCAGTCATTTTATGATTTGACATTCTGAAAAGGTAGGAGCTTGTAGTTTATTGTTTATCAGAATGCCAAATCATAAAACGACTGCTTCAACCGCTGTGTGAGTTCGAAAAGTGAGTTGTAACTCACTTTTCGAATCACAGGGCTGTAATGGTAGCTTATTTTGTTAAAAATATAACGAAAACCGGCGTAACTAAAAATAAAATATATACATACATTAAAAGTATATATTATTCGTACCCAAACTCAATTAAATGAAAGGACTATAAAGTCAAAGTCTATGTATTTAAAGATGTAGATAAAAAATTCTACAATGTAGAGTATAATTTAAATCAAAATGTAAACGAAAATGCATTTACAAGTCACCCTCGTAGATAAAGTATCATCTCACGGGTCGACACGTGTCTCGATACCACTCATTGTCACCGACACGAGTCAATATCCCCCAATCATTATTATCTTGTATGTTTATTACCTGAGTATGTAGTAAAGTAAAATAACCTAGCAACGAAAAACATGTGTAGCGCACGAAACGTAAAATGAGTATTTTTTCATAGGTACTATCTTGGATATAAAACAGATTTTTCAAACATTGGTATTGCCGTTAGAGGTGGTGAGTTAGACAATAGACATAAGATAGAATAGGCTTGGGAGAGGTCTGGGGTTAACCGTAGACTGGCCGGTGGTGCGAGGCTGGGGTCTCGGTCTCGAGTGGCCCGGAACCGCAGCTCTTGATTGAGCTCTATGTCGGATATAAGGCTTGAAATGGGTAGCCTTGGCGAACCCTAAGGGCCCATCTTAAGGGCAAGATAGAAGCGCGGGAGAAAGAAACTACATAAGCCGGGTAGAATGGTATATAATAGCAAAGGACAGATCATCATGGCTACATTTGGAGGAGACCTTTATCGAGAGGCAAGTAAGTTTTAATAATAGCAAATATTGTATAAAAGAAAAAAATAGCTCCACTTAGCTCACCAATAAAAGCTTAATTGATTTTTTTATCGTCGGCGGAGGACCTGCAAGATTTTCAATAAGAAAATTCACGTTAGTAAATTGCAAATGTAAAATTGGACATTTCTAGCTATAGGTTCGGGTATAGTATTAGGTCCTTACATATGAAAATGGCGTTTTGAACGCCGGCCATGGCGTGCGTGGCGTACTCATAAATATCGCGATATTTCATGTTTTCCATTTTATAAAAAGAGTGACGCAAATAAAAAAATTAAAACGAGAAAATGAAATGAATCATGGTTTTCGAAAAACAAACGCACGAGTATATTGCTGTATTAAATTGAATTTGGAATTCCAAACCAAAGAGGAGATATCGTACTATGTATATACAGAAAAGGCAATTGTTTTATATAATATGCGGTTTTAAATATATATTTGCTGCATTATATTATTAACTTTTAAAGTACAAATCAAATTAACCATTTCCCCAAACTTACGTAATATAAATCTTTAGTTCTAGACTTCTTTGTTCTATAATAGGTTTGAGTATTCCCACTTTATAATATATGACGCGTCAGCAATATTATCGTGTTCGCTTAATGTACCGTATCGCTAACCCTCGTATCTTCTATGATGGGCTTTCAAGTGCTATGGCGCGAATATCATCCGATTAGCATTAGATAACAAGCATAGCCGTGACCAAACGGACATCTATTCAAGGCTTGTTGTGGTTTGTTTGACATTCTGTAAATAGGTTTTATGACATTGTCAAACATGCCCAGATACTAGATTATAATAATATAACCGAGAGGCCCTACAATAACCCTATATGGGTGATAGCCTCAGATTGCATCCGTTTCTTTTATAGGCACGTAGGTGAACAACCTTCTGTGTCTGATGTGATTGGGTCTTAGCCGCAAAGAACTGAATGAGCACATAGATAAAAAGATCTATAATAAGCGGGTTTTGAACACGCAAGCTCAAAGTTGGGTATCGCAATTAATTCTCGTAGTGGACTCTAACCTTAAAATCTAATTGTAGTCCTTAACTAACATTCTAATATATATAGTACATCACATCTCGGTACAAGTTCTTTCTGTATCCTTTTTTATATACAGGTAAGACTCTAAGGATGAGTTTACACTAGATAGGTGTTTAGCACATATCTGTGATGTCCGGACCATCTTGTGAGTGACGAGCAGGCCAATATTTGTATAGAGGCAGGATGTTTGCTCCACGAATAACGCTAACGGGCTAAAAGCTAAGATAATATTTAAATTCTAAATCTTCATTCTATGTTAACAAAAAGTTATCGCGATGTCATGGACACGCACAAATCAGCCGTTTTCAGCCGCAGCAGCTTTTAAAAGATAATATTTTTCAACGTAAGGTAAGTATTGAAGCGATATTTATTTATTTTAACACATACCTATTTGGCGTAATACTTAGAAAAATCTAGAATTAAGAAATAACAGTTGACTTTATATTGTATTTTATATAAATTATTTTTGTACCCATACACATTTTCATCTGACCTATAACCTACAATAATGCTCGACGTAGAAACGTTCAAATCTTATCAGACTAACAAAAGTGACATATTGTGCTTATCTGTGACAGTTCTGACTTTTTGTGGAGTTAAATAAAGGCCTATGGATGCTGAATTTATTATCAGCCGGAAGGCGCGCTCTTGACCCCAAAGTGATAAGGAAATATAAATAGTTTACAGATGTTATGTTTGTAGAATTCTCTCTATGATTCAGATGTAATAAAGTAAGGTTAAGTTTTAAGTGATAGTTGGTTATTAATTCGTTGTTAACTCAGAAGGTAAGATTCAGAAAGAGGCCTTATTCCCTGATTTCGATAATCTTTTGTATTCGCTTGTCTAACGTTTGACGTAAAATATATCGCGCAGCACAACAACTATTGGGAAAGTATAACAATATTTCCATTACAAAAGCATATCTGATCACTTCCTTAGAAGATAATATTAAATAGAATAACAACAGAACAGGGTGTGATGTTGCGTCAGAGATATTTTTTTAATACCACATAAAGGTATTAGAAATATGTGCTATCGAAGAATTAGGAATGAAATAAGCGATTGCAGGACAATTTTTATTCCCTAACATATAAATAAGTGGACGTAGTGGTATATAGTATTTGATACAGCTTCGTAATACAGCATTGCAGTCTATTGTATATTAGTATATAAAAACTTTAGGTACATTGTTAATATATTAGGGAAACAAAAAACATTACATATTATTTTTTGTACATAAAACATTGGGAATATATTATGAAATATAACGATTGCTTAACTTTCGTTATCTTCTAAAGATTTTCAAATCTGTAATATTTTGACACTTCAGTTTTTACAAGTGAAGTGGAGACGATTGGTGCAAGAAGATAAGAACGATGAATGCGTATTGATTAAGTGTGTGGAGAAATCATTTTTTCCAATATTAATTTGTTTTATTTTAAATAAAAACTTATTAACAACTATTACGATATAGAAATCAAAATGTATATGTAATTAATATAAAATACATAAAAGGTAGGCCTTTTCATGAGAGCATGATGAAATTTAAATTAGATCAAGAAAAAGTATATTAAAAACATTGTCGACCCTGCCAGGATTCGAACCTGGAATCTTCTGATCCGTAGTCAGACGCGTTATCCGTTGCGCCACAGGGCCGATGCAAGAATTTTTGAAAATGAGGGATAATATCTATATAAATTTCGAACGAATTATATCATAATATTTTTATTTCAGATTTTACATACTGGGCCGCGATGTAGTTAAGACATTTCGTCATTTAGATTTGATAATGGAGGTCATTTATTGTGAATACATGAAATAACGCGCAGTAAATAAGAATAATATTATACATAACTGCCGGTTCTCTTTCTGCACCGACTCTACCCACAAATAACAGCTATAATATAATCGTTGTTAGACTGTTTTAACCTTGTCGTAACCCTTGTAACGTTGCAGCATTAAAACATTTTACTAATTAATGCAAGAAGTGTGTCGTGTGGAGGTCACGTGTCCTCATTAGTTCGTTTTGAAGCCACGTGGCGCTTTTGTATCTACATTTATATGATTTCGTTACAAATATATAATAATATATACAGGTTCATTGTAGTGAGACATTTTAATTCTGTTTACGCAGTAATGGTCGTAAACCGTGTGATTCTCTAGCAGTGTATAATAGGTAAAAGAAGCTATTTGCTTACTTTGAAATAGTTTTGTTATTTGATATCTATGTGTTGCAATGATATTATGCAGTTTTCAAACATTTATGTAAAACGTGACCTATTTTGTTGTTTTTCGTTTTAAATTGTGGAAATTGATGATGTACGGAGTGTTTGTTTGGTTTGAGATAAAAAGTAGCTAGTTAACTTATGTGACATATTTATTAAATATTTATAATTTATCGCAATCAACCATATACAATTTAATGGACGAGTACGATACAACCAGAAATATGTAAATATATGTAATTTATTTTTATGACCTTTAAATCATGATAATATTCACATAATAAAATGTAATGTCTTAGTTTTATATATATTTTTTTGTAAAACAGTTATTACAAACTATAAATTAGTGTGACAAGGTTTCAACACATATCAACCTGTCGACACTACATTCCCCATTTCCCGTGTAAAAATACGTTTATGACATTTCTTATAGAAAATCATTCTGCTATATTCTAGAATATCAATATTTGTTAACATGTTTGCATTATTCGTAAATTAATTTAAATGCAAATATCAGAATTCTTTAATAATCAGAAACAACTGTTTAAAATCAAATAAAAGGGTAAAGAAACGTGGGTTGGCGGTAAGTAGAAGAAGGGCCGCCATCTTGACAGATTGGAATGAAAATCGAAAATGACCTAATATTTACTTTATACTTATATTAGGGTAATTTTACCTTCTCTTGTCTATGTTTTATTACAACAGTTACGCAAATAAAACAAATAACAATACTATAAAATTATTAAGTATACATTTTATATATACATATTTCTTTTTTTTGACGATCGAAGTGTACAATGTGTTACCTATATGATTAAATGATTTTTGAATTTAAATTTGAAATGTCATCTCAAGTAAAGTTGCACAAAGTAAAAATATATGTAAAGCAAATACACAGAGTAAAAATATAGTATATAAGAAGAAATAATTTGGAATACAATTTATAACGGTATGTACATTTAATATTTTTTAGCTTTGCTAAGCCTTTTACAATTTACATTCGTATTATACATTACCGACATCTCATATTATTCATTCTCGAACTTAATGAGGATGTGATTGAGATCTACATAGAGCTCATTAGATGTTCGCTTGTTGGGGAGGCAACTTTGGAGCTTAAATTAATTTATATGTTGAATGTTATTTTGTATAGGAACTATTAAAGCCAGAAGCGTATAATTGTTTTGATAAAATATCGACCGTTTAAAATAGAATTAAAGAAAAAACCAAGGTCAATCGTGGACCTCAGCAGTATTCTCATGTGTCGAGAAAGTGTGGACTACATAGGTGGCAGGAGACCGGCGAACCTTCTCCCTGTCTCCCCTTCCATCTCTCAAAAGGGATCCTGTGCTCTCTCTCACCTACTGTAGACTCATGTGATCATTGCTAAACAACTAAACACTTATTAATAAATAAAAATAATCTTTCAAAGTGTTAAAAGGTCGATCATTGCGTCGACACTTCAAGAGCTTCTCGAAACCATATCAACACATTTGCTATATTTTACACTCATAAGTGTTTAAGATTTTTGTTTGTAGAATTGGGTATTGGGTAAAATTGTGTGGAATATATTGATATAATATTACTCAGAATTTTTTAGGAATTGCTCAAAACATTTCGTATATACTTAAAATAATATCGTGTTTTATTTATTTATTAGAGCATAGTATGTGTTCCGGTAGGAATGTATCATAAATCAAATACCTAAATATTTAACAAAGTTTAGGTACGAAGTATAAGCCACAGTGGTTTGAGCCCCAAGCAATTTATATATACGCATCGTAATTATACAAAAGATTAAATTTGTTTTATAGGTGATGGTATGATACAGTCAAACATATAAATTTATATTAAATGGGATTCGTAATATACCGACCTAATGAAATTCAAAGTAATTTTCCTTTCTGTTCTTTAAACACTAAAGTATGTGTTGACGGAATAGCGAAGTAGATTCTTACGAAAATCATTTATAAATAATTTCTAATATTGATTGAAGCGTGAAGTCATTGCGTCGTTTCTGTCAAGCCGTCGAGGTGTGAAGTGCGTGGGTCGTGAGAATCTCAAATATTGAGATTTGGAGTTAACCACAAAGGCTTTGTGTTCTACTAACTACGAACTGATAGTCTGGTTCCGGTCGTGATAGCGAGCTAGGTTTACGAGAAAATATTCCAAATTTGAATTTATTGTCTATACCTACTTATCGCATTTCCACCAAATTTCTTAACGCTGTGAAGACGAGACAGTAGCTAGAGCTGTGTGACTTCTTTAATTCTTATAAATGAGGGAGTGACAGCGTTTGTTTAAAGACTTTAGAAAACTTTTTTTTTCATATGTCATATATCGTGTGTACTGCCCCACGTTATCGTCTGCCTAAAAACTCTTATAGCGACGTGTTTGATTTTTCATAAGCCAATATTCAGTGATTTCATTAGTGCAATTTTTACTTTGCATTTTATAAGAATAAGACACGTACTCGGTGTAAAGTGATTGTAATGATATACAGTCCGTGTGCCATTATATGATATTACTTAGAAGTATGCATTGTGGCGCCGGAAAGTCGGCTCTTAAGGAATTTGAGAATATTGGTAGAATGCGCATACATTGACAGTATATGACACGAGTACTTTTCTTGGAAATTCTATGCACCTATAGTTACGTAATTATTTTGTTGTGTATATGTCATTACAGTTTTGTATATAAAAGGTATAAGTTAAAGAGGATCTGTATTGTACTCGTAATTTTTTTTAAACATACATTTACTAAATTATCTTGTCATGTAACTATTTAATGTTTTTTATTTGTTTTTTATATTACATAACATACATTAATATCGACAAAATATTTTTTACAAATTTAAGAATTTTGTTTACTTAAAATAATAACTTGTTATTATCTGAATGCAACATAGTTATTTCCTTATTCTCGCCAAGTGTTTTGTGCCTGCCTTATTTTATGACTTGATAAATGTAAATAAAGTTATTATATTGACAACAGGTGCACGATAAATCTATGTTCCTAATGACTAATCCTTTAATGAATCAAATTAATTAAAATGGTTGAGTAATCGACTATTTTATAAACATTTATATATTCGACTAATTATTTACTTCTACTATTTATTAGTGGCTCGGCTGTGCACCAATGGACTTTCTTTGTGTGTGCGCATTTAACATTCGCTTGAACGGTGAAGGAAAACATCGTGAGGAGACCTGCTTGCCTTAGACTCAAAAAGTCGACAGCCTGTGTCAGGCACAGGAGCCATCAACTACTACCTATTAGATTGACAAATGATCATGAAACACATACAGAAATCTGAGACCTAGACCTAAAAAGGTTGTAGCGCACTGATTTATTTTTAAGAGGTAATTTATAAGATAAACGTTTTTATAAAAACAATACCTCGACGTATTTGCCCTTGTAATTCAAAATCATTGAGAAACAAACCATAAAGCAAAGCAAAAATTTGTCTTTCTCACAAAAACCTTCATTAAATTAAGAGAGGACCTGCTGCAGCTGGTGCAGCATGCACCACCAGCATGGCAGAGTTGGTACATGAAGTTTCTCGTGTCTAAGGCCAAAACACTTTCACACTAAAACACGTAGCAGTCCCTAGGTTAACTATAAATATATAGAGAAAAGAATATCTGGCAAATGCGCTTTTCTTTGAATCATCTATGATTTTTGGTAATTAAACTGATATCTTGGATACTGAAGGGGTATAATATTATTCATAATTGTTGGCCGAATATATATGGTATGGATGATGGAAATAATTCTTAATTCCGATAGCCAATTGAGTCATATGCCTACGCCCTATTAGCAATGAGAAAGCTATACCTAGTCAATGACGTCAATGAGGCCAGTTGCGAGCAATAAGCGACTGGTGATTGTGCCATCATCCCTAATGCATGCACATGTCATTGCATCAGTTTTTCCGCCCTTACAATACTTTGAATACCAATAAAGATTGAACTGCTACTCTGCTCTATAGCGTTTTTGTTAGAGGTCATGGTACAATGGTTGTTTATGTATTGTACATTGTGTAACGCCATATGGAGTATTAGCGGGACACTTGGGACGGGCTGCGGAAAGGATCGCCCCGAATGGGAACAACTGTTAGGTTTGTTAGAATGTTGATTGGTCGCTAGTATTTGCTGAGCGAATAATTTGGCTTAGGTTTTCTGATGTGTTATACTTTAAGCAGTTTGCGAGATAGTTTAGATAGAAGAACTAGGTCTAAGGCATTGAACAAGAAGTAGTAGATGGTAGTAGCCATTATGAAGTTTTTAGAGACTTGGACAAGTTTGCCTACTTAAATCCAGGCGGATATGATCAAAATCCAATCCCTTTCAAAACGAAATATTCTTAAGGTTAGTTACTAAGGTTAGTTAAGTGTAACAGAAATGAAAATTAAAATAAATCAGTGACGTTACAACCTTTTTATGTCTGGGCCTCAGATCTTAAAACGTTGGTATCAGTTTCATGATCATTTGTCAATCTAATAGGCAAGTAGGTTATCAGCCTCCTGTGCCTGACACACGTCGTCGACTTTTTGGGTCTAGGGCAAGCCGGTTTCCTCACGATGTTTTCCTTCACCGTACGTGCAAATGTTGAATGTGCACATGGACATAAATATTACCGTAATGTAAAAGGAAAAATATTAAAAGGAATATGTTATACGACAGTACAAAGCAGGAAATCATAGCAACATAATAATATCATATTGTTAAGTAAGTAAACTTCCGTAACTGAGCCTCGGCGCCTCGCTAGGTGATTATTTTTCATTATATTAAGTAATGTATGGTTGTGGTTATGGGTCGTCTAACTATTTTAATGTAAATTATTCCGTTGCCAGCAATCCACATTAATCTTTGAAATGACCATACATTGGCCATTTTACACACCATTGATCTACTGGGTCACGGCGCTAAAACAAACTGTTATATTATCATAAATATTATTAAGATGTTGTCATTGGAGAATCGTAGAAAATTATTTGATATATCATTTGCATTAATTATATTTAAGAATCAGGTTGATTACCCCAACCTTTTAACCGCATTTAAAATTTCGTGTATCTTCTAGACCCTATCATCCCATTTGTCCCTACTTTCTGAAGAACACGTTTTGCCTAAAACTCATCCAGATTGTGCATTCTGATAAACGAGCTGGGTCTGGATATCCATAGTTGCTCCCCTCACACTTTGAAATTGTTTTTCCTTTAGTTTTTATAATCATATTATCTCTTCGTATGTTATGTTTGCCTATAAGTGCTTGTCACATTAAATATTGCATTTATTTTTTCTTGTATCAATGAATATTAAATAAATCAATAAATCTTACATAGAAACTCTACCAATTATACTTTACCCAAGGGAACGGCTCAACTTCTTAAGATGCCTCATCAAATTTCCCCATACATTCATAACGTCAACGTAATCAAGTGCTGCACTTGTTCGAGGGGGCCGAATATATTCATTTCGTCCGCAATATTTGTATATTAGAGGTCTCGCCTCGCTACGCTCCCTAGCTACACCCTCACTTGACTCTAGGGATCCAAATATTACTACGAATAGCTCGCCTCGGAAGCATTTAGTTTTCGACGACAAATACGCATTTTTAAGTTTTTGCTATGTTGAATTAAATTTTTGTAAGGGTAACATTACAGGTATCAATTTCTTTTATTTGTTAATGTTATCTCTCGCAATTCTTTGTAATGTTTAGAAATACTAACCTTAAACCTAAATAAAATACATTACGTGACAATGTTTTACTATTTGAGGTTTAGTCATTTATAAATAATACCATTATTGTTATACGCATTGAAGAGACTGATTTTCTCTTTGTATATTCTTCAGCAAGAGAATTCTAAGAAGAGAGAGAGATAATTTCTAAGCGTATATCGTGTCATGGTATGGAATTTGTTTAACACATTGAAAATCGCATACTCATATTAAATCAAAAGATTTTTTGTATTTACTTGACAAAATAAGCTACCATTACAGATTACTCCAATGCTATTTACATCACAAACAATAAACACACATATATTTACAAAAAGGCTAACTATTTCTTACAATATAGGAACATAATAGGATAAAGGACATAAAGCAAACCTTCACTCAACGGAGAATTAAAAACGTCTGTTAATCTGCTGTTTATTATGCTGTTTTATTAATTATTTCCATACATTGTGTCTTAAAACTGAAAACATGCATTGTCACCACGAACGCAATCAAAAAAAGAAACTAAAAAATGAAAGAAAAAGAAATCGAGATTGAAACTAACCAGAATCGATATCAAATAGTAGGGGACAAAACCAAAAGAAAGGGCCAGAGTAATGAAACCTTAAATCCCTGGTACGCACTCGTAATCCCATGACGAAAAGTTATTTTGTCCAAACTGCCAGTTGGTTGGAGATAATGTGGTTTACTGTTTCATTCCGTGCAAATTGTGTCTACATATTAAAATGCGTTTGTTAAAAATAAACAAATGTTAATAATGTTGTCTTTTATTTGTCAAGTCTCACATAATTCACAATACATAATGAAACATTTTAAACAATTATATAAAAATACAGAATAACATGTTTACCAAAATCATTATTGCCGTGTTTATATTATAAAACTTCTGTACGTTATACGCTCAAAATGATTGTAAAGATAATATAGTCATTAGTGGAAAGATCTTTGTGTTGAGGACTTGTTTGTATATAATATATTTTTATATATTTGACATCGTCTGCGCAGGATTAGTATTTCGAGTAGCTTATATTAGCGTGGCGTAACAAAAAAACTACTAAAGATATTGACTATTTAAAATAAATATTTCCATCATACATAACATATGTGTAACACTAGCGGTTTTGGCAGCGCACGCCAGAATAGCTCGCAGATGGTAGATTTTTTCCTACTTATTTGATATTTTGGACAATTCTCACAATATCTTTATAAATTATAGCCTTTGTGTTATTCTGATGTATAAGCTACTCGTATATTATTGTAAAGTTTCATTAAAATCCATTCAGTAGTTTCTACGTGAAAGAGTAACAAACATCCATCCATAGTAGGATAAAATTTTGACACAAGTTGTCGATGACTTTGTAGGTATCAAGCTCAACAACTTTTCTTCAGAACTTAATCATATATGTATTGCTCAATGTTAAGGCAGCGTTCGTAAGAAACATTTTTGTTCGACCGTTGTTTCTCTTCCTTTTTCTGGTTATAGCGTATGACACTCACAAATAACGACGGAATAATAATGTTAAAAATTACCCACCCAGCCAGTTTAGTAGATCCAGCGATAATCCCCTACAACCTTACAAACTTAACCTCTTTATATAAGTAGTATAATATAGATTGTCAAATAAAATTCATGCCACAAACAAACCATTCAAAACAAGCAATTTGATCGAATCAAACATGGTCAACAATTTTAGAAAAAGCTATGATGTAATCATATATTAAGTTAAGATTTCATTTATAGTAATTTAATTATCATAACTAAATGTATGATTTTAAATGTATGTATTCGAACCGAGTAAACCAAGCAGGCACATTAACGTTCACTGCCCATATTTTTAAAGAACTTTCAGCTGGTGCGTTGGAGACCTAAAAGATCTCGTAACAAGCCTATCCTCTGGTGCGTTTGAAACCTAATCAGTCTCCTAAAAATACACTTTTGAAAATAATTTATATCTTCCAAAAAACATGATATATATTTTGAATTTTTGTGGGTGAAAGATAGCTAATTGCTTTATATTTTGCTAGGTTCGCAGCAGTTATGAATTTGAATAAACTACAAATAACAAAAAAATTAGATATCGATTTATCTGTACCGCACCGAAGATAGTTCAATATTTATAATAGTATGGGAATAAAATAATATCTCAGTTATCGATTCTAAAAGTTTTATTAATTATGAAAAGTTTTTTCATTAAAACATGTAAGCAATTGATTTTGCAATTAGGCAAATGGTAACAATTGTTTAGTTTTTTAGATAGTGTGTTTAACTGCTGATCAAGAAAAAGGTTTATGTTAAATATTTATAATAGATCACTTATATTTCATGGGGCAAATTTGAACATTTTCCAAAACAAATATTTTATGAGATAGCAGTATAATCGGTTATTTTTTGTTAGAAACCTCACCAATAAAATAGATTTTTTACACTTTTTCTTTTAAACTTAATCACTCATTGTTTATCAAAAATAATCAACACGCTATATATAGGAGTTTATTTCCAAAACTGCGGCTTGAATTGATTCTAGGACAACACTAAAAATCCCATCCTTCATCTCTTGATCTACGAGCGTACGATTTCAGAGTACCGACATATCTCCTAAGCAAGAATTAAAACAATTACAGTACTGTGTTAGGGACCTAATCCATCTCTAATTTATTTTTAAAGTCCTTAATTCAGCTTTAATACGAAGCAAATATGTATATTTGTCCTGCTCATCCTTAAGAACTTTAAAGTTAGATCTCCGCAAGGATGAAAAACAGATTATTTCAACGCACAATACAAAGTCCTGCAAGAGATCTGATAGATCTCGTAATGCAACGAACGTTTAACGAATAATTATGAAATTTCGACACAAGTTGACACCCGCAACAATATTGTCCTAAGAACGAAAATTGTATATAACAGTTTTGCAACTTTCTACATGCCGTGAGCGATATCTTGGGTCGCCGCTAAGTCGTTAATGTGACTATGGTCCAAGGGCCGTGGGCGACGCACGTGCAGACCTAATGAGACTGGGCCCGGCGGACAGACATCTTCCGATCAATGAGTGGGACGCTTGTTAGTTTTATTACGTTCTATAGAGTGCGAAGTTTTTATAAAATAAATAAATCAACGGCGCTACAACCTTTTTAGGTCTGGTCCTCAGACTTCTGTATCTGTTTCATGATCATTTCTCAATTTAATAGGCAAGCGAATCAGCGATTTTGTGTCTATGGCAAGCCTTTCCTTCGCCGTTTGAGCGAATGTTTAATGCGCACATAAAAGGAAAGTCCATTGATGCACAGCTGGATCGAACCTACGACCTAAGGTTGAGAGTCGCACGCTGAAGCCACTAGGCCAACACTGCTCACTGCAAAGTTTTTATAGGGGTATAAGTAAACAGTACCCAAACATACTTCTAAATAAAGGCATGATTTTGCATAAAAAACCGGTTACCAGAAAGGAGGTGCCTGAATCGTCTCTCACTTTGGTTTTTACACAATGTTTTCAATTATCGTATGAGGATAATAATACACGCGCTCATAAATATAAAAATCGGTGGCACCTTCGAAGTTCGAATACAAAATCTTAAGGTTGAGGATCGCGTGGATACGTGGATTTAAAATGGAATAACATATTCGCACTTTTTCAGCCCAAACAATTAGTAGGTTGTTCTTTTGTTTATATTGATAACGCCAGTAATGAAATATAAACAAAAAAAATGTATGGAAAGTCAATTTTATTTGTATGATTTAAATAATAGTTTTAAGACAACATAAAACAATGAAGCCTGTTCAAGAACACTAGAGCGTGCTCTAGTTTATTTTCTTACACTTTATTTGCTACATTGTATAAAATGTTCGTGAAAATATTTCAAAGCAACGTAAACCTTTAAAGATTTATAACACCGCGCTTTTATCGTACTTGTTATGTATGCCTGTGTTGATATATTAGTATGCTGCATTCTTAAGTTTTATATTGTAGCAGATATTTTTTCAAAAAATAAAAGAAGAATATGAAAATAAAACAATAAAAGAGTCCGCAGTCGGTAGGATTCGAACCTACGCTCCCAGAGGGAATCTGATTTCTAGTCAGACGCCTTAACCGCTCGGCCACGACTGCTATACAGTGGAACCCGAAATTATTGATATCATACATTTAACATATCGAATAGTCTAATTTGTGTAAAATAGAACAATATCCTATACTAAGGTTCACTATAGACTCTTCTAAAGATAACAAAAGACTATCAGTTTAAATTAATTTTAGTTTAAAAACTAGTACTATAGTAATTATATAAACTGTTATTGTAAGTTGTCATTATTTCCATAATTTTAGCTTAGAGCCTGAAGAGCTACACCACAGTACAACTTAAATTCCTTATAAACTAAATGGCCGTTTTTATAATATTACATCTATCTTAAATTTAATTAAAATAAGTGTAGCTACGTAAAGTTGTTTTATTCATTTTAGAACCCACTGACTACACGCTTGTAGTGCGTAATTAAATCGAAATCAGTTTTTTTTTCTTTAACCTGACTTATATTTAGCATTGCTCGTTTTACCGTCGACATAGTATGTGTCATGTCAAATTGGCTATTTACATTGATTTGTGTTGCCATGTGTAAATAAACGTTGTTAATTACATCGTACACGCATCTCGGCTTGCGCAGAACTTGACTTATTTGCGACATGCATTGCAATTGAAGAAGATAAATTGCTAATCTGATTAAAAACATATGTTTTTTGTGAAGCTTAAAGGGAGATAAGCCCAAATATGTATAAGATAAGAATTTTGTATTATTTGATGTTCTGGTTACGTTTTTAAGTGTTCGTTAAGGCAGTCGAAATTCAGTTCGTCCAATCCAATAAAAACTGACTTAGACGATTAGACTTACTATTAATGGATCCATACATCTAACCACTTACCATGTTCATAAGAAATTAGATTAATTAAAAGAGAGAGTACCTACTCTTTTAATTAATCTAATTTATGTCTCTTTCTATCAAATTGTGTTTAAGCTTTGATGAAAAGAGAAAGACGATTTCCCTAGCAAAAAAGTGCAATTAGAAACATTTAGATTTTATGAATAGGGTAAAGTATTTTCTAACATCTAGCTTAGGTACACCAGGACCTATTAATTACACTGCAAATCCAGGAAACAGAACAGGAAAAATAACTTGAAGGTTCTTAAAGGTATAAATTACAGAGTTATCTATATAAGGAAAACAGAACCTGTTTTACTAATGGTGAACTAAAAATAGTTGCATACAATGATTTCTATATCTTCCAGTATGACACTTTTAAGCGTATTTTTTCAACATATATTTAAAAATAGAACTGTCTTCGACTTTTGCACTTAGCAACATATTTTGTGATTGAATTTTATTTACACAGATACAAAACTTGCACGCACTTGTTCGTTAATATTTAGAATCACACTACTTAATACTAAACTACAAACAACAGATTATAATATATAATAAATAGAAGTCGATAATTATGCAATTATAAGTAAAGAACCTAAATACATATGTTCAAGGCTTAGAAAATTTAAATATAACTTGGTACATTGTAATTTATATTAATTTGGTAATGAAGTTTGCATTATGTGATAACGTTACTCAAAATTCTACCAAATCATTTAAGACAAATTTGCAAGCCCTTGTTTGGGAAATGCGATTGCGATTTTACAAATAACGAATTATAATTATTACTTTTGAGAAATCATAACTCGTTCGTTCGTCGTTTCGTTATATGTAAACATTTGTTGCAGTTGCATTTGTTAACATAGGTATTTCGTTCACAATGGCCGAGGTGACTAGGGCATCACTTCCGTTACACAACTACGTGTTTGTTACTTATTTAGGTCTAGATATCTATATTGATGCAACCAAAGTCAACGATGCCACATAGAGCACGTCATATGTCTACTACAAATGTGACAAGATGTTAATATTATTACGCACTAGATGACCCGGTGAACTTCGTATCACCTACTCATATTTGTCTCAAAACTTAGTACTAAATTTTTTAAACAGACCAAAGATATCGGACCTCATACGTTTTGGGAACCCTGATACATGTATTTTTTTACTTAAAAGCGTTCCCGAATCTTATACATTATAATGAATTGATGACAAATGAATTAACACATTTTTATTTTCACACAAATTTCTGAATGTATCCATAAATGACAACCAAGTGATTTTTTTTTATTTCTAAAAAGACAAAAATCACATCAAATATTTCCAAGCTAGAAACAGTTTTTATTGGAAAATTTAATTGTTATTTATAGTAGTTTTTTTATTATATATGTTTCCCACCGTTTAAACCTTCCCTGAACTTCCACTAATATTTCAAGATTAGCCAAATCGATTAGCAATCTAGCTATTCTCGAGTTTTATCAACAAACGTAAACATTTCATTTTATATATATGTTAGATTTGTTAATCTGTTATCTGTTTTTTAGAAATTAAGTTTAAGTCTAAAGTAGTTAATGATTATTTAGACATTATCAGAGACAAAAGTAGTACGTTAGTTATTCTTTACGACATCCACATTTTTCACGGCAAACCCATTTCAATACATTTAGATGTGAGTAAAGAAAAATAAGTAGTTTGTGGGACTCAAGTCATGTCATGAGTTATGGGCCATGGCTCCGGTCTTCCAGTCGTAGAGCAGCTCACTTATAAAACTAATGACTATCGTGTAATGCTAATCTTCAGGGTATGTATAATCATTAAACAATTCTGTTCAGATTTTGTAACACATTTTCAAGAATATGTTGGTTATCATAATAAACTTATTTTTTTAGTAACTTTAAAGTATTTTTTTATAAGCTCTATCTGTGTCTGTAAAAAACACGTCTTTCGACACTTCGTTACCATCCTGAGACCCTAACACGCAGAGATCCAAAAATGTAGCAAAACTTATCGTGCTATTCGCTGGACCGATCAAGTAAAGGCCCTTACAGGTCTTCTCCAGGCGCAAGGCTTGCCGCAGACAGGGGAGAGTGGAGGACGCTGTGCGCTGCCCCTAACACGACCTTCAAAAATGAAGTAAATCTGTGTCTGTCGTTGCAAATAACATTAGTAGCCCTAGCCCTTCATATCGACTATCCAACCCAAGTTCATGAGCTTAATAATTTGAGTAGTAAAAAAATCTAAACACGCGGTCGAATTATAAAGGTTTTGCGTCTTATTACGGAAGTGTTATATAACATAATGTGTTATGGCTACGACTGCGACCAATTACAATGGTAATACAACACAAAACAGTGTATTGAAGCTTGTTATATCATCGTTGTAATAAGAACGTACGCAACATCGTCGATGACAAACTCGTAAGTGATAAAATAAGTATGTTTTTGAATATACTTAATAAGTGAAATTTAAAGATGAGCTTTGGCACTTCATAATTTCATATAGCATAATTCTGTTTCGGGGACTGTTATGGGTATGGGAATAAACAAAGGAACATCATACTATGAAATTTTACCTTCTTACCTATCTTACCAATGTTATAGGGCCCGGGGGTCATATGAACAAAAGTGGTTGTGAATATTCATAAGTTTATGAGTGACAAAGTGGGAAAATAAATAAATTATGTATTTGAACAAGTATTATAATATTTACTTGAATTAAATTTTATTTAATGCGAATAACCCGGAATTTAAATTTGAAGAAGAATCGTTTGCTATATATAATATATATATATATATTATATAATAAGTAGTAAAAACATTGTTCAAACTAACCTAGAAATTCCCAGTATCACATAAGAGCTCTGTCACAGTGCCCAATCCCGTAAATTTGTTATCGGGACCACTATCTAAAGTGGGGCTTAGGGTAACCATTGAGATAACAAAGTAAAAACATGTTAAAAAAGACAATGTTGCGCGTGACGTAAAGATATTTATAAAACTAAGCGTTCTGTGTAATATAATGTTTTTTACCCCCTTTTTCTTTTGTGTCTTTGGTCGCATACGCTAATCTGTGGAACAACTAGAGGTTTTTTTGAAAAATTATTGTTCGATGCACAAAGCTATTTAAGGCGAGTAAAGATCTAGTATTAAAAACTAAACTGGAATTTACCGTCGCACTTTGTATGCATCGATGCCCCATGCTCCATTGGGATGTTAATGGGGCATATACGTAGAGGAGATACACCACTGCATCTGTTAGAATTGCTTTATCTGTTACTATACTTACCGATTTAAAACGACTCTTGGTTATGTAACCCGTGACTATGCTTGCAATAAAGCAAGTAAGGTGTGAAGTTGCAGTAGGAACTCAAAGCGAGCTGGCGGAAGAGAAGATTATTTATTTATTTATTTATTTATTTAATAACAGCACAATAGCCAAACTTAGACTAAAAACAATAAACAATACAATAAAATACAATTAAGATTTACAATACAGGGTAGCATTACCCTCTTATCCCCTCCAGGTACACTCTGAAAGCCCAGTATACCACCCCCATAAGCTTCCCAAACAGGTCGCTCTCCGGTGAAGAGTCGAGGAAACCCATTAAGCAGGGAGAGTAGCCGGGAATGGGCGCTTGTTGTCGCTGGACAGTGCGCACCGAACGCACAGCGAAAAGGTTATGTTTCCGGCAGCGGCAATATTTGTCCGGGACGCATAGCCTCATGATCTCTCCCAGCAACGCTTTCTTCATCTTAATTACACTCAAACCAAACCTGACCACCGAAAAATCCCTACGAAGCTCTAATGAATTAACCTAACACCCCATCAAGAACTTAGTAGGGTAGACGTAAGGAAAGAAATTTATTTTTTTATACAGATTTCTCAGGAACTTTTTTGAACTCGTTCAATCCTATCCCCATAATACCTTTCATAAGGGACCATATGACGCAGCTGGTTTCGAGAATTGGCCTTACTAATGATGAAAAGCACCCTAGTGGCAGTGTCCGTAGACCAGCCGAATTTCGCAAGACAAACCCTAATCTCCTAGCAGCATCCGTAATCGTCCGATTTGGACGGAAGATTGACATTCCAGAGGCCACAACACACCGATAGAGTGTGTTAGTATTGCACTTGCCAATTCTAGCTTTCGTGTTGATATTAAGGCCGTAAAAATAATTGATTCAATTTAATCAATTTTCTCATTCCCTGAATATACATGGCTCATAACAATTTAAGCGGATCGAAGTTTTGAAAGGGCATGCCCCAGGCCCTCGGGAAATATGCCGGTGTTGCCCTTTATACCCTTTAAATATTTAAAAGTCAAGCTTAGTGCGGACTGAGGCGAACGTGAATGAACAGTACAAAATGCTCTAGTAGCTTTCGTGATAGAAAAGTAACGGTAAGTTTTTGTATATGGAATTTAAGAAGCACTCCTTGGGTGAATTTGGAATTCCAAATTCGGTTCCAATAGCATACCTGCGAGGTTCTCAACAACATGCCATAGAAGAGTCGCCCGCACCAGATAACCGGGACAAGCTGGTTGTCGGCAAGGTGGAAGGTATGGCGGCGGGGCAGATCGCCAAGCCACTGTTGTTGTTACTAAGTCACGATTCTCACGGGTCTCCCCATAACAGCTGCGCTAAGGGAAGATATTGACAGAACAAAGTGGAGAGATATGACTTGCAGGGCAGCAGGCACCTTACAGCGACGACCTTCAGCAATGAAGAATACGACTGAGAAGAAGCATACCTACATAGTAAACTTTACGAATGGCATTGAAAGTCGATAATTTTGGGCTGTTAAAAACAAAATGTATCGTACTGACGTATACAAGACAAAACGCTATCGTAAAGTTCGTCCTTCGTAGTCTTAGTCTAAAACCTTATTGAAATTGAAATCTACATCTAATATTCAGAGTTTCGTCACTTGTGGCTTATCCAATTTCTTGGTAAGCCTTTCCAATAGGAATGATATTGGTTTCGCGGTTATCATTTTGCTGTGTGTATATGATTGCTTTTGAGGATTTTATATTAAACACTTTCAAATTGTTTGAAGTTTCGGAAAAGCGTATTTTTATATATAATCCGTTGATATTTATTTATTTTTGTTATAAACATTAACTTTGTTATAATTGTATACCTTTATCTAAATAAGATGATACCTACAAGTTAAATACTTAGAAGGATACTTTGAAATTCGAGTGAATTGATATTCAGTATACTGTGTAATGTATGTGATATGTAAGTGTGTGATGGGGGTTGAAATGACTTATATAGTAATCGGTTCAAAGAAATATTAATTGTATTAATTAAAATTAATAAATCAGTGGTGCTACTTCCGCCTCGCTGCCTCTTTAGGTCTTGGCCTCAGATTTGTTCATGATCATTTTTAAATCCAAGCGAGTGCGAATGTTAAATGTGCATAGAAAGAAAGTCCATTGGTGCACAGCCGGGGATCGAATCTACGACCTCAGGTATGAGAGTCACACGCTGAAGCCACTAGCCCAACACTGCTCAATTGTATTAATTAAGCGGTATAATATTTTATAACTTAATCAGCATATTACTCAAATAAACTTTGATTTGCCTACTATGGTGTTTTTCATCTTATAATAGGTAAGACGTTGTATCCTGATTACGTCAACAAAAAAATTATATAATAACGACTACGTATGGTACATAAAACTGTTATTATTATCTCTATAACAGTTTTATGTAGCAATATTAATTATCTATAGTGTCAGGTGGTTGTAGTCAAAGCTACACTAAACTCAAGATCAATTTTTACCATTTAAAAATGTGATTGCCCAATAATACTGGTCTGTTTCGAAAAATTGATAAGGTTAAATACGATTAAAGGTATGCCAATAACACGTAAAACATTACAATAGGTAGGACACATGGTAAGAGAAGAAAGGAGAATAATGGCCAAAGAAGGTAACTGAGTGGTGCCCTAAGGCTGGAAGGAGACGCAAAGCACGACATAAGAAGCTTAAGGAAAGCTGAACATGTCGACATTTGAAGGAGGCCTTTGGTGTGAGACAAGTTGATTAGTTGTAAAACGATACAATGTATAAAAAAATGGTGCGTGTACTTATGTACGCGCGTAAGAAGTTATACTTCTTTGGCTTTCTTTATTTTTTTTAAATATTAAATAATTAATAATAAATATTTAGCGTTAATAATTTAACAATATTTAATATTTAGTATATTATTCAATTATTAATTAATATTAATAATAATTATTATTTATTATATTATTAATTCAATTTAATAACTAGGTATGTTTCATAACCTTTTAACTAAGTAACAATAGGTCTTTGTGAAAAAGCATTGCTAAATTTCTTTGAAAAATAATTAAAACTCCTTTATTTGTACTACACATTGTACTACAAATGCCATTATGGTCATTCAAAATTTTTGGCATAGCTGCTAACGTCACGCATATTCTATTTCTTTTTACTTGTAGATTGTCTTATTCCCATCTCGCTCGCGCACGCTCGGCGCCCATACTGATAATTTTGTGTCACGGTGCGCGCGCAATCGTAAAATTTCACTCTCATAAATTTTTCATAACGCGCCTAAAGAAGTATAACTTCAAAAATGGAAAGAAAATACTCTAGATTAAGTAGGTACTTTAATTTTTAATTTTATGACAATTTGTAACGAAACTAAACCTTCTGCGGTCGGTGCCAATATGGAGTTCAACAATATAGGATTTCATTCTTAACTCATAAGCATATGTTCTAAGAATATCGTGAATTCAGTACAAGTAATTAAGGCGCGGTGCATCCGGTACTTTTTTGGTGCGTACACCTGACTGATAACATGTTATCAATACAAGTAGGTTTTTATATCGACAGACGAAGAGGCACACTTGATACCCTGAAATATTGGATTGCAAAATTGATAATATAGTCAATCGGTTTTTGTACATAGAAGATATAAAAAACGAAATATGTACTTATTAATCCTTTGTACAGTGACATTTTAATAGGGAATGACGGGAAGAACCCATCTCTATGTTTAACGAGAATATGGACCAGAATTCAGTTAAATAATAACAAAAGCATATGCGCTAATATACCTACGTTGTAATCGAGATATATATCTTATCAGCATGCAAATAGTACTTAATTTCTGGTAATCCCCTACAAAGGTGAATTAAGATTTCCATAGAACTGGAAAAGCAAAGTTTGTTAAATAAATGAATGACATTCTTAATCAAATATGAGTTTGACTATAAATCAGTCCTATTTAACTGTAGCAACAAAACTCATCAGTCTCATTTCATGATAGCGTAAACACAATTTGTTAGAAAGGGACAAAAAAGTTCTTCATTTAAAAACAATTGATTTAGAAGAGTTTTATAAATGGTTTAGTAAATATATTTGCAATAAAAGTAACTGCAGATTATCGGCTACTTAACCTTAAATCGTAACGTGAAAATTAAACGCAGCAGAAATCAGAATACTAGTTTATTATTTAATACGGGAAGAACGTTTGATGTTCATTGCCGCTGTCATCCAATCCACTAAACGTATATAAAGTATTGCAAATGTAACGTTGCTTACGCGCACATAGGTATGTCTTATTAAATAGAACACCGATATCTTATAAACATGATAGAGGGCTTTAAGGATTACAAAGGTTCTTATCAATATTCTTATCAGCGTCAGTGCACACATACTACGCAAGTGCAAACACCTGCTTCACCACCTGTTCCATTGCTATATATTAGAAATTATTATCAATATAATACAACGACCGAGACGGAACTGTAGCGCTTTGAGTTCCGCGTATTGATTTTCAATGATTATATTATGTATTTACTTGATGGCCATACAAGTTGCTTTATCTTCTTCACTTACAGAAGAGCTGACTTTACCGTATAAATTTCATAATAATTCTTCAACGAGCCAAGGCATTCGCTCGTTCTGGTTTTCTTAGTTTTATAAGCGCGGCGATCGTCGCCAAGAGAGTATTGCCAGACGCAAGCACTTTCTCAGCATTAATTAGCATAGCATAGCATTAACTACATTTATTCAATTAACATAATACTGTGGTACGCGAGTGATAATAAATACAGTTAGCGGACTAATGCCATCTTTAGCAGAAATCTATATTAAGTATGGTCAACACTGGTTAACTTACTTTTAATTCTTGACTTCGTGTATACTGCATTTAACCTAACCTCGGTAGATTTTAAAACCTTTAAGTAAGTAACATCTAAGTCTTTTGTGTTTCCAATATCAGAATTGCGATTTGAAAAATATTTTGCTCACTTTCTTTGTCTTTGTTCTGACTAATGCTTTGTGGTCTTAAAATTTTTCGTCTGCTTTGTCGTCCGTATGTCTAAGTCTCTATGTGATTATCTTTTCCCAGTGCTCGGCTCGCTTGTGTTAAAATGTTGATTTGTGTTTGGTGAGTGCAACAAGTGTCACATTAAATTCGGATCGTTCATAGTCGCGCAAGGAACTAACATGCTTGACAGAAGACGGCCTAAGGTTAGAACAGTAAATCAATTTTATGACAATTGTCGTTACACCTTCTGGGTCGGTGCCCCTTGAGTTCCACAAGATGATCTCGTCTTTGCTCATCAAGAACATGCTAAGAATACGGGATTCTCGTTTTAAAGTTTTGGGTGCGAATGTGTTTAGTACCTCTTTGGAACATACAAGTGTATGGGTAGCTGTTTTCAATACAAGTTTTTTGTGTGCTTACGAATAGGCACACTTGAGAACATGAAAATATATGGGTTTCTGTTTTAAAAAATAGTCAATCGGTTTTTGTAGCACTAGGAGCCACTGTCGAAACGAAGGATGTACTTGCTAATATACTGGTTTTATCATTATTTTTTAATAGGGAAGCTGACTAATTCTGTAATCCATCTGCTATTTTAACGAGCATATGGACCAGGGTAATTCAGCCCCAAACTCAAATTGCGCTTCCTGTATAAATCGTAATATATCATATCAGGCATGCAAATAGTCCCCTAACTTCTGGTCTTCCTCTATAAAGTGTGAATTAAGATTTCAATGGAACTGGAAACAGTCCCAAACTTTGTTAAATACCTGTATAAATTGTTAAAAAAGATGAGTTTGACTAGGGTAAATCAGCCCATTTAACTGTGCAACAAAACTCTCAGTTCATTTCATAAATGGTAACAAGATCAATTTGACAGAAACCAGTCCCAAACTCATGTTCTTCCTTTAAAAACAATTGATTTAGAAGAGTTTTATAAATGGTTTAGGGTAAATATATTTGCCCTAAAGTAACTGCAGATTATGGTACTTCCTGTAAATCGTAAAATTAAACGCAGACAGCAAATCAGAATACTAGTTTATTATATAGGGAAAAACGATGATGGACAGTGCAACGCAGCCACCAAACTCACTAAACTTATTGATAAAATGTGCACCTTTAACGTTGCTTACGCGACACATAGGTATGTAATTATTTCAATAGAACACCGATATCTTATAAACAGTGATAGATTGTTTCAAGGGATTGCAAAGGTTCTTATCAATATTCTTATCAGTCGTTCCGTGCAGTCTGATACTTTACGCAAGTTCAAACACCTGCTATCACACCTGTTCCATTGCTTTGATTGTTATGTATGAAACCATGTATCAATATGTTCAGCTGCTGACCGAGAGGAACTGTACGGCGCTTTAGTTCCCAGAATTGTATTTTCTAACGTTATATTCTGTATCTACTTAGATGACAGTATAGACGTGTATCTTCTAATCACGTTAGGTGCAGAAGAGGGTGAGCGTGTTAGCGTATAAGCCATCTTATAGCATAATTCTTTAACGAGCCATGGCATCACCGTTCTGGTTTACTTAGTTTTATTTCTAGAGCGTCGTGCCAAGAGGCTTGTGCCAACGCAAGACTTTCTCAGATTATTAGCATAGCCTAGCATTAACTACATTTATTCAATTAGCATAATACTGTGGTACGCGAGTGATAATAAATACAGTAAATTATATTTTTATATTATTTTAAAACATGCCTTTGACCCAGGTAACTTACAATTCTTCTCAAAAGGCAAGTGTTCTGACTCCTAACGCTCCTATCAAATTGAAATATTATTTTTAGTCAATTTGAATTGATTATGGCCAATAGTTAAGACATAGTCGTCAATTGATCTAGACCATACAGCATACTATGATTAAACAGATAATTATCTCGCTTAATTTACTACTAACTATTAAGACTGAACCATAATAGATATAAACATAGGTACTCTAATGCACTTTAACAAAGCACTTCTGGAAAGGCGTATTAAGGATCTAGTGTGTATTATATGTCAATGTAAAACCAAATTCTCACCCGCCAATTTTCTTATCTATCCAGTACAATAAACTTAATAGGATAGTTAATATTTACCCTAAGCTATTATTCGAAATTAAAACATTAATTAGGTACCAAGTGGCTTTGTTCACTAAACTACGAAGAAACTGAATTGCTAGTTCAAGTATAAGTTTCATTAAACCGTTGGAAGTGCGGAGTACTCTGATGTACAGGTCTCCCTATTATTAGTTCAGGCTCCAATATTTGCTAAAAGAGTAACTTGTTATTGAATAAAAAAAACCGAATTTTAGATTTTTATGAATAATTGAAGTGTTCTAGGTGAAATAGATAAATTTAGGGAATAGAGGTATTCAAGCACTTCCTTGTAATAGTAGCGGAATTTAGCTGTTTTTCACATAAACAGTATGTATCGGACGCACATAAGGACGCACTTGTAATGATAGAAGCCAGTAGTAACACCTGTGTACTTGCGCAGTGGTGTATTGTCTGTAATATGTTAATCATTCACTTCCTTACAGCTGGGGTTTGTCGATCAAGGTATAGCTAAAATATTTCTAGTTTCTTTGCTACACTCAAAATGGCTCTACGACTTTGCTTTGAGTTGTCTGTTTGTATTTTCATTCTTATTTATATGCGAAGGTAATTCAGTCAAATTAGTAAAAAAAATTACGAAGAGACACACCGCTAAACAATGAAGATGTAAAATTTGTTTAAAAAGGAATACATGGAACTATTGTGCCGCTTTTAAATCTTGACAAGTTTTCAACTAACTAGGAAATAACAACGTACATGTGATTATTATTGGTGTCCATTTGGATGAAGTCGGAAGAGCAATAGATCTAAAATCCGCCCCTTAGTGTTGTATGCTACATTACATTATACATAAAATTTATACGGGTACCTAGTCAAATTACCTTTAAGTAGGAGAAAAGTACAATCATAGAAACATTCCTGTATATTAGATATATGATAAAAGACGTATAAATAATTGTCATATTAATTGTATTGATTTTTGTATAAAGAAGCTAATGAATTAGGTTTAATATGCATATGAACGTTAAATGTTTGACCTACTTAAAGACAAATTACTTTTATCTTAATACCCGCGGCCAAAGTTCTATTCTGAATTGATAAGTATAGCGTAAAAGCCCTAAATCAATAACATTTTCTAGTATTCTTAAAAAAACATAGAATATTATTTTCAAATGTTTAATTTTGAGATAGTCGAGCTATCCAGATATAAATCACATAAAAATTACGCTAGCTGAATTGTATTTCGTATCTACAGAGACCTTACTACGTATCTTGGCATGACTTTGAGTTGCCAAAAATGAACACAGACACAGCGCACGCTTATAACAACTCTTAACTCTCAAATACATGCACACACACCCATTCACACACTCATATATTCACAAATGTCTTAGAGGACTTGTGTTAGTTTAGTTGTAACACTAAGGGTGGGTTGTTTCAAACCATTTGCTATCGTAACTTACGTTCGTTAAAATTTGACAGACACGTATGAACTTTAACGTCTGTTAACTTGTTAGCGTTGCTTCATTGTTAAAAAATGAGTTCGTCATTGTCAATGGGGTTGCCTGTTTACGTAACGCTATTTTGACCTAATGTTTTATGGGATTTTTTTTTAGTAATAACAACATTGATAAAAACAATGTCATTTGAAACATTCTGTCAAGTTTGACATCGAATGTTTATTGTTTTATACGAGACTAATTTTAAAAAGCGTTTAATTTTAATATAAATAATGGAAACCTTTTCACCAAAGTAAGTATAAAGCTATAATTTTATTATTATATTGCATGAATTGTATATGCGCAAAGTATATATATTATATTGAGAGATATAGTTAGAACTTAGAAGTGTATTTATTCACGTGACTCATTGACTTTCAGAGAACGTTCGGTAAATTTTGGCAAAGAAGAGAAGGACCGATTTAAAAATTTAATAGAAAAATATCACCATATTTTATTTAATAAAAAAACAGACAATTCAAACAACTTGCAAAAAAGAAGGCATGGAGTGCGATTCATGCAGAATTCAATGCCCTGTCAAATAACCCTAGAACAATTAAACAGTTGCAAGCCAAATTTGACAACATGAAGCGGAATGCTCGTAAAGTATGTTCCTAAAATTTTCCAGAACAAGTTGACAGATATTTTATAGCATACATAATGAATAAGTTTTTACTATGAAGTACCTATTGATTTTAAGGATGCAAGCAAACAAAGACAAGAGCGTTTTAAAACGGGGGGTGGTCCACCTCCACCTCCTACTGATGCAGACACTGACTGGTTGAGGACTGTGATGCCAGTTTCAATGGATGGACTGGCTAGTACAGTTGATGATGATTCTGAATTGGTAAGAATATTTTATTACACTGCTTATTTATATTTTATTCTATTCTATTTTATTCTATTCTATTTTTAATTTTAGGTTGAGTCAAATATAGAGATGGCTAGTGAAAAACCTGTTGTTGACCAAAAAGAGGTATGAATAAATTTATACTAGTAGATCATTAACATTGATGTTAACTTACTGTTCATTGTCATTTTATAAAAAAAAATAATTGTAATAAGCTAGAAAAGTATATGTCTATGCTTACAATAATGTAGTTTTGATTTTGATTTTAGATAGAGACAATGAAAGAAAACTGTGATTCTTCAAATATCCAAAAAGAGGTATGTATATGTGTTTTTGAATGATCGAATAATAGTTATTATGATTAAAATCAATATTTTATTATTAGGTATTCAACACAAAATCACCAGCCTGTTTTCTTCGCACTCCGATGACGAGGAATTTAAAAGTGCCTAAAAAATGCAGGCTATCAAATGTGCCCAGTCGTGAGACTCAAATATCCACAGAAAGATTGGAATTGTTTAAAAGTTGTAGGAAATATGAGAAAGAAATTTTTGAGTTGCGAGTGCAACATCTGAATGAGAAGAGAAAGAATGATGAAATCATTTTTAAACTTCAAGAAAAAAAATTACTTTTGGAAATTTCTTTATTAGAAAGAAATTTACAAAAGTAGTTTTTTCTATACTAATATTATAAAGATTGATTTTTTGTTTGTTTGAAATGAATAAACCTACTTTTTCTAAACAAACCGTTTTAAACATGTACCATGTACTACTGATTAATTGTTATCTAGTTACCCACAACATCCCTAGCGTGAGGACTAGCGATAAAAGAATTTTGTCACTACCTATTTGTCATGAATAAAGTTTTTATTATTATTTTTTAAATGCTAGAAATTGCATTTTCAACTATTATTTCACCATCACCTTAGATATATCACTAAGGGGCATGTAGAATTCTTTTGTATTAAAAGTAATTCGCCCATCATATATTGCAATACTGTTAAACCTGGTTAAGTAACGCACATGGTTTATAACCCAAGGAGATATAATGGTAATCAAAACCGATCACCATAACTAAAACATTACGAAAGAAACAACATATTTATGACTACACCTAATACTATTGAGGCGTTTCGGGATTTTAATCTATGAAATGGCTTCACAATATACTATTATCAGCATTACACATGCCTAATTATAAAAGTTACGTAAAGTTTATAGAATTGTACTGATTACGTTATTCTGAGAAGTTCTAAGGTCGACAGCCGGTGCGGGTACACCTGTGCAATCGTATTTGCCTTATCGAGACGATAAAACCAACGCACTCGATTCGATCCGCTTGTGATAATAATAACGGAGTTCTTTGTGGCCTTCGTTTGTTTTTACGTAAGACTACTAGAAACAAAACACTAGACGGATTGCAGTTGAATTAGTATGGAAATAGATGACCACGCAAGATTGTGTCTTTCCCAATTTTATATTATAGCTGGTCACACTTGCTGAAAGTATTTTTGTAGCAAGCATTGAGATTACTTACGTAAGAAAATAGTGCAATGATCTTGAGAAACTTATAAAATGTTGTTCAATTGCGCTGCGATATTTAGTACCTAGATAACTTTACATAGAAGCTATAAATAAAAATTCCATCGTCTCCTCAGTCAACACTTTCAACACAACACACATTTTAAAACTAATGTAATGGGTTTTAGTTTCGGATCCATAGACAACGAGGAAGTTGTAACAATGTATCTTACTAGCTTTTGTAAGCTTCTAATTAAAATTGTAAAATTCTAGCGATGTTTAGTGAAACGCAATTTTATTATACACTGAGAACAAGCCGAGGTATCAAAGGTCTGTTTTAAAAAAATAAATATCTTTCATTTGCTCTGTGTATGATACACAATTTCGAAAGCACAACTTAAATCATAATAATAATCCAGTGGCGCTACAACCTTAAATGAGTCTTGGCCTCAGATTGCATCCGTTTCTTCAATATTTTTTTTATTTTATAGACAAGTAGTGGGCGATTAGCCTTCTGTGTCTAGACACATGTCATCGATATATGGGTTTAAGACATCCCGCTTTCTTCACAATATTTGACTACACCGTCCTAATCGCGCATATAGAAGAAAATTCCATTGGTGCATAGACGTGATTCGAACGCACGACCTCTGGGATAGGGTTCACGCATAATCCACTAGGTCAGCACTGCTTTCAACTTACATCAGCCTATTTAAATAGCAAGCTCAAATATATAAAATACACAACAATATAATATTTCAACTTCTTAGAAAAAATTAAATAAGTGGACATCTATCAAGCTAATAATAACAATCTTTGCCGAGATCCGGGCAAGAGTTCCGACCATTATAATAATCAAGTCATACAGGTGCTATTTTCCGAATTTAACACGTTACATATGCATTTTTTTATTTATTATAATAACTAAATTTCCAACTAAGTGATAAAAGCACAGTAATAAAAAAAATTTAATCCAACAAATAAGAGATGTCTTCCAGGCCCTCCAAGGGACTCCCCCTTCTACTGACTGTATTTTGAGTATATAGAAATACGGAGGAAATCTCAGAAATAAAAAAACTGTGTATATTAACCCAATTTCCTTGGGAATCAAACTATATAAACTTAAGTAAGGTTTTCGTTTCACAAACATTATGCTCAGTATTAAGTAATCACACAAAAAGCATGATTCAAATTGTATAATATCGTTTTCCCGTAGACAGTCAATGTATACCAATAATATGTTACAACAAATATAAATCTCTTATCAGCGACACTATCACCTGTAATAAAAACGTGATTTTTACTATATTTTATACTAAAATTAAGTATGAAATATTTCTATTGTCAAAATTGAGCTGGCAACTGAACACTTCTATAGTTTTTACAACAAATTATAGTAAAAAACGTTACGTGAAATACTTAACACAAAAAATGTAAAGTATGTAATACGAAGTTTATTTTTAAATAGATCCAGAATTTAAAGTCAATTTTCAACGCGTTAAATATCGGCCCTGTGGCGCAACGGATAACGCGTCTGACTACGGATCAGAAGATTCCAGGTTCGAATCCTGGCAGGGTCGCGTGTTCTTTTTTTATTTACCTCAATTCACCTACCTTACAATAGCAATTAACCGTATTGTTTAACGCTGACGACATTGAGCTAATGTTTAGCAAACGCTTATAATTTCGTAGTTTGTAAACCAACGAAAAATATTCTCTATTTCTTACTACTACAGCTCAATTTTCCTCGTTATATACAAAATACGTTTTCATAGGACTTTAAGCTTTATTGTCAATGACGAAGGTTGATTTTTGAATGGTGTTTAAATAATGTTGAATGTTTAGCACGCAGCTGACCAAATATTGTAGTCGCGATAATTGGCTGTGATGCAATCGCGTGATCTTTGCATCCGTTTATGTCTACTTGACTAGATTTAAACGTTTTTCAATATTCTTGAAGTTAAACATATACTAGCGGCCTGTCACCCATCGAACCCCTGGAATTTTAAAATAAATAAAAGGATGATGATACTAAAGGATACTGAAAGAATTTTTATAGTCAGTTTTGGTACAAACGTAAAAAATCTTTTCTTTGTAATATTAGTGTAGACAAATACACTGATCTGTTATTATAAATTCCTAAATGAATACTATTCGTAACTGGCAAGAAAAAATAAAATATTCAAAAGCATTAAACGGTAAGTTAAAGTTATTAATTATTATAGTAAAAATTAAAAGCATACGCAGATAAAAAATAAGGGGAAATGTTGTTATTCAACAACAACTGTATATCAAATACAAAATTTTATCTTAAATTTCATTGTCAGATAAATGTTTTATGTGGTTGTGATACGGATATTTCCTTTCTTAGTCTATATATAATATATATATAAGAAAAATGGTCTTCGTTTGAGGCTCCTTCACGCTTAAACCACTGATCGTATGAAACTACTGCCATTCGATGCGAAATTTTTCCTAGATGGTTTATGGCTATTTATTTTTTAAATTCCAACGTTCTTTCATTTTTCTATTGCTGTTTTACTTTTATGAAAATTTATACATACGGACTTCACCGCGGAAACATTCGGGGAGGCTTCCTAGAACCTCAAAACGTCAACATCTGTTAAAAACTCGATTTTCGAAAATTTTCAATTTTCTTAGCGGGAAGTTAAAAAGAAGAATAATAAAAATATGAAAAAAAATAATAATAATGAAACATAAAATTTTATTTATTTCCTATTTTAATTCGCCCAGCAAAGCGGGCGGGAAACGGCTAGTTATTTATAAAATGTTTACTGTATTCAAAATGTGACTAGTCATATAAAAAATGCCATAAAAATTCATATTTAAATTCGTCATATTTATGAAGACTTCATTTTATGTAGTTTTTAAAGCACCTGCGATTTAATATAACTTTTCTTCTTTAACTTCATTTTAGTCTTATTTTAAAAGTGTGGAAAGAAAAACGATTTGCTATATTGTAATATTTTATATTTTTCTGTTCATGTAGATTATACAAAATCAGTGCGAAATTTAAAAGGAAACATGGAAATCGAAGAACTGTAATAACAATTTGTGACAGGATTACGATATTAGCTGCCAAATATTACTGGCTCTTGAATGAACTGACACTCATTACTATAAAACTATTACACATTGAGAAATATAACCAATGTGATATAAGAATGAGTGCCATTCCCAATATCTATATTTTAACAATATATTTGACCACTAGCAAACATATCCCACGATAACTAAAACTACAACAGTCTAAATCATAATACACCATTTAAGATAATTAAAGCATTTTCACCTTAGTCAATAAATCATAAAAAGGTCTCCAATCTTTATAATTTCTGCTAAATGTTTAATATATTTTTAATTTGATACTATTTACATATTAGTTATGTACATCACGCATATATTTATAAATTAAGGATAGATTATCGCGTCATGTACTCAAACCAATAAACCCATATTCTATGTAGCAACGAAGTTGCCATGCAAAATCACACTCAAAATTTTAACTTAAAATAAAATAATATAGGTAAATCAACTTAAAATCGATTTACATCTTTGATATAAATGGAAGCATCGTTTAAACTTAAGAATAAGAAAATAAGCTGAAAATTTTACGCTATAGACAAGAATTTGTACGAATTTATCGTGCTGTTTCTGATTTCCAATATGAAAGTGACTTAATACAAATGCCGTGAACGACTCAACATAACATTATTTACAAATGTGTTCACAAACATCGCCTAGATTAGTAACTAGTAAAGCTTTTTACATAAACATTATAACAAAACAAATCGCCACCTCGCAGATGTGTTGGCGGTGATTTTTGCATTGCAATACTAAAGTCTTCTAGTTTTCTGCATAATGCCACGAAATTAAGTAATTATTTATTGATCAAAACGAGATCGAACTTAGGATATCATCATGAGATAGATGATTTTCACTGGAACTGATACTTGAGGTTGACGGCGTAGGATTGGGCCTATCGAACCGCGCCTCCGAAGTGCATGCACTTCGAGATATAATATTTTCATCTTCATAAATTAATTGTTCTTAATCTAACTTAGCACGACGGCCTGTCCAACTGCTCTTGTTTGTCTGGAGTCTGTAACAAAAGAAAAGTTATATAAGTATCATACAGAAGTAGGTAAATTATAAAGATGAGCCCCTATATTAATTATGATCAATTAACGTTATTACTGATTGAGTATTGCGAGTGTATCGGGTGGCCTATGCACATCCCGCCTGCGTCCGGCCATCTGTCAGCGCATATGTGCTGTGTTTCAACACTGTTTTAATTCATTAGTGTCCGGTCAATAAGCCTATGCTACCCCAATTTGATTCAATTGACACATGCCGTGCCGAGGACACATGTTATAAATTGGTGTAAAAATACTTGATACGGTTTGTTAGTAATCAGAAGCGCTGTGACCAGTACACATATCAGGACTGGTAAGTGTTTGATTACCGTTTCCCGTCTCTGCACATCCGCGGCACAGCTGAGCAACCGCTGCACGTGGGCAAACCCTATTTACGGACATACTGAAGGGAGAGCACACATGTCCCGATCGGGACTTCGCGAGTGAACACGTGAAATCCTTTTATGAGAGGAGCATTGTCGGATAATGAATAGGTACATTGCATTTATTTAGCTATCCGCCACCGGCGGGCGCCGTCACGTGTAGTCACACGCAGCTGTGATGAGACCGTTACCCGCACAATGCCCTCGATCGATCGTGTCGATGGAATCCGTGATCGGAGAAATTGATGCACGTGCAAACCCATTTCGCCGTGTTGCATTGTCTACTCGGAGACTTCTTAAGTTTATGCGTTCGGAGAAACATAAAGGTGATCGTAAAACTTTCACGTGCGCGATTTATGCGTGAGGTTAGGAGACAAAGATATTATTCAGAGGAGCGAGTAAGCGGCGAGCGTGGGCGTGGACACCTGGCGTTAGCGTTGCTTGTCTTGATCGTTGCTGAGACGCGGTGCGTGGGAGGTGGCCAGTGCCTTCAAACCTATTTGTAAGGCATTACTATACCAAGAGTATTAAGAAATCTTTAATGATCCAATATCTTTTATATATTTTAATGCATTATCTACAGCAACATGATTATAAGGCGCTGACAGAGCAAAATGTATAAAATGCGAATAAAAATAGTGTCCTTAAATTATAGGTTATGTTAACCGAATGGGGTGGCAAGCATTGTGTGGTATAAAGGGTGTGTTGCGCCGGATTACACGCCTAGCATTCATTATTATTGGTACTTAACTGCTTATTATTATCGGAGCGAAAAGTCAATTTGGTTGTGCACGTTTGTATTGGCATTTACAGTCGTGAAAGGGTAAATTGAGTAATTGTACATAATATCTGAAATTTGAACTGTTACAAAGGAGATACATGAAATTTTAAGTTGCGATTAACTTGTTTGCAAAGTCCCACGGTCGTGAGGCAGCTGCGGGGAACAATTTACGGGCTTGTTTTGCGATAGTGCCCCGTGGTGTGTGATCGTGACCGCGGTTTGTGGCCCAGAGATGCCTTCAGAGATATCGTCGTGAAATGCCACATCACGACTACGACGTTACTTTAAATTCCGACACGATTTATGCTTCGTTTTTTATGTTTTTTTACTTCACCCGTCCGCTTGCTACGTCGTTCATCGCGATACAGAGAAATCGAACCGTGTTCGATGTCCTTGTGAGTTTGATTTTATATTCAAGAATGTGGTTAGATCAGTCGACATTCCGATAGTTCCTTGAGCCGTTGTATTAGTAAATATCGGGTTCGATGAAATAGAGCGCCGTGCGCGATGCCGGCGCCTGCGGCGGTATCGTTACTATGCCGTCGATTATTTTAAAGTAAAATATAGTCATTACATATACAGTACTGTTTTTAATAATTAAGCCTACAGCCAAATTAAAAATCGGTTGTCTGTAAAAGTCGGTTTACTGACGATAGTTGAACGTGACAACGTCATAAAAAAATATTGATGGGATGGTTGCATTTTTCAAAAAAAAAAAAAAAAATTTTATTTGTTTGATAGGTATTTTGTATGGATATAGAGAAGGAGGTAAATGGAAATCACAATTGAATTGATCAAGTTACATTTATTTGTACGCATAAATACAATTATGTCAATTTTAAATGTAACGCCTCAGAGCGAGGTAACGCCTCAGAGAGAGGTAACGCCTCAGAGCGAGGTAACGCCTCAGAGCGAGGTAACGCCGCATGAGTCATGTTTTTCGTGCGTGCAGCCGGCTCCATCGAATTATAAGACGTTGTCACGTCAAAAATAGAGTAGGTATAGATGATGAGTTGTAAATTTTACTCAGACAAATGTGAACGTTGTGTACTTTCTTCTTAGATTCTGCGCGGCAGCTTGTGTCTCCTAAATCACGTTTGTTTTGAACATTACCAGCAACTGGCAGTGATTAAAATTTACGTGGCGCGACCAAGTATTAACGAGCACGCATTGCGCCGGGGGCTTGTAGCGAGCCGTACATATAAATCCTTCGATATGCACCTGCTCAGACATCGACCGCGACATAGCAATCTCATTGCGCTGCATTTTAGATATTAAAAGAACGTTTATTGCTTTAACAACTGAGTCATTCTAGAGCTAAAGCAATGAGTGATTTACTGAATGTCATTATCGGACGACGGTGCCATAATGATTAGTAGATGTAGAGTCGTTAGTGTGATCCAAAACGGCGAGACGAGGTAATTAGGAAAACTAGCGAAATGGCAATCACGCAGGTGTAGTGCGGAATGGCAAACCAAGTAGAATAAATACGTGTTGAATATTCAGATTGTGTCAGTACACGGTCGTTTACGCGGCGCCGGCGCAGGTGGCTCATTTCAAGGCTGAAATTCAAAACAGTCACGCACGCGGATAGCGGACTAGATTGACTTCTTGTTTACCTACCTTGCAGTTATTACATCAAAACGGATTCTGAAGTTATTGACTTTTCAACACTAAGAGATTCATAAATTATATACAGATTGATTATAAAGCTTTGCATTGCAAGCATTGCAGCTATTTGCTGGCATAAAATTACTCTAAACGCTTTAAGCGATTGAATTATCGCACTTACCTAATTACGGGTCCTATTAGCGTACAATAAGATATATTACGTTTAAAACAATTGTTAATGTACGTCACGTTTTGTTGTGAAACTATCAGCATCTCCGCTTTTACCGTCCCGCGCGGCGCTTGCGAAATACGCAGGTGTGCGCAGCAAAAACACCGACACGACCGATTTCATTAACTTTTTATGCAACATCTATTCGAGCGTTGTGCTAGTTGGAAATTTAAAAAGTCTTTATACAATTTTCGACGCATAAATCTGTTTTTGTTTTGATGTTTGATGTAAGAAGGCCTCTATTTACCTAAACATTACTTAATTACGGTCAAAAGAATTAAAATAACCAAAAATTAAATTGAAATATAAATAAAACTTACTGTATGACTAATTTGTTGTGTTGTTAATGTTACAGGGGATCTCTCAGCGGGAAGAATTGTGTTTGGGGCTGGTCTGGGGCCGAGCGGGCGGCGACGAGGCTTCGGGGGTGAGGTACACGCAGGCGCTAATGCAGCCTCCGCCTCGAATTGACCAACCGCAGGGTGGTTCTCCAAAGCGGTTTGCAAGTCACAAATGTAATCGATCACATGTTGAATTACTTCCAGCTTTGAAATCCGTCGGTTCTTAGGCATGAAGGGGACCAGGTCTTGAAGTTTGGATAGGTACATCTGAATTTCAGCGTTCTCTCCATCCCTGTGCCGTTGAATCCGACCGCTGGCGATTGCAGGTACTGACGCTCCAGTTGCGCACACTGCCGTTATGGCTTTCATCGTGATTGTCACTGCACACGTACACTTATAAACACTGAGACACGTAACGCGTACGTCTGACGGATAGCGAGCGAGGAATGAAGTGATGCGCGGTGCGGCGTCGTATTTATCGGCGTTGGTGGGGAGCGGGGCGGCTACGGGCGGACCAATGGGACTCGGAGGGGCCGGCGAAGCCTGATTTTCCCATGGCGGCGCAGCAGTGGCGTCTGCCTTGCTCTGGGCGGCCCTGGGTAAGGCCGTTGCGCTCATGACACGCACTTTATCCTACGAACAGTTTGTTTTGAGACACTGTCATTATTTTTGGCACAATTTAAGTTTAAGCCTAAATTACGAGTTATGTTTTCATATTATTCTTCTTTTAAATATTAGTGTTCCTGAGAAGATATATCCTAAACACACTTACACTTATGAAATCTCTAGTAAATAGATTTCGTATAAAAATCTGTTTAATCATTGTATTGTTAATAGATGATAATTACTATATAAAATATTTCTTAAAATTTGGCGGCGCGTTGGGCGTAGGTACCTAGCTGTTGAGTTTTATAACTTCTTTATATCTCTTTTGATATTACAATTCACAAGTAATTGTTACGTGACGCCAACCAGACTTATAAATAATATTTTAGAAAACGCATAAGCAGTCACACAAAGGCGAACGGCGATTTATTTTGAACATAAGACGTGGCCGAACAATCAGGTGGGCAGAGGGGGTCGTGTGGGAACAATAGCCCTACGTGATGGTATCCACTTGTCGCAACTCACAGGTAACGGAGGCTGAGCTTTTAACTGGCCACACTCACATATTTAAGTGGACAAAATTCAAAAAGGCAACCGCTTTATGTGAAGGATTTCAGAAATAATTACTTGTACCGATGTGACTTATAAATAACATATTAGGGTAATGCGCTAATAATGTATAAAACAGGAAGGTAAATTCTTCTTATTTGATAGTTATATTGTATTAGAGTTAAAAAGGTTGAAACAATAATGTATATTATTTATACTAAAGACTTAGTTAATAACTACATATTTATAAACAAGGCCAACTCGTTTTATGGAATAGTAGGAAACTCAATGGAATATGTGTCAAAATTCATACTATGCAAGGTCACAATACAGACCTACTAAGTATTAGTATTATTACATTATTTTTCTTTTTATGCGACTGAGGCGCAACTAGCTGTGGTCTCTGGCAGAATAACCAGCACTGTGGATCTGTCTGCTCCTCAGCATAATGCTGAGCCAGGGCCAATTACAACCACAGCACACACGCATTACACACTTAAAACGAACCTTGTACATTACGGGAAAAGGGAAAAAATAGTTTTCTCTCTTTATATTTTTTTTTTCTTTGATTATTGTTAATAGGTGTATTTTTGTGTGTGTGTTTTTGTTAGTAATAAATATTATGTCTAAATGTCTAAATATTGGAAGAATGTAATAAAACTTTTCGTAATATCAAATTAGAGTATTGATGAACGATCACAGAATACAATTATTGATTAATTAGGAAGTTTCTAAAAAATTCGACCACACAAAGAGGTTTCATTCGAACACAAAAATAAAAAGATAAGCAAAAAGTCACCTTGGAGGTGGGTGAGATCCAGGTAGTGAATTGCTTTATTAAGTCGGCGTATATGCTGAAGGTTTAAAATGCGTTAATTGCTATACCACCTACTCAATTAATGGATTATTAGAAAACATTTTGGGTAATGCTCTAAAATTGTGTAATCAAGCGTGATAATAATCTGTTTTATTATTACGTATGTAGTTTTCTTAATAATGAGAAGCCATTTTAAAGTATAAATCAATGTCATTGTTAATAATTGAGTGATTCATAAATTCTATTTAGTATATCTTGTAAAAGATTGATTTATCTATACTTTTAGTAATGTGATATGTGGTTGATTCAACAATAAAACAAATGAACAATGGGTTTGATCTCTAAGACACACAATTAAAAATCTACAAATTAATATAACATGTGAAGATCTAACAGAAATGTCCATTTCATTATTTATTTATATGTGGACAGTTTCAGTCACTATACTTGCATTTTGAGCAATGATAAAGTTTTTTATGATTTTTATGTGAAGTAATTGTTCATTGTTATCTACATTACCAATATTTATTGTCCATTGTCATTGTTACGTATATAATTTTAGGGTTATGGAATCTCTTACTTTCGGTATCATTTTCGGAGCTGGGTTTATTTAAAAAAATCTTGAATAAAGAACCTGAATTAAGTTTTGACGTTATGACTATAATTTATCACAAATTATTTTATTCCGTCTGTAATTTGCGTGTCAGGAAGTTCGTTTTTACGATCGCAATCAGCGGTCAGGTAACGTGCGTTTATGAATAACGTGTTTTTGTGGCTACCTAAGAAATTATATTGTTGACAGAGTTATTTAAGAGAAAATATATATTGTCACGTATTAGTCTGAAAGCACCTTGCAGTGCAATTTGTTGTGATATTGTTTCAAATGGACAGGTACCTTTGTCAAGAGACAAAAGCTTTATATAAAAACACCTTTGTATGTGGAAAGGACACGGTGTTTTTTGTGACAGACAAAAAATGATTTGTTCTCGCAGGTGTAAATTGTTTATTATGACTAGTGTGAAAATCTAATAGTTTCACATCACGTTTAAGACTTAAATTAATTACTTTTGTGTCACAATTTATTGGTAATAAAATGTTATCTGTTTCATCTACTCATAAATCTCGAGACGTTATCAACTAGATCATTAAGAAAATATAATATAATGTTAAAATGGATATAGACAAGAATCTCGAGCTTTAGCGTTCGAATTAAATGAAAAATTCATATATTTTTCCAAATTCTCCTCAACACTTTTTCATTTTCTTACTATGAAATATCTATAACTTATTTCTCATTAGTAGTTATTCGTATATATATGTGTGTTATTTATATATTTCCTTTTTGTTTTTAATTATATAATATGTACTCTTACGGAGACTGAAAACGTGAAAATATTTTTAAAGAACAAACCACTTTGTCAGCGTTACATAATTTTAGTAAAGGAGCTTTTAATAAACCGAGACAGTATTAATACAAGTACAATTACTCAATGTTTATGAACAAAAAGTTATACCAAACAAACTAGTTTGTACTATCCTTTAAATAATTGCTCAATTAACATTGGCATTAAACACATGTAATTATAATTGACTATGCAAACTAATTCTGTTAACGGTCAATTATTGAGCTCAAACTTATATAATAATATTGAAATACTGAGAACAATGAACAGGGAAATTAGATTTGTACTTATAACAAGTATAAGATCCTAGGCTAGAATCAGAGAAACAATGAGGGTAAGATCCAGAAACGAAACAAAGCGTGACTTACGTTGCGTGAACTATGTCTCCCTATACCAAAATCTAATAGAATTGTGTCAAGAGCACAACAGACTTTTCGTGGTCTCCGGGTTGGACTGCGCAAGGCCTGGGTGTAAACCGACGCATCCTCGCCGAGGCTGTTGAAGTGAGTCAGTGAATTTAAGGTTCGGCTGCAGAGAGTCGGTACCGGGATAAGGCTTAATGGCTTAATAAGCACAGGCTGTGTATGCCTGTAATTGGGTCTGCACTTAAAGTGGAAAGTACCTGTGTATAGATATGTCAGTGCAAATCTGTTGGCTGACCTATTTTAAATAAATAATACATTTTTAAAGTAACGCTTTGTAATAATAGAACGCGTTGTATGTAATTTCAGTATTAGTACTAACAATGCTGAATACTTAAGACCGTTTCAGTTTGACCAATTTCTAATAATACACTCTAATTAAGGTGATATCAGACGCGTGACAGGGCGGAGTGCTTACATTCACCCCCGGCGTGGGAGTGCCGAGCGCGTGCCGCTCCCATCACGTGATACACCCTGATTGATCAGCGATATTGTTCCATTCATTTGGTAAATGCACTATGCAATACAATCGTGCATGAATTTCGCGCTTTAATTGGTATGATTGCATTGTGTATCAGTTCTTATAAATCAATATCCTGTTGGCAGCGTCGACAGCATTTAATTCCGTCAGCTTGATTTATTAAATATATTGTAACGGTTTTGATTAAACGCACTAATCTCGGGAGTTACTGGTTCGAATTGAAAAAAATCAATTTATACATTTCTTGATAACATCACGCTGCGACCAAATTAACGGTCTTATATTGGTTATACTTTTACGTATCTCAAAATATACTAAGTACAAACAGCAAAATTTATGGTTATTCCATTTTCAAAAATGTGTCAGTTAGAGGTTAAAGGTTAAAGAGGGTAAAGAGGTTAAATTTTTCATTACACATCCCATAAGTATTATGACTAGCCAATATTGGTTTCCCGTTATTACAGCGTATATTTACTGAGTAAATAAGTAAACATCTAGCCCCTGGTCCCACGGGAGGGCGCGAGAAATCCCTTAATACGTGACCTGCAGGTGCGGGCTCATTACGCGCTTTTCCGACGCGTGGCGGCGCGTGCCGACTTCGTTTCGCAGATCGAAGTTCTGTTTGATCAGCTATCGCTATTGATCTATGTTATATATTTTAATTTATATGACTCATTTTTAATTTTACTTGTTTTTTTTAATGTAATAGGAGGCAAACGGGCAGTATCTTAGTTGCAAGCGGTGGCCCGGAGTGAAGTACTGTCTCCCTTTGCACTAAGCTTCTTAGAGGCTAATTTAGCCTTCCCTTCCATTCCAAATGACCGCGAAACTGAACGTCATTCAATATGTCAAGTATTATTCCAAGGCTTTATGGAGGGTCTGTCTTCAAAGAGAGGAGAAGCGACAAAGCGACGATTCAGAGGCTATAACACGAATTATACTTTAAATAGAAAATTTGTATGGAAAACATAAGAAGCGCTTCATTTGGAATTAAACGGTAGCAAGAGCATGTCATGTTCGAAGAGAAAATGTACAGAACGAATTGTATGCTCACATTAGAGCTGTCAAAACTGAAATTACCGCATTGACGTACCTATATTTGACGTAATTATCGTAAAGTTCGTGTACGTACGTAATGACTTGTGTACGTTAAAGAACTTATGATTTGACATTCAAGTCAGAGCGATAAGTATGTGGACCTTACCCTCAGTCGTTTGCTTAAATTTTACTATATATATATATATATATATTTAAATTAATTCTCAAGACATTCAAGTTCAATAGAGGGCTGATAAATCTTGATCAAGTAGGTACTTTTTTAAATCAAGGTCAACTACAGGGCTTATATAATTATATTTTAGATGACTAGCACCGTCCTTTAGATTATTAGAGAATCTATCATTACAAAAGTAAATATATAGATATTTGTTTTAAAATAAGTGTTGTCTGACGATAAGCTATTTTAAAAGAGTACCGAGAGTTTTTTACGCCGGCTTTTTCTCTCGGCCTACACCCTCTGTCTTCTTTGCCGATGAGTGGTAATGCCTACAGATTCAAATTTGATGACGTGGAATAAGTGATACCTGTATCTTATGTTCCATAATAAACATATTTTTATTTTTAAAATTTTTATTTTATGGACGACTCTAAGTACGACTGTACTATAATAATTAGTCATACTTCACCTCACTTTCCCGCGGTTCCGGGTTCACTTTCCCGCGAAACTAAATTTCATTCTGGTAGGCACAGTTTACTTACCATATACATATGTCCAATTGACTAACGAGGGAATATACCTATGTAACACGACCAGTTGAATAGGTGAATTTCCCATCTGATGATCTGTTATTTACATTCCACAAGCCAATCGAGTCATTCCTCAACCAAAGGTACATTGGCCAGTGGGTCCGATGGGAATGCCTAAGTTCTCGTGTGAATGAGCCGGCGTGGGAAGCTCCGGGTCACAGGTCGCCAGGATAATTACGGGCCAAGCGATCGTCTGCGCACGCGTCCCGATCGACGCAAGATTTATTTCCTCATTATAGTTGAAATTGATATTATAATCAAGATAAAATTTTGAAAATACACGTTTAATAGAGAGTATGCATAAGGCCTTGGTTGTAATTTTAAACTAAAATTCGTATTATTGTCGAGAACTATACATTTAAATGAAACCTCAAAAAGGATTTAATGAGGTATTAAATATATTTTTTATATAACCCTTACTATAAACCAAGAGACTGCCCAATCAAGTTGAGTTTATGTTTATGGTTATATCTATTAGCTATTTCTATACACGATCTATTACCGCGATGTTATTTAAAATATTACGATGAATTTTTATATTGACATAGTCTTCTGGTTTTTGGTATATTAAAGGCTGTATGGGTCTCGAGGCGTCGAGGTATGTAAATAATGTAAATCCATGTATACGTTAAAGAAGTTTAATTTAATATTGCACTTTATATATGTTCCGTTAAATATGAAATTTGTCTCATATAAATGTTGAATCTAATACAAAGGAATGATTGTCTATAATTTTTCCTAAAAAGACATCCATTTCATTGGGTTAAAACATAATCATAAACGATAGGGGCTTTAATTCGCAATAAGTATAAAAGGCATTTAATAATGCAGACGTCCGTTCGTGTGAGGGGGCGACTTACAAATATGAAATACAGCAATCGAAGTAATGAAGTTGGGGGTGGTGGGGGGTCACGTGTCGGTCACGTGACAGCGTTAATATTCTGTGAGGGAGGGGTCCTATTGCCATTAAATTGTATTACTATGTAGCTAAAGTAATGCGTTTAAGTTTTTATCTATGTACTATGACATTGTTTTACATCGAATTACAATGATTTGGGTTTGGAAAAAGGTGTTATCGAATATAATATTTATACCATTGCATGCTTCAAGACTGACGAAAAACATGTCTTCAAACACACAACACAACAACGCTTTGACTCACAATATATTGCCAACAAAGCAATAATATAGTAAGATGAAGATCTAATAAATAATGGTACTTGCCCTAGTCTGCGTTGCTGCGCAGCAATATACGTATCTTTCAAGTCACGCGAAAACATTGGTCACGCGTTCAAACAAAGAGAATGTATTGCGCAGTCAAAATGAAACTCCCACAGAATTGTTATAAAAACTTTGCTTATTTTCCCACAATCGTTACAATAATGAACGCGGATCAAAGCGGATTGAAGCGGTATAGGGTACAGTATCACGATAAATCCAGCGTTATAAGAGCCCTGGGTTAAGAATGCAGTAGCATTGATTTATAGGGACGATTAAATTACTGAGCAGCATTGGGGGTCTTCCTATACTGGTGGTGAGGAATATAGGGTGTTTTGACATGCGTGGGAGCTGTTCCTATTGTTGTAGCACTTAACTCGACTCTGATAAAGGAACTATAGGACCATTAGCCGGATTCGTTTTGCTCATTCGTTTTTGCTGATGAATGGTCATTGGATTATGATACGTAAAGAGATTGTTATGAGCACACTCGTTGCTATTATGTATATCTTGAGTATTGAACGTTTAATGCTATGTATTGTAATATATGTATGCATATCTTATTAATACTTTAATGAAGACATTGAATTATGTCTGATAACTATCTGTTCGCATTACAATGATTCAAAGACTTAAACGATTTATTATCTCACATATTAAGTATAATAACTGTCAATAGTTAATAGTCAGTAGACTATTGACAGTTGTCAGGTTTGGTGAAAAATGTGGCTGTTTATAAAAAAAACCTTAAAGAGTCTTAAAAATTATTTATTAGTAGTGAGTGAGATGAATATGTAAGTGATATGATATAAAATTATGCATTATAAACAGTGGCGCTTTAAATTTCTGTATCTGTTTCGTGATAATTTGTATTGACTAATAGGCAAGAAAGGGTTGCCGATTCTTCACTATGTTTTCTTTGCCGCACAAGCAAGTGTTAAATGCGCACATAGACAAAAAGTCTTTTGGTGCACAGCCGGGGTTTGGACCTACGACCTTAGGGATGGGAGTCGATCTCTGAGCTACTTAGCCAACACTGCTCTATATGTAAATTATTAAATTTATTAAATTTTAAAACATTTCAATAATTTTCGAATTATAAAAATACTTTAGTTTTAACATTAAACGCTTTCTAGTCTACAAATCCAATACTTGGTCAGAAGAATATAACAATTGTTAATGAGGCGAATAACGGTACTTTTAGTACAGTTCAAAAACATTCAAGCGAATTGAAAGCGATCAATATCAAACATTTTTGCATAACAAGAAACGGAAATCGCAATATCGCAACTCAAAAACCAATGAACTGTGGAAAGCATTATTAATTTTCGAGTGGTTATACAATAGTCTACACTACAATGCAGTGGTGAAAGCCAGGTGTAGTTCGATATCTTGATTATGAGGGCTTTATTTAGACCTCAATTATTCGTGACCCTAATTGTAGATGATGCGATAAGTATTGTTGTCGAGTTGACAGCACTATTGGTCTTTAGCTTTTTTCGTCGACTTCTGGCATCTGTTTGGATATTGTAAGTTTCGCCATCGGTTTTAAATGCATTGTTGATTGTCAATTGTTTCGCATGCTGGTATGTTGAAGTGTTTACTGCGTTATTAAAATTTATGGACGTTGTTAATATTTTGGTAAATTTTAATTATTTATTTAAGTCTTACAATGAATTTAACCAACCAAAAAGTATAACACTATTTTTATATCTTCTGTTCTTCTTCAGTCACACTCTTCATTTTACAGTCCAGCGAGTAGGGGATCGGCCTCGAGGTTTGGTGCCCTCCACTCTGCCAGTCACGATGAGCTATTCTAGACTTTCTGGATCTCTGTTGACAGACGACTTTTTACTTGTAACGGTCTTAGTATGGACACGTTTGTTTTCTTAGCTGTCTAGGGAATACGTAGCAACCGCCTCCAACACCATTCATACTACATTATTTAACCAATTAATTATATGTGTTATATGTATGTATTTTAATTTACGTTAGTCAATAAATTTAGCATAATTTTCTCTTACTGGAAAAGTATTGAAAATGAAAATCGCGATTGTCAAGGTGTGCTCGAACCCTCAACTCCCCAGTAAGCCCGCGAGTGACGTATGTGAATCTCAGCATTGAACTTTTCACACACGGGCAGCTGCGGTGTTGCCTGTTAACAGCTGTCGTATGCAAACTCCCTAACTCCCTAATAAACTAACACTTTTTATTACCTAACTATAGCGAAATGGTCGATAGGCGTTTTTAATATCACATATTACAATTATACTATCGTTTAAATCGAATTCCGCCCAAAAGCGCAAACGCATGGGAACTGTTTCGACTTTCGCGTCATAGAACGTTTTGTTTATTAGAAAAACTCTTCTGTTGCAAATTATTAATTAGCTTAATTAGCTTTGTTTCTGTCGGGAAATTAACATTATATTAACTTCATATAGTATTTTAACACCATTTGCATTAAGCTTACTTAAACGTTATTTATGTTCTTTCACGACAAAATTCCGACATATTAAAAGAGAGCTGAGGGATTTTTACGAGGCGAACTAAATCGTTGGACTTAAAAATACAACAAATGTTGTATGTAATCCAAAAGTAGGTACATTTGTTTAGCACATGTGATCGCACAAAGAATCCTTGTGCGAGGCTAGATGCTATATCTGGCTGCACACGTGGCTAAGGGCGGCCCGCCCTATCTTAAGAACGTTATGTATCATTATAATGCCCATTATATATATCTCGTGTTTGTATTCTTGTTTACGCAAAAAAATCAACTACGTCAACTATTTTGGTGTCCGCGAAACTTTCATTAGAATCTATTTTTCGTCTGGTATGATTTGTAAAATAAATTCAAACTTCACAAATACCATACAACTCTTGAAATTGTTGAAATGTTTTATTATTTAACCAGGAGTGACGACTAATCAGCACGCAACTGGTTGGACCATTGTAACTCCCGGCTATATTATAAATAGATTCCTTTTTTATGTGCTGCTTAACTCTTTACTTTTTCGCGCTAGTCATTCATTGTACGTCTTCGTGACCAAACCAGCATGCTTTAGACCTGAATATCAGTGATATGTGTCAGATTTGGCTGATCATCTACTCGACATAGGGTCCTTCAAGAAAAGAACGCACCAATTATTAAAAGGCCGGCAACGCATTCGCGAGCCCTCTGGCATTGAGAGTGTCCATGGGCGGCGGTATCACTTGACATCAGATAAGCCTCCTGCCCGTTTGCCCCCAGTTCTATAAAAAAAAAATACTGCTCTGCAATCTGAGACAAAGAACAATAGTGGGTGGTAACACTAACGGAGTAGGTACTTATTATAATTCATATGATTAAAATTTGTTTCCTCATAATTGGAATATCACTAAGATGTATGAAGATCTAAGTGTAGCCCTAAGTTCCTGGCAATAGCTCGACCGAGGTGGAGTATTAAAATGTAATTGTTTTTTTAAGAATCTTTAATCATTCGTATATCAAATGATGTTACCCCCATTTATTGGCCGCTTTCTTAAAGTCAGACCCGTCAATTAAACTAGTGTTATATTCTAAAATATAGCGTGCTTACCTCAGGCACGGGCCCTCAGAACTAAGAAAGAACGAACGTCATTTGTCATCATTTTTATTGAACATATTGTAGGTCAGCGTTGCACGTGAATTTTGAGCTCCCCTGGCATTTCGGCAGATTAATGATGGCAACATTATATCAATATTTGCATAAGAAGACAAGAAAGTAACCTATCGGCTGTTACTTTGATGCGTACTTGGACGATAGACAGAGGAAACTCGACCCTTTTCCAATGAAACAGAATTAAAATTCGTATATTAGTAAGCAGTACATATTCCATTGCAAAATAGACTTTGCTGATAAGAGATTTGACGATGAGATGAAATGTATGTCTCACACATTAAAAATATTCATTGGCTTACACTCTATTGAATTGCTCTTATTATTTAGGGATGTGCTTTTTTTATTAAATGACAACCAAGGTTTGAGCCATGCGTGTTTAAATCGGCGCAATGTTTCTGAAAATCTACATAGTTACACAATCGTGTATTTTTTTAATATAAAAAACTTCATTATAATAATTACGTAATAATAAGTTTTCAGCCGTTTATAATCTTCATCAATATAGTAACGTAGCTCGTAGACCGTAGCTACTGCGTAGGCGTTCATTATATAATTACATAGAGATTGTATATACTATATAGGTATAAAACTTTATCAACTTTTTGATATATGCTTGTTTTAAAATATTCTTAAGGTTATTATAATTTTTTAACCATTTTTAAATTCTTATCAAACGCTGATTTACCTCAAAGTAACAACCCTACAGACAAGTGACGCCTGATTGACGATGTGAAAAATGATGCGATTTATATGCATACACAAAGGGGAAGTCAGAAGACAATTTTATTAGCTGACTGAAAAGAACCGGTTCAGACCGGATTACGATCAAAACTTTGGACACTTGATTTGGCATTTACGCTTTACTTTGTCGGTTATTAATCTACGTCTAATTTTAATATAAAAGCCGCTGCAATATAGTTTTATATTAAGATATATCTATAGCTCAAGTGTATTGGAGGCATTATTAAATACATAAATCAGTGGCGCTCGAACCCTTTTTATGTCTGGGCCTCAGATTTCTGTATCTGTTTCATGATCCTTTGTCAATGTAATACGCAATTAGGTGATCAGCCTCCAGTGCCTGACACACGCCGTCAACTGTTTGGGTCTAAGGCAAGCCGGTTTCCTCACAATGTTTTCCTTCACCATTCGAGCGTATGTTAAATGCGCACATGTAAAGAAAGTCCATTGGTGCACAGCCGGGCATTCACTCAAACTTCTCCCGGAATTTGAGGACAAGTGGAGACTGAGATCCCCGAAAGACCCAAGCGATAGCGTTTGGCGCAAAGCATTTCCCGCCTCGGTTACGCTTCCTCAACTAAGACCTGAGCAGAGCTAGGTCACCTTTCTGGGAGTACAGGTAAACCGGAGACCATGTCCAAACACCTCACTATTTCCAGCGGCAGGGCGAAGAGCAAGCTGCGCCTACTGGTTTCGGGCAAAATCCTGCTGCGCCTACTGGTTTCGGGCAAAATCCTGCTGCGCACCAAGCCCACTCTCTACAAACTCTACTATTACTAAGAAAATAAAACAGAACAGCAACAAAGGAGACTGGATGAAAAAGGCATAGAATAGACATGACCCCTAATCCAACCTCCTGCTAGATCAGGGTAATATTTAGATTTAGTCGTTAATGTAATAATAATAATAAGCCATTTTATTTCCTGTTTTACAATAGTTGGTAGTTTTTATATTAAAGTAACCAAAAATATTGATTTTGTTAGTAGGTTAGCTTAGATTATGTTAGTAATATATAATTTATTTAACAGGAACTCCGTTTTGGGTAAAGGCCTCTTCCAAAGATGCCCATTGTTGTCAGTCCTGTGCTATGGAGTGCCAGTTTTTGCCAGCTGATATTTTCAGATCAGCTTCCCAGCGGTCTAAGGGTCTCCCCATCCGCCTCTTACCTGGTGGTCCTTTCCATTGGGTAACTCGTTTGGTCCACTTTCTGCTAGACATTCTTGCTACATGGCCAGCCCAATGCCATTTCAGTCGTTAATGTAAAACTATACAAATAAAAAGTACCACGCTATATTAACGCATTTGTAAAAGGAATTAACAGTTCCATAAAATGAGTCAAAACCTTCCACACTTGTGCTAGTCATAACATTTACAAGCAACAAAACATCTGTATAGTTTTACGATTATCAGAAGCTTCCGCCAACACATTTGGCGATCACCTTTCTTTAGAAAGCTGTAATAGGTAGTTGTAAAACATTTCATAAAGACATGTGCGCCGAAACCATTGCACGTGTTCTGCAAATCTGCGCTCCACATTGCTGTCTATCGACCGCTTCGCATGTGCACTGATAAGACGGAAGTTTTAGGAATCTAAGAATTTAACAGTAATGAAATCTCTGGGAAACGTCAGCTAAGTAGGAAATAAGCCTGTTTTTAATTACATACATTATACATACCAGATACTCTTTATTGATATATTTAAATATTACACATATAACATACTGTTCTAACGGTAATCATAAAATACATATATACTAGTGGAGCCCACAGACGTTGTCCTGCATGATATTTAAAGCGATTAGGATATTAAGCAAAGTATGAAAGTACCGACTGCAGTGCCATCTGCCGGGCTGATTTGTGAATCTAAACCATTCCCAGATCCCCTTGAACACACACAAAAAATTTCATCAAAATCGGTCCAGTCGTTTGAGAGAAGTTCAGTCACATACACACGCACACAAGAAATATATATATTAAGAAGATACAGTGTTAGGCAAGTGGTTGTGCGTTCAATTATCAACACTCAGATCCTATGTTCAAATACAAGTCGTGCTTTAATATATTCATACTGCTAAACAATTATCTCTAGTGCTTTTTTTTAGTACCAGCTAGAAACAGGACACCAGCAGGTCCTTCAAGAAAAGAGCGTACCAATTCTTAAAAGGCCGGCAACACACTCGGGATGCCAGAGCATTGACAGTGTCCATGGGCGGTGCACGCATCTCTACCTATAAAATAACGATGTGTCATAATTGAAGGAGATGTAGATATGTGTTTGTATGCTTCGATTAAGGAGTCCCGTAAGGCATGCAACACATAGCTTGATCTAATTCAATCATAGATAAAAAACGATTAACAAACTTACTATAACAGTTTATAATTAATCATTAACAATTCTCCAGTTTCCTTGCGAATGTACCTACTATTTTTAACAAAAGCACACAAGATAATTTTTATTGATAAGCATTTAAACAGTATATGCTCGTGATAATGTGAGTAATAATAATTATTAAAGATTACGATTTTTATTTTATTGTGTCTTTATCGCAAAGACACAAGTGCTTTAAGTGCCAGTGCACTCTTTTAAATACTATCTTACAGAACATTAGTAATATATTTAATCAAGCTTTTCGATATATTTTCCGCTAAAGTCTTTTGGAATAGAAACAGGTCATGCTTCAGTAAACAATTTTAAATGTAAAAGTATATAATAATTCTATTAAACAACCTATTTTGGTGGAGTTGTAGTGTTTTATTGATTTTGCTCTTTAAATGTTATTTTATCAAATGAATGACTATTGTTTTGTTGAGAAGCCTTGGCTTTAATTTGCGATCATAATAAATGGATTTTTAAAAACGTCATAACATTAGGATTACTTTCAGTTGTGATAGTCATAGTGGATGCAATATTTCACACTGAAATTAGATTTCAAATAAATCAAAGATTTTTCTGATTTTATGTAGTATCATTTTAGAACATATGAGATATGTAACCACTCATATTAAAACTCTCTATTACAATATATATTTTTCCATATGTTAAACCCCGTTTAATAAGTACAAAATGGTGACAGATGGTTCAAGTGCGTAAGTAGCTTTATCTACTAAATGAGATTTCGCGCTGATATCATTGTTAAGCTGATATCAAATGATAAGCTCTTATCAGTCGAGTTATTTAAGTAATACAGATTTTAACGGCCTCTATTGGTGTATCCAGTATAGCCTAAGGTTCTCTGCAAATGTAATAAAAATATTAGTACCTAATAACCAGAAATTAGAGCCTAGAATGTGGGCTATTATATATCTAAAATATACTTGAATTATTAGGTTTTAAGAACACTTAAAGAAGTCAACGACACTAGAAGCAAATCTAGATATTTAGTATTTGTTTATTTTTATTTTTTCAACCATCTCATTGCCATTTATCAAAGTCTAATCTGGTTGCAATTATAGTTCTTATATATTTTTAACACAATATAATGGATAGTTTGGACTTTTATAATAGGTACATATTTATAAGTCCCGTGTTTCAAAATGTGAAGTGAAATGAAGAAAATGTCAAACTTCATAAGTAAAAAATTCTTAGATCTTAATGTTTGCCAGTGTCTTTTTAGCTTTATACATAGGGAAGAAACAAAGAAAATATGAGTTTTCTTTATTTATATCGCTAGTGCTCGTGTCCATACATTTTTACGCTATCTATAAATCTCATATGATTTCATCTTGGACTAATAACAAAGGGTCGCTTAAATCATTTAAAAGTTTTTTATGTTGTTCGCAAATGAGTCGGAGGTTCTCATGAAGATATCCTGTATCAGGTGAGGAAGACCACGTGCAGCTGCGGAGAGCACACGTGTGCGATTATACGCTGAGCGAAACGTAATGTCCCTGCGATTCGTATATTATTATTGTGAATCTCTTTGTTAAAAATACCGCCGCGGCTATAACAAATATGGATTTGATTAATGATTAAAAAAAGAGACAACTATTTTTGTTTTAGAATTCGATATTTGAAAATGAATTAAGACAATCATATTTAATGACCGAAAGTGAAATTATTTACATTATTTTAAGACAATTAATTACGTTTAAAATTCATTTTAATTTTACTCAGGTGCCTCGCGTTTGTTGTTATAAACAAAAGATTTTTTTAATGCTCCGTATTTTGTTTCTCTTACTAATTATATCTCGCATACAAGTCACAATTAAAACGTTTTCTTGTAATTATGTATTACATAAGCTGAGCTAGAAAACATATTGCAAAGCGCGGCTTATCGATTGACAGTATATAGGAACTATGGAAAACCCAAAATAAATTCTTGCCATTATTGTCTTATTTTCTATGGAAGCAATAAAATAATTTTACCTATATTGCAGTACAATTATGAAATAATGAGTTTGGAAATATGTTCGTCTGTTCTCACGTCCATCTGGGTACCAGCATTTTGGGAAACGGCTGAATATCTGTGCTGCAGATGTTGGCTTTTTACAAGCTCGGAGTACCAGAAGTTTCGGTTTTAATTAGGGAAAAAACGCAAGTTTACAATTTCTCTTTTACAAATTGCAAGATTAATACAGATTACCATTGAACCTTTATCGCAAATTATACTCTATTTTTGAACTTAGTCTTTCATTAAGGTAATTAAAATAGGAACACATTTGTTACTGAGACACACACTGTTACTGTTGTGAGCCAACGATATAAATTTGGTTCTATGATACCGAATATTTGGAATAAATTCATTTGAAACTTTACCCTTGTTTGTATTCAATTAATTTTTTATGGTGACAAATAAAGTAATCTTTATAATACAATGGCCTACAGTACCCTTGGCCGCAGATTACATCCGTTTTTTTAATAATTTATAGTTTTTAAGATAAGTCGTTGATCAGAATTCTGCATCTGTTTATTTATTGGATTTAAAGACATTCCTGTCTCCTCAGATTCACTGTAGGATTAAGTCTCAATTAAACACATTGAAAGAAAAATCCATTTAATCGCACGCTTAAGCTAAGGCCGACTCTGGATGGAACGAACTCCATTAAATAGTTTACCAGGGGCCTCATAGCCTAGCGGTCTTATTGAGTGGCAGCTAGGTGAGGGGTACCGGGTTCGATTCCCGGTTCAAGGGCAAGCTTTAATTTAATTTAAATTTGTTCTCGGCCTTTGGGAGGGTTGTGCGGTACCGGGCGAGTGCTTAAACCGTACATGGAGGACACGATCGAATTTCTAAAGACAAGCACGAATTATAAAAAATCCTATACTTGACGCTGGCTAATGCACAAATCGTGCCAGAGCCATTAAAAAAAAAGGGTCCGTGTACTTATGTACGCGCGTAAGAAGTTATACTTCTTTGGCAATATTAAAAATAGTTTGGCTTTGTTCCACCTCCAGTTTTTGATGTTTCACAGCGATAAGATGAAAACTCTTTTTTTGTATTCAATTTAGTGCAGTTACACTGATTCATCAATTGTTTTTTGTCTCTTTTCCTTATATTTGCTAGATAAAATCAGAAAAATTACATGTTTTGATTAAACAATGTGGTTAATTTTTTAATCAAAACATTACTCGATAATAATAATAATACATACGGATAGTTAACCTCAATTGTATTGAAGCACTTAGGAAGGTTGATGAGCACAGTTTTTTCACAAATATTAATTAGTATTGGTTTAAATATTCAATTTAAATCACTTCTGATTATAATTCAAAAAGCATCGATAAATTTCTTTGAAAAAATAATTAAAACTCCTTTATTTGTTTAAAAGGTAAATGACAAATGTCATTATGGTCATTCAAAATTGTTGGCATACGAACTTCACGCATATTCTATTTCTTTTTACTTGTAGATTGTCTTATTCCTATCTCGCTCGCGCACGCTATAATCACACTCCTAATTTTGTGTCACGGGTGCGCGCGCATTGTAAAATTTCACTCTCATAAATTTTTCATAACGCGCCTAAAGAAGTATAACTTCAAAAAAATAGTTCACCGAGGAATTTCTCAACTGGCTTGCCTCACAAGATCTCTCGGAAAAGAATCTTAATATTTTCAGGTTAGTGATATTTGCCAATCCTAGATCAGAAGATGTTACATTAACTGACATACGTCGCCCAAGTGTCGGTTGACTGTCGTTCTCGAGTAATCGTTATCGTCTGGCGGCAGCGAGCATGAATATTTTTACCAGGAAAATTTTAATTCTATATTAATTTTACTACGTTAAAAATTTCCCAGAACGTTATTTAAATAATGGCAAGATATTTTTTGTTTATTTATTTATCAAACATGACACATGTATAGAACTATAATTATAGAAGTGTCACAGATACAAAAATTTTGTTATATAAGTTACAACTGAAATAAAAAGAAAACAAAAATAAGATTTTGGTAGTATGTTTAATACTCTTATTAACATCTCATTAATTACAATTCTTTATTTTAATAATAATAATAGTATAATTAGTAGTTTCTGTAATCGGTAAACATAAGTTCTCTTATAATGTATTTATAAAATCCACCAGTTTAACCAGCCTTACCATCTTAAATACAGTACCTAGATGCTATGATTTGAATAGTAATTACCCGTTTGAAGGCTCTGAGTGTAATGTATTTTTACGACGACATCCGGCGGACGGTGCTAGTCGTGTCCTGTTTGCATATGAGAATGTCGTGATTTGCAATTTCAATATATAATTTGAATACAAATATTATATTTTAATAATTATGTGGACGGCCATGACGCAAATTTTGAACCAGAGTATAGACAGAAACGAAAAAACGAGTTTATGTCAAAATATATTAAGAACTAGCTGGCCTGGCGAACATCGTACCGCCTAACAGTCGATTCTTTATTTTTTTTTCGGGATACCGGTCTAGCTAGTAAGATAAAACAGAAAGTTGATAATACAACAAATACATTATGTCAAAAATAAAAATCCTCCCGACCCTCCACTAACACTTGAACTTTATGGTTTGGTATTAAAGTTCAAATTGCCTTTAAATATTATTACGAATATTTTGTATTGGAATATAGAAAAGTGTTGTTTTTAGACGTTTTCACTCAACTTTTTGATTTTTCTCTCGTAAGAACCATCCTCGTACTTCAAGGAATATAAAAAAAAATCAACAAATCGGTCAGCCGTTTTCATTTAGTTAAGAAACGTTTCATTTTTATAATAATTGCCTCTTCGACGTGACTTCCAAAATACACTTATAGCAAATGTCAGTACAATTCAGAATCCTGATAGTTAATAAACTGATAAATCTCTATCCGTATAGTCAGTAGTTCTTTCAGATCACTCTGTAGTGCCAGTTGTGGCTGATATATATAATTTTGTTGTGTATAAAACCATTGGCTGTGCCAAAAATCAATCTGGAACTGTTTTGGAAAAACACCTTTTGTATGGCCATTAAAGTTTACAATAAATTACCAAAAGAATTAAAAGATCTTCCGTCTAGAGTCTAAAAAGCGACTTAGTGTATTACTTTTAGAAAATATGTACTATTCAATAAATGATTATTTGCGTGAAACACCGTAATTGATATAAAATTAATGATGTAATGTATATAGTATAATAGACTAGATAATATAATAATTGACTTTGACTAATAATGTAAAATTGCTTAAGAAAAATTTGCGCGCCATCGTGTGTGGCAGAATATGCGACCGATTTACGATTGTATCACCTTAACATTTTGTACCATATTCTTGCAATAAATAAATTATTATTATTAAAATATATGAACATATATTCGACTTACTATCGTATTCATTTCAAGACCCCTTCGGACTCACGGACGACGGATTGCTTGTACATACAATATGAAGGAAGAACATAATATGAATGCTTTCAAATTAGAATGTAGATATATTGATATATATTAGTATTGGTTTTTGGTTTGTTTAGGTGTGTTAAAGTAAAACGTTAGTTAAAAAAAACAAAGTTTGTTCATATAGGTCCCTCTTAAATCAATATAAAAAATATGGAAGGATGTAAATTTACATTTACTCACTCAGTCACTCTGTTTAATCAATTTTAAATCTGTCTTGTATGTACGCAAGTATTACCTAAAAATATACATTACTGTAAGATGTACTGTAAGATGAAATTCGGGTGGAATCAACTGTGACTGTTTAAAGTAACATTTGTTTTAAAATATTAAAGCATATGTACTGGCATCGTAATGTGTCTCGTGAATTATTTTAGAGAGTTTGGGATAGTGTTAATATAAAACTAATAGGGATGATAAAACATTAGGCCAATCGACACTGATGCATCACTATGGGCCATGTGTGAAGATAAATAGCATGTGAGCATCAAATGTGATGCAAACAGTACTGGCATTCAGCGAGCCAGCATGCCACGTGCTGCGCAGACGCCCATGTGGCAGACATTTGCTTATTAAGCTGCCTTTGATTGACTTCTGGTGACGATTATGCATTAAGATTAACAATATAGCATGCTTCTTATAACATTCATTTATTTTAAATCATCAACATAATTGTACACGGAGCTTTGCTTTTTCAAAAACCTTTTTCAAATTCATTGGAGGAACTACTAGAACTTTGAAGCGGTACTCTTGCAAAGCATTTTTTTTATAAGAAACTTGCCGGACGCCCAAAAAGGGCAGTCATCGCAACCCATGGATTCATTTTAGGGAGTGCGTTGCCGGCCTTTGAGGTATGCTCTCTGTTTAAATTGGAGGTCGTATCTCCTACGGAAGAACCCCAACGGGAGTCTATATCACAGTTCGCTAGTTCGCAAGAGAAAGTGTTTTGTGAAGCATTATATTGCATTATATTACTCGTATAGTCGAACTCTATTCTACAAAGCATCATGACGTCCATTTTTATCCATACACACGTTTATTAGCAATGAAAAATTACATAATTCGCACATCACAATCTTTGAGATCTCCATCACGTGCCGTAAGAACGAGGGCTGAATTTCAGATAAAGCACGCAGTGTGAGGAATTTGTTATTCTTTTGTCTTTTAATGGCTGACTCTTTGTAGTTGCCGTCATGTCAAATTATGTCATATTTGATGCCTTGTTGCTATTGTCAAAGTACACTTCGTTTTGCTATTTTTATAAAATAGGAATCTTACAATACAATTTCACTAATATAACTATATCTCCACAAATAAAATAAAGAGGAAATATTTGTATTTCTGTTTAAAAAAATTTCTGTTTAAAAAAGTTATAATTTTTAGAACTTCTGGTAAACGAACTACAGGCTCCCACCTTTTCAGAATGCCAAATCTTAAAATGATTTTTGAGCCTGATTTGAGAGCGACCGCCGATGCGAAAACCGCTGTGTGAGTTCGAAAAGTGAGTTACAGAATCGCAGGGCAGGAAGGACAAAAACAACTGCAACATTATACCTAAATAACAGAGGCAATATTTATTTCAAAACATTTTTATTAATTTTCAAATACGAATCATTTGTCTCCTCGATCATCCAGACTGTTCCACAGACGGTGAAACTATGCTATGAATTTTACGAAAATCTGTTAGTGTTGTTTATTTTTCAAAAAACACAATCGTGTAAAAATTAACTAATAGTGGAACTTTTTTCAATTCAATTAACGGACAAAAATAAATCGTTGACCAATGTAATCAAATATGCTCCTTTCAGGAAACCCTTTGGCGTACATACGAAATATTACAATTTTATTTTACCAGGAACCAATGACATTCACACATCGATGACGTTATGTTAAACAAACGATCTATTGTTCTAGATGAATAATAAAAATATACTTGTGGCCGTTATCCTCGCTGTTCAAGGCTTTAAAAGAAACTGGTTGACTAAAAAGTAGGTAAACATAAATTTCGCGTTTTATTTTGTCGTTTTTAAATGAAAGATTGCTGTATAATATCAGATTTTAAATAGATCTGGTTTGTGTAGGGCTGTCAGGGCCACGTGCGGGTCTGCCCGGGCGCAGGATGGTGTTAGTAAACATGACTACTGATTCTAGTTGCGCAGATGCTACTAAAGACTAACGTTTTAGAGTATACAAATATAATTTGCTTTTTACAACTACAGCTGGCCTGTATTATTATTTTTAAAATGTCATTACACTTTGTAAGTAGATACTAATTAAGAGTTTTTATTTACTTTCTATAAGTACACTGTACAGGCACGCACGATTTTTGTTTATTTTTAATTTAAGCGACTTTATATGCAGTTATTACATTTATAATGTGTTTATTTTGGCGTGTATCTTTATGATTTCTATATACTTTAACACGAATGGAATTTTTATAAAAATATTCAGATGCATATAATATTTTATTAGATATCTTAAATAAAGATAAAAATAAACATAAAAGTTACCTGTCATTATTAATCACAATCGAAATTTGAATATCGTATTGTTTTGACAGAGGCAGCTGCTGAATTAGCAAGTCGATAAAGGAATCCGGCCCTAACCTCTGACCCGCGATACAGATAATAAATATTTATCGCGATATAATCGCACCTAAAGTAGAAAACCTGGCATCCGGAACCGTTGGCATTGATTGAAGACGTGCGTGTTTTGAATACTCGCTTTGGTAACTTGTGTGATAATATTCGCAATACCACATTTAAGTAATTTAAAGTTATACAACGAATCATACAAGGCAAAGCGGCATGTAGAAGGAGACTTGTCCACAGACGCACGTCTTGGTTGAAAAACCTTAGACAATCGTTTGGTCAAAGCACCAAGGCATTGTTTAGGAGCGCTGCATCCAAAATTAAACTAGCCATGATGAGCGTCAACCATCGCAAGGAGAAAGCTATACAAAAAGGTTGGTCAGAGTCTAGGTGCTGATCAAGAGTCGTTTATTACGTTTAACGTACTAAAAATACATGCGCGGACTTTGCCGTACCACTCTATATCTAGCCAAGTTACGTGCCCAGAATAAAGTCTGGTAAGTTCAGACCTTTGTCCAGCCTACATGCGTTTTATGAGCGCTCATAGTTTCGCAACAAAACTGAGCTGCGAAAGCATTATGAACAAAAATCTTGGTCATTTGTATTTATCATAAAGTAAATATTACATAACAATAATGTTCCGTATCTTATGAGAACTGGCATGACGCAATTCCGTGATCGGTCCAGCATCGTGACGGCTGTTCGTGGTCCTCCCAGTCGTGACCATCGCACGTGTGAGCCCACAGCTGTCCGCCCTTGCCGCGATTTATTGGACATAGTTCTGCATATTTTTGAGTCATAGTCTTCTAGTGAGATAAATATAAGCGATGGTCAAGATATGCACAAGGAAGTGAAGGTTGAAACATATTACGCTTATGTTCCAACAACAGTTGTAGACATTAGTATACGTAAACTTGTCATTAGTCACTCGCTATTTTTTGTTTTTTCTTGTTTAATTCGTTTGGTCTAGACACAATTTATATATGTATAAATGTGTAGTGCTATATGTAGGTATATTATGATTGTACGATTCCTAGGGAAGAAAAATGTTTTATCTATCTATCATATCATCATTGACAAGTACAATTACGACCTCCTATTGTTTAAAAAAAGAGCATACTCTTCACTTAAAGGCCGGCAACGCATCCGCTAAAATGGGCGTCCCGTAGGCTCGTTGGCCTTTAAAAAAGTTGGCGCCAACTAAATACTATCGTGAGCGTTTAGAAAGGAAATTCTTGTCTAAATTTACATAATATTTTTCATATAAAAGACTTAAAAGTGACGTAAAATGTTATGCTACTATAAAAATGATGAAGCATTCGTTTCAAAGTGCAGGCTATATGCATTTATATTTGTCGTTTGTATATTATTCACGTAAATCAACATAATAATAAAGTATAAATATCAATCAAGATATTAAAATGATTAAATGATATGTTCAATAAATTGAATATTTATTAGGGGCATTCCGAATTTTATTACCAACATAATATATTTTGTTCATCGAATGTCTGGGTATTTCCGAATTTGATATTTGATCCAAATTTATAAATAGGTCTTAAAACTGACAGTCGATGTTTGTTAGCGTGTGATTTATGAGGTGAGAACAAAGCAATGGATAATTTTATTAGCATTGTGCGAACCTACACAACTGAGATTGCGTGACTTACTAAGAATTCAGTAAATTACGAAACTTTATTATTAATAATCAATATTTCGTAATTTAGATACCACGGTACTGAAAAATCTATAGTTTATTCCAAAATACGAAAGTGTCATCATTCAAACATTAATCGTCATAGTCGTAGAATAATGACGGATCTGACAAATAGTAAACTTTACAGGGCAGCCATTTCAAAATAATATAATCATGTTAGTTTTTGTCATAACTATTTTAATTCATATTCTGTTATTATGAAAATTGGCATACAAGCAAACAAAAGGGTTTGTTTTGAAACAAAATAAAAATAATAACATTAAATTTCAGTTTTCTAGAAAAATCACATGTTTCTATCAAATCCGTCACATTACTGACTGATTAATTTGAAATTTAAAACACATGGATTTCTTTTTAATGTATCCGTAATATTTAGTCAATGTATCCAATTATGATACAAAGTGGATTTGGATTTTTTTCAAATCCGATATTGTTCTACGATCATGACGATTTATTCGACACATTCATGAAATTCCTTCGGTAGTTATCGCACATCTAGACAATTTTATAAATTACTGCAGTAAAAGCAATCAATTAGAAAAAAGAATTTCACGAAAGTGTCTAGTTCGAAACATGCTAATCTTTTCTAAATTCATAGAGAGCAATTTAAAATAATTATGCATACCGAATCGGCCACCACCTGCAAAAACTTATAATTTCACTCGTAAAAATACGACTTACAGCGTCCTGTCATACAAAACATAATTTATATTATGTTGTCGGATTTTACGTGAAAACCACTTGCACTGTTCAAGACGGCTCCACAAATTTAATACCTATACTTTTGGAATAAGAGGCACGCGAGTGATTTAAAGTTATTTAAATTTTAACTCGTTGACTTTGATGGTTATTTTACAACCCGGCCATAATTACAAGGTTTCCTCTCGTCAATACTAGAACACCGATTGTTTAGGAACATTAAAATTAAACGAATAAAAACTTTATGTGTCCGTTTGAATAACTCTTTGTTGTGGAATCGGTTTCGCGGTGAGTTATTTGAGGTTGAAAACCTATTAAGTGTGAGGAAAGTAGAGATATATTTCCGTGTACTATTTTTATGCGATACAAAACAGTTTTTGTTTATTTAATACTTTTTAAATAAAACATTCTCATAGTCTTAGTGTTTCTTTTAAATACTTAGTAATTATTACATAGCCTTAAGAAACGGATTACTATAAGATGGACAAACAATGGTTATATAAATACGTTTTTTAAACACAACTTTCCGCAACCTGTTATTAAACTTCTGTGTATAGTAGTCAAGTCTCTAGTGACAGTTTTTAAAATGTAGGTAATAAGTAAAATGATGGCATATCATCACACCACATCAACACTAGTTGCGCAGAATGTAGACGGAATTTACCAAATAATGGTGAATTTAAAATTTCTATATCACCCTTTTTAAAAAAGTATTGTTTTTAGAAAACAATAAATCAATATTGTCATAAAACTTTTATGCGTTTTAGAACACGTGTCATTTTAGCTTGTAGTTTAACAAAGGAATGTTGCTACTAATTGGAATACACGTTTCTCACTTAAATCAGCCTTGATATCCACGAACATCAAAAGTGTTTCGCCAGGCTGCAATAATGCCGTATGAACTTCTATGTGATAGCCAATTTCGCAATGCAAATCATGGTACATTCCTGGCCTGTGTACTGTTGTTGTAACTTGGCGCCAATTTAGAATAGTTCAGGTGCAAGGTCACTTCTCAGCATGATGGGAAAACACAAAATTAATTAGAAGTCTCTTGAATACATTAACTTAAATATTTTGAATATATTATAAGATTTAAATAACATGATTTTTTAAATTTAAGCAAATTAGAGCATTTATGTCACCGCAATATTTTAGATAAAAATCAAAGAAGAATCTAGACTAAAAACCAAAATGTTCTATTTACATAAAGGCAACTCCATACTGGCATTGGGCAAAAGCTAATTCATTACATAATAACCTTTCATAGGCAAACATGTATAGATACACTGTGTATGAATTTAATAAACTTAACAACGTCAAGGCAGAACTCAAAATACCATCCGTATCACCTTGTCGTCCGTCATTCCACAACTAAGCGTTTCTTAAGGCTATTTCTGCCGCGCACCACCACTACGTGGAACCAGCTGCCCACTGAAGTATTTCCGAACCAATTCGACTTAGGGTCCTTTAAGAAACAAGAAAAGAGCGTACCAATTCTTAAAAGGCCGGCAGCGTGCTTGCGAGCCTTCTGGCAGTGCGAGTGACCATGGGCGGCGGTATCACTCAACAGCAGCCTCCTCCCCGTTTGCCTCCTGTAACAGAAAATAAATAATAGTAATGATAGACCAATAATAATTTGATGTTATTTTAAAATAAATAAATATGTAAATACAAACTAAAATAGAGGGAGAATTTGTGCACATTTCAGTTTGTTATACATGGTCACATAGTTTAATATCATAAAGATAAATTAAACAGCAGTGTGATAAAATTTAAATAAGTTACAAGAAATAATTTGGTGAGCAACGAATCTTACATCATCTGTGGTATGCTTGACATTTCGTCGTGTTGTCATACGCACAGAATAACAAACAGTGATAAAAATTCCTTCGTGATTCTAATCATATTCTGTTACTTTATCACATTTTATGAGTGTCAAGAATATCGTGTTACCTACTGTAATAAATTAACCGTCGAGGTGACGATTTCCACTTATCAGTGATATATCCAATTAGTAAGCGTGTGTCAACACGAAAATATTAATTGCATGACGGCTCGAGTTAGATATGGAGACAATTAAGCCTTTTCTATGTTCATACAATTATAATAAATTACATTAGATGTTACAATCAGGAGTAGTACTCAAGCCATAGAATTTAATAACTGGAAAATTAAAGCACCAAGGCCGTATCCGTACCAGCGAGCAAACTGTGGCCTAATTCGCTGCAGTTGAAAGAGAGAGAGAGATATACAAAATATTAAAATCATAAATATTCACAAAAAATGTACGCGTTGGTATGTACACCTTCTAGTCTTGAGCAGTGTTGGTCGGCCGCTTTCTATACTTAATCCCAATCCAATTTTTACTACTAGAGATTGATATTTCAACCCATTTCTCATAAACTACATTTCAATAATTGGTCGATGGACCAATAGACAATCTGTTTTTGTACACCATCTTTGGGGGTATCGATCGATATTTTTGGATTGATATTTGTATGAAAATGACAGATCGACGCGTTCTATAAAATATCGTTGAATTCGACACATCGAATTTTGATATTTATCAGTCTAAATTTGCGATCTTCCCATTTTGACCGATTCACGATTGTTGCGGTGCTTTTTAATTGTGTAATAGGTATGTACGTAGCATTTTATGTTTGGTGTTGTTGTAAAGCAGTGTTGGCCTAATAGCTTCAGCGTACGACTCTCATCCCTGAGGTCGTGGGTTCATTCCCCGGCTATGCACTAATGGACATTCTATCGATGTGCGCATTTGACATTCGCTGGAACCATCGTGAGATAACCGGCTTGCCTTAGCCTTACACAGGAGTCCGATCACCTACTTGCCTTTAAGATTGACAAATGATCATGAAGCAGATACAGAAATCTATAAAAAGGTTGTCGCCACTGATTTTTGTTTAGATACCTTCCAGCACTCTCTACTACACACACAAACACACAAAAGTGAGTGACCCTGTCGCGTAGGTGTGCTTTCTAGGTCGTATCTCTCTCGACTGGCCTGTGTTTCTCTTCCATTTTTGTAGTAGTTCTTATAAGAATTCGCGAAACAAAAAGCAATCATCATATCATTTGAAGTGTCTTCGTCAAAACTGCATAGTACTGTTTCGAAGAAAAATTGTAATTTTATAAATATAAAAAAGAAGCCATCACCTTCGTCAAGCTCAAATTTATCCAACACAAGCGAATGAATTACGTTACTTCTTGATTTTAGTAAAAAGAATTATCAAATTACGTCGAATGCTAACACGTGCAGTCATACAAGTAAACAATGTGTTTTCATCTTTGTCTGCGGTCAGTTCAATCACCTTCTTGTCCATTGTTCTATAAAGACAAGTCTATGTACAACTACTGCTATTTTGTAATATTCTATCTGTTTTAGTTTTTCAATACTATTCCTTTGGCCGAGAATAACACATGATAGTAATATTTATGTACAACTTCGGCTAGACTAAAAACATCACAATTAGTAGTTAAAAAAACCTATTTCATAAAACAAATTAAATAATCACGTAATACTAGTCCTATAGTCAATAAAACTTTGTATCCTCTCTCTCTTCTATGTTCCTTTCTACGGTTCATGCATTTACTCTATGGTAATATAAATTTTTAAAAAGATAAGCTGTTCTTTTACAAAATTCCATTTTTAAATTTTCAGATGGCTATTTGTTTCACGGTTTTAACGTCCTTCACTCGTTGAATCACGGTAAAGTCACCTTTGCTGTAGACAGTTCCCACCGAATCGGATTGTTGTACCAGATCTAACCAAAGAAAATAAACCATACAAAGTACTTAATAAATACATTAAAGAAGGACATACTATCACAAAGGTTTTAATAATATTCGTCTTACGAATAAAAGGGCTAGTCTAAGGCTTCCAGAACACATCAGACAGCAAAGTATTCGTTCAATCCGGATTATCGCGAATCCATAGAAACGAATCCAGATAATTACGCATAGATACTATATGTATTTAAATACGCAATTGGCTTCCGCAAATAGTTGCGCAGCTGTGCGTTTGTTTTGGCGCCTTTCCTTCCAAACTTGACCTGTTTTGTGCCAACACAATTCTTCTTAACGCCTACATGACCTTCTGAGGAATATCGCAAATAAATTTAAGATTTTTTTGAAGTTTTGGCGCGTTAGGGAAAAATGATGAGAGTAAATTTTTACATTGCACGCGCACACCGTAACAAAAAACGACACCCGCACACCGTCACATAAAACCGACACCCTGAAGTTAGCATAGTAAACATTTTATTATGTAGAAATATTTTTTTTAATAAACTAAAATAAACTAGATAATGCGTTATAATAGAACTTTCAAATACCTTTTTCCTATTGTTAGTGTCGTTTTTTCTACAAACGTAGAATAAGGCGGAAGATAAAAATTTTTTTTAAAAGATTTCTATCTTGTTATGCCAAAGAAGTGTAACTTCTAACGCGTGTACATGAATAAGTACACACATGTTTTTATTTATTAACATTTAACATCTTTTAGTATAAGATCCCGCTATACAACGACCTTCACCGAGATGCTTATTTAATGAAACTTATTTTATATTTAATTTAATATGTCAATAAATATAATCCATATGGGTTGTCTAGCAAATTTCAGTCCAGAGTATGTTTAATTAATATAAAAAAAAATTTTTTTTTATAATTTGCATGTAGTAAATTTTTTTAACTTTTTTCAATCAATATTTATAATCAGGGTAGTATTATATATGTATCACTATAACCTTCTTTTATACTAAAGATGTATATATACTTTAGTGTCACATAAAAAATATACACATAAATAATTAATTGATTAAAAACAACCTAACGTTTGCATATTCTATGGGCTTCATACGTTCGATTGGTATAGAATTTATCTAATAATCATACCGGTGAAATGTTTAAAAAATATTTTTTTTTTTAAATTAATTAAACATACTCTGGACTGAAATTTGCTAGGCAACCCATATGGATTATATTTATTGACATATTAAATTATATATAAAATAAGTTTCATTAAATAAGCATCTCGGTGAAGGTCGTTGTATAGCGGGATCTTAGACCATTTAGGTTGTTAATAATTTCGAATCCCAATGACAGCTTTGTAAAAGGCTTTTATTAAAACTATCTGCTGTAATGTTGAATAATTTGTTTCTACAAAGTGTCGCTTGAATTAAGCAGATTCAATGTTAATTTTTCCACAAGTCTTCATAAAATAATTTACATATAAGAATATAATAGTGTAGATAAAACTCATATAAGCATGACGTATTTACTACGTAAAATATATAACAGCCATAATTTTCTATATAAACGTATAAACCGGGAGCCCTTTCCGATCTACAAGAACATAATTCACAATAATCTTGACTCAGCAGCGCTTATTATCTTATTATGACATGCTACCAGTATCGCTAAAACATTATGTTTATCTTTGTGTAGCCATATTATATAGTAGGTATTAAGAAAGGGTTTAATTTATATTTTTCGTAAATTAGGTGTAACTTTATACTACCTTTCATTTGCGATCTTTTTAAAGTGTAATCCAGTCTGTCAATTCAATTTACAAAAGTGAAAAACAAATAACAATTGTTCTGCCAAGAAAAGCCAGAACTGCCGGGTATATGTGCGTTACCAGAGGAATTTAACAGAATTTAGTATTAACATAAAAGCAAGAACTAGGTGTATAATATTCTATACCTACTGCTAATATAGAACATGGTGAAAACAAATGGCGATTAAGAAGGAAGTAGTGAAGAGTTTTCCTCTTCTGTTCTACGTCCTTGATTTGTGTAATGAAAATGAGATTGTGTCATTCAAAAAATTGTTATCGACATGGGTATATTACTTATGTGATATTAATTATATTTTTATTATTATTTCGTATTGTCAGTTTAACCTTTGAATAGATTAATAGTAGGATTTACCATATTTACATAAAATATATATTTAAAATCTAATAAGCCATAGATATTCATATAGACGCGTGTATGTATAATGTTTCCATGAATTGTGAATGTGCATCGCGTTGCATGCGCCGGCGCCGGTCACATAACCCCATTCATTGAGACAGTAATGCGACACTCTTGTGTCACCTCTTTAGACTGTTAATATTGCGTCCGAACACTTTATGTAAGTGGAATAATAGCTAAGTTTAATTTGGTGAATTGATATGGTGTGTAGGTCAGGATAGAATTCACGGAAATTTGGTAGCCCTTATGACACAATGTGAAAAGATAGCTAGCGACTATTAACTCTGAGGTCGTTAGTTTAATCCCCGTCTGATCTCTAATGGAATTGTCAATATTTGTTTAATTATCCTTGATAAGGAAAACATCGTTAGAAAACCGGCATGTCATAGAAGAAATCGACAACGCATATCAGACACAGAAGACTGGCCATCTTTTCTCAATGAATAAAACAGATACAGATGTGCCACAGATCGCTTTGAAGGGCTAAGGAATTCCATACAAAGATAACCCAATTAACAAAGCGCTTCTGATGAAGCGATGTTATTATTATTAGCATTGACTATATGTTTATATTATGGACACGGGCCATTGGCTATCAGTTGTCAACATAATTGAGTAATATTGTTCGATGATCATTCAGTATATTTGAATAAAGTCTTGAATTAAATATGCTAATTGGCCTCGACTGTTTACCAGATATAAGAAAACATTAACAGACAAATTCCCGTTATTTATCAATGGAAAATTGTGTAAGTTTATTGTGGTAAGGTTTTGTTCACAGATGATTTATGCATTTGAAGACATTGGTATCAAAATGTAAGTAAATTTGAATCTTTTATAATTTTTCCTATTTTGAACCTTTTTTGTGTATATTATGTTTTCCATTTTTGGCTATAACTTTAGTATAATTGTTTTTTGGAATATAATTTATGTTAGCTAAATAAATAAATAAGATTCGTATGAATTTAAATAAAATCAAGTCAAATAAAAAAAATCCATTGGATAACAGACTCTTGGTAGCATTTTATAGCTATCCTGAGTGCATTTGACAGTATATTTTATGCACCAAATGGTAAGTTTTGTGCGTTTCAGCGATTTTAATAGAATGCAGAGACCATAAAGAATCCCACTTATACTACTTCATCCACTTATCATTTCGCTGAACTAGGGTATCTAGGCTTACCAGGGACCATAGGATACGAATGGACTGCTCACGGTATTTAATTGGTACTGAATAATAATTTAAAGGTCAATAATAATAATAATTCCATGGACGGTATCACTTAGTGGGCTACGCCAGGAGGGCTCGATCGTTTGCCCGATCGGTTCTTTGAAATAAGTATTTAAATGACTGATTCTGATGTATTGTAACTAAACTTACTAACATAAATTTAAGACATCATGGTACCCAACACGATGGAATTGTATGGTTAAATAAATAATTGGGTAAAGATGCGAAACAGACGTACCCAAATTTAGGGTTGCGGGGGGTGAGGAGGGGGGGAAGGGGTGTAGTAATCACCCCCCACAAATTTTGCGCTTAGGAAACCAAAAAAAAAAATTTTTTTTTTTTACAGTACTTAATCTGAAAATGAGCGCAAGAAATCAGTGTCTAGTATGTATGTAAAGCCAAGTTTTAAAAAATGGTAATAAAATAACGCACATTCACGCAAAAATAAAAAAACCTAAAAAGTAACGGCTTTTTAACTTATAATTTGCACTTGATCACTGTGAACACACACTGTTCTGGCAAAATCCACATTCGAAATGGCCGATTGCGTTTATACTTTATAAAATGAATAGGGATGTGAAAAATAATCTATTCTGTGAAAGTGAAAATCGATTTTAGTATTCGATTTTGAATCCGATTTTGTATTCGATTTCGAGTTTCAGTTAAACAGTTATTTAAAAAAAATATTAATATACGGTTAGTATATTAATATAATCTTATATTTATATAACTTAACCGATCTAAATAATATTTGTTTATTTGGACAGCTCCGATCTAAATAGTAATTGTTTATTCAAGCCTCGGCTTCTCGGCGTCCTGGTCGCCTTCGGCGACCAAATATTCATATACTAACCTAACCTAACCAATCTAAATAATATTTGTTATTGTGGACAGCTCCGATCTAAATAGGAATTATTTATTCAAGCCTCGGCTTCTCGGCGTCCTGGTCGCCTTCGGCGACCAAATATTCATATACTAACCTAACCTAACCCATCTAAATAATATTTGTTTTTGTGGACAGCTCCGATCTAAATAGTAATTGTTTATTCAAGCCTCGGCTTCTCGGCGTCCTGGTCGCCTTCGGCGACCAAATATTCATATACTAACCTAACCAATCTAAATAATATTTGTTTTTGTGGACAGCTCCGATCTAAATAGTAATTATTTATTCAAGCCTCGGCTTCTCGGCGTCCTGGTCGCCTTCGGCGACCAAATATTCATATACTAACCTAACCTAACCCATCTAAATAATATTTGTTTTTGTGGACAGCTCCGATCTAAATAGTAATTGTTTATTCAAGCCTCGGCTTCTCGGCGTCCTGGTCGCCTTCGGCGACCAAATATTCATATACTAACCTAACCTAACCAATCTAAATAATATTTGTTTTTGTGGACAGCTCCGATCTAAATAGTAATTATTTATTCAAGCCTCGGCTTCTCGGCGTCCTGGTCGCCTTCGGCGACCAAATATTCATATACTAACCTAACCTAACCAATCTAAATAATATTTGTTATTGTGGACAGCTCCGATCTAAATAGGAATTATTTATTCAAGCCTCGGCTTCTCGGCGTCCTGGTCGCCTTCGGCGACCAAATATTCATATACTAACCTAACCTAACCCATCTAAATAATATTTGTTTTTTGGACAGCTCGGCGCTACGGGAAATGCAGCCCCTCCACCCTTGCGTACCAAAGCACAGGCATTTTATTCAAGCCTCAGCCGCTACAGCTTTCATAATGCCTGTGCTTTGTTACAGCGGGTGGGGGCTGCTCTTCCTCCGCGCCTCCGATTATTTATATACACTCTAGGGGTAAGGCAGACAAGACCACGTGGATAGTGGGGTGCTCTGATTCGGTTTTGGGTACTTTTTGAATAATTTTCGGAACCATACATTAATTAAAACATGAAGTTAATGTAATGTATGTACATTTGACAAGTAATGCTTAAATTAGGTTCAACTATAAAATTAACAAATGAGGAAATAATCGATTCGATTAGGTTCAACTTTAAAAACAACAAATGAGAAAATAATCGATCCGATTAATTTACCGAAAATGTCACATCACTTATAACCAATAGAAAACGGCAATGACACATCACTTATAACCAATAGAAATCGAGAATGTCACATCTCTTATAACCAATAGAAAAGTAGTTAGATAATGGCGGATTGTTTACAAATTTCAATACAATTCACAAAAGTTAAAAAAATTTTTTTTAAATACTTTGACGCTTATCCTAAAGCTAAAATCACTTGGAGGTGTTCCAATCAAGGGTCCCCGGGACTCCTGCACAATCAGTATCATCAAATTCAGGTGCGTTTGACTCACCCCCAACCCAATAATTGTTTTTATTATTATTACAAAACTGATGTACATAGGTTTTTGGTTTTTTAAAAACCTAAATCGAATTCCCCACACAATTTCTAAAGGTACTAAGGTAAGGTAAGCTAGGTGAAAAAACTATTATTAAAAAGTACAAAAAAAAGTTTTCTTAAAATAAACGTCTACAATGAAAGTTTGTACGAATAAAAGCTGTTTCTATTCGTTTAAACCAATGTAGACGCAGCCTAACAAGTCAGCTGCGGGTCCATTGATTGGCGAGCGACCTGCGATAACCCGCGAGGCGCCGATGCGTCCGCGTCTCATTCATTCCGTTTAACTAACAGCTGTTTATGTTATAAAGCGATTACTTTTAATTAAACCGTTTATCTACATGCATCTGTATTACAAATATCATATTGCAACAACGAAAGGATGAGAACAGGCAAGACCTTGGAATCTTACAGTAAAAAATAAATAAGTGGCACTACAACCTTAGGGCTGGGCCTCAGATTACGGTATCTGCTTCATGGTCATTTGTCAATCAAGTAGGCAAGTAGGTGATCAGTCTAACACACGCCATCGAATTTTTGGGTAAAGCCGGTTTCCTCACGATGTTTTCCTTCCCCTTTCCAGCAAATGTTAAACGCGCACATAGAAAGAAAGTCCATTGGGGATCGAACCTACGACCTCAGGAATGAGAGCCTCACGCTGAAGCTACTAGGCTAACACTGCTTGCAATCTTACAATAACAATTCTAATTTCAATATTAAGAATTTACGTAATTTCAAGTGTGTGTGTGTGACATCAGTGCAACATTGAAACATATCCAGAGGTGCTAACCCTTTAGGCAGTCCGAGTTATTTGCATATTTCCATTAAACCATTTTTTATTCACGTGTCGTCGTTCTGGGTCAAAGGCAGGTCATGATTCTGTTTTTTAGACCTATTGGACTAGTTCTTCGAATATAAAATTAGGTTTTAACCTCAGCTTTCTTTAAAGAAAATATTCTTTACCTAATTGAATTACAGAAATTTGCTCCCTTTAGATTAGTGGCAGCACCAAACCAAGAACAGATAACATTGGAACGAAATGGTGGAGGCACTTACCCTGATGGGATTTACTCAATTAACAGTATTAAATGTAAATTCATCTATAGTAAATTTTACATTAAATAAAAGGCTTCTTATTTATACACCACCACAGACGCGGGCGTACATTGTAAATTCGAAAGTGTTATATTGTTTTCACTCTTCAACTTTAAAATCGACTATGATTAACTTTAGAGTCTTGGATAGAGAAGATTTGAAGAAGAATATCTACTGACTGCAGCTCACGGAGGAGCCCATGGGTTCATGAGTTTTAATTTATTTCTAAGAAAGAACGATATTGACACTCCAAAGACATTCGTAAATCGTTAGACGTGATTGCCATTCGGCTGCGACGTTGGTCACTCACCACTACTTTGGCACTACGGGGTAGTGAAGTTTCACTATTATTACTTTTTATCAACGACGAGTAACATTACGAATGTGAAAATGAATGTGCATTTAACGCGTGCCCTGTGGTTATGGTAACATAAATTAAGTCATTATCTCTCAAATCTCTTTAAGCGTGTTCAACAGGTATTTCATTACAATACCCATAAATCTCACGTCAGGCGAAAAAGCGCAACATCAAAAGAGTGGCGGGAAACAATGAATAAACCTAATCAGATTTCGTCAAACAATGAACATTTCGATTAGTTATAGAATTCTGTAAACTGACACCCGCGGGATACTGGGAACTCGACAAAGGCTTTTGTTTCTGCGTTGCGCGCTTTTTTGCGTAGTGACCAATGTGGAACTGGTTTTGCGTATGTGAGTTTTTAAATCTACAGCACTGCTCCAGTGCCTAGGCCTCAGGGTGCCTGATGGTTACGTTAGGAGGCGAGATCGACCGGCGGGCCGTTACTATTCGTACCCTCAGCGAAAACTAACCTCTCGAAAAGGGCACGTTGAGTTGAGTTAAATGACAAAAGATCAGCTTTATGTCAGTTCCTATACTGTAACAAATAGTTAGTCTTTTTGTAAATATTTTAATTTGTTACTGTTTAATGTTGCGTGATATAAATGTAAATACTTGCCGCATTGGAGTAATCTGTTGTGGTAGCTTATTTTGTTAAATAAATAAGTTCTAGATTACCTATTAAAAAATAAATCAGTGGCGCTACAACCTCTTTAGGTCTTGGCCTCAGATTTCTGAATCTGTTTCATGATCATTTCTAAATCTAATAGGCAAGTAGGTGATCAGCCTCCAGTGCCTGACACACGCCGTCGATTTTTTGGGTCTAAGACATGTCGGTTTCCTGACGGTGTTTTCCTTCACCGTTCGAGCAAATGTTAAATGCGCACATAGAAAGAAAGTCCATTGGTGCACAGCCGGGGATCGAACCTACGACCTCAGGTATGAGAGTCGCACGCTGAAGCCACTAGGCCAACACTGCTCAATAGACCTATTAGTGGTTGTAATATTTACTTTACAACTAACATAAAAACTTAATACTAGAAGTGTTTCTAGCAAACTTCGTTGCGACCACAAAATGTGATTTTAATGACCGGGATCATATACCGGAACTAATATTAAATCAACCGATAAAGTAATTTCTCAAAGACATTAGAGGCGTAGCTCCGTATACACATAAATTACATTTGACTTTTTGCTCATTTGCCGATGATTCGAGGAGCCCTACACACATGTTTGTGTATTAGAAAATTTACAGCCATTAAATTGTCTTTCAAACGATAACTTATTAATCTTTAGATACGATAAAATATATAGATTTATACTGCTGTAGTCATATTAATATTATGAATCACAAATAGACATCATATTGGTACTTACAAATCACCCGTGCAAAATCATGTAGGGCACGCCACATTAGGAGTAATAAAGTTATTGCAAGGTCTTGTCTTAACTTATAAATAATATTAATAATTAAAAATGGATTAATAGAAACTTAAAACAAATTTAAAAAGTTTGATTCCGGTGGCAGTGTACCTTTAATGCTGGCAGTATTTCCTCACTGTATTGCGATATTTATTCGTTCAGCAACGAAATATTATTATTTCGATGTAGTTTAAAAATATTGTATGATTCATAAATAGTATATTTATTTCAATCAAGAGTGTTGCTTTAGATTGTTTTTGAAACTAACTTTCATATTTACCTCAATAAATGTTTGAAGCAACTTTAAAGAATGTTGATTTTCTCTTCATCAATTCTTGCTGCTCAGCCCACAATTCAGACCATCGGTTATTAAATAAAACTTATTTCTAAGAAAGAACGATATTGCATCTCCAAGGACGTCACATTCGTTAAATCGTTAGACGTGATTGCGATTCGGTTTCCTGCGAGGGTGGTCACACACCACACTTCCTCTGTCTTACCAAACGTATCTTACGATCATTATGCCTCCTTATGGGGTGTCTACACACCGTGATTCCTTTACCTTTTTATTCATACTCTGTGTCTCGCTCTGCTGCCCTTTGGTGAATGACCGGTGAGATAAAAAGTGAATCACAGGATTCATGGTGTTTTAACACTGATGTTCGGTGCGGTGATTTTAGGGCGTTATTGAGTTAATAAATGGGTGGTACTTTTGATGACACGATAACATTGATAATTTTATATAATTTACTAGTAGACTCGGCCAAGCGTGCTGGTAAGATTTTTGTTATATTACATAGTAGTAATAAGTAAACTATTCAAGGGAAACGTAGGAGAACTTATGTGAAAGGTAGATGACAGCTTATGTAAACGTTGATAATTTTAACACAGCGCCATCTGTTAGAATTGTATCAAATAATAAACAAATATTTTGCAATAAATTAAAATTGCGACTATAATTTGAGATTTAAACTATCCTATCTCTCAAGTTGATCGAACTGCACATTGTGTGCAAATGATTGAATCGGTTCGGTAGTTTAGGAGTCCATTGAGGACAAACATTGTGACACGAGATTTATATAACTTACTAGTAGTTTGGAGTTCTTTTAGACAAAAAAAATATAAGACGTAATTGTTGAATCCTTTGGGTTTTTCGAAATTGGTGAAAAACTATTCGAAGGAATGTCGTTTGACAGGATTCAATTTTTTAATATCACATGTACTCTATATTTTTTGGTTTTAAGGCCTCAAACCGCAGGAAACTGCTAAACCATTAATTTATATTTCAATTTGCATGAAATCGCATCGTTCTACGCAACGTGACATTTATATCGCCCAATCAAAGCGCAATTTCTGCAAATGACGTCCAATTACAGTAAGGCGTCTCGGTATGCGCCAATTAGGCGTCGCTGCGCGCGCACCTGGCTCACGAACGACAGTCACGCGCGAAACTCCAATCTTATTCAAAATCTAAATTGAAATATGAAAGCATTTCTTTATTTAACAAAAGATATCAGACAGAGATTATAACGCGAAGTTAACATTTTCAAAACTAAAAATAACATACAAAATACTCTGCCTAGCTATTTCTATTAGCAATGAAGATAAGCTTGGTAAGTCTTGCATGCGTAATATTATGCAATCTTCGCAGTTCATTTGTTTTATATCAAAAGAATAAGACGCGTTGTTGACTTCCATTCTCACTATTGTTAAAAATTATTACGAATTGCACTTTATGCATAGTTTTTGGTCGTTTCTAGTACAAATTATATATTGGTAATATAGCCATAGTTTCAGGCCAAACATTTGTCAGCAGTCATATGCAGAGGTCGGCGGTACTGAAGATAAATTGCCAAACCTTCCTTCAATATGCAAAGTCTTACCACACTTTGTTACGTACATAAGCATTCTTTGTATATTAAGAGAAACTATAGTAAACTTGATGAGAAATATTCTAAAAGTTTCGAGCCCGCATGAAGATTGTTATAAAAATAAATAATAATAAAGCCATTTATTCCAAAACTTGCTTATGTTTTACAATGTTGTTAGTACTACTTAATTGCTTAAATTTAAAAAAATGTTACTTACAATTACCGTTAGTATTATTATTTATGTACAAGGTTTGGATCCCTGTTGGTAAAGGCCTCCTCATCCTTTTCCATGACTCCCTGTCTCTGCCTATTGTATCCAGTCGTTTCCTGCGACGTGTTTATATCATCAGCCCACCGTCTTAATTGTCGACCAACATTTCTCTTCCCCATGGGTCCTTTCCATCGTGTGGTTTCAATGGTCCATCTTCTGTCTCGGTATCGTGAGATGTGTCCAGCCCATCTCCATTTGAGTAAGAGTGCGTGCTGAGAGCATCAGTTAATTTGTTTTTGACGAATTTCTTCGCCCTAATTTTGTGTATTTCCTAATTTTCAGATACTCCTTTCCATTGCTGTTTGTATTTTAATTTTTTTTTATTTTATTTGTAAAGGTCCAAGTTTGGCAGCCATACAGCAAGCAAGGTAACAGGCATGTATCAAATATTGTCCTTTTCATGTGTGAGCTGTAATTGCCTTTTAAGATTTCTTTTAGTGCCCAGAATTTCTTCCAAGTTGTGTTGATTCTCCTTGTCACTTTTCTTCGTTATTTGAAGTTTTGAAGGAAATTTTTGCCCAAGTATATGTATTGCCTGACGTATTCTATATTATTACCTTTTATCACTATCTGGCGCTCCTGAGTTCGTTAGTATCTTCGTTAACATTCATTTCAAGGCCGATTTTGGAACGAAGTGATTCATATTTCGTCTAAGTCTTTTGAGTCTCAGCAATAACAGCAATATCATTGGAACCTCAGATTGTTTAAGTAGTCCGTTAGACATCCGCTTTCTTCCAGTTATTTTTGAAGATAGTTTCAAGGACTGCTATAAACAGCTTCGGGGAAAGAGGATCACCTTGTCTAACTCCGCGTTTATGTTTATTTCGTCGCCTCTAGTTTCTAATTTAACTCTGCTCGTGTTTTGTATAGATATATTTCAAAACATTGATGTATTTCTGGTTGTATTGAAATTGTAAAGCGTTCCAGTTGCACAGTGACTAATGCTATCAAAAGCTTTGCTATAGTCAATGAACGCCACATAAGAGGTCATTGTGTTTCTGTATTTTTCTATGACTTGCCTAAGCTGTATGGGTCCATTGTGTGAAGCTTGATCGATCCGTGTGTCTATCAATATCCAGATATTCTCTTTAAGATTATGGATGAAAATAGTTTATAAATACTTGCAGCAGACTTATGGGCCTGTAATTCCCTATATCTAAGGGATTTCCTTTGAAGAGAAGGATTATATCCGATGACACACTTTTGGTACCTTTTCTTCATCTAGTATCTTATTGAACAATCGCGTAAAATGATATGTTAAAATGGGTGTCATTTAAGTGCCCATTGCAATCCGGCGGGATTTTGGTTTCAGTTTTTCATATGATCATAAACTTGGAGTATTCAATTGTTGATGTGATGTCGTGTTGAGGGTTGTTGCGATATGATTTGGGGTTATTTTGTTTACTATATAAGTTTTTGTAGAAGTTAGTAGGTGATTTATTACATCTTTTCTGGATTTTGTTTTTAGTGAGTTATTTTCAAGTTTTCGAATCCAGGACTTGTGGTAGTTAATTCTTTGTATGTTTTTTGGCACTTCTAAAATGTTTAATGTTCTTGTAATAATCTCGTATCGGGGAGTCCTTAGGATTGACTAAGTTTTTGTATACTGCTAGTCTGTTTCATATTTTTGTTGTGTGTAGTAGTCCGTGGCTTTTTAAAAGTCCATTGTGTTTTGAGAAGATATTGTGGGGGGAACATATTGGTTTTGTATTTAAGCTCTCGAGCCTTTTTCCAGGAATTGTAGTATTGAATACAATGCTGGTTTTATATTTTCTGATGTAGATGATGTAGCACTTTATTTCTTTTCGTTGGGGATATTAGTGGTGTGAAGGTTTTTCTGCTTTTACTGGACTACTCAAAAGTAATGTTGCTCTCACAACTAGATCGGAAGAGAATCAACTTTGTTAAGTACCTCAATATTAGTTATAATTGTGGGTTATCATAATAAAATCTATTTCATTTTTATTGTGGTCGGGTGATAACCATGTCCATCTAGAGCTTGCTTTTTTTTGAAAAATGAGCATATGGAAGTGATTGATGAGCATAAATTAAGAGCCGTTCCCCTCTATCATTCCGCACTCCGTAACCATATTTTCCCAACTGGAAGATTGACATCCTATTTTCGCGTTGAAATCTCCCATGACAATGCCTTCCCTTCTGTTTTGTTGAGCAAATTCAATGTTTGTAAAAATTTTCAATTTCTTCTTCTGTTGATCTTGTCGGTGCATATGCTTGGATATGAAAAAGAGAAGCAATCAAACTCATTTGTAGAAGTGCTACTTTTCAGAGATTCCTAAAAGTTGAGATTATTTTTATACATTTTCTTGATAAGGAATCCCACTCCATATAGTCCTTTAGTTTCGCCAATATAGCAAAATATAAGGTCGCTGTGCTCTTCTACTTACATCCCATTTTTCGGACTTCTGCAAGGCCTATAATGTCCCAGTTAATATTTTTTAGAGCATTAGTCAATTCAAGGAATCGTTCTATTGATCCTAGGATTTTACATTATAATTGCAGATTTTGAGTGTTCGTTTCATACCATGATCTATTTCTCTATTGGTGGAGGGTTGTAGTCGTCCAGATGACAAGTCGGATTGGGGAATTTTGTTTCTTTTATCTAAGTTCTCGTCTGTTTAATGTTTTGTTCCGGTGGTGATGGCAATATCCTAAGATTCTGAACGTTGAATTGGCAGAAGGTAAGGAATTACTTCTATTCCTCATTATGTCGAATGCATTTAACCGAGCTGTTTGTTGACAGTTGTGAGGGTGCTCTATGGTTAGGGAGGTTGATGTTTCTTTGCCGTTACCGGGCCCTAAAATTAGTGAGTTTATGTAGAATTGCCCTTCTTCCTTTCCTCTTCCAATTTTGGTTGTATTCCTTCTCATGTCCAATATTTCTTTCGGGTAGTCTTCAGATAAATACAAGTTTTTCAATTCTTTTTATTTACCACTATCTCTTTTTCTTCCAGGCGTTCACGAATGTTAGGAGGATAGGCCTTTCTTTTCCTTTTTGTGTTATTTTTGCCAATTTATAGATCGTGTTCACATCCCTATCTTCAAAAGTAATGTTTAAATCATGTTCAAATTTCTTTTTGATTATTTCGATTAGGTCGATAGTGATGTTTCGGTTTTTTTACTCCATATAAAATTAGGTTGTTGTATCTTCTAAATTTTTAAGATTTTTATTTTTTCCTTTAATTTCTATTTGATTTTAATCTGCATTCAAGCTAAAAGGAATAGTTTTCATCAATCCGTGCCATAATGTCACGGTTTGACACTATTTTCATTTGTTCAAAAAAGATTGAAGGTATCCATGCCTGTGTTACGTGAAATGAAACGTATTATTGTGAACGAGCTTAATAGGACTATTATGTTGGTAGACGACCCGCCTTAGTTTTGTTGAAATGGCAAGCTAATGTTGTTGGAGGAGCTCAAAGTTTTTTCCACTTTTTAACCACTGAACAATTATCTTGATAACACAGTTTGACTTGATTTAGTGCAGTATAGTTTATCACAATATGTATGAAATTTAAATTTTTTAACCGGAGCTAAGTATATTCAAGTTTATTCGTAGAAATACGAGTTGTTACACTATGTATTTAGTTAGACAGTCGGAGCCGGAACTATCATCAACTATCATCGAATAGAATATAAAACACAATAAAAATTTAAAAAAGAAAGTACACTACAACTTAAACAAGAAGAAGTAACTGATGGGCGGAGGGTCGTCTGAGGCGGCAGTATGGTTGACGAAGTGGTTAAATTTCTTCTATATATATTTTGGTTGGTAGTGATTTTAATGTGATGACTAATAATTATAAATGTAGCAGTATGCACTTCACTGTGAGATATATTAATTAACGTTCCACTCCACAATAAATAGTAGCTTTTGACTCCTTTTTTGCACTCAACATACATGTCATAAAAAATGTTAAATGAGGGGCCGGTGAGTCACTTCTTCAATGCGTCGAGTAATTTTGTTATTCAAGCATTTGTTCGAAGTTTCGCATTAAACAATTTTTTAAATCTTTATTTGTATCGAATTTAGACTTTTGAAATATATTTGCACTGTATTATTCACTGGAATATTTTTAATAACAACGGTAGACGGAACTTGGTTAAGTTGGTGAGACTACCCTCCTACCATGAAGATTGTTAAGCCCCCTCAAAATAATTTCCAATCAGTCGTACCCTTGGAGTAAAGTGTAGTATATCAATTGTACTGTTAAACATTTAAGTGGCGGAAGGGCCGATTACCCGCTGCTAATGAGGAAGCTGTAACTTCGACCGCGTCCGCCTGTCCTATACTGTTTTGCCATAATTTTAGATCGTTGTAACTATGAGTTTAAAAGGGACAGTGTAGGCAATAGCTTATTCAAACAAGTATGATACGATGCTAGTTCAATAGTGTGTTTTTCGTAATAATAATAATAAATATTTCTGGCAAAGCCGTGTTGGCCTAGTTTCAGCGTGGGAGTCTCATCCCGGGGGCCGTAGGTTCGATGGCTGGTCGTACAATGCACTTTCTTTCTATGGGCGCATTTAACATTCGCTCGAACGGTGAAGGAAAACATCGTGAGGAAATCGGTTTGCCTTAGACCCAAAAAGTTGACGGCGTGTATCAGGCACAGGAAACATGCTGGTCCTGCTCCATAGAACAATCATAGAGTCTTGACAAAATCAAATTGGTTGCTGATCTAATTTTACATATTTTTGTTAATATTTTTTTATAATACTACAAACTGAATAAACTAAAAATAGAATAATTATTCTATTTTTATCTCACACACTGTTTTATTGTTTTTTTTATTATTACTCTTTAATGTATAATATTCTACGGTTTCATTATTTGTAAAAATCTGAGGAACATTTATACTAACAATACAATAATTAACCTATCCGCTGCACTGCTTAATTTGTAAGTAATACTTGGTGCCCATTTTAGTATAGTAGTTTTATTCTTGGAGTACATTGTCTTCACATATAATTATTTAACTAATGTATACGAAATATTGTAAACCTATTTTAAAAGAGTAAGTGTGGAGTTTCTTGCCCATACTTCTCCACACGAAACTACCTTTTGGAAGGGGCAACTAGAATCATCTTTATATTTTATTTAACGTTCAAAAAGGCCATTTTAGGTGGTCTTATTGGAATAAATGATTTGACTGACGTACTGAGGCGGTGTGATAACCTATTATATTGACATACGATCATGAAACAGATACAGAAGTCCAGCCCAGACAAAAAAAGTTGGAGCGCCACTGATTTATTATTTATTTATTTTATTAATATTTCCTAAAAACTTAATATCATATAATATTGCGACGAAGGCGTCAACCACGTCTACACAGCTGGCAACTTCACATTCTTACAACGGTCTGTCATGGTCTAACGGAAGTTAGCGACCCATTGCACTGGGAACTCCTTGACCTTAATCAAGGTACACCTGCCAAAGGCCAAACGAAATGTTCAGCGGTGAATCTTAATATGGGAATAAACGTTTTTATAGGGTTTAACGTTATGCTAAGCAGTTTACTCAATTTTGAATATTATTTTTTAATGCTCAGCATGTTATAATCATGTTTGAAGTTGCATATTTTAATAAGATTAGATTTGAATATCTATTAAAGATGGTGTTTTATAAATTGCTATTAATAATTTTTGGTTATGGTGATAAAAGATTGTGTAGGTATAACTATATAATGTTATCTGGAACATTCTCACAAAATTAATGTACATTAAATATTAGTAAGCAATCTTACCATGTAAACAAGACTTTTGTTTTCAGTTTTAAGTTTTACTGCAGTCTTCACGGAAATAAATTTATTTGAACTTACAATTTTCAGGTAAATAAAAAGAGCAAGGCTGTACTACTACCTTCTTTATCTTTCTTCTTTCTATATTCGTTCCTTTCGAAACATTATATATAACTTTGTTTTATAAATTTTTGAATTTAAAAAAAGCAAAATAGCTGTAAAAACGTGTCTAGTTGTAAGTTTATTACATTCCAGGAAATAATGTACACTGGATATGTAGCACTATAAATTTTTGTGAAACAAAATAAACAATTTTTGAAATTGAAATTGAAATATAAACAGCAACCACACGGTTTTAGATTACCACCTACATATCGATGCCAGTACATATTGGTAGAACCATAAAGTTATTATTTATTATTTTAACTACCGCCCTTTCTCCCGCCAAAATTGCGCGCCAAATGCCACATTTGTCAATGAAGCGGCCAACAATGAATTCATTCACGTAACAGCACCTGTAAAGGGGTTCCCCACACGTGGCAACATATGTGAAGTTACTCTCACCTGGTTTAGGAAATCTCACCCCTCGGCCCTCTGGTTTTGTTTTACAGCACATGTCACTGGCGGCTGCTACCGACAGATGCTAAAATACGTTGATGCATTGTTGACGTGCAATGAGAAATCGATTGAGACGATTCGTGGATTGATATGTTTCCTGGAAAATCAAAAGCAATATTTCCAAGTCTTGGTCATAGTGTCTTTAATCTAGAAGTTCTGGATTCCGGGTTTGCCGAAGGAAAGAAAAAGTGTTTGAAATTACTAAACGCTGATAAAGAGACAGGAATATTTCTGCCCCAGCTCAAAATGACGCATCTGAACAGCCTTCAAACCTGCGTAGCCTTCAAATCGCCGGAAAAAGCACCAAAGAAAATAAAATAACTGCGTGACTAACTGATAAATATGACTCAGCGGTAGTCATAAAAAAGGCAAAGTGCATACTTTCATGATAACTAGACTATGCGGATTAAGAACTGTTTTTTTCCAATCTATCTTATGTTTTTATTAAAGCGGCGTAATGCTTTCTAATAAACGTATTGACAAACTAAAAGGATTTTCATCTCTGACTAAACTGGTATTGTCTGGAACTGGATGTTACCAGATTTTCGTTGCAATTTTAACAAATTTCGGCCGGTGCATGCCAGCTTTCATGATTAGCCCTAATAATACTAAATGTAGACAGTTAATGTTGCTAATAATAGTCGACAATAACAAACAGTAGTAACAATGGGTCTCACAGATGTGCTGGCGCCGAGCAGCTGCGCGTGCGCTTCTATTGGGTCAACAAATGGGCACAGCGCATAACGGTACGTATTACCAAATGTACTTCATAATAGTTCATGGAAATCCGTATTACTTATACTGAGTCTTAGAGTGGGATTAAGACCTTTACCGGACCTAAGCACTGAAGTAACTTGTATGGAATCAGAAATTTAGCGTCGTAACAAGAGAATTTCCTCTTTAGCATATTTTACAATATTTAAAAAAACTTGATAAGCTTTCCCTGGTTGTGCACAGCTTCTGTCTATGTGCGCATTCTACATTCGCTCGAACTGTGAAGGAAAAGATCGTGAGGAAACCGGCATGCCTTAGATCCAATAAGTCATGTCAGGCACAGGAGGCTGATCACCTGATACTTGCCTATTTGATTGACAAATGAGCATGAAATAAATGTAGAAATCTGAGGCCCAGACCTAAAAAGGTTTTAGCGCCAGGTATGTTCGGGGACGGTTGTTGAAGAAACGTAAGTTTTTTACGTAATGTTTAACAGGTATGTTAAATAAAACTCTTTGTTTGAAGCTGGGTGTCAACTGGCTTTAATCGTTTAAAACATGAGCTTATAATTAACATAAAATTTTGGGTTTGACGCTGGATTAACAAAAAACTAACGGATAATTCTTAAATCTCAGAAACACTTCTGAACCCTTTAAAGAATATAAGTGCAGTATATTGGATAAAATCGAAAACGAGAATGTTATACAATTATTTATAAGTGTGGAAAAAATAAATTAGCTTATGTTGGCTTCAAGTGTGCGATGACTGCTAACATTTGGTTTGCGCTTCTAATTATTAACTAAAATATCCATGTAACTTATATAATTTTAGGTTACATAACTCGACACTGGTTTTTTTTAATACGTAGTACGTTTGTGTATATACATTACTTATATGAGGTGTTTTAACATTTCCATCTAAATTTTTTACTGTTTCACATATTCTACACGTATGTTATAATCGATTTTATTTAACTGTGATAGTTACTATTTCGCATCTTGCATGACACGACGACAGACGATACTAATCGTCAGGGTTTGCAACAAAGTGTGACATGAAGACTGGTTGGTGATCTCAGGAAACTTTAGTTCAAATTCAATCAGTTCATAAACTTGTTGAAATGAATATATTATTCATATTATCATTAGTATGTAATTGATTACTAGCTGACCCGGCAAACGTTGTTTTGCCATGTTTTTAGTTCAATAGAAATAACTATCTACTATAATAAAAAATAGGGGTTGATCGTAGAGTGGTGAAAGTTATGGGTTGTATGTATTTTTGTATGCTGTATCATAAAAAAACCTAAAGTAACCAACATAAACATTTATAACCATATTCGTAGTTAGCATTGAATTAGAAATAAACTATCCAAGGTGTATGTCGACATAAAAATCTTAGGTTAGGTTATAATGGGGTAATAATTAGGGTCTTACCATCACCCTGGCGCAGATGCTTGCTGAAGACAGGGGAGAGTTGAGGAAGTTGTGCAGCGCCACTGACGCGGCCTTCAGAAATGAAGAGACCGACTGAAGAAGGTTAGAACAGGCGACACATTTTGGAGGAGGTCTTTTTGAGGAGTAAATATTGTATAAAGAATGGATAGAAAATTCTAGACCTAAGTACAGTAATAAAGTATTATCCATACTAAGAAATAACATTTATAATTAATTTAGTAGTCTAATAATAATTAAGCTTCATTTATTCCGTAAAATTTATAGAAAATTAATAATATTTTTTTCAAGGACAAGGACTTATACAGCTCCATCAACTGGCTCCATCTCTCTCTATCTTGATATGTCATTTTTCTCCCAATCTTTCCCACCCACCGTGCTCTATTTATTTTCCCTGGTGGCCCTTTCTATCTGCCATTCTTCAAATCAGTCCAATAAAACATTTTTGTCCCTTTTCATCAAAACGTAAAATCAAGTTAATGTTTGCATAAATAAAAGAGCCACCTGCACATAATAAGGTCTCACGGTGGTTTTGGGTGATTTGTGGAGGATATCCGTGGCCATGGTCGAGTTTTCACGCTCCAAAGGAAGTTCTATTGTACCATGAAATTGACTCGTTTGTTTCAAAATCAATTGATATTAAAGTAGCACCGCCCTAAACGTTATACGGTTATTTCTAAAATCGTACAGGTAATCGAACACAAATAGATTTTCATCAATTATGACAACATTTATAAATAAAGGAAAAGTTGATCAAAAGATTCGTAGATATATTATTATTTATTTACAAGAGAAAAAGAAGAATAAAAAAGAATGTATACCTAGTTAAAAGAGAAAATGCCCTAGCCCACACTAGGATTCCTTTTGTCACGGGCAGCTGGGCTCTTCCATTTTATGAATTTGACGTAATAAATCCTATATAACACGTACTATTTTATAATTAAACTACTGTTGGACAAGAAGAATACTTGCGGTTACAGCATAGGACAAATTTAGAAGATGTTGCTTAAAATTGGTAGTAAATATTTAAAGATGAAAGAAAAAGCCTCTGAAAGAGAAAAATCGTTGGGCGAAGAAAGTGCGAGTTTTGGGTAACTTATATGCAAGTTTGGGTTGTGTCTGATGTGGTGTGGTCGGTGTTCCTTTGCAAAAAGTCGCCATAATGCCATTAAGTATGGTCAACCGTTAGTAGTTTTGTTTCATTATAGACTTTTGAAGTTGGGTAGCGAACACGCATCATATAGGATATCTCAAGAATGGCGCGTTGGGCACACTCTATTTTCAGAATAGAAGACGATGCCGCTCCACCCCATACCAAGATGCAGTAAGATAGTATCGAACTATATAGCATATCGTTTTACAAATATCGAGTGAGAGGAGATTATTTGAAAGCCATTGAGAGATTTGGCGAAGACATCCGGACATATTTACATCCGGTTACTATAGAAAAAAATAAAGAAGAGCTGTACAATTCACTAACTATACAAAAACCTAAAAGTTATTCAGTCAAAGCAGCCGGGCGTTAAAGTTAAGTCAGGGCTTGTAATATCTAAAGAAACTTTACGTTTAAACCACAATTTATGTAAAAAAGGAATGCTACTCTAAAAAGTATACGATTACCACAATTAAATCATTTTATATTCAAACAAACGATAAAAGTCCGAAACGAACGGTCGATCAACACCATAAATTGTACACAAAGCGTTATTTTTCCAACTCCATTAAAACGGTTTGATCAAACAACTGACAGTAAATGTATTTTCAGTACAAACATACGCTGTTTTATTGAGTAGGGAAATTAAGCATGGACGCACGCGCAGTTGGCATCGCGGTGCGCCCCGTGAAAATCGCCTTCAGTTAATTATAGTACTGAAACTAAACAATGCTTCGAATGTGCAATGTGTGTGGCCCGTAATTATGTGGGTCATGAGACAAGAAGTAATAATTCCTGACGTATTTCTAAGATAGATGGCAAATGGGCAGGAGGCTCATCTGATGTTAAGGCCCTATCCCACCACGAATTGCTGTGTGGGTGGACTGCGCAGTCTGTCTGCGCTGCTGCGGGCGCAGTGGAGAGCTGGAACACTGAGGCGCGCTGACCCGTAATAACAATTAGTTATGTAAAACATTTAAATAAATGTAATTTTATCATTTTTTTTTCTGAAATGGATTACTTGGCTTGCGATAAAATATATCGTGTAAATTTCAAAATCATGTTCTATATACTCGTACATTTTCGTCATAAAATGAATCCAAAGTGTCAAAATTTTTTGGATTTTTTTTGTATCAAGCGAAGTTATTTCGTGTATCGATCTTTCAAAATGGATACATAAACTACTCAACTCCACCATATATTTCCATTCGCCCTACTTCAAGAAACGATGACGAAAAATGGAAAGAAACAATGTACTTTTTTGGAGTTTAGCGACCAGATCGGTCCTTAAGTGCCGAGTCGAGTCGAGTTTGTTGCTGGTAAGAATTGGTACGCTCTTTTCTTGAATGACCCTAAGTCGACTATATAAACACTTTAAAGTATTCATTTAGAGATTATTAATCGTAGACCTGTGAAGTGACATTATGTTACCATGGTTATCATTTTGTAAGATTTTATTTTAGTATGTTAAGTCGATATCCTATTTGATAATAAATGTTTAGTATAATGATACACTAACAGCAAAAAAAAAGAATATTGAGCCATTGTTTTCGGGACCTCTAGGATATATTTTATATTATGCTGAAGTAAAAATAAGCATTAAATATATCCTACCTCGATATTTAAAAAATAAGGTATAAATAATATTTTCTTGTATGCGATACTTTCATTAATAATATACAATGATTATCTTACAAAACCTTATTCCAATAATAATAACAACGAGCGCATAGACGTCAGAATAAAACAATTTATAAGTCTGTTCCTCTAAATTATAAACAAAACATCAATTGTTTATTATATATCATTTATCTCTCCTATGCTTTTATTTATTTATTTTATTTACACTATATTAATTAATTATATTAACAATGAACTTAAAAACTGAAATATTGATGTAAAGGGCGATACTAAGCGCTAAAGCCACCACCTTTTACCCTGGACTACCACTATGTGGAATCAGCTATCCACTGAAGTATTTTCAAACCAATTCGTATTAAAGGCCTTCAAGATAAGAGCGTACCATTTCTTAAAAGGCCAGCAACGCATTTGCAAGTCTTCTAGCTGTCTGAGTGTCCATGGGTGGTATCTCTTAAGATCAGACGAGCCTCCTGCCCGTTTGTCAAAAACTTAAAATTGGAGGTCGTATCTCTCAGGGAAGACCCCCACCGGGAGTCAATTCCACAGTTCACTAGTTCGCAAAAAAAGTGCCTTGAGAAACGGACTGTGGAAGACTTCCAGCCATCAAGGTGATGTTGGTGAAATCTTGAATTGATTAGGCTCGTACAGCCCTGCGATTCTGTAACTCACTTCACGAACTCACGCAGCGGTTTTCGCATCGGCGGTCGCTCTCAAATCAGTCGTGAAGCATCATTTTATGATTTGGCATTCAGCTAAACAATAAACTACAAGCTCCCACCTTTTCAGAATGCCAAATCATAAAATGACTGCTTCACGACTGATTTGAGAGCGACCGCCGATAAAAAGGGGGTGTGAGTTTTTGTAGTGAGTTCGAATCGCAGTGTTGAAACGAGGCAGAAGGGATCAACCCAAAAAAATCTTCAGAACACTCACCATAGTACAGTCTGTATAAAACACAAAGAGGTTCTATGGTCATAATATTTAAGGCTTCACGAGTACTGCACAATTAATCGAATAAAAAATTACACGACGAATTGATAACCTCCTTAACTTTTCAGTTAGAAAAGCTATGAAACGGAAATCTGAAAACTAGAATTTAGTTATATAAATACCTGGTATGGAAAGGATTTGATTTTTTTGTTCGCCTTTTATCAGCTAACACTAACGAAGCATTAAATAAAAAGTAAATAACTACTATAGGCTCTAGGTAGGCTGCTAATTGCGCAACAAACAAGGCGCAGGATTACATCAACGATTCCTATTAATAAATCACACAGTAAGTTATAATAGTGATAACATTTTAAACGCTACAATATAATGAAAAATTAAATACTAAAATTTTAATAAAAGGTAATTTTTTAATAATTTTTCATTTGAATTTGATAGAAATTTTTTAAACCGCTGGGAAGAATTTAAAAATCCCTTTCGGTAAATTCTTCTTACAGTGTTAACCTAGTAGTTTCCCCGGTCGTAGGTTCAATCCCCGACTGTGCACAGATAGAAACAGACAAACAGACAGTTAATTGTCTTCAGCTTGCGAATTTCCTCTTGAGGTCGTAGGTTCGATCCCCCTTTTTGCGCCAATAGACTTTCTATGGGCCCAATTAACACTGGCTCGTACAGTGAAGGAAAACATCGTGAGAAAACCAGCATGCCTTAAACCCAAGGAGTCGACGGTGTGTGACCAGGCACAGAGGGTACTTTCCTATTAGAAGTGATCACGGAACAGATACAGAAATCTGAGGCCCAGACCTATAAGATTGTAGCGCCATTGGTATATATAAATTCTTCCTAGTGTAGGAAAATTTGGACTATTTCTCAATAAATCATTGAATTATAATCTCTGTAGGATAGATCAAAGGTTCTAAGAACATGGCGGGTTTTTAATGTGATACTGTTTCAACAACTGGGCCACTTATGATGCAGGTAATGTATCTGACATGCGCTGGCGCCGTCACCTGCGCGACTTCCCACGGTGACTCATTATATCAGAGCCTTATAATGTACCTAGATTTCCTTTCGTCACTACACACACACACACCTTCTTTAAGAATACCTTGCCCAAAGTATCGAATTTAATATTTCGAATGCGAATATAATAAATAGGATCACCAGTCAAGACTTTTAAATATTTAAAATTTTATTCATGTAAAATATCACAAATCAATAAACACGCCAATATTTTACCTGATATTTCAAAGAATAGTGATCTTGCTAATAGCCATAGGTTTATAGAACATTTGTTTTTTATAGTTACTTAACAACTGTTTGCTGTTTACATTGTACGCGATAGGTTCATTTATTTAAGACACTAAGATATTTTTTTAAGGCAACACTCGTACAATATGTTTCATGTGTGTGTGATGTACTAGACACAGTATTTGTAAAAATATAAAATTAATTCCATATAAACACACATATTTTATTTCTCGGTAAATTACGAGATAGAGAGAGAGGAGTACCTCGTAGCTTTAACCGATGAGAGGTATTATTATAGTTAATACTTTACGAAGGTTACTTATCGTTTTTCTTATCAAAACCAACGTTAAAATATTTTAATACATTCGTCACACATCCTAGGTTTCAAAGGATACGAACTAGATTGATAAAAAAACAATTGACATAATTGTTACGTACACCTGCCGCAATTCCCACGATTTCTTCTGTTTATAGCGAGCTCAATGATAATTATGGGAATATTTTACTTTCTTCATCTTGATCATAAGAAAATGAATAAACATTACCTGTCGAGAATAAAAATAATGTTTTTGCGTGATTTCATCGTTTTAATTACGTCTGATTGACAGATTTCTCTTCATTACCCAACTTCTAGGTCACCTTAATTACGTGCAACGTGGTGTGTACTGAAATTTTACAAGTTTTTTTACACTAAGTACTGTTATATTATAAAGAACGAATAAATTAAAAAGTACTGGACTGATTTAAAATTCTTTCACCATTAGAAAGCTACCTTATCTCTTAAAATAAAGATAAAAAATCAGTGGCGCTACAACCTCTTTAGGCCTCATTTCTGAATCTGTTTCAGGATCATTTTAAAATCTTATAGGCAAGTAGGTGATCAGTGCCTGACACACGCCGTCGACTTTTTGGGTCTAAGACATGTCGGTTTCCTCACAATGTTTTCCTTCACCGTTCGAGCAAATGTTAAATGCGCACATAGAAAGAAAGTCCATTGGTGCACCGGGGATCGAACCTACGAACTCAGGTATGAGAGTCGCACGTTGAAACCACTAGGCTAACACTGATCTATCTTATCTCTTAGTAATATATATTTTTTAAATCTTACTCTGTCTATGTCTGAACGAGGACGGGACAGTCCGCTTATTTAAAACATTTGTAATAAAAGTTTATGTTGGAAATAAGGCTATTCTTGTAATAAGCCTATGTTAAATACTGCACAATTTACACGATTTTAATAGATACTCTACATGACTAAAGACACGCAAGTTAATCAAGTTAATTGTATACAAGAGAAGTGCACAGTCGTTAAAGATGTTATATTTTGATGTTAAATAGCCATTTTTAGTAATAAAAACCCGTATGACTTAAGAAACGGAAGCTAGTCACATAATTTTAATCTGAACCCCGAGGCATAGAATATATACGTAAAATTAAAGAAATATCATTAAGATTTAGCCATTAGTGTAGATATACCCATTTTGTTGGCCGTTATTTGAAATTGTAATTTTTTCTAATTCCTTTTAAAAAAATGCCAAAATGTTTCAATGTTAATATAATAATCAAACTTCAACCGTCAGGATTTCAAACTTTAACACGAGAGTCGTCGATTTCGGTTCAAAAAAATGATCAAAGATTCATCACGAAAATAAAATAAAGAAATTATTCCAATATGCACCAAACAGGAACCAAGCCGTGTAACCTCTAAGCTCAGATTATTATATATTAATAAGAATTATGATTTACAATACACATATACTAGTTCCGCTGATCAGCACAGAAGCTCGCAGAGATTTCCTCAAGCACTACACCTGTCCACCGTTCCCACACATTGGTTACACAATAAATGCGTTTTTTATTCATTCGCAATATTTTTTAGAGCCTCAACACAGGATGCTTCTTAACGAGTTTTAAATTAGTCTAGACGTATTAAAATCATAGCTTAGAAATAGAAAGTTATAATTTATTGGTTGATTAATAATACTAAATAGATCGAATTTATGTTAGTTAGTGCCTGTGACTTTGAGGTAAGTTTACGCACCACGTAGTGGTTATTACGAAATTTTAATATAATTTAGATATCGAATAAAGTAAATATAATTTATTATATTTATTTAATTTTGTTTTAAAAAAAAAAAATTATATTATTAAGAACAATTAAGTATTCTTCGGAGAACTTTGAATATGATGGATGTAACTTGGATGTAACTACAATAGACTTTGTTATTTGATAATATTGGAAAATACTTTTAATAACATAATTTATCAAGTCTCTTTCTATGTATTTTTGTTTTAACAAAATTATTTCGTTTCCCGAAAAATGCTTGTTGTTCTGGCGATTATATTATTATATATAAAACACAAACAAACATTTTGCAAACCTGCGTTATCTTTAGAGACAAGAAAAAACAGACACACAGATTTTACTATAATTTTATGTAGATTGAATTTATTAGACAAAAAATCTAGGCTAGCTATTAACTAGATTTCTTTTTTATGTCTTTAGCATAGTCTAGCAAGCTACTTAATTAGATATGACATAACAAATTTCACATTATTCAACTTTCATAATCCACAATTTCGGCCGATGACCGCGCATGTCATTTTATGATGCAAATGGTGACGTGCACTTAAGTCGTATACGTGCATAATTTTCTTAAACTCATTACACAGATTCAGAACAAGTAGCGGTGACAGACTTACACCTGTCCGTGGTTCCCACGCCGGACGTTGCGGCAACTCAGGGTTGACAGCTTTTGCAAGATTTGGTAATGGCGATAACTATATTTGCCAGAAGCTGACCCCAGCAATGCATATTATAAAAGATCAGCCTAGGTACAAAGATTTTTTCGAACCGTATTAGCGGCCTTGAAGGTCGTTGAAGGACGACACACAATTGCACCGTACATGGTTGGCATTTTCTTCTAAGTGACCTCACGTAAAAAGTACAAGTGCAGAAATATGTGTCTGCCAACTCTCCACTGACACCAAAGAGTACATACAATGGTTACATTACGAAAGATACTCAATCCAATATGAGCCTTATCGATCTTATTTGATACAAACGTCTTACGTCTAATATCGAACAGATATGTTTGACAAGACAAAAGTTCTCTATGACGTTTTTGATCATCATCTGACAAGTAGAAACATATTGTAATGTACTTTGATAAATGTAACAATCTCCGCTATAAGCTTTGAAACCAGTTCCCTGCTTGTATTTGATTTCTTTATATGTTCCCTTGTTCTTTCAAAAGGCTTCTTCTTGACTACTTCAGCAACTAATCAATCACTAGTATTTTGATAATTATTAGAAATTAAATTGTTATGATCCGTAACATACTGTGCAAAATGATTTTTGAATTCTACTCTTAACACGGTTCGCATGAATCATGTTGTATGTTGTACATAAAAACAGTTATTACAAACTAGTCTTCTTCTTCTCTTAGTGCCTCTCCAATACTGGAGGATGGCCGTCAGTATCTTGAAGCGTATTTTGTTCTGTGCCAGATGCGACAACTCTTCCGCAGTCGCAATACCCGTCATCTCCCTAATGTTGCGAAGCCATGATATCTTCCTTCTACCAAAACCCCGTTTACCCTAGATTTTAATAATAAGAATAATCAGTGGTGCTACAACCTTTTTAGGTCTGGGTCTCAGATTTCTGAATCTGTTTCATGATCATTTTGCAATCCAATAGACAAGTAGGTGATCGGCCTCCTGTGCCTGACACACTCCGTCGACATTTTGGGTCTAAGACATGTCAGTTTCCTCACGATGTTTTCCTTCACTGTTCGAGCAAATGTTAAATAGAAAGAAAGTCCATTGGTGCACAGCCAGGGATCGAACCTACGACCTCAGGGATGAGAGTCGCACGCTGATGCCACAAGGCCATCACTGATTTTACCCATTATAATTTATTGAAGGAGTTGATTGCGGTCATGGCGCAACACGTGGCCCAGGTACCCAACTTTCCGTTGCTTAATGTTCTGCCTTAGATTTTTCGACATTAACTAATCTAAGTACATATAATATTAACTATATTGTACCAACCCTGATAAGGACATGGAGTAGCCTCGAATCTTGTCCTCGTCCAATCTCTTCGTTTACTTGTTTTTCAAGCCAAGTTTTTGCTATCACTCCGATAAAAAGATAATTACAATATTTTTCGATTACATTTAAATTTACTTGAACTTGTTTACACTGTATTTAAACGCACTTAATTTTATCAATTCAGTTACAAAGTATATGAGTCTAGTCTATATTTGTAATTTAAGTAATGAAATGCATTAATTACCTAGGTCCTGATGATTCGATACGACATTAAAATTTATAACGCAGGCTTTTTCCTTAAATCTTTAGTTAGTATAACAGCCTAAATGCGATCCAGACTTCAGGCCAAATGATATGGAGAACATATTTATAAATTAACAGCTCGTTTTTAAAATATTTGATCTGATTCAATTTCAAGCGTTTCTCGCAAACAAAACTTTTATTCGTTTCAATTAGCAAGTACCGTTAGTGAATACCGTATTTACTGGTTTCGCATTGACATTCAGGTTTACAGAATGATCTCAGGGTGCCTCGAAGATAAATTGTAAGGAAATTATAATATCCTGCTATTACCCACGTGTGGTCGGATATTGATTTGGGAATGTTTTGTGTTTTTGGTAAACACCAATTACTTTTTGTTATTACTACTTTTTGACGGCCTCCCAAGGAGACTTCAGATGAAAACTGAAGATTCATAATAATATATTTTACTTCCTGGAAGGCCTCTTAATGACGTAAATTATGTTGACAGTCATTTTTGTTTTTTTTATTATCAAGCAAAGTTCAATAGAAGTTTAACAATCGAAAATATAAAGTTACCAATTACGAAATGTTTATCATTATGGATTTAAATATTTCGTATAATACAATGTAATAAAATATTAAAAACTATCTGGTCTGATCAGCGTTCTGTGTCTGACACACGCTGTCAACTTTTTGGGTGTAGGGCATGCCGGTTTCCTTCACCGTACGAGCAAGTGTTAAATGGGCCCATAAAAAGAATATTGGAAAACCGGGGACCGAACCTACGACCTTAGGAGGAGAGTCGTAAGCTGAATCAGTGCTCTAATGAAGCATATCTTCAAATAAATCTTTCGCTTTATTTATGGTTAACAGAATGTTTAATGGATAGAAAAGCCTATCAGAGTAAATACTTTGCCATACATACCTCAACAATGTGACTGACGTTTAAACAAATAAAGCAATGAGAAACCGTTCCAGTCGATACACATAAGTTTCCTTTGAGATCTTGAGACCAACTTGTCGGAACTTGAAACCGCAATTGGATAACCAGTAACCACTCACCCGCGGGCCATGAATCGCTGTACTATCCGCGTGGTCCTGTCGCACAATGTATTAGCGACAGGACTATCAGATTCATCATAAGATCCGTGTAGAACCTTCAAAATCGAAACCTTAGTCTATAATTTGCAACTGCATTTGAAGTTGAGACGCGACTATGTTATTTTCAGATTGTAATATTAGTTTGAATTTGATTATGGAGCATGGAGTTGGTAGTCGTAACAGAATGACCTTATTAATAGCAGAAAAAAATAACTGTCTTATTAGACAAAACATAGCAACATAGCCCCAAAAAAGGTCTTTGCAAAGCATGTAAACACTGAACTGAAAGTCTATTAGGAAGTAATATTTTGAAAGCCATGCTTTAAAGATTTCGATATTATTGGCTCTATGTAGACATTTGTTTTTCTTTGAGCTGGATTAAAGAAATTTTAACATTGAACGAACCACGAACGAAGAAACGTTTAGGATTGCTCAAGGAATATGAGATCTTTTTATAGGTATTTTCTTGTATAGGTTTCATGGCCCAGAGGTTAACTTTATCCTTTTGTCTGCAGGTGTGCTGTGACGTCGCCGACCCTGAGAAACTACACAAAGTGAACAATCTCACGCCTCCAACAAACCAGTTTATGCATAAAACCGTGCAAGTGCCGTAAATGCCTCATGATGGTTCTGAAGCTAGACCACAATGTCGACTAAACTCCATTAAAATGTAATTGAGACGGTTTCCTTCAAATTTTAAGAATTGCAAGAAACCTTACCGTGTCGGTAGCTTTTAAAACGTAAATTGTTAAGGTAATTAACCTTAGTTTTCACAATCTAGACAAGCTGTAAGTTTAGTTTAATACATTTTAGATGATTCATGAGATTTCCGGTAAATTACTGAAGACTTTCGACCGAAGTAGCTCAATATTGGGGACTCTGCATCCGGAAGTCCAGCGTTAGTAGATCCCTAGTGGTTGTGTTGGTTGGTAGAAGTGGCGGAGCAGGTTATATTTGTTTTTGGTCGTTGTGTGGTTGTAGGAAATGTGTTATGACAAGAAAACTTCACAGTAGGATCGTACGTGGGTAGGTGGTGGGCATGTGGGGTTCGTTGAATTGATGTATTTTATGGAGACGAGTGTGGCCGAAGTGGTAGTTTTGTTGCAGTACATAATTATATATTAAGTAAAGCCTTGATATAACCAAAACAAAACACGTCGAACATCCTTCGGGTTTTTTGTAGTCGTAAACAGTGATGATAAAGTTACTATATATGTAATTACGTATATATATGTTGAGGCTGGTACAGATTCATACCATGTTATCGTAAATTATATTAAAAATTCCTAACGATTGCTTTGTATTGTATAAAAGGTATTTTTAATACACCAGAAGCATTTAAGAATATTATAAGCATAGTCTTGAACTGCGTTAAATCTAATTTTTCACAATAAAATTGAATTAAAAAATATAACCATATAAATTATCCTATGAAGGAATCTTCAACAGTCGCGCTCTTCAATTCTGAACGTGTTAGTGGCGCCGAACAACTTCCTCCACTCTCCCCTGTCTTTGACAAGGGCAATTCACTCCCCAAATACACACATCAAGGAAAAGAATAACATAAATTAAGAATTAGTTTGAAGATATTACAAAATCTTTATAAAATAACATATCCACTTACTAAAACTATTTATTATTTACGTATACTATAGTGCAAATAGAAAGCAGTCCCCATAAAATCGTTTAAGTTAATTTATCATTAATATTCGACAGGTCAGGTGTGTGAATTTCATATATTTCACACGATTAAATCATTAATGAATCAAAGTTTATATGAAATTAGCATGAAATACGTCACACTCCGTGTGAATAAGGGAAGTCGGGAAGTCAGGAGCGTTGACGCGTGTAATCTATTCTAATTTTCACGGTAAAGTGCACATTTGAATTTGGAATTTTGAAAATCTCTTTTTTGTTTATTACATGTTAATGTTAAGGTGCGCTTACACGAGGGCAATAATTGCTCGGCGACACGAATGGACCGATCTGGAGCAATTAATGGAGCAATTTCAATAAATTCAATAAATTGCAATAAATTATTTCGGCGATATTGCTTCTAATTGCTCCAGATATTTCATATCGCTCAATGTCGCAGATACGAATTGACGAATATCCAATGGACTTGGAAATTCCTAGCAATTTTTGTAAATGTCTCATTCGCACTTGTTTGTTTTGCGGCTTGCCGTCTTGCTTCCGCGGGGAGAGCGAGAGGTCTAAATAATAATAATTTCTAATTACTTTATTCAAAAGTAATTCAATGTCTGTTCGTGACATTCTAGTAAAGTTTTTGAATAATATATTATCTAATTCGTGAAAAAAAAACAATTAAAAATTTAATTAATTAATTATTTTTTTCTTTAATTGTTTAATTTTATTTTCACAATGAATATTGCGGCCTCTTTGCCAAAAACGATCGCACCCAGATTTTACGCACCAGACGCCTTTTACTTTTCTTTCTTTTTTGTTTTTGATTAATAATAAAAAAAGCGCTACAAGCCGCCGCAGCAAGGAGAATGTCGTCCATAGCGAGCGAATACTGAAATGCTCGTGTAGGACAGTATTGCCTAGTTGATGAAGTTGCGCCATATCGCTCAATATTGTATTGCGCAGTATTGATGCTTGTTGCCGTTGCCGTAAATTGCTTGATGTAGTCGTGACGTCATAATTGACGAGTATTGACTGGAATTGAGCAATTTTTGTTGCCCGTGTAAGCGCACCTTTATGTTCAACACATATATTGCAATTATATTCTTAAAAGGCCGACAACGTTTTCTGGAAGTGTAAATAGCTTAGAGATTTCACTTAACAGAGAATATTTGCTTGTAAATAGATCATATATTTTAAAGGACTATGAAATATTATATTAGAAAATGTGTCCGCTAAATATAATTTAAGTTGTTCGCTGCGTGCTTGTTATCTTGCTCTTTCAGTTTCCTAAAATTATACATATTGAGTACAGAATAGAAGTATGTACGGTCCTTTATAATATTAATTTATTTAACGACAATTACAAGTCAAGTTAGTATTAGATTAAAAATATCGTCTTGAAAATTTTATTTTACAGTTTTTTTAATTAGAATTTCATTGTTATTTAAATCGACTAGAAATCATTTTTAAACACCTTTTAATATAAGCAAAACAGATAACAAATCTAACTTTTATTTTTAACTCGTATCATTAAAACAAGGTGCCATAGACATGTAACTTCTTTTTTATTGCTCGTAATAAACCTATTTACATCTATGGTCAGTCTATTATCTATGGGCGTTTCAATGACAGGTTTACAGTGTATCAAATTACAGTGTTTCAAGGTATCGTGTTAAAAGACGCCGGCGGTAAGACGATACAGGGCCAGCCGGTGGGCGAACGGTCAGTGCATACGTCGTGATATGAACTCCGCTCTGCTGGACAGACGGACAGACCGCCGGGACAAGTACAAACTATAAATATAGTGTATAGAATTATTAGCCGCGTTTTTATTTATTATGAGTCAAACTCAGCATTAGTCACAGGCGTTATTATATCCCTTAAAGTCGCTTTAGACTTACGACAGATTTAAGATATTTTTATCATAAATAAAAATCACCGTTCACCGTTCGAGCAAATGTTAAATGCGCACATAGACAGAAAGTCCATTGGTGCACAGCCGGGGATCGAACCTACGACTTCAGGTTTGAGAGTCGCACGCTGAAGCCACTAGGCCAACACTGCTCAATTACAATAAATACTTAATTATATACGTACGAGTACGTTTAGTATATAAATATTATGTTAGTTTATTTTGAAATTGTACTTTCGATTTATAAATTATTTATTATACTAGTACGTAGGGGGCGTACTTTTAAAGTTTAAACTATTCCCCATAATGATTGCATTTAACCTAAATAATAATCTATCTCTTTTCATCACAGCGTCACAATTTGTCAAGAAGAGAAAAAAAACGAAAGAGTTTGTTTTTAGTTAAAGGCTGTACTGTTTGCATTGGACTGATTTAGTTTCTTTGAATAAATTAGTATGCATAAAACAATATAACAACTGTTTGGTGTGTAAACTGTAAAACATTTTGCCAGAATATGACAGCATTCTGATGCAAATGTTGGCGCCGATCATGGAGTCAAGTTACCTTCTAGACTGTTCATGCGGAAGTCGACGTTTTTCGATAATTTTAATTTGTATTATAAAAGATCAACTATCATAAAACTTATTATATAGGTTCAGGAAAAAGTTTATAATATTCAAGTTATTTGTTATATCTCAGGCAAAACCTAATGCATTTTATTAAATGTTTATTACAACATAAACAACTTCAATTAAACAGCTTTAATCAAGTTTGTAATAAAATCAGACGTCAATATACAATTTTAATTTCGTAACCGTAATAAATGTCAAAGAAACAGCTACTACATTTCTGAACAGCTAATTATTACCTGCCAACTTCGTTCAGTAGGAAATACGGAAAAAATTGCACTAAGAGGACCTGCTGCAGAACAGGGAACAGCGAAAATAAATGTCAAAGAAACAGCTACTACATTTCTGAACAGCTAATTATTACCTGCCAACTTCGTTCAGTAGGAAATACGGAAAAAATTGCACTAAGAGGACCTGCTGCAGAACAGGGAACAGCGAAAGTTTCTCATTTTCGTGGCAGACATTTTGCGTCGCAGAGCCAGAGTATGTATGAGAAGTCGAGGGTCGATGAACTTATTAAAACATTAATCTAAAGCATATGTATAGGCCTAGGAAGTGCAGGAAAGCTTGCTTGTATACCTTTAGTAGGAAGACACCTAAAACAAATGAATTAATCTTAAATAGGGAACTTATAGCGGTCTAGGCTTTTTGCAGCATTACTTACTTCAGTATTCAGTAAGCTATTCGAAAAGATGGGCGCATGTCACCGCAGTACTTTTAAAATAATAATAAAAAAAAATAAAAAAAAATATACGCGAAATAATTTTCTAACTCAGTTTACAGTTATATTAAACAGTATTATGTTTTATTCTAGGAAGGAAAGTCCCGAGAATGAAACGTTTGAGTTTATAGAGATTGGCCGTTAACCGAGTCATAATTAGCGGATCTCGTCAGAAACAGTCGTTACAAATTATTTCCTTATTAACGTCAGCCCTTCTTCCTGTTGTAAACCATACATTTAATGCTCAATAAGTGTCTAAATTAAAAAAAAACGTTCGCATTTAAGTACAGTGTTAACTCTTTATTACGAATTTCAAAGGACCGAGTATTTTTTTTCGTTATAGAGAGTTTTTGTTATACGGCGAGAAGAGAAAAAAAAAACAAATTTAACCTTTAAGTTTTGCTATGCCAATATTTGTTTTGAATTTTTTGACAATTTTGTCTGGCCATCTTGAAAGTTTGGTTACGAATAATTGCACACGTATTGATGCAATTAACAATAACAAAGGCGAGACGGCTGTTTATGACCTCAGGTGTCTTTCTTAGAAATTTCGGCACCTCAAAAGGTCAGTTTTGTAATCTGATTATAAAAACAATTACATACAATTAAGTATGTTGTTGTCTAAATATGAAAATATTCCTTCGTAATAGAGAATGGCAGTTGCGTTATAAAGAGTATATTAATGTATGAGGATTGTGTTAAACCAAACAAATAAAGTTAACGTTATAAAAGGTAGCACTGTACTTCAGATCTAGTTTCGAAAGATATTTGATTTGTAAATATTTTCCTTTTGTGTCTACGGAAAATTGGATTGCCTAATTTCTACTACGATGATTTAAAATCAACTAACATTTTTAAAATGCCTATATAAATAGAAACATAAAAATAAATTGTTTGATTCCCCTTGATATGTATATAAGTGTTTGACATTAAATATATTTTTAAGTATTAAATAGGAACGAAATTTTTGGCACAACACAAAGCTGTCAATCTTGTATAGGAAATACTAATTAACTTTTTGGCACTGGACTCGACATGATTTACACTTGTTTCCCACCTGTGATAATTGGATATCATTATAAATTAACACTACATTGACTTTGTGGGTTTGCTTCTTTTTATTTAATAGCCTTCAGCGATAGCATGTACTGATTGCTGATAGGCCCTTACCCTAATATTCAGAGACTGTCAAAACGTGAATTTTGACATGAGTTATGGTTTATATTGTCTCGTTGCTGAATCTCATCTTAAAAGTAAGACTGCACTGAAGAATGCTACGATGACAATGATCACGAGATGGAGGAAATCGCTAAGGATCATGACAAGTGGAAAATGATTTTGGAGGGCTTACAAACATATATCGTAAGAGATTTTATAGAACAAAAACCAGGAGGTAATAAGAGTATGAGAATTCGGGGTATCACGATAGCAGGCGCAGTTCTTGACGTGCGAGATACTCGATTAATTAATTTAAAAAAAATGTTTTGAAGAATTTATATTGCATGTTTCCAACTGTTAAAGTACTCAACGATTAAAGTACTAGTAGTCTGCTCTGTATACTTGTGAAGAGTTTGAAAATCCAGTTTTCAAAATATATATTTAAATAAACCATAGCACTGTTAATCATAGAATTTTGAATAAAAGCCTTTTTTAATATATCCAGGGTAAATAATGAATAGAATGGTTTAAATGTTTAATAAGTAACGATAAAATACAGAAATAAACACACAGAAGGCTAGTACTTTTGTAATTATAATTAATTCAATCGAACTGAATAATTTATTTAATGTTTTCTACCTTCGTTTAGTTCAATGGCGCCAAGCTTAGGTCAATACAATTTGAATTTTTATGACTTCCTAAGGCCCTTAATAATTATTTGAAATATTTAAGTTAAAACAAATTACAACACGAGAAAAGAGCTGACTTCATGTGTTGTCTTCTCTTCTCTCGATATCAGCGATGCTGCACCATGTAACTTAGGAACCATAGCGACTTCAATCATTGGATCATCTATGCGTGTTGGTCCCACGAAAATGTAAGTGCGTGCTCCTATTTCACCATGCCTCCTGCTGATAGAGGACAATTGCTTGTTTTTTATTTATTTTATTATTAATATTTAACTATTAATAACTTAATATGTCATGTGGATCATGGTGTAATGGTTGGAGCTCCTTACAAACATTGTGTAAAACTTGGCGAATAAAAAGAGTGGCGGAGGGTTTATTGCCAGTTGTTCTTTTCCGTTCTACGCCCTATATTTGAGAACTGACAGTTTATGTAAAATTAGAAGCATTTAATGTATATTTCTTTTTTGACGTTCATAAGTATACATTGTGTTACCTATATGAATAAATGATTTTGATTGATCGATTAGTTGACTCGCATTAGCGCTCCCCAACAATGAATCCCTTATAATCAAATGTGTTTCTTTAAATATCTTTAGCTGTCTCAAATTGGGACTACGTCCAACTTAATATTGACAACGGACTATTGAAGTTTAGTAGTAAGCCATACTGATCAAATAAACCAATCTTCGACACGGTATCATTATATATATATATATAATGGAGCCCCGACGTTGTCTCATGATATTTAAAGCGATTAGGATATTAGCAAAGTATGAAAGTCCGACTGCAGTCCTCGGGGCTGATTTGTGAATCAACCATCCGTCCTTGAACACACACAAAAATTTCATCAAAATGTCCAGTGTTTGAGAGAAGTTCAGTCACATACACAGCACACAAGAAATATATATATTAAGATATATATATATATATTAGTATTTATAATTGGGAATTTATTTAAATATATGTGCATATTTCACGCCATATTCTTAGTGGCCAACTTACGTGGCGTCAGGTATGTCTCAAATATAGAATGGATCGAACAAAAATAACAAAACATGATCACGAACATTCGCTTGTTATAAAGTAGATACATGTTAAACGATGTCTACAAATAAAAAAATACCAGGAAAACAGCCTTTTGCGACGTGGACTAGACGTGGCAACCCTGACGCGTAAAAAACAAAAAAATATTACCGTTGGATGATTATGGCAAGTATGGTGCAGTAAATTATTGGTTGGCTCGACTTGATAGCCAAAAACGGTTCTGATGATCGGTAGAACGATTGGAAGATAGCCTGAGGCCATATAGGGCTAAACAGGTTGTATAGTAACATACTATTTTATTATATATTAATTCCTACACACGATACCTAACGAAGTAGAGATCACGAAAATTGTTTACATACTGCCTTGGGATTCTGTAACTCACTTTTCGAACTCACACAGCGGTTTTCACAGCGGCGGTCGCGCTCAAATCAGTCGTAAAGCAGTCATTTTACGAATTGGCATTCTTATAAACAATAAACTACAAGCTCCCACCTTATCAGAATGCCAAATCATAAAATGACTGCTTCAGTCAATTTACAAAATACCATAGAGAAATATATACCTAAACTTAGCTTAATAAACATACGATCTATTAGTGAAACAACAAAGAAATCCCATCTGTAGTTTCCGAGTTAATAACGAATTCATACAGACGGGCAAGCGCAATCTTAATTTTGCAATATGCCTTTATAATTAATAATATCAATGGCGGGAGTAAACGCGAAAAAGGTAATTAGCAAAATCAAGTATTGTGCGGTACTGAAGAAACTCCATTTAAAATTATAACAGCGTTTTAATCCCCCATAAAATTACATTTTAATCCCATTTAATGGTTTAATAAAGACATCAAAGATCTTAAAAGCCTTAGGAATATGATAATTAACGCCACAACTATCAGTGTTTTTAATTACACTGTAAAAGTTACAATGTTGCCAGTAATTAAATAAAAAGCTTCTTAAATGCCCTTGCAAATATATGAGATATATGTATTTTTATTACAATTTTGTAAGCAAAATTGCAAAGGAGCACCGTTAATGTTGCCATAACTCTAATCATATTATGTTACAAGTTATAAAACTTGACAACTATACACTTGTGAGCAAAATGCTTTGTTTTGTTCAATAGGTTTGTAAAGCAAAAAAATTATCAATATAACATTTCTGAGGACACAGAGCAATGTAAAATAACTGTTCATATGTTTCCGGAATTGCAGGTTATCGGGAAATCTTCAAGGCGAGTAGCTGATGTCTGATACCACAAATGGTATGACACAACTGTTCATACGTCGTGCCCTTACATGGGCCCTCGTTATTGGTACGTTGCTTTTATCTTGAGAACAGCTGTGCCAAAATGTAAAAAGGAATCGGAACTCGTGTATATATTTAATTGCAAGTACTTGCCAACATTCCAGCATCGAATACGATTGGTAAAAAACTGAATTTTACTTAATAATTGTTTGTATTTGTAGTTTAACAATTAACACAAATGCGTTACAGAGGACCTCTCGAAAGCGATTTGCCTATCAAAGTCCAACAAACGCACGAACTATGGTTTCGAGGGTTAATGGCCCATTAACATATTATTTTAAAAGTTTTATGATGATAATACCAACTTAATTGATTAGATAATACAGATTGATTAATGGACTAACAATAATTTCTTAAAGTGATTTAGTAAATAAAGTACAAGAATTATGTGTAGCGACTTTAATAACATAGCCTGCATTATACTTCCGTTTTCGTCACTTGTACGAAGCACCTTAGTATCTGCGTATGGTCCCCATTTTATCATAAATATAAACCCGACATACATAGAAACTATACAAGAGAAATTACGCGGTATCTCGTTTTTACAAGAGCGGAAAATTACCAGGAGAGATGTAACAAATATAAACTCTTATCTTCACAGGAAAAACGCATTCTTCTGGACCAATGCCTTGACACGGTCTTCTTTATGAACGCGTAGATTGCCCAGATCAAGTTAAAGTTTCTGTCCCAGTAGACGGAGAACAGGACATATTACTCTTTTCTCGGTTAACCATAACATAACACAGCCAAATTAGGTATCTCTTAGTTAAATGTATTTAATAATTTTTATTGTCGCTTTTGTAAATTTTAGAACCTTTGTGTAGGTTAATATTATGTATTCCATCTCTGCCTATATTTTTAGTGTAATTGTTTGTTATATTTTTTTGTTAGCTGTACGAAATAAATAATACAAATCAAAATAACTTTTTTCGTAACGCCCACATAAAAAGATTATGCCCAGTAAAATGGTTTATTTCCTCAATTCCACTTTTAATAATAAAACTAAAGCCTTCCTCAAAAATGGCCAAATGTTTTATATTTATAGCTGCCTAAATAAAACAAATAATTAAATAATTAACCCTATTAATAACAATAAAATGGTTGCGTTCGTATAATTTATTATCCTAGTTTTTGACACTAACCAATAACTGTTTATATATATATTCTCTTAACGAGAATTTTATTTTTATTCCCAAGATGTTTATACCGTACTAACTACTAACCTAACCTACCTACGAAGAACATAGACCTAGTTACATTGAATTTATTAAGATTACCTGCGACAGATATAAGAAGATCTCGACTAATACTGTTAGCATTTGTTAGTCAACATTACGTGACTCGTGCGGAGCTTTAACACGATTGCGTAAGCCTTATCAGTATTCATCTGTTTACTCAGTGTGACATGATTTAAAAATAGAAATAATCAGTAGTTACGAAAACTTTGTTGCGATGCTTGAATATTCTTGCCATAGCCCATAATAAAACAAAGAAAGCACCGAATATTGAATAGTAGTTCACTACGTGCGTATTTTTTTATACAGGGGCAAATGGCCGAAGGCTCATCTGATGGTAAGTGATACCACCGACGCCCATGGACACTCAATGCCAGAGGGCTAGTGAGGGCCTTTTAATAATTATTACAGTCTTTTCTTGAAGGACCCTAAGTCGAAATAATTGTTTGGGTAGCTGGTTCCACATAGTCGTGGTGCACGAGAATAGCTGCCTTAAGAAACGCTCAGTTGTGGAACGACGGACTTTCGTATTCTGCCTTGAAGTCCGATGAAGAATCTCACTTGCAGGTAATCTGAACAACTAAACGTATGCATTTTTTAATTCATATTTTCTATTAACCTTGCTAGCATTAGTACAGATTGTACCTATGTAATTGAAGATTGATATATTGTCGTTTATTTATGTCTTGTACACATACATTACTGATTTTTTGAATAGTAAACAAATACTTATGTATGTACGATATTAATTTATTTTTTTATATAGTAACGACTTTTTTCCGAAGGGGTAGGCCACGTATCTCTACTTGCTACGGTCACATACTATAGGTAACTTTCTCGCTTTATCCATGGGAACTTTGGACTTGTAACTTCTATAGTAAGTTGTCTAGTACCTCTTGGATTTGGTTCAGGTGTGTACGTAAAGGTGTATGAAACTCGACCTTACCATCCACCATCCACGGTCTTGTAAGCCTACATATCCTACTTGTAAGCCGCTTCTCATTCCAGATGGCCAAACCACTATATTACTGAAACTATTCAATTACCCATTTTCATTCTTATCTAAGAAGTAACATAACTTACATACTAAATAAATAAGGAACGTTTTTCGTTCTTTTATCATTTTACGATAATTATACTGTGAAATATCCGTATTAGTATATGAATAGAAATATGGACAACCTTGTCGCAGCCTCCATAGCTCAGGGGTTAGAGCACTGGTCTTGTAAACCAGGGGTCGAGAGTTCAAATCTCTCTGGAGGCAGACCAATTGCTTTTTTTTATTTTTTCTAAAATTAATTATGTAATCCCATTTTTTTAATATGGTAAAAAATCTATTCTATTTAAAAAAAAATCTATGTTAATTTTAGAATAAGTGGTTTTAGAATAAGTATTTAGACTATATTATACAATTACCTGTGTATACCTGTAACTTGTAAAATACCTAATGACTTATTTGTTAAAAATATAAAAAGAACGAGAGATCTAAACCGAGTGAGCCCCATTTTGTTAGACAATTTCGTCTTTCATACATCCACTTTGCTCTGAGCAACGCTTAGTGATAGATTTTCGCGCAGGTTACATCCCCTACGAAACCATCACAGCCTGCATCATCATAATGCGACGCTTTCCGCCCTGTCTCCGGGGACTTTCCTCAGGATAAAGGAACCAAAGAGGTTCAGCATGTGATCCCGACAGTTGAACTGGTTAGAACTCCCAGTGACAAGAGTTACAATCTGGCTATATTTACTTATTCGAAAGAAAAACTTTGTAAGCGCGTTTTAAGTTTGAAATAATATTTGCGTGAAAAGAACACTTATTCTTACTTTTTTATTTTTATTTAAATGAAACCTTCTATTATTAAAGCAAACGCATCTTTCAAAAGTTTAACTATAGGGAATAACATTGTTTTCCTTAATGTTTAAAACATATTATATCAATATGACTTCGCCAGTAAACAACGCCATCTATTGACAGTTTTTCACACTATAACCTCGTAACTATCGAAGGTCGTCATTAATTAAATTTAACATTTAATTTTAATTTATTTCAAATTCCATTGTTTATGCTATTGAAATAAAAATGTTCAACTTATATTTGAAAGTTCTGCACTTGCCAAGTAAACTATTATTACATACAAAGGCTGTGTTTTCTATGAGCTTGGAAAAAGTTTGCAAGAATTTTATCTTGACAATCTATTATTAAATACAAAAGAGCACATTTCTCGCATGATTACGCGGTCAAGATAACAAAAGAAATCAAATCGTAACTCTATCAATTAGCTGTAAACCCAACTTTGCTGTTAAAGGTACAAAGTTTTGAATAGTTTGTTATGTCCGTGATTCGTAATGATAAGATGTATATGAGAAAGTATACTCTGTCACTATGAAATAAGGTGCAATTTATATTGGATCGATCGAGATGCGCCGACGCAGGTGTGCGGCCGCCTGGTCGTCGCCGTGGCTAGTGGCTCTCGGATATGGTATTTCATTAATTTGCCGGAGCTGACCATAATGATACATAACTTCTATACAAAGGAATCTTTTCACAGATTCATCCTTTGTAGAATGTAAATTTCTCTTTTATTAATAAGTTGACTAATCGGGTCCCAAAATGTGTTAAATTAGTCAATTTTAAGGTCATGAATAACTTTTGCGATATACGTTGTATAGTTTTGTGAATTGCGGGAACTAATATGTACCTAGATTTGGAAAAGTCTTCAATCAATAGTTATGTTTTTTTTGGGCTGCATATTTTATTGTGATTAAAATTACTAATATATAAGGTTAGCAAGTAGTACTACTAAAATCAATAGTCGGTGTTTAATCAATGTACTTGAGAAAGTTCTCCTGGAGAATAGAATGCGTTTCTTTTAAAATAATTTATCATACTTTCATGCAGCGTGCATAGACAGGGAGACATCATCTGATACTTTCACAGAACGTTACAGTATACATATTTCCTCCTAACATTTATTGATAATTTTTATAAAATAAATTGCAAAGTACATATTATGTATTTCCATTCCGTTTACAAACACGCATCGGAAATAATTGCGTTAGAAATTATTTCAGGCGCTTCTTAGTTATATGAGGAATAATAATTAATATGCCAATGAAAAATTCCTAAAATTTAAATCAGTGCAAGATTGCTATAATTGTATAAATGCATGACAATATAAATTATTAATGACATCTTCTATAATAAAGAAACAAATATATCTATATTATCTACAAAAAATATGGTACTTGCCTGCGTGTCAGGCAAGTAGGTATTCTGCCCTTGCTTTTGCTCACGATTAGGTACAAGACTAAACATTTTTTTATTCTTTAATTTTTTTATTTGTTCCTATTGATTCTATTTTTGCATATGCCTCTTTTCCCACAAGTTTTTAAATGTAAAATAATTATCTATTGATAATAAACGTACACATCACAATACGTTATAGTTTGCCTCATGTAATACTTAGTCCAAAAAAGGTTCGTCTAAATACAGACTAAGCCAGACTGCATTCCTGAGGCGGCCGATGGCGGAACTTCTAATACCAAATACCAAGTTTTTGCACGAACCAATCAACGTGGAAAAACCCAAACTTAGCGGATATTCTACAAGAATCAAATTCTTGGCTATGGATGCAAACATTAAATTAAATTTTATTTATAAAATTACATTAAAATCCATTAGATAAACTTAAAGGTTTTAATAAAATTGTAGAGAAGTAAATATAAACAATATTGAATATTGTTGAAGGACATAATATGTATGCTGATGATTCAAACTCAAACTCAAACTCAAACTCAAAATATCTTTATTCAAGTAGGTAACCAGTACACTTTTGAATCGTCAAGTTAAATTAATCGTAAATTTACATTTACTACCAGTTCGCAAGTCAAGGGCGTAGAGCGGGTAAGAAGAATGGCAAGAAACTTTCCGCCACTCTTTTTAATCGCCAAGTATTGTCATACAAATTGTTTGAATGGAGCAATTCAATCCAAGATTAGGATCATTTAAGTAGTCCTCAAATTTATAAAGCTTTGTTGATTAATTTTCGTTTAATGAGGGCTTTGAATTTATTTAGTGATAATTCTCTAATTTCGCTTGGGAGCTTGTTGTAAAAACGAATACAATTTCCATATAAGGAGTGGTTTATCTTTTGGACCTGGTTGGTCGTACACTCAAATTAGTTCTATTGCGTATTATATGTGAAATCACATTTGTTTTAAAATGTTTATATTTTTTTGACATAAAAAGGCTTCAAAATATATTGAAATAGTGTCATAATATTTAATTTAAACTTATTGTACGACTCTAAAAAAACAAAGAAGTTCGAAAAATATGATTGAACCTCTACAGCACCCAAGTAAATGGTAGAATTCGGTTTGTACCAGCCTTGTCTTAGCCGAATTCTCACCTAAATCATTGAAACTAGTCCACAGGTACGCGTAAAAACAAAGAGACAAAAAAATCGTCACACGTTGAACTGATCCTTGCCCTCCCCGGGTAAATGCACACGAGCGGCAACCCAACATAGCCAGAATTCTTAAAATATTTGTTTTTTACTAACATCGCTTGTCTATTGCTTCAATTGTTTACAAGGTAAAAGGGTGAAAAGTTTCCAGTGCTCATTTTGAAAATCGGTTCTAGTCGATTGATATGAAAGAAAATGCATTTTATAATTAATAGCCGTTAATTGAGTTACTGTTATACTTAAAGTAAATATAATTATTTTATGTATTTTTTTTTCTGAGACTTCATGGAACATTACGCTTTAGCTTTAGACTAATAAGTAATTTAATTCTAACATAATCTACTAATAAGGATATTTAACATAAAATGTCCAATAACACTACTAACAGTCTCTATTAAGTGGAAGACACTCTGTTCTTGTGTTCTATTTTTCCACTTACCAATGTTTAGCACTTACTAGTAAGACTAACGTACACTAGCACTAATTCACTAATTCAAATGGTTGTTCCTTTTCAATCTTCTCACTATGCCCGTGTTGTAAAGAGGTTGAACAGCCTCGAAATTCTATATAAATGTAAAATAAATATGTATATGTTTCGCAAAAACCTTAGCTTTATAAAAACACAATCTAGAAGGTGTTTAATTCGATTTTGTATACGCCTTTAAAAATCCTGTTACGATTTCATTATCATAATTTGTGAACTGGCTTGCGATTCTGTAACTCACTTTTCGAACTCTCACAGCGATTTTCGAAGCGGCGATCGCGCTCAAATCAGTCATTTTACGATTTGGCATTCTGATAAACAATAAACTACACACTCCCTCCGCTTCTCAAGACGTTATGTGAAATTGCTTAACAGAATACCATGAGATTCCAAAAATGACGTGAGTGACGAAGGGAGCCTTGTAAGTGCGAGGTGAACTCACGGATTAACAGAATCGCACGGCTGAACTCCCAACGAAATTGGTAGAAAATGATCATAATAATATATCAGATAAAACTCTTGAGCCTATTTACATTGCGAGATCCGATTTGCCTTTTGCACATAAAGTTTACCGGCAATTTTAATCATAACCACGCAGTTATATAAATAAAACATACAAATTTAAAAGTCCAGTAAAAACAGAAGCCCAGAGGCATTTCAAAAATGTCCATTATATTCGGGAGTCGATATTAAATTGCCGGCCAAATTGGCGGATCTGAACGCAGGTAGCCGCGTAAATTGCTTAGCCAGTAGCTACTTAAGACAGAAAATAATCACCTTCATACAATGTTGTTTTTTAAATGATTAAGCACTTAGTTTTATTTTGACATTAAATTATTAGTAGGAGGCAATTTAGTCACTGTCTGTAATTATTTTATTCCGCATCTTTTGTTTTATAAGTAAGGTTATAAAAGCAATACTGTAATGATGATTTTTTTGACAATAATTGTACTAATCAATAAAAAACACTGTTTTGTACTATTTGTTTTTAAATTATTATAATCATTCGCGCGTCAGTTTTGTTCAGAGTAACAACTAACAGGGTTGTATTCCATTGCTCTTCATTTTTAAGTGTTTACGTGTTAAGTCAAATGTTTAATACTGAAGAGATGAATTCAACACATACTCACTCTGCAACCCAAGAAGTGTCTTGATCTCCGAAACTAGAAACTTCTCTCGCGTCAATACATACATATAATATCTATAATTGAAAAATGGCATATTTTTGACGTATGTCAAAAACGTATTGACTTCTGACGTTCGGAATCAAAATCGCGCCTTGTCTTTACTCTGCATAGAAAGAAATCTTTCTTTGGTCTTTCCGAGTCTAAACTTTATCTCAAAAGCGTTATTGAGTAATCAATTTCAAGGTTGACAATTGACGAATGCGTTTTTGACTGTCTACAAACAAGATAAAAAGTAAATTTGTATATTCTAGTAATTTTTATTAGATACCGTTTAAATTAAACTCAGTTAGCGGTGTATAATTTGTAAAACGTTAGAATCTTAGAAGCACAGGTGTACTGTAATCAGTGTAAGGAATGTAGAGGCAGGTGACAGGACGAACATGCCTCGGTCCGCGGCTTTACACCTCAAATCACGTATATTAAGGACTTTGACCGGCCACAGATCTTTTTATTATTCTAATTTTTGTTTATGGTTATATATTGTCTGTCTAATGGTTTAGAATTTTGAAATTTCAAAATTCAAACTTCGTGAAGATAGGTCAAAGAAATAATAGACAGGAGAAAGCAATATTTTATAATAGACCATCGGAATCCAACTTTTTAGGTTATGTATCCATTTATGCATTGCTCAGTAAATATAAATAGTAGGAATAAAAATAAATTCAAACCAATTCAGTTTTAAAAAAGTTTTAACCACTTTCTGTTATGTTGTATTTATCCTTTTTATAATTTTTCCGCTCTCCAATCTACTTTTAGCATCTAATGGTATAAAATAAAACGTGATATTTTTCCGATGGAAACTATGAGCAAGACAAGTCCAGATTCAATAACTCTATGGTCGTCGTAATTGTAGACAAGTTCGTATATGGAAACAGGATTAAAAAGTACCACGACAGGTGGTGCCTATATCTAATACATGAGCCACAGTAATATGTTAGATTTGACAAGGCTTACATGACTTTAGATTGGTATATAAATTATTGTAATCTTATTAAAGGTTATACCACTAGATTTTTAGTGTAATATGGAATAACTTATACCCCACGTACTGGACTTGGAAACTTGCGAGGGCACATCATTATTTACTTACATTTGTAGCCGATCAACTCGAAAAAAATTGCTTCGCTAGTAATCGAATCCACGATTGCATATGTGTTGACCCTTCAGCCATGGAGGTGATAAGGCGTATACTATTAGATTTATTATATTTAATGTCAAAGGAAAGTTTTAGCAAAGACTATGAATGAACAAATTGCTCATTAACTTTTATATAAATTCGTTGTGTCATTTCGTATCGCTTGACGTACATTATGGAAGTATAGTATTTGGTTTGCCCTGTGACAATGCACCATAAGATTTATGTCTTAATTTATTACTTAGCTTCTTAAGAATATTTGACCTCTTATTTGACGCAAACCTATACTACTCTACGGCAGTTGAGGGAATGTTATTGTATCAAATAAATTCAATTCAAAATTCAAAAATCATTTATTCACGTAGGTAACACAATGTACACTTGTGATTCGTCATTAAAGAAATACATATTAATGCTTCTTATTTTACATTTACTGCCAGTTCTCAAATCAAGGGCGTAGAACGGAAGAGAAGAACTGGCAATAAACTCTCCGCCACTCATTTTAATCGCCATGTTTTTTTTTACACAACGTTTGTAAGGAGCTGCAACCATTACACCACGTTCCACATGACATAGCAAATGTGACCCTCAACCACCTAACCCATGTCCAATTCAAATATTGTATAATTAATAAATACAGTGTACTGAAAAACTCATTTTAAGCTTAGCTTCCTCGGAGGTAGGCCCACTAGCAATAAAAAAAAACTATACTAGCTAGACTTAAAAATACATATTATTGTCATTTACGTATAATATTACAGCTTTACAGCAAATAAAGCTCTTGTCTGTTACAGTTATAGACCTCAGATTACTGTATCTGCTCCGGGATATTTTTATTTAGACAAGTTATAAATTTTCTGTGCCTGACACATGTTGTCAACATCTGAATTTAAAGAAAGCCCTTACGATGTTTTACTTCATATTACGAGCGTGTATGGACACTTAGAAAAGTCATTGGTGCCAAGCAGGAACATATGACTCGGGATGGGACTCACCTTCCAGTCATTACGCCAACTGCTCTTTCCCACTAAAAAAACAAGACATAAATGTCTCACTTAAAAAGCTACAAAAACAAATTTGATAAATGAAACTAAAATATTTTATGGTCGTTACAGTGAAAAGCAATATCGAAATCATTAAGATATGATAGATAACACTTATTAGTTATTCAATACATCCAATACGCCACTTAATCCAACGATATTTTTATTGAGCATTTTCCACAGAGCACAATAGTTTAAAATACAGCCGCGTCTTGATTTCCGTCGTTTGATGTCATTAGATAAATGTGAATTGTATGTGGGTGTCTAGCACCTGCTCGCGTATAACTCAGGGCTGTGCTACAAAAGGTTGTATAAAAAATAGTGTCAGAAATCATGTTTTACTTTGATTCAATTGTTGTTGTTATTTGAGCGTCTGTAGCGAGCCAATTTAGTCATTAGAGTGAACACAACACTCAAATAAAGAACAATAATTAAAATGCAATGCAATAATCGTGAATGAAACCTTGATTGATTTAATAAAGCCTTGAATCTTTAGGTAACTAAAAATAAAGGTCCACTACCTTCGTCGCATAAAATTTCGAATTAAGTGTTTTAAAAATCTCCCTTCTTCCTGTATACAAAATTAGTCGTTTGATCATTATGAAAGATCTCATTTCAAATTACAAGTTTGACATAACTTTAATATTATAATTGATTTTTTTGAACATTTGAATTATATTAGACTATTGTATAATATTGTATAATATGTATGTGTACCACTTTAAAAACAAATTAAGGATTAAGTTATTTGTTTACACTTTACAACATCATTTCTCAAGCGGGGAATCGCGACTTGGGGGAGGGTCGAGTTAGTTTTAAAAAGTTTTTACAAACTATCTATAATTTCAAACATATACAAAAGATTCGTTAAAAATAGCACGTTATGTACATATTTATAATTTTACAGTGACGGGGTCGCAAGACTGTTTTACTTAAATTTTTGGTTTTTCGTGGGTCGCGAAATAAAAATGGTTGATAAACGATAATTTACATCGTTTAACATGACTTGACTGAAATGAAAGCCGTTACCAAGAAGAATGTGGTACCTCCCTGAAACGTTTATTGATTGCTGCCTTTGCCACTATTCATCAATTAAATAATTATCTCAACAAATATCAAAGATTAGTTAATAATTCCCAATCCCATGGCATATGTACTACGATTGAGAACTGGCGGCAAATATAAATTTAGAACCATTATTTTTAATTTATTGATGTGTCTTACATGTACTATTTTTAATTTATTGATCTTACCAGGTTTTCATTTCCCAAACTAGAATTCTCCGAATATTACCAAAATTTTATCTTAAGATGTGGCCATGACAACTAAGTTTTGATAAACAAGCTTCATGATTTGGCACATTTTAATAAAATATAATTTAAAAAAATATTATCTTTGTCTCACCTTAACCTTGCTATACTGACAAACGTGACTATAGTGACGCAATCTGATTGAAGCTTTGTAGCAAGATAATAGGGGTTAGACTGTGTCGTTTCCGATTTTTTAATAAATATATTTAAAACGGTAAATCATTTATTTAATAGCAACTAAGTCACGTCACCGTTACGTAACATGACAGTTATATTCCTCACACTAACTAATATTGTTAAATATATAATATCATCGTAATGTATTTAGAATGACGAGAAGTCACCATGAGATCCAAGACTGCGTTTTTTTACCAAATCATTGGGAGATAACCATTATTGACGGCCTGAATGAGTCTTCTGCTGTGTTACAAACTTAGAATTGATCAATATCGAAATAAAAATAAAAAATAGATTTACACAACGATTATTCACAGAATATAAACGGTACGGTATAAATTTGCCTGAAATAAAATTTAAATAACGAAACTCGACATTCGTGTCTTAATAATATTAATTTTTAGTTTATTCCCGCGATTAAGCTGTAATAAAATCATTAACTTACTTTGACTGAGACAGCCCTGTACCAAGTAGTTTGTAATAATTACAGAATGAAGTCTCTAACACGATTCTAATAGGAAACGCCTCGGAATGGCCGCACGCCATCTGCTGTGTTGCTCCAATCACAACTATGCACCTTTCCAACATTACAGTACCTACAATTTCATTCATTTTTATATTAATTTATGCAATGACTCAGAGATTTTAGTAATCAATGAATAGTGGCAATTTGTAAAGATCCATACCTCCAACGGGCTGATACATTTCCGTCTTTGGTTGATTTTTTAAAGAATTATACGAAATGTTTTTGGTATTACATTAATGGTTTTTATTAAGCTGTAAATGTCTTTTAAAGAACTAGTCAAAGAAACAAAAGTTGCCAAAGCTACTATTTACTTCAGAAATGATGAGAAACTATCTATATATAAATGTATAGGAATCAAATGTTTCTGTAAATGGATATTACTGTGGCTTTTAGATCTGTAAATTTTCTTATTTATTGGATAGTGGGTGGGTGCTAACGAAGTAGGTTTTTCTAATAAATTAAAGCACGTTTTGTTTGCCCTACTCCTTATCAACGCTAGGTTAGTCTTCTAATTTACATAAATTATTTCTTATATATGTAGGTATAATGTTTCATGTGCGCTATGATTTAGGAAAGTAATTCAATTTTGGGTTTTAAGACTTGGTTAAAGCTGGTTCACCTCCGAATATAGTCTTCCTTTTTTATGAATCGTACAATCTAAATATTTACGTACGCAACTGGTTTGTGTACCAAACCATACCGCACCGGCTCCAAGTCTTCGTCAACCTCTGTCTTTGCCGTATTCTGGGTATATACTGGCCCAATACAATAAACAAGTAACTTTGAAGCGCTGCGAGAAACACCGATAAGCCAGCGGATCAAGCGACGCAAGTGGAAATGGATAGGCCATAAACTCCGAAGAGATTCCAATTATATCCCAAAGCAAATGCCCAAAGCAGAAGTTTGGCTGTTCCAAGCAAACCGGGCGTCGTACAGAAAGACTTGGAGCGAGGCGAACGCGATGGAGACTTACTGTGGACGGCCTCTGCCCCATCTAGGGGTTATATGACATTAAGTCAAGGCAAGTAAGTCAAACCATATAAAACAGACAGCAGTGTCGGCCAAGTGGCTTGAAAGTGTGACTCACATACCTGAGGTCGTAGGTGGAGACCCCTGGCTGCCAATTAATTGATTCTTCTATCTATGTGCGCGTTTAACGCGTGTAATATATAGATGAATATCGTGATTAAACTAGCTTTCCTTACATTAAAAAGATGACGGCGTGTGACAGGTACCGAAGGTTGATCACCTTCTTGCCTATTTAAAATAACCACGAGACAGATAAAGAAATCTGAGGCAAGGGTTGTAGCGAGATTTTAAACGATATAAAATTAAGGGCATTATTAAAGCTGGGGCCGCAGAGCAGGCAGAAAATAATAAACGGCACAAATATATGAGTCTTTCCTCCAACTTCGATTTATTCCCTTTGGAGTAGAGACTCTTGGGCCGTGGGGTTCAAGTGCACAGGCGCTTATTAAAGATTTAAGTTGGCACCTAGTAGATAGTACCGGTGACCCCATAGCTGGCACATTCCTGGCTCAACGAATAAGTATCGAAATACAGCGAGGAAATGCTACCAGCGTTAAAGCTACACTGCCACAGGGACCAAACTTTTTAAACTTGTTTTGATTTTCTTTATATTATATATTTATTAAATATATAACCTACTTTGTAGGTTAAGAAAATTGTAAATACTGAATACTTACATTATAATAAAATATATTTATAATAAATAAGACATTATTTAATTATTTTTTGCCGAAAGTAAACAAAAAGATGAAAGAGCTTAAGATGCGATCAAAGTTAGATATGCAAGAGGCCACCTGTGCAAACGTAGGATGCTCTGTGTTCGTAGTCAATATTGACATAGATCGAGATACTCATCTGTGGAACAACAATATTATTTTAAAGAGGTAAAAAGTTTCTATGAAATTTAAACATTGAGTTTATGACTATATTAAATTTTGTTATCTACGACCGCAAACCAGGATATTAAATGGTGTACAAGGTTGTTGCGCGCTTCCTCCGACCTATGTGGAGTATCCTTGACCAGTGTTAGGTACTATTGCCACAAAGGCCCCAGTTGCTAAGGCCGAGGAAGTTGTATATATTTGCTAGCGTGATCCGGGATATGACCTTATCGTACTGGTACCTACTGGTATGCGAGAAGAAGAAAATCAGCTCAAAAGCAAAAAAAATGATTTAAATTTTTGACGTTTTACTATACTTGGGTACAGAAAAACGTTAGCAAGTCTGAAGACAATTTCGACAAGCTGTTATATTTTTTTTAGTAAACGCGTGACGTAAATATATTTGTCTTCTAACTTATGAACTTATATTTTAATTTAACGTGGTTTTTTTTATATGTATGTTTTTGTTATACAATGTGTAAATAAATAAATTGTGTGCGACTTGCTGGTTTAATTCATCTTTAGTGTTACTCGCTAACCTATACCCCGCGATTCATCCCGTTATAAAACTGCTTAACCACGAGGCTATATAGTATATTTATTTATTATTTTATTTATTAACACTTCGTTGCATACATAAATATAATACCATAGACATAATTAAATGAAAAGGAGGGCAACTGGTGGCCTTATCGCTTTCGGGCGATCTCTTCCTGGCAACCAATATTAATAAACCAAAGTATATAATATAGTATTTACGCAGTTTAAACGTTCATAAAAATAATTGAACAATGTGAACCTAACTAAAATATGGTAAAATTGTAATTTTAATGCCTATATTTACGGACGCTTGTTAATTAGGAAATTTTTCAGATTACGTAATAACGAAATATCAAATAATACGTAGATATGGTAACAGACAAATGTTGATAACCAAATATCAGCTACAACGTTTAGTCATAATGAGTTAGCAAATATCAACTTAATATTAAAGATTTTATTATTTAAAAAGATAAGTGAGTTGTTGTTGTCACGCTGACAAAAACGATTCGTTGTTAAATATATTAGGTTAATTAACACAAGAAATTCGTTCATGATTTCAAGAGCTAGAGTTAGTAAAACTTAAGTCTAGCTCTTCACCCACAATCACCTCACACTATTAAATACTTAGACAATATTTCAGTAAAGATTGATAATGATATGATATGATTATAAAGCTATACAGCCTAAAATGGATAACGTGTCTATAGTATAAAATGTATGAACGTATATTTATATTTATTCATATATTGTATTTTTTATATTACTTTAAAGGCCGTGATAGGCCGTGGTTACGTTACTTTAAAATGTTTAGTGTCAATTTTAAATTTTTGTTAATATAAAAATCATTAATTATTGAATGATCTTACTTAGACAACATCCAGCTTATCAGCCCTTATTCTATAATCGAGGTGGACATGCAATACGTATGCCGCCAAATGTAGCAGAGGTATGAAGACCCGACTCATACCAGAATCTCTTCTGCTTAGAATCTGGGTGAGATTTACCCACTGAACTAGCTTTGATGGTTTCTAAGGTGCGTTAGCTCTGGAATCGCTCTACAAGGGCTTATTAAACCTAGATCTGTCAAACTTCAATACGTATGCCAAAATTGATTGATAGATAACTTGGTTAAGGACGTTCAGACCCTATCTGAAGTTTGAATCTTCATCTTATTGACTGTACTTTTAATATGTTTATACTGGGATTCCCTGCAAAAGCTAACAAAGTTCCGAAGACGCTAAACCTCGGTGTGATGCGGAGGGCACGTCTTCAAATAATTGGTCAATCTTCGCAAATGCAAACTCCATTAGAGATCACTTGTTTGCTTAACACAGTTGGACTAATGTGTTACTGAAAAATAAAAGAAACTTTCAGTCAGCACGATATCAAAAATAATTAATCATACATTAGTATAGATTTATAATAATATATTATAAACAGTAAATAAAACTGTTGTAATCGTCTTTCAGAGCTTAGCGGATAATAATCTTTTAACACTTAACGGCTCATTAACTATTTCGAAGAAATGAATCTTGATATAATAATACAAATTTAAAAAATCGCCATTTTGAAATACTCAAGCGCGTCAGATTAAGATATATAATATAGTTCTTCTTTATGTCCTAGACGTCTGTCTCATAATCGGACGATTTCTGAGGGAATTGCCTAAACTCATAATTTAAAAAAAAAACAAACATTTAAATCATTGAACTTAATTGTTTAACAAAAAAACAAAAAAAAAGATGTTCCCGTAGAAAATTTGTATTTATTATAAAATAATTTAAAAAAAATTCTTAACACATAACATTTAATTTTTCATAATTAATTATTTCCGTAATTGATCAATTAACTCTTCTTCTTGGTCGCAATCTGTAACGAGAAATCATTAAAATATATTACAATATTTTAAAAAAAATGAATAATGTGTTTTTTAATTATTGGAGATAAGCCTTCAACTTCATAAGTTTTCGGCAATTGATCACCAGCAAACCAGATCATTTCGAACATTCCGTCGACTACTTTCCATCCATTGTCCGTTGGTATAAGATTAGTAATTTTTGCTTTATGGGCTTTACTCCATAAACATGCAATGAATCTTTTGCATATCACTTGCTGGAGTAACTCTGATTGACAGGGTGGCAAGTTGCACGCATCGTAATTCCGGATACTCAAGGAAAATGGTTGTGATTTGTCTTTCACCTTGTAGGTCTTATTGAAGATGGCAATCCTTACTTGATTGACATCGTCTAACTATTTCAACCCATACAAGTGGCAAGTAAAATACTGTATGATGAAGAATAACTGAAGAAATAAAGAATCCTGCACATTATGCTCCGTTGATCCCAAATCCAGAAATGCTTTTAAGAAAATTTATGAATTCATCAGAAATTGCAAAGGTTTATTTATGCCTCGTCAGTACAATGCATAAAAGAAATAATTCGATTTATTTTGTAGAGAGCGGATGTCGATGTGCATTGCCAACACCAAGATCCATCCAGACTTCTACTGATACTTGTAGGTGTTTCATATTCACTAACACGATGACCATTGTATCAGAAGTTCTGATAGTTATAGTAGAATGTTCATTTTATTGGCAAGCAATAAATGCTAATCTTCGTATCCGCTTCTTCGCGATCAGGGCACGATAACTCATTATTAATGATGCGTGTCACTTTATTATCAGTAACAAAACATTCATACCGCAAATCATATATTAGGTAAATTTCTTTACTGCCGATAATCGATGCCATCTCCTGATCAGCCCAATGATCGATCAAAAACTTGACAACAGCTTCCTTAAACTTTATATTTTTCAAGTCTTTCGTAATAACTGCTGTTTTTGTTTGTTGAGGACCGGAAATGTGGAATTCCTTGTCGTCTACAGTACCTCGAAGAGAATGCTCATAATCTTCGATAGAGGGTATGAAGTAGCGATCAAATACAAGGGCAACTCTACTAGCATTATTGACAAGGCATTGCAATAACTTCTTTGACACCCCTCCAAAACTACCCCGTAGTTTCTTATCATCATTTCTTTGAAGGTATTTATTATTTGGGATGGCGATTGGTCCTTTACTTAGACTTGTTTCTCTAATTAATTAGTACTGACTTACCAGTCTTGTTTAGAACCATCTAACTATGGCATAGCGATAACGGCATTTGAGTTATGGGAAAACAAAGTACTTTATCCAAGTCTATACTCGTGTCAAGATAGCTAATAACCGACTGAATAAATCCCGCAAATTTCATTTTTATTTTCATCTTGAGGCTTGCAAAAGTCAGCACCGTATTTTTTTAATGGCCGATGAAACCTGTCTACATTTAAATTGCATTCCTTTCTGTCTGATCCTTTACCATTGGCGGGCGACCATATATATGGGGCCTATATTTGGTGGAGGTACTTAACCAGGTGCATGGTATCCCCCTGTATATTAATCTGACACGCTTTATAAATCCCATAATTCCCGCTTGGGCTCCCCTACTCTTAGGAACTAGCCGTGAACTGTCTTGAGCCTTGTTTGAGCTATATAGCCTCCACAAATGGACACACAAAAATATTTAAGTGTGAACTAACAATAAAAAAATAAATCAGTGGCGCTACAACCTCTTTAGGTCTTGGCCTCAGATTTCTGAATCTGTTTCATGATCATTTTTAAATCTAATAGGCAAGTAGGTGATCAGCCTTCAGTGCCTGACACAGGCCGTCGACTTTTTGGGTCTAAGACATGTCGGTTTCCTCACGATGTTTTCCTTCACCGTTCGAGCAAATGTTAAATGCGCACATAGAAAGAATGTCCATTGGTGCACAGCCGGGGATCGAACCTACGACCTCAGGTATGAGAGTCGCATGCTGAAGCCACTAGGACAACACTGCTCGAGTGTGAACTAGCAGTTTCTAAAATTTGTGAAGTTTATGCAGACTGTTAAAATACGGAAAGTTGCATATCATCGATACGACTTGTTGCAGCTTATAATGATGGGCAAATATCAAGGCAGATATTTAGAGACGGGCTGGTAGAACGAAGGAGTTGTGGTTGTGGAACGTACGGGAGTGGACCGGCATCACATTCGGCGAGGAGCTGTTAACACTAGCGCAATATACCCGGTAATTTAAGTTGTTACCAGCCAACCTTTAGTAATAAAGTATCACCTGAAGAGGAGAAGATAAATTTGTGCAAACAAACTCTTTAGATGCCTTTGTCTTAAGCCACAATAATTTACCATAGTGGCTGGTTATGACTGCTTATATACCACGTCATTCACTAGTAGTATTTAAATCCTTCGGGTATTAGTAATAGGTACATATATCAATACAAACTGTATGTCGCATTGGTAAATATTACTTTCACTTTAATATGGAATTCTGCACCCGTACTGTGTAACTGCCGATAGCGACACCGACAACCATTCCGATCTCAATAATGAGTTTTTGTACTGCGCGATCTCAAGGTGACATTAACGCTACAGATATTCAGAAAACGATATAGAAAGTCCATACAAAACGTATCGATAAGAGTATGGACGCAGTTCCTAAAATTACTTTAAAAAATTTTTAAAGAGCTGCTGTTTAAACCTCAATATATAGCAATAGGTTAAGCTTTGCTATCACTATTGGGAGTTAGAATACCGACGAGTATACCACTACCTCAAGGGCACCGGCAACGAACCAGGAAATCTCCTGGTGTCGTATTATCAGGGCGGAGATAATCACTTAACTTAGTGAACCGCCTGCTCTTTTGTTTTACTGGCTTGAAAGTCAAATTTCAAGTTGATACGAAAAAAAACATGATTGATGAAACCAAATTCGTCGTGAAATATTTGTGTCATGATTAGCATGCCATATATAACACGAGATATATATACTCTATGATGTCTAGATTTTAATACAAATTTGCTAAATATATTGAGATATTACGTAATTTGCACATAAAAATGTGTTCCTATCTAATTTTATAATTAAGACCTTAGCAAAGCGTGTAAATCTTTGTTTTCACAGGGCATACTTATTATAAAATATTTTGGAAATAAATATATTACTCAGGAATAATGTACATTATTATTTCGCCATAATAATATATAATATAATGGTACCATTACATTACATATGTTTTACATATTCTTTGATAGACGAAAATACAATATCATATTTATGTTATAGGTAAAAAGATAAACCATAATAGATATAAATGGTTTTCTATATTCCAAGCTAAGCCGCTTGGAATATGACTGACAATTGACACAAAGTTGAACGTGAGTGACAATTTACACTGAACATCGTTTATTATTAAAAATATATGGTTTAGCATAGCAACGGAAAAATATATAATGTATATCTAAAATAACTTTAAGCAATTGAACGTGATTAGAATATACCTGAAACATGGCTGACGCACAAACCGTGCATGCCAAGAAATGAGGAAAGAAAGAAGAACTTCGTAACACTGAAAAATGAAAATACTGTTCCATAGCGTAGTATTGTGCTTACTCTAATCCCTTTATATAAATAATAAATAAATATATTATCTTCTGTGGAAGATTTAAGGTAAAAGTCATTGAAGCTAAACGTTCACCCAAGGGCTCATGTTACATCTCGATAGAATATTGAAATGACGACAAGATATGGCGAAAATTTTATTACTAATAAATTTGTTATATAGAAATTAGACTACGCTGCTTCGTCTGCAATCTAATTGTAATTAATATTTAGTAACTCTACTCAGCCATAAATTTCAATTAAAATCTCAAGTTAAACGTTTGACTGACTTCGTTTTATCTTCTTCGTAATATGTCACAAATCAAGGAGGCCCTATAATTAGATGGATGTAAAAAGTGCCCATGCCTAGAGCGATACGAACACCGATTAGTGTCATTATAAAAATCGGCAAATGGTCAAAAACAAGCGAAAACATAAAAAAACACCTGCAGGACGGTTCGTCCATTGTTTTGAAATAAACGAAATTAGACAACGAAGACGGACACGGTCGACGGTGTCTTTAATTTTTTATTGATACATTTGTTATTTAAAGAGGATATACCTAATACTTACAGCATATAAAATATTTTTTTACATCTTAATACTTTATATGGAACAGAGCAATTTTTATTTATCATTCGATAGAGAATATTTATAATATTTGCTTATTTCAAATACTAAGCAAGTTTAAAATTAAAAATTAATTTCATAGTATACAGCATTTTACCACTGAAACTAAGCCACAGAGACCATTTTATCGTATTGCTAAAGTTATTATATAGAACAGTGTTGGCCTAGTGGCTTCAGGGTGCGACTCTCATACCTGAGGTCGTCGGTTCGATCCCCGGCAGTGCACCAATGGACTTTCTTTCTATGTCCGCATTTAACATTTGCTTGAACGGTGAAGGAAAACATCGTAAGGAAACCGACATGTCTTAGACCCAAAAAGTCGACGGCGTGTGTCAGGCTCTGGAGGCTGATCACCTACTTGCCTATTAGATTTAAAAATGATCATGAAACAGATTCAGAAATCTAAGGCCAAGACCTAAAGAGGTTGTTACCCACTGATTTATTCATTTTTAAGTTATTATATTACGTAACATTAGTTCTGTTAGTCTATTAAAATATTAAGGATCAGTAACCATTAATATTTACGTCTAAAAATTAATAACTTACCCGAATGTTACCGTTATAATTATTGTGATTAAAACGATTTAAGTATTAACGAGAAGTGTATTATTAATTTTAATATATAAAACATTACAAAATATTAATCAATTCAATTGTACAGATGTTTTAAGTTTTTATTTAAACGATAAAACAAATTCTAAAAAATTAAGTAGTTTGTGGCATCACCAAATCTAATAGGAAGTAACAAGTTATATGTTATCTTTCGATACGGCGCTATGAATGAAAATAATAATTTAAGTAGATATTTTTTTATTACAAATTATATACAAACCATTTAGTACTTTAAAATGTGCTCATAATTGACAAAATCAGTACCCTATGAATAAACCTTATTATTAAAATCATTGTCCATAAATATTACGTTAAACTGTCGGGTACAGGAGTATATTTCAAGCCAGAATCATTTAGTGGGGCCACCACCCATGAATCTTCTGGAATAAGACCAGATTTTAACAACTTGACCGCGGCTGCGACATTCGCACCACTAGTGTAGCCAACATATAAACCCTCCTTTTCGCCAATAAGCTTCTTGTACTCCACCGCTTCTTCATCAGTCACACTCAAAGTTCCGTCCATTGTTTCAAACTTGAACAAGTTTGGGATGCACCCATAACCAGAACCCTGTAGCAAATGCAATGGTTTCGTGATCGGGGTCCCCTTAATAGGCTGCGATCCTTCGGGTTCCACGACAAAGCACTTGATGTTCGGGTTCTTCTCCTTCAAATACCTCGATGTACCCGCGAAGGTACCGGCCGTTCCAACCGTGGCGATGAAGGCATCGATATGGTGGCCACTCTGTCTCCAAATCTCAGGACCTGTTGTAAGGTAGTGGGAGTTTGCATTATCTTCATTGTTGAATTGGTTTACATAGTACGCACCGATCTCTTCTGCTATTTTTAAGCCTTCGTCTTCAGCAGCTTTGACGTCATTTATGGTAACATTACCATAGGTACCCTCCACTTGGGGTATCCTAATACATTTAGCGCCGAGAGCTTCCATGTGAATAGCTCGTTGCACACTGTTACCTTTCGACATAGTTACGGTGAGTGGGTGACCGTAAATAGCACACACGATTGCGAGACCACATCCTTGATTTCCGGAGGTCACTTCTAACACAGGTTGTCCAGGTTTAAGCAGGCCTTTGGCACGAGCTTCTTGAATCATGTGTAATGCGGATCTGCATTTGATGGATGCTCCAGGATTATTGAATTCACATTTTACTAAAATTCGTCCTGGTCCGGGATGCAGGCGATCGAGGGCGAGTAGAGGTGTCTCTCCGATGAGGTCCAGTGCGGACGTCTTGATTTCGTTAGGGACTCCGTTCATTTTAGCCATATCGATATTTTATTTATCTTGTCTATTCTGTATTGTGACCCAATCAATACTGAATAATGTTACCGTTCTCAGCCCGCTTTAAGTGCTCGATTGTCGTGCGTTCGTGTGACGTTTCGCGAGCCGATAGCTTCGGATGGGTTGCAAAGGCACGTGGAGAAGTGTTAATGAAAACATAAATGGAACAACTAACAATGCAGTCAATGTTGAGATAAGCAGATGCAAACATAATCGATAACAATAACGATATTGTTACCAACTGGTCATATAATGGTCAGTATCGGAATTTTATCAGCATCTTTTACAATAATAGTTCTTTAGTCTTAATTAAATTATAGAGGTCACGAAAGTTTTAATATTTTAAAATTATAAATTTTGGTGTATATATTTAAATTCGTTATAAATTTTTTGTGGTAGGATACCAATTTAATACTCAAAATAATCAGGAGATTTTATAGCAGACGCTTACCATGAACAACAAAAAATAAATTAGTAGTCTTAATCGATACAATTAATTATTTAATGCAAATGAAATATACGAAATAAGTTTTTGGAGCTAATCATATCAGGAAGAACTGTGAACGTATGATTATTTTATCAATTTAGACGTAATATATTTTAAATGCGTAGTTACTTCAGGCACCTTCAGGTGTCAATCTACACACCATATAAGTATGGAAAACATAGAACAAACATTAAATTTAAATTGTAAATTGTGCTATGGAAAATTTTGTTAAACAAAGTACGAAACAGCATTAAAAAACAGAATATTAAATCTATTTCTAATGCGTTTCTAATTCTGAGAAATAAAAAAATTTGCAGATTTCGTTCCAACACTTGAAAACATTTCTGTGACATTGAAGTAGATAGATATAACAATTATAATATAATTATAATATATAAAAATTAATTAATAACAGAAAACAATAATTAACCTTAAGATATAATAACTAAAATATATTATTATAATAATATTGAAAGGAACATGATGCATACTGATTTTGTGAGATTACCATAAAGGCCTGTGAAACAATTTAGTAGAGGTCCAGATGATTCCACTCATCAGTGAAATGTTCTGTATACTACTCCACATCTATAAACAAACGAACAGCTGCGAACATTTTACGCTGATATCAAAATTATTTACCTACATACTTTCAATAATAATCATTAAAAGTGGATAAATAGAAAACTAAAATATGTACATGTAAGTTTGTGGCCTTTAATGCTAAATGTTAATATTTGTAGGTTTATGCGAATTTAGCCTTATATAATATTATTAAAGTAACACAATGATTGATATTGTTAAGATAAAGTTACGTAAAATATCACTCAAATTTGATATTCAGATATTTATCTGACTGATAATATTGCTTCGAGCTAATAAAAATATTAAATGATATTAAACCAAATTTCGTCTGGACCTTCGTCTGCTTGTACTTATAAAGATATGATTTTTTTGGATTAACAAATGTGTGTGTTAAACAATATAAAATATAAACAATGGTAACCTTAATAAATGGGGGGCCTCATAGCCTAGCGGTCTTATTAAGTGGCAGCTAGGTGAGGGGTACCGGGTTCGATTCCCGGTTCGAGGGCAAGTTTTAATTTAATTTAAATTTGTTCTCGGCCTTTGGGAGGGTTGTGCGGTACCGGGCGAGTGCTTAAACCGTACATGAGGACAATGTCTATCACACGGTTTCTAAAGACAAGCACGAAATATAAAAAATCCTATACTTGACGCTGGCTAATGCACAAATCGTGCCAGAGCCATTAAAAAAAAACTTAATAAATAAACAAATAAAACGAAAACGAATTTCCGTACAGATATCGTTTTAAAATACTATACTTATTTTGCTTATTGTTTCGTGTCACAAAAATATTAAACATTATATTAAAACGAATAAATGGCGCCAAAACTCGTTATATATCAATGCGCATGCGCTAATGCTATCTGCCACAGATTGTAAAAAATAAATACTAATTGACTAGATTATTCGATAGTTCAACATTATATAGAAATTCATCTTTCGCCAATCCATACGTTATTTCTAATTAAGTCGGATTGTATTCTTAAATTAAAATTAAATAAAATTAGCTTATTAATATATTCTTCCATCTTTGAACTCAGGAACCTTGACTATCTAACCATAAACGAGCATGGGGGAACAAAAAATATTTGACTACGTGTGATGAATTGAATTTATCTTTATAAATATTCAGATAATAATCCAGTATCTACGTGTTGACCTTATGTCACAACAATTATGTGATATGAACTAGCTGTTGACTGCAGCTTCACTTCTATAAAAGTAAAAGCAAAAACAAGTATTGTCTTTGGTCTTAATAATAGAGATTTATTTTGGCTAAATTTTCAACTATCCTTTTATATCTCTAAGGGATAAGCCTGGGCTGTTTGGCAGTATGAAAAATAAGGTGTTTTACAAGAGTAACCTGTATTAAAGAAATCTCTAAAAAGTTATGTTAATGTTACTTATAAATAATCATTTTTCAAAACATAACATACCTATATATTGATTTTTATACATCATTGACGAAAAAAACAGTCAGATTAGTCGAATCGACGATGACGTAGCATGCTTGTAAACAATACGCCTCCTTTCTAATTCCTCTACTTCTCTCAAATGTTGGAATTTAATTAGAGTGGAGACTGTTTTTGATGGAATAATAAATATGTATTTGTGTAATTTAAGAATTATAATAAACAAGTAAAACTTGACGTACGTCTTAGGGACTGGGGGTTTAGTCAAGATGCCTTAACAGTAGTGTATGTAGAAGTCGAAAATTAAATTTGTATGAAAATTTGTCGACACGAACTGTCATTTTCATACATGTCTAAGCCCCCTGGTGCGACGCAATTTTACAAAGAGAAACGTTTTGGCGGGTTTTTGAAATTATGGATGAGTAGTTTAAATTTTTAATGCTAATACTTAACAAAATGTCAATAGAAAAAATAGCCATTTGTTCTATAGTCACTAATAGAGAATAATCTATAATGACTTTAAAAATCTTGTCAAATGGCCTATTAAGGGCTTCGGGACTGACGCATTTAATTGTATAATTACATAGTTTAGTTGTTTCCAAAAGAGGTTTCATAAACATTGATCGTGTAAGTTTTTCTTGACTGTGCAAAAATAATTTATAAATAAAATATACCTATAACAAATTTTCATATGATTACCCTAACTATTTTTAAAATAATACATGTTACACTTTGTTTACTTAAAAAATGTACACACAAAACGCCAATTCATCGTGATTCGGGGATTTTTGATTTATTTTAATTGTGTTGATTTAATGTGGTTGGTTTGCAATTACTTTATACGAAAAGTAGCTTTTGTGGTACTTCGTTCATTCATATTCTTCATCATTTACGTCACCGGTAATAACTAGAATGTGAATTTATTTGTAATATAGGGTAAACCGCGTTAATCAGAGTCAAATTTGAAAGTCCCTCTCTGTGTAAAACAAGTGAATGTGCAAAAGGAAATAATAAACTTTTAACCTACTATGTTATTTAATTATGAATTCGAAATTATATATTTATCAATTTATTATGTCTTACACTTACTAATTTACGCGTTCTTATTTCATTCAGCAAATCAATTTTAAAAAAAAATTAAACATTCATTGATAAACCCCTAAACTGATAAATTTTAATGAAATAAATGACTTAAAAATTTATATGCGTATACAAACATCTTTCGCGTCTTCATCTCATTCATCTAACAAACTAAAATCTAAATAAGCAGGTACTCCGTTGTTCCAGAATTTCGACTACATAATATACTTCAGACGTCATGCTAAGTCGGAACCGTTTTGGCGTCAAGAACAATTACAATAATAGTGGAATGTACCTTTCACCCTTAAAAGCTTTTAAAATTGCTAACACAATCATTAATCGCATTATGAGCATATCAAACATGCAAATTACGTATCATGTTTGCGCCAAATGGCAAACATGGCTGTGCAAATAGCTGTCAGTTGTCACCCCTCACAAGCCGTAACAAGTGGCAATTTTGTTTAACAATGCAATTTGTGAACAGAAAAATGGACTCAGCACTTATTGCATTAAAAACTATATTTAAATGCATAGAATGAACTCTATTTCTATATTAATAAAGGTGATAGGAGTTTTTTCGAATAGGTCCGTATGTCGTCTAAGGCACATGTCAACATTGGTCTATTGTTAACAAATAAAAGTACAATTGCGTACAATGCTAGTCATCATTATAGTATGAATGGTGCCAAATGTCAGCAATTTGATAATTGATGTAAAAAATACTTGGAAATAACTTTTCAATGATGGTTCATAATTGCGAGTATTTTGGATTAAGTGTTAATTATTTACATCCTTAAACGGTGCTCCTGTTGGAGCATGGGACGTATTTACTCATCATTTTGCTTATAACGTATTTTCCATTTTTTTATAGAAATATCATATTACTTATATTTTTTATAAGAGTATAGTTAAGCAGTGTTGGCCTAGTGGCTTCAGCGTGCGACTCTTATACCTGAGGTCGAAGGTTCGATCCCAGACCAATGGACTTTCTTTATATGTGCGCATTTAACATTTGCTTGAACGGTGAAGGAAAACATCGTGAGGAAACCGACAAGTCTTAGACCCAAAAAGTCGACGGCGTGGGTCAGGCACTGGAGGCTGATTACCTAATTGCCTATTAGATTTAAAAATGATCATGAAACAGATCCAGAAATCTGAGGCCAAGAAGGAAGACCTAAAGAGGTTGTAGCGCCACTGATTTATTTTTTTATATTATAATATTACAGTGTCGCAATAAATGGCTAAAACCACTTCAAACGATTAGTCCGTATACCGTTCATTAGTAAAGTGAAGTCGATAAAACTCACTTATAAACAAAGTGTGTTTATTAAAACAGGATTGAGAAAATATCGGGCAAAATGGTTTCACTGAAAATCAGATCTAAATATCGCGTTCCCACGCGGTGCGCACACCTGCGAGACTCAAGACAATACAAGCCTACATTCCACTAGTGCCTAAGCCTCTAAACCTTTTTGGTAGCACGGTGGCACAATAAAATAATATTTGATTATGAAAATTTTATTTGTTTATTTATTCATAGCATTTCGGAAAGCCTTCATTGTAAAGAAAAAACTAAAAAGAGGTTTAAATTTGAGGCACATAATTTATATTAGCGTAGCAATATATGTAACGCTCGGGTTCCATATTAAAAAACTAGGCGTAGGGAATTGTTACATATATTTTTTCTATTAAACGAATAAACTGCAGATATTCGTTAGTAAATGCGCTTATAGTATTGGTTATCTTAATGGGATTGTGTATACTTAATTACTATCTAGTAATTACGCCCAATGATTCGTTTTCATTCTTAAGAAAACACTTGGTCAATGCTTTCGACAAATATTTACGATCCAGGAGATATTATGGTTGTAGTTCTTTCGGAAAATAGCCTCCAGAACGCGCCCGCGCATCATGTGCTAGTGCTTTATAACTTTAACAGCGACAGCGATACCAATTCCAACGTTTATGAATTTAGTTGTCTCCATTTCCGTACCGCTGATGTCCTTGGCATCGTATGGAACAAATCCTGATTGTTGGGATCGGGAGGGCTGTCGGTAACGCTATTGGAAGTTGCAGAGTAAGATTCCCTGTTCAGCATATGATAGCACAAATGAACAAGTTTCAATTCAAGTTACTAATTATACTAACTTAAGATATAATATATATGTGATATCTTAAGTTCTATCTGTTTTTTTAATTTTATTTTCTTATTGTGATAAAACAAAAAAATTACTTAAAATTTTATTAAGAAAAAAGTGCTAAATATTGCACAAAATACAATATGTAGACAACAATTAATTTTTCAAATTACGATACCTTTATTTTATAAATATACAGTACACATAACAATAAAATTTAGTTTCCTAAAAACACTTTGTGTCTACTTATTATTTTGTATATACAACAATGCTATACAAATTGTAATAAAATAGTTTGAGCCCTTCAGTGAAATTCCATTTCACTAAATTTTGTTACCAATATTTATTGGATACAATCACATTTAATCACATACGGGAATTCGTATACTTAAAGTAAATAGGCATGAACAGATTCTATAAACACTATTTTATGTCATAAATTTTAATATCACAATTCCATTAAGTAAACCAACCATAAAACACAATTTTAACAACTTCTTTAGCTAATTTTGTTTTCTCTTTATGTTAAAATTATATAATTAAACAATCGGTCTCATCAAAAATCAGTCCAGCCCTTTAGAACGAGTTTAATTATAAACATGAACAGGCTATTTATATATTAAAAGATATTAACGTAACCTAAGATTTATAATAATTTTCATACAGCTCTTTGAAAAGTTTCATACGTTTTGGGTATAACTCTTGTTTGTTTGTCAAATCTTTATCAATTTTTAAATATGTCAATCCAGTTTCGGCTACAGGCTCCCATATACAAGGTAGAGTATTGTCTGTCTTCGGTGTAGGATTTCTGTAAAATAGAATAATGTATTTTTAGAATAAGAGAGTAGTCATAAATAAACATGTAAACAAAACAATAGGCAGTCTTGAACTAAGCATCTCTTTCAGGCTACAAGCGTAACATTGAGGCAGTGTGAGCATTATAATTTTTATTATGAAGATTACATTTAATAATTACTCTTTTTATTGTGTATCATATTTTTAATGAGCAAACTCTCAAACCAGAACTTGAGCTCATGCAAACACAAATCTAATAAACATTTATAAATGCAAGTATAGTTTCTATTTGAGCTTTATGTAAATTTAAGGATTTTGAAGTTGTATTGGTGTCACGTAAAAGAACATTTCTTAAGACATATAAATGAAGGAATAATATATTGTTATCATTTTGAGTGTATGTGTGCACTTGAAAATAGTTAATAGATGCTTACTAACACTTATGTGCGAAATTATTAAAATTTAATAATTGTATGGTAAAACTAACATATTTAATATGTTAACAATATATTATTTCTTTATTTATCTGTCTTAAGAAATGTTCTTTTGACAGATTTTTTTTTTTCTTATTATCAGTTAATTTTGGTTGATTTAAAAAAACTTACCCAAATTTAGCAAAATTAGTCCACATAGTACATAGTCTGTCCTTCACTAATATATCTGTTTCTGATAAAGGATCTTTCAGGATTTTACTCTTCACAAGGTAACCCCCATCATCCCCATGGCATGCACCTTCTCTATCAATCTTCATTTTCTTTTTTAAATAATTCAAACTTCCATCATACGCAAACTCATACAAGTAAACTGGTGAATTGTGTTTTGCAATTAACATTGTGGAGACATAAACACCACCAAGAAAATCTACATCTGAGAAGAAATCAATTGCAAAGGAATCAATATCCTTGTAATTTTTTTCACCCTCCATATAAACACATTTCAGTAGTGTTTCCATCTCAACCTTTTGTGTTGCATCAATCTCAAAAGGAAGGTGGGATAAAAAGTTTTTCTCCTCAGTCAGTTTTTCTAAAATAGGGCCACCGTGAGACACCATCAAAAGACCTTCTCGGTCACAAAAACCAGCCATATATGGAACTTTATTAAACTCACCCTGCGCTAATAAACTATAGGTTGACTTAGTGATAAAAGGCTCCCAATCACCTTCTTCTTCAATAGTTGGTACAAAACCAAAATGAATACCACCTCTCCATTTATCTAAAGCCAATACAAGCATAGAATTACGAATCAACTCATCAAGTGGCATCCCTTTGAGGTACTCTAATAATTCTTTGCTATTATTAGTAATTTTTTTCTTTAATGTTGGTATAATTTGGGCTAGATCCTTCACTTTCTGGTTTGTTGTTTGCGCCCAGTGCAATAAGGAGGATCCTGATTGAGCTATTGCTTTATGAAATAAGCCTTTAGCCATAGGTGAAAGCATTAAATATTCAACAGATGCTCCACCAGCACTGATGCCAAAAATGGTTATATTTCCAGGATCTCCACCAAAGCTTTTGATGTTTTGATTAATCCATTTTAGAGCTTGTACTTGATCCTTAAGACCCATATTTCCTGGGGCATCTTTAGTACCCAAACATAGAAATCCTAATATACCTAAACGGTAATTTAAAGATACAACAACCACATCTTTTTCAACTAAATAGTCAGCTCCATGAATAGAGTCATCTGTTCCACTACCAAACACAAAGCCACCTCCATGGAAAAATACCATCACAGGTAGAGCCACACCATCCGTAGGAAGTTTAGGAGTATACACATTTAAATATAAACAATCTTCATCACCAACAACATTCATTGTCTCTTTGTCAAACTGGGCACAAATGTTGCAATCTTTTGTAGCATCACGGACCCCTTCCCAAGAGTCTGGAGCTAAAGGTGGCTGAAAAATTCAAAATAAATATAATAAGACACAATACTGTACACAATTACATACCTACTACACAATAACAATTTAAACTACAAAAAAATATCATTTATCCATGTGATTTGTTAAATCTTAATTCATTACAACAAAATTAATGTAACAAGATTTAAGCTAATAAGACCTATTTCATTTATAGAGGTTACTTACAGAAAATCTTAGCTCATTTATTGGAGGTTTAGCATATGGTATACTTTTAAATGTATAAAACTTGGTCCCACTATCACTTTCACTTAATAACCCTTGTAATTTTCCTTGTGATGTTTCTACAATCGGATTAGACATGTTGGTGATAAAAATATTCTTGGGTTTGTCGTTTGAAAATAAATCGTCAGGCACTGCCAAGTCTGAAAAAAATATTAATAACGTTTTATAACACTTAAGAAAGTTTTTTTTATTAACTCACGACCTGTAAGTTATTTCATGACTTACTAATAAGTGTTTTTTACATTCAACTTTCAGATTAAAATCTTGAAATAACATTAAAATTTAAATACTAACGATTGAATTCCTAAATATTCGCCAAAATTGGATACGGCTTCCCTTGCTTGATTGTTCTGACGAACGGTGAAAACTCTAGCAAAAGCCGAAGGGCCTCCAGAGTCCAGCCTAGGGATGTGAAAAAAATAATCGATTATTAAAAAAATCTTTTTTAATCGATTTTTATACGCGATTTTTATATTTATTTTAATAGAAAATCAACTCGGTAGATTTTTCATCTGCCACATCCCGACATTAGGTCTAGTCTTTTATAACCCGGATCTCGAACTGAACTATAGAGATATTCGATATACATCGATGTTTACAATGCGATACATTTAATATTAAATAAGATGTATTGATATACTCGATGCATTAATGTTTTTTATAAAACATCGAAAGGATGATAAAACCAGTTAATTTTACAAAAACTCAAGTTTGAATGGAACACTATACTTAAAAGTAAAATAAATTTATTCAGCAGCACAAGGTTACATACAATAAAAAGACAACAAAAATACTGCAATGTGCTACTGAGGCATCTATCAAATTTCACCTAAAATCTATCAAAACGAGATTAGGTTAATTTCGATTTTGATTATTCTTAAACGTTAATTTGTGTTTATAATTTATATTGTTTATTTTTAATTAATAAAACCATGAAAAATAAAATATTTAAGATGTTTATTTTTAAATGAATTCAAAAATTTCGAAAACATCGATTAATAAACAAATCGATTATTTTTTTTAAAGAAAAATCGATTATTTTTTTAAGAAAAATCGATTATTTTTTTAAAGAAAAATAGATTATGTATTAATCGTTTTTTATGCAGAATGTCACATCCCTAGTTCAGCGCTTAGATAAGGCTGCAGGGCCAAAGCGGGCTGTCAGAAGGTCAACTTGTCACCGTCATACACCAGACTGCCACAGAATATAGCAGCTTGGATTTATGAAAACAAATAAACGTAAATCCCCATTATGCATTATGCCTAATCATATTGTGCGTTTTCCAATTACAGAGCATTTTTCGACTCAGTGCCGCACAATGCCGCATAATGCTGAAGCTTAATTGGAACGTGAATTAGTTTTCAAATGCATCAGCAGAGTGCGCTAAGTCAGTGTTGACAAAAAAATGGTCTGAATAGAGTTAGCAACCTCATTAATGTATAAATAATGTGGTAAACAATAATAATTGGTTGAAAACTTTTTACGCTTAATTTAATAATCAAATTATTTCATTAAATTTTTTTACTGAAATAAGAGAAAACCTTTAAAGAATATAAGGTTTTAACAAGCTAAATTAACAGTAAAATATTTAGTTTCATGTAAGAAGTTTACATCATTTACGTTTTGAGTAATATTTTTTAATGATTTCTAAAAAAATATATACTTTTTCAAAACCATTGCAATTTTTTCTAAAGTATAATCCTGTTAAGTAAATTTGTTTACAGATCCGAATTTTAAAATAAAATTGTATTCATATTTTAAATGTGGAATATAAAAAAAGTAACTATTTATACCTTCATCCATACTAATATTTATTTTTTTAGCAGTTTGAAATAACTTTAATTATTTTCAAAATCTACGACGAAACGAAAGCCTTACAAATTTTTCAACAATAAATAATATTTACTAACGAAAATTTCGATAAATGCCAACTTAAAGAAAAATACTGGTCAATTTTCTGTCACTGTGTTGGTATTGTTTGCGAGAGCATTCGTTTTGAGAGTGCTCAATTGTGCGAAGCGTTGCTGTAGTTGGAACACTCAACGTTGAGCATTATGCCGCAAAATGCGCTCTAGTGCTGTAATTGGAAAACGCACATTATGTATACCATATAATGCAATTTTATAAATCTGTGGGATTTTTTGTTTTGATACCGTAACCATAAAATTTCAAGAACTGCATTAGGAAGAATCAACAATATATATGACACTGTCACCAAGGTCATCTGACATTCTCAAGTAAAAAAAAGTGCGTGCGTACAAAGTACACAATATGTCAGAAGTGAAACTTCTTTGTAAATTAATTATTACTAAGGTAGAAGCCCCAATAGATGATCATGTACCAGTATATGATCACTCCATGTATTTGTATATCAATATTCACACTGTTTACACACTGTATACGTGCTAATGATATAATAAATAAATAAAAAATATGCGTTTACTGCACAAGACGCTATGCGACAGAATTGCCATCTAAAGTTCTAATATGTAACTACTAAAGCTAAACAAATACATCAACCTCTCTCTCTCTCTCAATCTTTCTCACTATAGCTCTCTCCCACCTCTCGCTCCATGGCACTATGTGTGATGCGACGTTCGCTCAATCTCACTCTCTCTCTCTCGATCTTCCTCACTTGCTTGCTCTCTACTCTCGCTCCATGGCTATTTGCTTCATTCTACGTTCGCCCTTTCTTACTCTCTCTCAATCGCTCTCTCCCTTTTCTTCGACAAAAACGCTGCACATCTTTGTGACGCTAATTTTATTATTATTGCGTTTCATCCGTAAAAATTTTACCCTCATTTCTCTCATTATTCGCCTAAAGAAGTTTCACTTCATAAATAATGTATACAAATAAGGTTCTACAGTTTTGAGAAGTACTAGAATTTGAGATATCACGAGAGCGGAGAAGGCCCGAGAGTTCTTTTCGAAACCGTATCGAATGATTATAATATATCGAATTATTATAGCTTCTTAGTCTAAATTACCTTGGTGTGATGCTAATGAAATTATATATGTTACAGTTAACACTAGTTTTTAGTTAAAACTCGTTTTCCCTAGTTAAAAATAGTTTTTACTAAATGCCTTTGTCAAAACTAGAAATAACAAGTGAAAACTAGAATTTACCACTGATATAATTCATTTTCTGATAAAACTAGTTGTCACTCCGAGCTTTAGTTACAACTAGCACTAGAGAAAATAATTTGAATTTTGGGATTGAAAACAAGATAAAGTTTTAAAAATATTTATTAAAAAGATCTAGGGTATAGAAACATAGTACCGTACCTAGTAAAAAAAACTTACACTAAAGGAACATCAGCATAAAGTAGTTGCCAAGGTGACAACATTAATTAAAAGTAAATAAAATAATCAAACAAATCAACAGAATACAACCATAAAATTTAAAAAAGGAACATTATAATAATATTTTTAAGGGATATTGGTAAACATACACTAAAAAAAAAGTGTGGCACTCGGGGACTGCCGCGGTAAAGCTATTGCATTGCATTTTTTATCAACTTATGCAGTTATAATTATTTACTTATGCAGTATTTGTTTTCTTTGATATAAATTCAAGTTTTTTCTTTTATATTATTTCAATCTAGTATGCGTTCTATCCCACTCTAACGGGTATTTGCCGCACCTATATTACGTCATCGTGTGTTAGGTTTTTTTCGTTACGGAATTTCTTGATTCGGTCGCCGCGCTTAAGCTTAAAGCCCGCGATAAAATCTATGCAATAGCTTAATAAAAAAATAATCAAACAACCTTAAAATTAAAAAAGATGACGATCTACTTGTTATTGCAAGACAAACTATCGTGGCATTTTGAATTACAAAGGTAGCCATTTCTCTTGCAGAGACACCTTTTGACATACATCCTTTCTTACATACGCAGCGCATAAATCCCTGGCCTGTTCCTATGGATGCTTCCTTAGCAACAGTTCTCAAAGGTAAATTTGTATTCGGAACGTCTTCTTCATGCAAAAATTTTTCTTTGCACTTGTCGAATTCTGACCTGAAAAGCAATATTTAAATAGTTAGCTTTTACCTAAATGCAATATAATTATATGATATAACAATTAAGCAACACATAGGTAGGTACATACCTGCAGAATAAAGTAGCCTTGGTCGGAACAGTTTTAACTGACTAACTTCGAAAAAACGCGTTTTGTCTAGTAATAACTAGTTTTAACTGATATTCAATTGTGAGCATTAGTTAATTCTAGTTTTAACAAAGGCGTTTAGTAAAAACGCCGTCTAACTAGGAATAACGCGTTCTATCTAAAAACCGGTTTTAACTGTAACATATACAACCGCAACAAACTGTTTTTTGACTGGAAAAAATTCCTAACGATTCGAAATTAAGATAAAGGTATAATTAAATTCGCAATAAAATTCACATATTTTCTTGGTCAAATTAATTCTTTAAAAATACTAATAAAATATATCAAGTAATTAATCGAATGTTTGGTTAGGTTAGGTTATATTGTCTACTATGTCATCTCATACACATTTGTATGACGCAGGAATTCCTAAAGCTTTTGTTGAAACGAATGAATTTGCTACATATACTTTCAAAACTCAATTAAGAATATTATTAACTATTATTAAATAATTATTGTAGACCCTAAAGTAAAAACCCAATATATTAATAATGACCTAAGATTATTTAGTAACAAAGATAAATGGACGAAAAAAGCGATGGAATGGCTTCCTCGCTATGACAAAAGATTACAAGGACGATAAATAAAAAAATTGACTTCTTTCCCACTCTAATGCTTTTTCACATGCTGGTCGATCTTTCGAATATTATTCTAATATGTTGACTCGTCTATGTAACTATGTATATGTCGCAGTAAAGTAGTTAAATCAGAGAGTTAATTGAATCTCTAGACATTTAATTAAATATCGATATTCAATCAACTCGCTAGCGATTTGATTTAAATAAAGCATTTTCGAAAACGTTTAACTATCTGTCTGACCGAAAGCCAGCGTGTTGATTAATAATGTAAAACAAGATGGCGGTCACGACAATAGCTGATTACTTTAAAAACTATATTTATTGCATTAAAGCATTAAGGGCCACCAGCTGATTAGCGATTCTCAGTACGGCTTTCGTCGTGGTCGCTCAGCTGGTGACCTCCTTGTATACCTTACACATATTTGGCCCGAGGCAATTGAGTCCAAGGGGGAGGCGCTGGCGGTATGCTTGGACACAGCGAAAGCCTTCGATCGGGTGTGGCACAGAGCACTGCTCTCGAAGCTTCCAGCCTATGGGCTCCCCGAGACATTATGCAACTGGATTTCCAGCTTTCTCGCTGATCGGAGCATCAAGGTCGTCATCGACGGAGCATGCTCCGACCTGAAACCTGTGAATGCTGGTGTCCCACAATGCTTTGTCCTATCCCCGACCTTGTTTATTCTGCATATCAATGATATGTTGCAGCTTAGCAACATTCATTGCTATGCGGATGACAGCACTGGGGATACTTTTTACACTGGCCGGGCAGGTATTTCTCGGGCTGTTGTCGATGAGTACCGGAACAAACTTGTGTCTGAAGTCGAAACTCTTCGGACGACGAAGTCTCGGACTGGGGTAGACTAAATCTAGACCAAAGACACAAGTATGCGCGTTTTCCGCAAAAAAATCTCCCTTTGTCGTCCCCTCTTTGAAGACACTCTCCTTAAAGCCTCAGCTAGCATCGGAATACTGGGCGTTGACATATCGAATAACATTCAGTTTCGCGGTCATCTGGAAGGAAAGGCTAAATTAGCCTCCAAAAAGCTTGGTGTGCTCAGTAAGGCGAGACGGTACTTCACTTTGGGCCACCGCTTGCAACTCTATAAAGCGCAAATTCGGCCCCACATGGAATACTGTTCTCCCCTCTGGGTGGGAGCTCCCCAGTACCAGCTACTTCCACTTGACCGTATTCAACGAAGAGCGGTTCGAATCGTCGACGACCAGTCACTTTCCGTGCGGCTTGATCCCTTGGCGTTGCGTAGAGATGTGGGGTATCTCTGCATCTTCTACCGCATTTACCATGGAGAGTGTTCAGAGGAGTTGTTCGGTCTAATACCTGCAGCTGAGTTTCATCATCGGACGTCAAGGCAAAATACAAAATACCATCCGTATCACCTCGACGGCCGGCAACGCACTTGCGAGCCTTCTGGCATTGTGAGTGTCCATGGGCGGCGGTGTCACTTAACATCAGGTGAGCCTCCTGCCCGTTTGCCTCCTATTACATAAAAAAAAACTATATTTAAATGCATAGAATGAACTCTATTACCATATTAATAAAGGTGATAGGAGTTTTTTCGAATAGGTCCGTATTCGATTCAGTTCAAACCATTTGTGTATAGTTTCTTTCTACTACTAATTTATTTCATTTATGTACCTATGTATTTACAATTCGTAACGTTAATATATAATAAAAAGCAAATAACATAATACATAAAAATTATAAGGGATGCATCGGGCGGCCTTATCGCAAACAAGCGATATCTTCCAGGCAATCATAGTAAGGAAAAAAACTAAAAAAAGAAATATGATGGGTAAATTGCAAGAAGCGCGTAACGAAATCTTATAAACCTTTATTTAAAATAGTAATATGTACAAAAAAAAATTAATAAAATAAAATTAAAATTAAAAAGCTCGCAGATTCATGTTGATGAGAATAATTTTTTGTTAGTTTGTTTATCTCTATATCATTAGAACAGCATTCATATTATCTATATCTCGATATATATAAATGAATATTTTATAAAATCATTGTAATTGGTGGAGCGCGATTTCTATCCAGCATTCCGTGGGACTGAGATAGCCGGATGCGCACCTGTGTTGCCGTGAGAACAACGATTTATCCTTGTAAAACACATTGAACATATAGATGTGCGATCAAAGGAATTTAGGCTTTATAACCCCTAAATAAGAGCTTGTGAAAGAGGTTTGGAATTAGCGGTAAAGCCTTTACAATGTGGGCTGTTTGTTGTGTTATTTTGTACGATTTGAACATCCGCGTAAGACTATTACTACACGATACCGCAACTTTTTATTTATGTTGTGACCATGTCTTAATATTTTTTTAATTACTCCAAGTTATATGTGTAGATCATACAATCACTTCTTATACGTGACACAACAGTTTTGTTTCAGTCCGCACGCAGCGTTTTTTACGTTCAAACAAATTATTAAAATAAGGTAGAACTATGTTCTTATTTAAAAGGGAATAATAATAATAACCTTTTATTTCAGATACTTTTACACTTAAACTATCTATATCTATCATCTCATTCTTTTTAGGTATCTGTGTGCCGTTTTTTTTGCAAAACCCTCCTCAAAATCCCGACAATCCTGTCTGCTCTGTGCCACTTTCTGCCATGTACCACCGCTGTTTCCTTAATTTGGTCTTTCCACCTTCTAAATTGACTTCATCTTTTGCGTGTATTGTACCAAATATTCGCTCGTACGTTGTAGATACATCGTGAGGAAACTGTGCCTCCACTCTTTGGGTCCAACCCAAAAAAGTCAACAGATTGTGTTAGACACTGAATCAACTGTGCATTTTTTTCTTTGTCTGCTCTATTTGAAAAGGTATACCATATCAAAAATATCACAACAATCTTCTTTCGCAAATAAAATGGCTAATACTGTTATAATTGTTTAACATCAACTATAGAATTTCTCTCCCAGAAAATATATACATTATAGTCACCATGTTGTTGCACGTGTTTCTGAATAATTCAGATGTTTGCGAAATTCGGTTCGTACTTAGCCGTGTGAACCCAGTCGCCTTATATCTTTTACTATACATTTGAAAAGGGTTTATACAGCTTCTTTTAAATATTTTAAAACAAGAAATTTTCAATGAAATCCTACGGGTATGCTGTAACATTGCGTGTTAATTTACTTTACATATTTGTTCACACATACAATGAAGCAATGAACATTTCTGCGTCTGTTTCATTGATATAGTTATAAGGACAAGGAAGTGATCTGCTTTATTTTCCTACTTTATACCTATACAAAACTAACACCTGCGTAAATCTTTGTATCAAAAAAAAAAATCTACGCACAGAATTGAGATTTTTCATAGAAATTTTTACGCAGTCGTTAGCGGTAATTATTGGTTGCATACGAGGCGCTGACCCAAAATAATTCCTCCTTTGCCGGAAACAAACCTTGGTCGTCTGCTTATAAGAACGCTTAGATCACCACAAAGCACAGAGGCGGTAATAAAAGCATTATCCAACACGCTAATAATTACTTTGGTGGGAAAGTTCCTTATGTGTAGTGTTATTTTATTGCATATTATGTACTAAAGTAAAAGTATGCCGTAGAGTTATTAAAACTATAATAATGAATATAGTATTTCTGCTTTCTATACAATATTTTTATAGGCTAACGCTATCATATTGCATGTCAATTAAATGTTAAAAGGTATTTTAAACAATGGTGCGATCGACTTGTTTATATGTCATTGTGGCTCAAAAAGAAACGAGCCATAAATCGTGATACGCAAGCGAGCTTGTTGTATGTTGTACATGTACGAGTACAATAGTAGTTAATGACCTCAATATATTGATATTTTTTTATCAGAGTCCATGTATTTGTATTTAGGACTAATTTACATGGTTTAACAAATAGGGATAACCAAAGACAAGAAGACTTCTTGCATGCGCTATTAATTGTTCGTTTTATCTCCCCTCACTCCGCCCCTACCATAATTTGGCATAAAGCATCCATTAAATGTTCGCTAGTTCGATACACCATTCCCGATTCAGAATTTGCTGTAATGTCTAGTTTCTAATCCTTCAAACTTCATTTCGATAATTGTAGTTTTTGAACTAAATCGCATATCGCATTTTAAGCTTATAACCGAGATTACTATACACTCTTGCAGTGCTTTACCATAAAATTACAGATTACTATGATTTTGTATCGTGTTACAATTAATGCTACGTAGAAGAATAAAATTTTGGTCACTATTTATAATACAAAGAACCAACAAGCAAGAGTTGGTTATTTCGAATAAAGATCTGTATGTGTGAGTATCTGAGTAAATGCTGCGTGCGCAGGTGTGTCCGAGACTGGCCGGCGCCGGCTACATTCCATCGGCGGTCACAGCGCGGCGCCGAGAGCGTACTTGACAGTTATGGGCACAGATTCAGTAATTTCTAATAAAGCTCCATTGTTAAATCTTTATTGTATTGCTCGATGCAGTATTAAAATCAATTTTTACTTAAGTATATATATTATACTGATTTCTAAAAGTTATATTCTTGTCTTTCTGATTTTTATGTTTGCTTTTTATTTAAATAACATAGATTAACTAACGTATATAAAACATTTTTTGGTTACGGTCACTGCTCCTCACACAAAAGTCGATGCTAAAATATATATAATCATATTATCATAATAATTCACATCACCATAGTTATAATAACTTAAAATGATCATTAGCTTTCTGGACAAGTAACGCCATCTATGTGGGAGTAGATATGAAAATGTTGAATTACATTTGGATATTAACGTGCATTTCGCGAGGGAGTCCGTTTCGTAGTTATTCTATCAGCCAAAAGGTGACGCTTTATTGTTAAAAAATTGATTTATTTGATTATACTTTTTATGTATTTCCAAATATACATATTCATTTTCGTAACTTCGTAAGTATAGTAATTTTAAATAAAATATACCTATTAGACGTATCTAGGATAATAATATAGTTTTTATTTTCAACTTAAATGGCAACACAGAAAACGCATGGACTTCGAGCTCGTCAAGTTTTTTCATAGCAATTTTATTGAATTTTCTGAGTAGCCGGCTACGAAAGTTCTAGATTTTCGATTTTTAGAATTTGACTTTTCTCGTCAAGCAAAAGTATAAACAATCGTCGCAAGAAATGGCAAACGCAATGAAACGCCTTATTCCTCTTTTGGACCGTGTTCTCATTAAAAGGGCTGAAGCAATAACCAAAACCGCTGGTGGTATTGTTATACCAGAAAAAGCGCAATCTAAAGTGCTTCACGGAGAAGTAGTTGCCGTGGGACCCGGAGCAAGAAAAGAAAATGGTGAATTTGTTCCTGTACTAGTGAAAGTAGGCGACCGAGTTCTTTTACCGGAATACGGAGGAACCAAAGTTTCGCTGGAAAGCGACGAGAAGGAATACCACCTTTTTAGAGAATCTGATATTTTGGCCAAAATTGAGAATTAAATTTAGATAGCTTTAGTTTCGCTTCGAATTACATTTTTGGTTAGATTTAGTTCATAGTAGTTAGTGGATGTGTATGCTGTGGTTGTGTAATGTTCAATTCAGTGGAATTGTGAAACTTACTGTTATCTCTGCATTTATTATAATATTGTTATAAATTATGGTGTATTATTTATATATCCCTTAACCTATTACATGTATGAATTTAGAGGTTAATTTGAACCTAATTAGATTCAATATTACACAATATATCCTTAAATTGCTTAAATGAAACAAAATAATACTAAATATATTGTATTTACATAGATCTACACTGACAAACATGATGATTAACCTGTCAAAATAATTATTGTGTATCACAGTCTACAGATCTTTTTGTACAATTTCTTGCTTACTCAATATGGCATAAAATTAAATAATACTGGCAAATTTAAACAGCATAGTCCACAATTAAAAAAGGCACATATAAATGGCTAATATTTGTGATTATATAACTACTGTAATGAAATAGCTGTACGCCTAACTGCTGCAGAAAATGCTGGATTAGGGTCTGGAGTTTCTGTGAGAAGTTGGACTGAAGTCCACCTACCATCTTCATTTGATAGCCGCAAAGCTTCCATTGTAGCCTGTACTCTCTGCCCATCTTCAAATGTTGCAGCTGATCTCACAGGTTCTTTTATCCAGTCCATTTGCTCTTTGACTGGTAAAAAGGCTTCCTTTAATGCACTTATCAATTTGCAAAGTCCTTTGATGTATGGCTTTGGTATGACACTAGATGTGCAACTTAAATCTTCAATATCTACATAGATTACATCTTCCTTATCTTGTGCTCTTTTACTTTCTTCTTCACCAGCTTTAACTGCAGTTTTATGCAATTTTCCATGCAAATCGCCACCTCGTACCACCAAATATCCTCTTTTACTGTAAACATAAATCTCTTGATGAAAACACACACCAGGCAGATGGTTGTTTAATGTTGCAGTAACTAATAACCCTTTATCCATTTGTAATTGGAATGTACAAAAGTCAGGTGCAGTAACTTTTCTTATACCATTAATTTTCGAAGTCTCTTGCACAAATGTTCTAAGAATACCATGAACTTTAACAACCTTTTGACCACTTAAATATGAAACTAAATCTATTACATGGCTTCCAACTAACGTAAGTGTTCCTCCTCCCATTGTATCATCACATAACCAGTTGTATGTGTCTCCCAAGAGAGATCCCATTTGTACTCTCACATCTATTAAAGTTAGTTCACCTGGATTTCCAAGGTAACCATCTGTTATACATTTCCTCATATGGGTAAAAGCCGGTAAAAATCGCAGAGAATGGTTTATAATGGAGATTAGAGTTGGGTAATACTGGGCAGCACGCACCATTTTTAGGGCCTCAGCCTGGCAAAGACCAGCTGGTTTATCACACACTACATGTTTCCCAATACCAAGTGCTTTAACTGATATCTGAGCATGTAGATTGGGGGCACATACTATAAATACCAAGTTTACATTTTTCTTTAATAAAACATCGTCAATTTTGTTTGTAAAAAAAGATATTTTAAGATCTTTTGCAGCATTTTCGGCTTCTTGAAGTGTCACACCCCAGATAGCTTCCACAGGAAAACCCTTTTCACGAAGGAATGGCACTAATACTTTGGCCACTGCGCCCGTTCCGAATACACCTATCCCAGGCAACATTATTTAAATTCATTAACTATGCCACAATCGTCATTCATTACTACTATCATTCATCGAATAATTATAATCATTGATACAGAACGCATTAATTGCAGTAAATTAAAATTCTCTACAAATTATACAAACAATTATTGTTTTTTTAATGGTTAATGCCACTGTCAAGCTTCAAATGTCTTCGATATTTGACATAGTGTATGGCGTCAGTACTCAGTGGTCTAGACTGCCTACTGCCATTTCAATTTAATAATCTTAATAGAAACTAATTCCTTTTTTGTTTTTAAAAATGGGATAAAATACTAAAATTAAAAAAAAAATCGATGGTTACTTATTACTTAATCATTAATATCTTCCTCACAGATTATACAGGTTATTGATAAAGGTCTTTTTATTTTATTATTTGAATCGTCTACACCTAACAAGATGTTGTATTTTATTATTCCAAAGTAATTTCAAGGCTAATTAATAGTTATACGTTTAAAAATAAATATTACTCATGTAAGTGGTAGAAAGAATAATATTTGTTAAGAAAACATTAGGGCATCGCCGTAAGTCAAAGTGGATGGCGCTTAAAATGAACAGAGCGGGTAAACTCCATTCCATGATGTGTTACACCTGGATCTGTAGGGATGTCGCTATTAAAATTAATAAATTTATTCTAACCATTAATAATTAATAAGACGAAAGTCGCCTTTAGGACATACAAACACCTTATTTAAAGTTGATGCACAATTTCAAAATGCTCAAGGCTCTTAAACCATAGGGGAAATGAAAATACAATTCAAGCGGTTTTTTTAAAGGAAGGGAGAAATCTCTTAGTCGTGATCTCCGTGAATATAATTTATTTTCACCGTAATATACCATTATATGAATATCCCAATTTAATAGTTATCAACAAATGGACCGGATATAGTTATAACATTTAAATAAAAGATAAACTAAAGAGGAGTTTGCGACTTTAGGACTTTTTTTGTAAAAGTATTAATTACATTTCTGTTGTTATAAAAATATTAGTACTTGTTACATGGTGACATGTTGTTGATTAAAATAAACTGCTAGTATATACTAAGTTTTAAAACTGAAGCAGACAAAAATAAAATATTTAATTATATAACAAAAATTACATAGTTTCTTAAAAAACCAAAATTAATAGTTAGGTACTAAATAAATCACATCGGGATGGTGTCAAACGGGGGGAAGGAAAATGGATGTAAAGATGTAAATAAAAAGAGGACCCTCCTTCCGTGCTGGAAGTATTACGTAAAAACATCGAAGTCTTTTTTTCGGTGTAAGAGACCCCCCCGCCGAAAAAAGGGGAACGATCTTCCCCTACGAAGTTGTGTAGACGAACCCAAGGTCAACATTATTGTATAAATATATTATTTTATTCATAGTAAACAGTTAAATTTAAAAATTGTATTAAGAATATATGACAACCCTAGCAACATCCTATAAATTGCCGCAATCTTCACACCTCGGCTGGAAGTTGACTGGTACTTGATCACTTCCACAATTAGGATTGAATGAAAAAACGTAAATGAAAAAAAATTGCCTGGTGACAATGTGAATTGAAATTGTAGAACGGACATTATTTAAGTGATTTTGGCTAAAAGAAAATAGGAAGATATTGTTAATACTCATTCGTGGTAAAATATATTACCTACTTGTAATAAAGCAAAAGCGAAGTTTTTAGTTTTAAAGAAGTTTATTTTATTCTCATAAAAAACAATTGTCACTGTCAAAAAATATTCGAAATTCAATTTCGTATTCATAAATAATCTAAATATACAGACTTTACAGCGTATACTCACTAGCGAAAAAAAAAATACGTCTTTGAGGTATATTAATGTTATTATACAATGTTTGATACCAAACTTATCATCAAAGTAGTTTTTTCTTCTTTGAGTGATACATTTATATTATTTGTCAAAAAGTCTACTCAGAATTCACGAATAAACTCAGACTATCACAGAGGTAGCGATTATTTTAATTATTAGAAGCAAAGTAAGTGGTGTGTGTAGCACGTGGTGTCAAAAAGTATTGAATTCCACGGATGTGACCCCGCGTACCGAACTGTCAATCGTTTTGTGATGAGAAATTAGTTACGTAAATCGTAAACCATCAAGTAGATTGTATACATTTAAAATTATTTATAAGTTCTAAAATAATGCTTAATAAATGCAAGAAAATATGACGTCATAAATTTCACACACACACATCAATTATATTAGAACATAGTAATTACAAATTAGCAAATATAATCACAAACAAACAAAATTTAAATAGACATTTAAACCACATTAAGAGCGCAATAAACGAAATTACGGTAAGCAAGAAGATTATTGTGTGTTTTGATTAATATCATAAATTGTAAGAGCGAGATAGGCTATTAAAGGTAGCTGGTAGCAGATAAGCGAGCCGTAGGTATATAGGATATAAAATAAAACATTTATGATTATAAGAGTAGAAGTTATTCATCATCATCAGCCTCTTTATTTGGTCCATTTCTGGACGTAGGCCTCCTCCATTTGCCTCCAGTACGCCCTGCACTGGTCTCTCTGTATCCACTGGGAGCCAACCTCCTTGACGTCTGTCCACCGAGTCGGTGTGCTGCCGCGCGCCTTTTTGTTCTTCCAAGGTCTCCATTCAAGGAGTCTACGTATAAATTATTATACTACGATAATCAAGCGAGAAATATATTATATAAATAATGTCTTGGTTTTCGTTTGTCTGGCTAAAACTCGAGAATGGCTGGACCCATTTAGCTAATTATGATCTTGAAATATTTGTGGAAGAAGTGGAAGTTTTTGGTTGGAAACAGAATTAATAAGTAAAGATGAATACAAAAAACGACAGTTGAAATTTCTAATAAAATCTGTTTCTACCAGGGAAATATTTGGTGCCTTTTTAGAAATAAATAAATGTTACTTGGTTGTTATATATTTATAGATACCTTCAAAATTAATCATAGCATTATGTCATATTATGAGGTCCGATCTCTATGGTCTGTTTTTAAGATGTTGTATATATTATACGAAATCAGAAACGCGAACAAAAGTGAATCTAGCATTGGTATAGAATTTGTGTATTTAAAAAAACCAGTGGAGCTACAACTTTCGCGTCAGATTTCTGTCTCCGTTTCGTGATCATTTTTCTTTCTACTGGGCAAGGGGTTGATTAGCTTTGTCCGAGACACGCCGTCGACTTTTTTGTCTAAGCCATGCCGGTTTCCTTAACAAGATTCCTTCATCGCACGAGCGAGTGTTAAATGCCCACATAAAGAGAAAGGTTTTTGAAAAGCCGGGGTTTGAATCTACGCCCTCGGGAATGAGAGGGGTACGATTAAGCCAACACAGCTCTTCTATTTAAATACAATAAAATAGATAACATACTCGTACATTTCATTTGTCCTTTTTTTCTAACAATGAAACGTTAAGTGTAACTAAACTACTGATTAATATTTTGTTTCAAAATTAACGTATTGGCTATAATGAAATAAAATTTTACAAGCCCAATAAATAATCCTGAAATTCGGGCGGGGCTTACATCAGCGCCGCCCAAAACGCCGCCCGCCCTGCGCCGACGCATCTTGAATTATACACGGTACTCATCACGAAGGAACAACACCCCTTAATGACTTGATTGTGTAGTGAAGTGATTTTTGTGAAATGCCACGTAAAAGAGTACATAAATCACCCTCGTTTGATAAGAAAGATGATGATGACGATGACTTCTTCTTTGATGATACACAGTCAAGTTCTGGTATGTTTAATATTCATATATTTTCATGTGCGATAGTTATTAAATAATAATAGCGTTCAATATACTACACTTCAACAGATGTATTAATCCAGTGCTTAGTTAAATTATGTTCCGTATTTCTTTTCACAAAGACCAAAGCTGTCTCTTCTGGCTCCTATCAAACGGGAGTGTGGTCCCAGTCATTAGTGGGGAACTATTTTTTTCTTTTCACCTTGTCCAATGCGTGTGCCTATCCCATGGTTACCAGAGTTTTTATTTCATTAATTTTTTACTAATTCTCTATTTGATTTGGAACAAAGTAAAAATATATTATTAATTTTAAATTGAATTCGAAAGGTGTTTAAAAATGTTGTACGCGTTTTAATTACTTATCTATAGTTTTTATATATTTAAGTCAGTTACTATTTGTATTATTATTTAGATGTTTATTATTATAAAGATGGTAGATGGTAATTACCATTGAGAATGAACATTAAAATTTACTGTGTTGCACATTAATTAGTCAGTTGACCTTTATTTAACCTTGCTATTAAATATTCTGTAAAATAATCGTTAAATTTTAACAATAATTAAAATCGAAAATATTTTTAAAAATGTATTGGACGTGTACAATACATTATTAATCTTAAATATCAAATACGAAACGATAAAAAACTCTTATTTAAGAAAGTGTTTTTAATTTTAAGTATTCTAAATGTCTAGATAAAGATTAATTTACTTTATTTAATTGCAACAGGGAGAAGTGGCCAGGAACCTCAACACAGGAACGCAGCTAATGCCAGGGAAAGAGCTCGAATGCGAGTATTATCCAAGGCATTCTGCCGGTAAGATTCTATCTTATTCTATATTTGATTTTTATTATATTAAAAACGGATTAAACGTGTAATTAAAAATCAAATTATAATTTAAATTTTATTTAAGTTGACGCTAATTTAAACAACTTTTGGTTTTAATTGAAATATTTTTTCGGTAAGTCCATTTTTAAGGAAAGTGGAGTTGAAACCGAATAAACTAGAACGTAGAAAATGTATAAACAAACCATTATTTAACGAATATTTTAAAGAATTAAGTAGACATATAGTATTAACGATTTGTTACTAAAATAATAACCCAAATTTTCAACAGTTTGAAACGAATTAGATTTACAGTTCTCCGTAACAGCAAAAAAACTTCAGTTACATTAAAAAAATATGTGAAACATTTGTCTTAAATATTTTATTGTCATTTGTTCTATAAACGAAAACCGACGGAGTTAGCAAAAGTACCTACTGTAACAAATTTTCCGATGAATATTGATAGTAAAGTAAAATAAAACATAATAAGAAGGCTTATAATTAAATTGTTCACAATTTTTTCGAATTATTTTAGAAATCCCAAAATACACATTCATTCATTTAATTTATTATTAGCAGACCCAACAGACGTTGTCGGGTAAATACAAAAAAATAATAATCAAATCTAATAAAATCTAAACCATTCTCGAATCCACTTGAACACACATTAAAATTGATTAATTCATCAGAATAGCTCAGACGTTTAGAAGGAATTTAATTACAGACATACACACAGAAGATTTATGTTTACAAAATTAATCTTATTTGAGTAAATTATAGCTAGTTTAAGAAAATTAACCTTATCCATTTCTTTTGTGTTCTTAATGCGTTATTGTAGCAATGTTTTTTATTACATAAGATTAAAAACAACGTTACCCTGGGTTCCGGCAGACACCAAGCTATCGAAGCTGGACACTTTGCGACTAGCTGCGTCGTATATAGCTCATTTACGAGCACTGCTCCACGAGCCACGCTCACAGCATACACCGCCACATCCGTTAAATTTGGTAAGTATTTAAATGTTTGATATTGAAATTGCCTCTGAAGAATTGTTGGGTCTGCGGCTGAATTCCACTATCGGCGACGCAGAATGCCAAATTCCATCTTCTTCACCTCCACGTCTGGCGATCCTAACACAGCACTTTTAAAGGCATTTTCTGCCGCGCACCAATTCTTTGTAGAACCAGCTACGAGTAGAAGTAATTACCAACCAATACCACTTAGGGGCCTTCAAGAAAACGCCCCCGGCGTTGAATGTGTGCGGCGGCGGTTATATCTTTATTCACAACCAGCTTTCGTTACAGGGCCGTAAAATTATATATTAAATATTGGCTATTATGTATCGAAATTATCGTATCCACCAGGATATTGACCAGCTTTGTATACCCATAGAAAATTATCAAACAATATATTAGTAGTTTACCATTTCGTTATGAAATTATCCCACAAGAACGATGTTAGTATGGCTAAAAATATTTCCCTAGTGTTATTTTACGCTCTCCGTCTACTTAACAACCTTGGTTATTGATATATCTTGATTATATAGGCAAATATAATCTAGATATATCAATATAGGGTGCCTCAACCCCAGTTTGAATTTTCCTATGCATTCAGCAAAGATAGGATAAGAGAGCATAACCAACCTACTTGATATTTTAGTGTCCGGGAAACGAGCCGATTTCAGTGTCATGATGCGCAGAAGTCATAGACCTTAGGATTTATTTTATTTGTTTTTTATAATTGTTATCAATTTAAATTTAAATTGGTATTAGAACTTCGTACCTAATATATTTTCAAAGTACAATTTCTCTAAACAAAACTAATAGACCGCTGATCGAGTAATTGTTGATAATTTATTATCTGTCGTCGAGTCTAGCATTTATAAAGTGACAATAAATAACTGGCTTTGCCAAACGCCATCGGGACTAAATTCTGTCAACGGAAGATTAGAGGCACGTTCCGCGAAGCGATTGATCAATGGTAGGATTAGTTTTTATATAAACACCAATTTTGGTTAAGTTTTTACTCGTTCATCGTTTAAATTTATGGTTTTGTGGTTATGGTTGCCGACTATAGATTTAGGAAAACTATATTGAATATAACTTTTATACCAAAGGCGTTTTTTTCGTAACTGTATGCTTGTTTGTTATCTTCATTTATTTATATTATTTTTGCCCACAATAAACATTAAAAACGACGAAGTTATATCTACATTTCTTCCAGATAACCCATGCTAAAACAGATGTGCAAAAAAAATCATAAAAATATAAAGTTATATAAATTCCTTCACCATTACAAGGATACGTAGAAGGATGCGGAGTTTGAATCGACGCATTTGTTGTTTTATTTGTATCATACAAATACATCTTTTACGTATAAGAAATAGAACTCCAGTTCTAGAGAACTTCAATATAAATATTTTTAATAAGTCCTTAGGTAGGAGTTATACTGTTTCGTCCCTTCTGTCGAGGCCAATCACAATTTTAATGATTTCAACTCTGCTTTTAAATCTGCCTAACACAGCTGTGCCTAAAACTGCTGATAGATTGATACTATTATTTTTTTAATTAAATAACTTTCTACAATTTTCTAGAGCCTTTTATATCTTTTAATATGTCAGTAAATAATGGTCTATATAGATGGATAAAGGGTAGAAAAACATTTCAAAACGTGGTATCGAACAAAGATAGAAACAAAAAGATAACAATAACAAACAGTCGTTTGCGCGCGCGCTGACCAAAAGTTTGCAGCTGTTACTGGTATAAATAAAATTTATCTCCGGACGTTAAGAGATGCTCAACTTTTATTGTTCCTTGCCTTGAGGTTTTAAACAAAAGTATAGCCGGAAAAAACATTACGATTGATTTGACAGTATTAAACGAAATTTGTTTAAAACTTTTAGTTAGCTGGGTTACATTCCTTTATGTGTAGCCAAGAAATCTCAATTGAGGCTCAATCGGAGATAGGGAAGTGCTTATACCGACATTAAGGTATACAGTTTGTTAATGAATGGTGTACGGTACGGGTCATCGGGGTGGTTTTAATAAAAGAGGATATTATATTTACTCTATATTAACCACTCGCGTACAATAGAATATATGCGCAATAATTTAATGCATTTAATAATGTCATAGCTTATTGCTATGAAACGTATGTATGTGGAAAAAATGTACGTATGAATGTAATGTAAATGTGGACGTGAGTTCATGCCTCTGGCTATATCTAGGGCTAGGCGCGGGCTAGTTGAGCAAGTTTCACTTGCTTGGATATAGCACTTGCTCTGAAAGCTCCTCAATAATAAGTCTCAATGAGTTGTTATGTGTCTGATGGATTAGTAATTTATCCCTTAACAAAAGTGTCCATAGTATTTTTGTAACAAGTCCAATATAATAGCTACAGATGTTTAAATGCAGAAAGAAGTAGAATAACCCATGCCGTGGGGTAAGTTGAGCAAGGGTATAAGGGGCAAGTTGAGCACTAAGAATGTCTAGGCCAAACCAGGGTTCATGTTAACTGAGAGATGAAATAAAATATGTGTTAGAAGTCAGCTTTTTATTTACAGTCTTTTTATTGACAGAACAACAAAATTTAAAGAAATTTTCTTTGTATAATTAACCGAAACTAGAATCAACAAAACATGAGCATCCATATCTATCCATTACTTCCGATAATTTCTAAAAAAAGATTACCAAGGCTGGTGGGTTCTGGTTTCTGTATGGATAGCTACGATTTTTTTTGTTTTTAAAACATCATCAACCATTCTTTTCCGGAAATCTTTTTCCAATTCAGCTTGGTGGAATTTCAGCACACTCTTAGGCACATTTAGAAGGCACGAACGTCTTTTGGAGAAAAATGCCATTTGTAGCAGGAATTTTTTCAACAGTTCTCTTGTGAGAGAGGATATACCTTCCCTCGGTGTTGTATAGCCCATAAATGAATCATCGCCTTCATTTTATTTATTTAAAAGTCAACCAATACCGAGTTTTTAGGGGCGGTATTCAACTTTCCCTCATCGTGGACAGCCTTTGCAGCATTATTTAAGATCAGTAGTGTAAGAACATCTTGTAGTCTTCCTCTTGTAAGTCCGCATTCAAACAAAAATATAAAGGATTCATTACTCATCAGTTTGTTTAAGTCGTAGAGGTTAGTTGAGCTATAGTATGCCATCAACTTACCCCCAACTCGGAATTTTAAAGAGAAAGAGTAAGGATTGTAAATAAATGCCTAGAATTAGACCCAAAACCTATTTACAAATCAAAAACAATCAATAATCTTCTGATATTAACACTCCTCTCTCCTGATTGAAAACAGAGAACATTTGACAAAGACAGACGAAAACTTGCGATAAACAATGTTTTTACTTTTTGGTCACAAAATAAACAAAACGCCGTGACACTTCACTCGTCGGCGCGTCGAGCTGCCACTAGCTATCGTGCGATGATTACCTCTCCTACGGCTCCTTCTTTTCGCTATTTGATACTCCCCGCGTAAGGTGAATAGTTTCCGAGATATTTCGATTGCCCAACTTGCCCCTATGCTCAACCGCTCATTCCGATGATTAAGGTTATGGCCACGCTTATAAACCTAAGAAAGCCTGAGTGAGCAAAATGTACAGCCTTGGTTCATACAGTTTGGCAGATACAGAATAAAAGTACAAAGAATAAATGGCGTGGAAATGAGAGCGTTAAGAAGTATGTGTGTACTAATAGAGGGATACGTGAGCAATGTGGGTTAAAAGAGGTTGTAGTGACGAGGATACCAAAGGAAATGCTTAGGTGTTGTGGCCATGTTTAAATGAGAAGCGGTTAACAAGTATATATAGGCAACCGTGGATGGTTGCAAAAAAAAAATTAAAATTGTAGAACGTTATTATTAAAAAATAATAGTATCAATCTATCAGCTATTAATTCATTAATTAATGCCACCTAAGCAGCACAGGTGGATAGGCAGATTTAAAAGCAGAGTTTTATTCATTAAAATTGTTATTGGCCTCGACAGAAGGGACGAAAAATTATAATATAGCTCCTACCTAAGGACTTATTAAAAATATTTATATTGAAGTTCTCAAGGTCCAGGTTCCCGAAGAGCATGCTTGGTGAATGTCATGAAAGTGGACGAAGAGAGAGATGTATGTCAGGACCGTAGCAAAGGGAGCTTTACCTACCCCTCTGGGAATAAGGTAGAATATTTAAAATTAAAAATGACAGTTTTTGTATCGGGAAAGCGCGCAAAAATATGGAACAAATTACACTAATAAATATAAATTGACTCTATTATTTAACAAGAATTAAATTTAAAACTTCAATCTATAATTTTTATTTATTTATTTAAGATCCGTATTCGTATAACTTTATCAGTATAACTATTTTCTTACACAAGTAATCTTTCGTCTTATAAAAGGAGTCTGATAAGTAAGTCCCTAAATGCGGTTCAATGAGATTATTTTGTTATGAATATTAATAAATCCTATTTATTTCAAATCAATTACCTACAATATACAATTTACATTTATAATAATTGTATGTATATTTCTTATTCCTCGATGTAACATTTTTCACACATAATAACAATAATAAAAAAGTATAAAAATAATGAAAGATAACATTTTTTTTCTTTTAAATAACAAGGTACGTTTAAGTGTGTGCTGTGGTTGTAATTGGTTCAGCATTATGCTGAGGAGCAGACTGTTCCACAGCGCTGGTCATTCTGCCAGAGACCACAGCAGCCAGTTTAAGCTCTTCTCCAGCTTTTAACAAACCTCTGCATGTATGATATTCTTTTTCCATTCGTTTCTAAATCTTCTTCGTTTCTACCCTTTTCTAGAGCGCCCTCTCCTTCTTCCTCTTGGTCCTTCCCATATAGTTTTTTTTAAATCCATATTTTATTTGTGAAACACTGCCTCTTCTATTTAGGGCTTTACGTTAGACGTCTTTTGTAAAAAGTTGGTTTTGAAGGGATTTAATATTTTCTATTACTTAGTCTACTGCAACATAAATAATTTAGCTAAGTCAAGATACGTCTTAGAAAATTCTACATTCCTATCGATTTTCCTAATATAAATGAATACGCATATGCATTTAGCATCTATTGAAAATATGTTAATGACATAGTTTATGGTTTTGGTTATACATAAATTCATAAAAATAGGCCGGACACATGTTTATTTGTTTATGGAAGGGTCAAACAAGTGTTTTTCACACTTATGATATCCGATGGCACTGTGTGAGGTCCCTACGAATATTATTTATTGTTTATACCACACGAAGGAAATGTAACTCAAACCCTTTGATATACTCATATCCTTAATTTATATAAAGGAATAGAAAGGAATTTTATGTGTAGTATCACGGAAAAACCAAGAAGTTATATATTTATTTATAGTCCACATAAATATTGATCTCTACACTTATTACTAATACGATAGAACTACACAATAATTCTACAAGGGGGGGGTTTAAGGTAAAAAAGTATATACTTCAAAAATACCTACCTACATACCTATTATAACTAATAACTTATAGCTACTAACAAGCAGCTTGTGTGAACTCAGCCGGAGTAAAAACAAATAGGTCTACCTCGATAAAAATCTTATTATTTAAATATTATGAAACAATTTTGTTTTAAAGATTGTTTTGTTTCAGGCATGGCCATTTACATTTCAAAATGGCGGCGCGCTCAGCTGCACAATTTCGCAAAGATGGAATCTAAATAACGAAAACACAAACCGAAGTTCCCAAAGAGATGTCGGCGAGGAAAATTATCAACAGGACTTTTCGGAAAATGATTATGAAGAGAGAAATTATGATGAAGCGGCAGAACCTTCGTATTCTAATACATATTGTAATTATGGATATAAGGAGAATTATTATGAAACGAGAAACGCATATTCTTCGGATGTCATGCATAATATTTAAATTGTATAGAAAATATATATTCAAAGGACCTAAGCTAAGATTTCTTATAGCAACAGATTTTTTATTACGTAAATTTAAAGTAAAGAGGAAGGTTTATATATCAAAAATCTATGAAGTGTAATAATAAAACCTCTTCCTGTCATCTGTGCACATAGAGTGCGATTCTGAAACGAGACCTGTGACTCCCGAATGTCAAAAACCAATACATTTTTGCCAACAGTTTACCAACGGAAATCCACTAAGTCTCGTCTATGAATCTTACCTTTAGATCTTTTTAATACTACCGTGTTACCACGCGGTCGGGTTAGTCGGACTTAACCAAAATTTTTGGGTGGGATTGCAATAAGGAAAAGCGAAAACGGGAAAAATACAGCGTTTAACGAAAGAATAACGATAATATTTGCATTTATGTAGTTTACGGTGATCGATAGAATGCTAAACTAAAAATGATCATATGTAAAATAAATAATATATGTATTTGTTACATTGTTTTCTTTGCGTCCAAGTAATTTATATATCAAAAACAAATTAATTTTCTGATATCTCTCGATATAAATTCTAGTTTCCGTTTTAGTGCTTCACTTATGAGACTGAGAATTTCGTTAAATTAACACGCTAAACGCTGATCATATCATCACCATCAATGGCTATACAGCCTCTTGTAGAAGATTGTTCCGCTCAAAAATAAGGAGAGAAAGCTCGTCTTTCTTGCTAAGGGCCCAGCTTTCAGAACCATATTGGCAGAATTTTGTACAGAACAAGCATGGTATTCTTTCTAAGAAGTCGCGATCCGAAATATCTACTAAGGCTATCATCATGCGTTTACTGATCTCTCGACTGAGATTTCTTATGTTGTGATTACAAATTACATTCTATCCATGTTTGGCACCTAGCCAAAGCATTTAGCGTGTATAATTTAAAAATTGGAAACAAAAGATTTTTTTCGATTATTAAGAGATGATAACTGCCCTATTCTTTAATGTTATACCTAAAAAATTCTTAAAAATTTACGATGAGTATGAAATGGTGAGTTGAGTCATAGTATGTACTACATAAAATCACGTAATTGATAATACCAATTACTACTTCTGCTAATTGGTTTGGGACGAAAATAATGTTATTTGATATTTAGAAAATCAAAGATGTCCAAACGTTTGCGCTTATTTCACAAAACGGCATCAAAGTGGTAACGTGATAGTTTCCCGAGGATCTGACAAAACAAACCGAAATAGTCCGCAAAAAATATCACACGTCGGAACTTTTTAATTTTGTTAGAGACAAAGCGATTTAGTAATAATTTTATATTACTGACCCGGCAAGCATTATATTGCCAATTGAAGATTATTACAGTACTAATATCGCTATTTAGAGCGGTGTAGGCCTAGTAGCTTCAGCGTGCGACTCTCATCCCTGAGGTCGTAGGTTTGATCCCCGCCTGTGCACCAATGGACTTTGTTTCTATGTGCGCATTTAACATTCGCTCGAATCGTGAAGGAAAATATCGTGAAACCGACATGTCTTAGACCCAAAAAGTCGACGGCGTGTGTCAGGCACAGAAGGCATCACCTACTTGCCTATTAGACTAAAAAATGATCATGAAACAGATTCAGAAACCTGAGGCCCAGACCTAAAGAGGTTGTAGCGCCACTGATTTTATTAATCAGAAATAAAGTGTCAGCCACCTTTATCATGTTGGGGTATAAATAATAAATATAAAAATAGTTCACAGTCAAGCCGTTTCGGAGGAGTTTGGTAACAAACACAGAGAATTTTACATATTTTTAAGGATAAATGCGATTCTTTATTTCCCATTTACACTTACCGTGTAGCAATATATAATTTTAATTACAACGTTTGAAATTGTTTATGATTAAATGCGTTAAAGTACTGGTAAGTACTTACCTCTGTAAAGCGATCTTTGGGTAGCTAATTAAACCATTTTTACATTAAAAATGGCTTTAAATAGAAAAATAAGTGGAAATTACGGATTAAGGATCAATAATATTCATGACGTATATCACTTTGTTTTTACTAAATTTAGGGTTTATATTAAACATTTATATAAAATGTTTGATTTTGGATTACGAGTTGTTTCGATATTTTAAATGCAATTTTAGTACTTACTTAAGTATATGAGTGACACCTAAGACAGTTATATTAAGGGGCTGCTACTTGCTAGGTTTTAATGATTAGCAGTAATAAGCAGTTGTGTAAGTATTCGTATAAAGGAGCAGCGTTGAAGTTGGCTTTTAAAGCGGACAGAGGAGCGTGGTAGCGTAGCATAGTTTTAATCCAGCTATGTAGTTTTAATAGGAAAACCCTAATTCATATAAGTAAAGAATGATTATGAAGGTAAATAAATCACAGAAGACAATCTCGTACATTTAAAGAAGACAAAAATTACAAGAGCCCTTCAACTTTGATTTTGTTTGGAGAGACTCTTGGGCCGTGGGGTTCTAGTGCACAGGCGATAACTAAAGATTTAAGTTGGCGCTTGGTAGACAGTTCTGGTAACTCCAGAGCTGGTAATTTCCACTATCAGCGAATAAGTATCACAATTGAGGAAATGCTGCCAGCATTAAAAGTACACTTAGCTTAAAATAATAAATACACACACAAATTATTTCTAACTTTTTCTTAGATACTGATAGTTTTAACTGAAACCTAAAAATAGCAAAGCGGATCATCCTGTGCAGGCTTATTGTAAGTCTAATTTATTATAAAACACGTTTGCCTTTAAAACCAAGGCACTTGTTATAAAGAGTATCTCAAGCTGACTGACACTGTGCAGCGACATCTATTATCTGCAAACACGAAACAGGACAGGACGACGTCAAACTCTGAAACGCGCTGACAAGATACTCCGACCGCTAAGGATATATACTTCTCGACCATAGTCACTGGGGCCTTCGGTCAGTGCTTAGACTATGTCTACTACGATACTAGATAATCTACGACTACTGTCGGGAATCCCGTCTTTTGGGTACGGCCACAGGGATATGATATGTAATGTAGAGTCTATGGCGACGTCAAGTTTTTTTTTCTATCAAATTATATTATAGGTTTTAATTCAGTGTAAAAAAAATCTCATCCAAGGGTCCATCCATTTGATGCATGTAAAGGTTATTTCTATGTGATATGGTGAGGCTGAGGGTGAAATAAAACATATTGTCTGGTGAATGTTATATCAGTTGACATAAATATATTTAATCATAATAATATTATGCCAGAGCACACAAATGAGTTAAGAACTAATAAATCATGATTGTAACTTAAGCGAGGCAACATTTTGGTAAATTTCATTAAATAATTACGCTAAAATTAACTACAGCGATGATTCCCTAATTCACGCTTACACCACAGATAATGAATACAGTAAGGACAATAGAAACCTGTCAATGTTCGATATGTCAAAATAGTTTTTTAATCTTGACTGAATCTTAAAACAAATAGTTAATTAATTATGAATAAATGTTTAACTATTTTTTTGTATAAAACATGTAATCAGATTTATTTTCTTAGACAGTCTTTTGTCTTCTTATGTATAGGTATAGAAATATACATAAGAAGACAAAAGCTGGAGAGTTTTCAATGTCCTTACTGTTCACAATACCTATCTCCAGCATTACAATAAATATTATAGTTACGCGATGTTTATACAATGTCAATATAAAAAGTATTTTAAGGAATACACTAGGATAATATCATACAAATTATTGCTACAAAATCTAATTTCTGGGTACAAACATTTTCTAAAAATCTAATTTTGTCTATGGGTATACGAATACCTTCACTGCAACCTTTTTGGTCTGTATAAAAAAATTAAGTCTACATTTAAGGATATTTTTGAATTTCGAATACATTTTGTGCAATTAATGGTTATGTGAATATTGGCTCAAAGAACGATCGATAATACTATAAGGGCTCGGCCGACGTGTTTTTCTACAGATACAAAATCTAGCATTATCTAGACTCTACATTCTACACTATAGTATATAGATATGGGTACAATCGGAAACTTCATAATGTTCTATTAAATTAAAAGGAAATTTTTAGCAAACTTTTACTTTTACTTAAATACTTTTTAATTTAAAACTATAAAATGTCCCGTTTAGTGCCTGAAACCTAGAATGGCTTTAAGGTTATCCAGTTTTTTTAATGACTTCATAGAATAGTCTAACTAAAAGCTTCTGTTAAACATTTTCAATATAAGACATTTGGGCTTTCCACATATGACAAAGCAAGACTGGTTCAAGATTAAAGTAATAATGAAACAGCCATGCGACATGGTACTATTTTCTACTATAAAATTAATTTTATAGTACATATTGAATAAAATATTTTTTGTGTACAATGTAATTTTTGCGCCAAAATCTCTTTCGGTCACAGATTAAATATTTTGGAAACACAAACCAAATATACCCTGTGTTATTTTTGTATATGTGGAAAAGTCCGCACAAAACACAAATTTTAGCTGAGTCATGAACGATATATGCAAAATAATTTCAACCTTAACGACTCATCAATCAACCTACAAAATGACATTAGCTTGTCAATGTCAATCCTTGCCTCTATAGTTACGACCATTTCTTCAAACTGGACTAATGAGCCAAGAGCCCTACAATGAAAGAGTATTAAACGTAACGTATTTGACATTCGAGTTCGCGCTAAATCTCGACTATGAATTTTCCCCTAAATATTTAGAGTTCATATGCAAAACGAAACGTTTAGTACTTTGAAATACTCACAGTAGATCTACTGTTGCGTTACTATGGTAACAACCCATAACCATGGTAACCCTAGACACGCCACGAACGCTATCCGTCGCCATTTTGATTCAAATTTCAAATAATTTTTATCCAGCGCAGGCTTAATCTAAGTTTTACTGCCCAAAAAAAAGCACAGACAGTTGAATTTCATTCACACCATCAAACATCCTGTATTATCAAATCCGATAGTATACTCGCATAAAAATATAAATAAAGTATTATTTCTACCATGTTTTTGGCAGTCTCCTAGCTTTAAATATCCTATTTTATATCTAATGCTTAGTATGTTTAAATCATTATTTGTAATTGATAATTAATTTTTTACTAACATATAGCTGTCAATCCATTCAGACGCTTTAAGCAATTTAAGATATTTCGCATGCAAATCTCCCACGACAATTAGCAAAGTATTTTTGATTTAAATTAATAATACACAACTTCACTCTGCGATGACATACACACAATAAATAAACTATTCACTACATAATTGTGACAGGGAATACATTGGATTTATTAATATTATTTATACCGTACTATACCGTACTAAATAAGATTTATATTTGAAAAATTTAAATTATATTCCCTGTAGAACGTGTTGTAATGAAAGAGAGCAATTACAATTGAGATTGTAATGGCGCGTCTAAACGGGCCATGTTTTGCTGCAATTGATGGCTGCACTGTTGGCCACTAATTGCCCGGCCATTACAAAATATTTTAATGCAGCTGATGGCCGAACAATCTATGGCTGGGCAATGTGTTGCAATATGTCTGCAATAGTATATCCCATGATGCAGACTCCTAAACGGGCTACACAAACCGGCAACAATGGCTGACGAAATCACACTTGTCGCAGCAGCTTATATTGTTTTAAAAAAGAAACAGAAAAAGAAGAGGTCCTGGATTCGACCTTACTTACATATGCGTGAAACTGTAGACAATTTGAGTCTAGAAATAAGCCTTGATAATAAATTTGTATTCAAAAATTTTACTAGAATGTCAAAAGCAGTCATTTTTACGTAGTAACCTAACGTCAAAATGCAGCTGATCGCAAAACAGAATATAGCAACAGGCACACTTCACTCATCGCAAACGTCATGTCGCGTAGAAAAGGATACACTATGCCATAACAAAGAGAGTGACTGAAACAACAATAGAATTGGCTGTGCAATATTGCAGTTGAATTCGATAGCCTAGCGATCGTTCGGCAACCCATCGGGGCTGCAATATTGCTTATTGTGGCTGCAATTGTTTGCAATGTTGCCGGGCCACAGTGTTGCAGCCATCAATTGCAGCAAAACATGGCCCGTTTAGAAGCGCCATAAGACAAATGTTTTTTGTTACTGACAGTAACAGTTTGATTAATATCGTATCGTATAGCTATATTGTATCATAATACGATACGATATTCTTGATACTATTTCTGTATGTGGTATCTATGGAAATTAATTAATAATCTTAATTTCGTATACCGTATTTGGTGGTGACGTAGAATAAAATAAATAGTCAAGGAATGAAGAATACGCTCTCCGTAAAATCGTTAATTGATTAAGTATCTCAGTTGAAAACTTTTTGATAATATGCTGAACTACGATGAACGTATTGGTTGTCATAAGAGTCAAACTTGGACGACGCAATCCACCCACTGGTTTTTAAACTATATAGAGTATAATAACTTTATATAATACTAAATATCACATAAAGCAAATTATGTCATTAAAAATAGTGATATGAGATGGCGTTATTGTTAAGACCCACAGAATTTCCACAAAGAGTTGTAAGTCTCTGAATCACTGAAATAAAAAATAGCCCTGCTGTACCTTGACACAAACATGTTTAAGGAATCTTAACCATAATTTTGTTTTCGTTTCACTATATCTTATAATATGTAGCTGCCATATAGAAATGTCGATATAGTAGTTTAATTTCGGAAAAATGTTTTTGTGCGTTGTTAAAAAGGATTGTTTAATTTCATTACATTATCGTCAAACTACAATATTTAGTGTACAAAATCAAGACACTATTATTCTGTATTAATTATATAACTTATTACGTATATGCTTATGACATTTCCAAGTACAATATAGTAAAACGAATCATATTTATTGTGTAAATCTCCATAAAAACTATACAAACCATACATAAAACTCAGTAGATTCAGTCCGTCACTAAATTACACATAAAATAATTTACAACATTTCATTATAAATTAATATTAACGTTATAAATTCATACTGTGAAATTATTTACAAATGTAAAAACAATACCGGAATAAATATTCTATCTCGTAAATTAATTATGTCGATAAGTCGTATGGATACGACAAATATAATCTGTCGTGCGATATCAGGTGTCTGACGTACGGTATATAAAAGTTGCCAGAAACGTTAGTTTTAAAAGTCAAATTATTGCTTAATTATTCCGGCTGTCTACAACCATTAAAGTATTGCTTATACGTATTAAGTTCCGTACAACATAACTACCTTCCTGAAAATATGCTGATAGAGTTCGATGTCGTCCTTTTTCTTACAAGTATTGCCTCAACTGAAAATTAAAATTATGATGTATAAAAAAAATGTCAATATAAATTAAGTTAAAAGAGTAAAAAAAGGGTGCGTCTACTTATGTACGCGCGTAAGAAGTTATACTTCTTTGGCATTGTTAAAAATAGTTTTTGGTTGCATGCAAATAATTAATTACAATTAAATAATCATGTCCAATGCCGTAGCATCTTCCGTGGGCAACTTCATTCTGTTAATTTTGTGTCACGATGCGCGCGCATTTTAAAATTTCACTCTCATCAATTTTTCATAACGCCCCTAAAGAAGTATAACTTCAAAAAGTAACATGCGCAATCATAGAGTACTTAGGTTTTATTAAAGTGTAAGAAGTAATGTTAATTCACGTTTTGGAGAATAATGGGACAAAGTCAAAAGCATGAAGCAGACATTTTTGCCTCGATTTTCCTATAAATGTAAGCGATTCTTAGTCTCGAATCGAGGTTTTTTTCAACGTAAAAGCAAATGTTGAATAACTTAGAAAACTAGGCTAATAAGTATATTTTTTAGCTATATTAATTTGGTAGAACCCTCCCAAAGCAATGAAGCCAACTCTTACAGAATGTTCCCCTAGGACCAACAAACTGCAAACACTCCTAAATATCGAAAAACCCTAAAGTTTTTGTTGTACATTCAATTTCATAGATAATTTTAAATATGAATTAAATTATACAAGTAAGTACATAGTAAAAAATAGCTGTTATATAGATCTTGGAGAATTATAACTTTTTGATATTACGTATATATCTGTTATAGCCACGCTTGTATTTGATATTTGATTTGGTTATAGAATCGTGCGTATTTTTTAAGAAAAAAAAGGAAAGAAAATACCTACCCTAACCTAATTAAGTACCCCCTAAATAAATGTAAAAACCTCTGAAAATTGCCCCTAAATTTGGGGAGAAGTCCCTCCAAGTTGGTATCACTGTCTCAAAACGGTTTTAAACGTAGGCAATACGAAAGGCTCCAAGCGAAAGTTCAGATGTTTTCGTGCGTAAAGAGTATGCTTATGAGAGAATGTTTGTACATTGTGACGTGTAAAATGTACATTGTATGGTAATACAATTGACGTCAAATTATCTAGTCGCCATAACTATAAAATTTTCTATCGTGACGTTCTGTCAATCCACGTCGATGTGACGACAGTGTAACTGACGTTTTGTGACGTCAGACTATTGTATTGCATGAATAACAGATTACACATATTATGCGATAGATTATACAATTTTATATATAGATTTTGAACTTGTGAAAAATTTAACAATGTAATTAAGAAATATAACAATAATTTAAAAATAGTAACGTATATATAAAAAAATGTTTTGATCAGTCTGTGCCTGAATTTTATTTTGTCCTACCCTCCTTAAGCAGCTATTACGAGATATATTTCTTAATATAATTACTGAATTTACAATAACTATTTTATGTGCTTATTTTTATTTGATAAGCAATTAAATGCGGGTATTTCATTAATTTGTAAAAGTACTTACTGGTAGAATCCTGAGGTGTGAGGGGCCGTTTAAGCGTATGCTGGATGACCGTTAACCAGCCAGCTCGGTCCTCATGAGTGGCTGCAGCAAGGCAGAATGTCCGCTCTGGAGTCACCAGATAGAAGGGGAACCTCGCTTCTTTACAACCGTTGCCTGTGTTCGATACTTTGATGTGGTACCCAGTTGACTCGTGACCTGGAATTATTAATGAAAAAATTATGCCTTAATCAAGAAATCGAATATAAAATTAAATAAGGTCAGCAACACACTGGCGAGCCGTAGAGTGAGTGTCTATGGGAGGATGACACATAAGTTTTTTTCTCAGTCATATTCTTTATTGCTGAGGGTCGCGTCATTGTAAGGTGCCTTCTACTATCTCTACATTTATTGTATCTCTACATTTATTCTATGGGGAGACCCGTGAATATTGTGACTTGGCCTCACCAGTGGGTTGGGGATTTGCGGCATTTTGCCTTCACGACAACGAGTCCAGGTTATCTGGTTCGCGTCAGGCGATATGCAAGAACTCTTTGGTAGCATGTCGTTGAGATTATAAAGAACGTTGCTTCGTCTATTTTATAGTAGTAGGTAACCCAACATCTTTACAATCGGAAGCAAAATCAAGACCACCAACTAAATCATTTTACAGATGCGGGGATTGAGACAAAATCACTTTTCGACAAGCGTTACCAAGCAGAATGGTCACGTGACAAAGCTACTGAAATCTCTTTCCCATACAAATTTTAGTATAGTTTAGCGTATGCAAAACGTGCATTTGTCTCAAGCAGGTGTTCTTCAAATGTTATTTATATTAAGCCAATTTTGATATAAATTCAAGCTACACCTACCTCAGCTGTCACTGAAATGACATTTAACAGTTGTCAAGTAAAGACAATAAATTACACTTGTATTTTAATAGACATACCTATAAATATCTCCCCCTTTGGGTAGGCGTCTAGTGGTTCGTCGTGGTACATCAGTTTCCTGTTGTCCAACGTGAACCATCTTCTTCTATGGACATCTGAAGTCCTGGGTCCGGTCTTCCAAAGCCAGCCTTCACGAGCGAAGTCTTTCGGTAGACGTAGGAGCAGGTCTGATTGTGGTGTTGAGGGAAAAGCCACTTGTAAAAGGTGGAGTTTAGCGCATCGGATGGCTGTGTACCTAAAAAATGAAAAATATACTTAATTTTTTTTTATTTTTTTTTTAAAACCCGTTAAAATATATATGTATACGCAATCTAAAATAATAATTTGTTTAGCACTAACGTCATGTATTGACAAAATAAAATACTAACAATTAACAACACTTCTAATGTAATCAAATAATGGTGAACAATAATGAATGGTATCTACAAATGATCGCATTCCCATTACTTGTTATATAAGAACGTTATTTGTTTGTAAAATTACCGGTAACGGTATTTTATTCAGATTAATCGATAGACATATTTTATTTCGTGTTTCTATATATATTATAAATATATAGGAAATATTTGTTTGTTAACTTAAAAACTACTAGACTATATAGACAGTGTTGCTAGCTTTATTTCTAAAATACTTTTGAATTTTCAGCCGTCTTTTGATATGCAAAAAACAGGGTGATGTTTGAAGTGAAACTTCTTTATCGAGGTTGGAAAAAAATTTAGTGTAACATTTTTTCGTTACGCGTCACGTTTTTCGGTTACGCGCCATGTTCCTTTTTGAAGTCAAACTTCCTTATCGGCGTTGGAAAAAATTTACCGTCACATTATTTATTATTTATTATTCGACACTTATTATTTTAATGACAATTAAATTCATTAAATTCCTAACATATCTTCCTTTTTCCGTCCCTCTAAGTATCGGAAATCTAAACTAAGATTTGTATAAATATGAACAACACTTCAAGATTAGTTTGCCACTGAAGTTTCACTTCTGACATGTGTACTTTGTACACACACACTTTTTTTATATAATTTTAATTGCGAGTAATATTAATAATACGAACCAGCAATTAATAACTTCGGCATCCTCATGATACACGTAGATGTGTCGAGTTGAGCCTTCCTTCATAAATGTGAGCTGCATAGAATTCATGTGACCGATCTTCGCTGGGGCGAAAGAAACATTTAGTTCAGACAACTTTAGGATTCCCTTGGGTTCCTTGTTTTCTTTTACGTGGTACCTATAAAGAAAAGAATATAATGGGAATGAGGGAATATTATTTTTAAAGGAGAGAGACGTTACTCCGTTCGTGGTATTTTAATAGTATATTGTATCACCTGATTTCGTAAGTATTTTGATAAACTAAAAAGTGTTGTGTTTTAAAGTATCAAAGGTGTTAAGGTGTTTTCTATCTATCTGTAACCTCACGCTTCGCTTTTTACCGAAGGCGTAGGCAACGACAATGGATCTCAACTTGCTTCAGTTCTGCCATACTTTCATTCACCATGAATGCTCGTCGGTTATGGGTAATAATATATACTTATAAGATGTTCTATACTATTTTAATAGTCGTATTTAGTAATAATAGTTTGTTACGAATATAGTTGGCACTTGTTGTAAATTTCTTAATAACACTTAATTTGATCTGATCTTTGGTATTGTACAAGCAATAACAGAGATCAAAACAAACTCATCTTACCTGCCCCTGGAAAAACTTTAATTAGTTTACAATATTTTAAGCTTTGTGATTGATCGAAGCATGCTATTGATAATGAAAGCTGACGAGGGCATGAGTTGGATAATATAGACTTTTCTTATCAATAATCTCGCATTTCGGAAAGAGTAGTTAAAATTTCGTTTAATTACCGGTATTCATGGTTTAAATAGGCCTTTTCGTACTTTAAAAGGCAAACGAATCCTGAAATTACTTTATATATGTTTGAAAACTCTTCCTGACATATTTTGTACACAATGCTATAAATTTTGAATCGTCAATACTCATCTTACCTCAAACGATAGTTTTTGAGTCGTAGCCGATTGAATAAACGGCCAAGACAACCCGTTGCACCAGAACAAGCGTCAGTAGGGCGCTGATACCTAGGAACCATTCCGTTGTTTGAAATTCTTATAGAAGAGCGTGCAAAGGACAGGGTTGATTTTAGACGCGTTTTAAACGGATTTCACGTATTGACCGTGATTGGTGTATCTCAAGGTCATGGTGACGTCGAATCCACCAATCACGAACACGAACGTCATTTCGCCCGCGTTCGCGTGTCAATTCCGAGCATTAGATGCGTTTAGTACCGGTTTTAGCAAACCGTTTCGGTTTTATGCGTATAGTCAATATCGATTTCCTCTACTAAAATACCGTCATTTAAAGTGCACTAATAACCGATTTCTATAACCCGGATATAATTAAATAAAACATTTATTTATATCAACTATGCAAATATCAAGGCTCTAATAATAAATCGTTAACAGTTGTTTACAGAGTATTAAAATTGCCTTTTTACGATTGCGTAGGCTCTGGTGACGTCAATAGATTTTCCTTCCACCCGAGAAAATTCTAAAGGCGATGTTTTATACGTGCCTCGGTAACCGTGGACGATAATTGTTGTAAAATTTTCACCTAGTTACAATAACGGCGTTACGTAGAGTAAATATCGGCGATGACGTTTTGAAACGTGGAATTTTTTGTCGTGACGTTAGTATTCTGTAGGTAGGAAAACTAATTAGGTATGAGATATCGTAATCTCTTATCGTGCTGGCAATTCGGTAAACATTGTTTGCTGTTTGTTGACATTGGCTGGTAACAGATAAAATAATGATAAAGATAAATATTTCATCATATAATGAAATGATGTATAGAGACTATTACGAAAGTATAAAGATTGTTTGAGAATCAACATAATAGTAATTTAGAGGTTTTGGTTTTAATGTTATATTAAATTCGACTTTTAACAGAATTAAAAAAAATTGAAGTATGCACGTGTATTTCCGCATGAATTAACAAATTTCTGTAAATATTACATTCCAACATAGGAATTAGTTAAAAATTGGTATTATATGTATTGAAATTCTGTTTAATTTTTAATTAACTATTATTTTTAAATATGATATGCTGTATGTGAATGACAATGAAACATGCATTTTAAATGATTTTTTTGAAATTACGGAAAGTATGAAGGCCATGCTGAATTAAATGCCATTTTAAATATAAAATAACCTTTCATTTAATATTATTGAAGCGCACTTAACAATAATGTATACTTATATATTCCTTTGGCCCCAACTAACAATCTGTCAAACCATACTCAGGATCGTTAATTAACAGTTAAGTAAAGATTTAATACCATGATCCAATTAGAAACTAAAAAGATCAATATATTAAATCATTCGTTAACTAATCAGCCATTTTCGTAGCTCGTTCTTTAGATATACTTATAATCGACGAGTCACGGCTGTCCCATAAGCTTTACTTACTTTAAAGTGTCCTCGTTTTCATTTAGAACAAACTTCCGTAGTTGATATCTGCTGTCTTCCTTTCCCCTCTTCATCAGAAAACCTTCCATTGAGCCAGAGAGGTAGCTTTGGCGCTCTGGGTGACAAAATTCTTCTCGCTCGTATTTAGCACGAATCCACTGTTCTATGAGTACCCTGAAAAATTGTTCTTCTTCTTTTAGTCTCGAAAATAGTCATAGTTTTTCATCCGGCAAGAGCAATTTTTTTATTTAATTACCAAATTACGCTTAGCGACCTATACTTCCTTTTATAATCAATAACCCTTATTTATAAACATTAGTATTGCACTATATAACTAAAGTCTTGTCTATTTCTGTTTAGTCTATGATAAAAAAGAGACAGATCACTTTAGTTTAAACGGTGCAATGAGACTTTGTATAGAGCTGTGTACATATCAAACTTTACCATCATTGACTTGTACAATGCAAAAATACTCATGTTCTATGAAAACAAAATTAATATAATTATTCAAAGGTTAACCCAAATTTTCAATAAATAATTTAAAACTTATTAATTCGGATTTTGGGCTTGCGTAAAAGCATTGGCATTGTATAAACTTAATAAGAAGGTAGCGTGCTAGAAAATTGAAGATTTAGAACGAACTGTGGAAACTTCGTCAATAATTTGCAGAATATTAAAATGTATTGAAAACCTTGTTATTAAGATCTAAGTTTTGCACAATTGTAACAAATGATCAACACTCAATATGGCACATTTTTAACTGTTATACGTATCGGTTCAAAACATTGTTTTCCATACTTTTAACTTTTTTTTTCGGTTGTCTTTTGTTTCGTGAAAGTGAAAAGGAGGTTCTTAAGCAAGGTTAAGTGTTTTTAAAAATAGAAAATTTATTTTTTACAAGTGTTTTTTTAAACGACTTCAAGACCGTTGCAGGTTTATTTATATACATCAACTAACTTACAAGTGCAATTTAAAGTTTTTTGTAATTTTTTTCTTATTTCGATTATTTTTAAATACTCACTGAGGATCACTCTTGGCGGGTCGTCTGTAGCAGGGCGGTACCCGATCCTCATACTTGTTCCTTGCTGCAACATTACCAACTTCCTTCATACGATGAACTTGTGAGTCCTCCCATCGGTCCAGTTCCAAGTGTTTGACCTTACTAATATGAGCGCCCATACCACGATGTATGCTGGCACATCGCATGCATATGAAGATACCGAGGTTGTATGATGCCCAGTCTGGATCTGAAATATTGAAGACAAGTGTTAAATTACGTAGGGACAAATCCAGTAGGTCGCGACCGCTCCAAAACAAATATATAGCGATAGTTCCTATAAATAAATATACAATTTGTTTTTTTCTCGGGGTTTAGGGTGATAGGTGACCACGGACTTATGTGTATGACACACGCCGTCGACTGAAGTCCTCGTGGTTTATATCTGCCATTTTTATTTAGGTACGCTGTGAGATTACAAAATCTAGACACTTCTTTACAATTAACTCGTAACATATTTTATTATTAATAATCGAATTAAAGACGTCAATGTCGTAAAGAGAAGATTCAATCACGTAAATGAATACGTAATAAGATGCAGCGTCAAATCCTGATTAATAATAATAAACTTTATTAATAACAAAATATGGTTGTGACAAAATTGGTCACTAGTCCCCATACAAGGGAGTTGTGTAATTAAGGCAGGGGTTTAAAACAAATGAAATATAATAAAAATAAAAATGTAATGTGTGTGTCTTAATGTTAAATAGAAACAAAATCATGTATGGCTGTGTGTGGGTGAGAGATGTTATAAGCTTATACGAGTATTATATTATTACTAAAAACTGCTTAAAATTTATATTTGATTACATCTACAATAAAATTATGTATCAATGATTTATTTCGGGGAAAACATGCGGGGTGTCAAAGGGTTTTTGATGAATTTTTGAAGGTTGAAACTTGAAACAGACACATTAGATTAGTCTATAGAACGCATATCTGATTTCTTTTTAAATTTAATGATTTTTTTTGGAAATTTTAGCTCATATAAAATCTATAAAATACTCTGTGGTACTACAATATTTTTAGGTCTGGGCCTCAGATTTCTGTATCTGTCTCATGAACATTTGTCAATCTAATAGGCAAGGCGATCAGCCTCCAGTGCCTGACACGCCGTCGACTTTAAGGGTCTAAGGCAAGCCGGTTTCCTCACGATGTTTTCCATCACCGTTCGAGCGTATGTTAAAAGCGCAGATAGAAAGTCCATTGGTGCACAGCTGGGGATCGAACCTACGACTTCAAGGATAAGATTCGCACCCTGAACCCACTAGGCCAACACTAAGTAAACACTAGGAAAATTTTATGTATAGCGATTTGCATTTACATAAATTTAACTTGTTTACATATTATTAAGTCATTAAGTGTTATTCGAGATCAGCAATTAAATAACACGTGTAACAAGAATGTAATAAGCAATTTTGTTATTCTGCAATTCATCAAATATTTGTTATATTTTTATAAAGAAATAGTCAGCATTTTTAGCAACCATAGACAACAATATAATCTATACTGATATTAAGAGATTTTTTTGCATTTAATTGGTTAGACTACTGGACCGATTTAACAAAAAACTTTTATTATTAGAACACTACGTTATCCCTGATGAACATATACTAAAGAATATTAGGGTTAAAAAGTTAGGGTTCCGTGTGAAAATGCCTATATTGCGTTCCCTGCGGAAACTATTGACAATAGAGCAAAGTGATGTAAAGTTTTATAGAAGACATTAATATCTACAAAAACGTCTGCGATACGATGTCTAACAAAATAATAATATTTTTGCGTTTAAAAGTCTATTTCTCGATACTATAGAAAATCGAACTTCGACCGAATTAATGCGGATGGAACCGTAGACCACATCTAGTGTTACATAATTGTATTTTTAATTTTTGATTATGGAAATTATTAATATTGATTATTCGATGGCGCCACAGCCCTTTATGGGTTTTTGTCTATGCCTTCTCTGCCTGGCACGCGTCTTGAATTTATGTATGAAATGTTTTGTCTCTAATATTCTAATTATTATTTATATTAGTCTTGGGCGCTGTCAAATATGTCAATCTTCATACAGAACAAATGGTTTGACAGCTCTTGAAACTAGGGTTAAGTTTGATTGACGTTCTAGTACACAGGCTGTAGACATGCCGGTTTTCTCACGATAGACTGCATACTTCACTAATTTTAAAAAAAGTTAATTCATAAAAGTATACTCGTATGATAATTTATAGGAAGAAATTATTCTCAATTGCGACTTAACGTCTCATTTTACGTAAATAATTAAGCTTACGTAAATAATGTGTTTGTAGCAATTAATTCAGATAAATTGTTGAGGTCATTCACCTCGAAATTCACACATCATGAAATAAGTAACTTTTTACAAGTTCATTTTCGCGGTCTGTTTAAATTGCGTTAATTATCAAGTCCAAAAAACTTACCAACGGAAAACGTTTTTGTTAAGTCGCAATTAAATATCTAAACGAATAATAAAGGTGAAAAACTTTGGAAATCAATATCTAAAAATCCGAAGAAAGGAATTGTAATATGATAAGACGAGCCTTATGCGAATATTTTGACAGTACTAAGTACGAACTGACACTCCCAAATGTTATTCGATAACAATTTGACAGATGTGAGTCTCTTGGCACTTTGTGAAGACATGCAGATTAATATGCAAATGCCTGAATGCATCCAGAGACATTTCAATAAAAATTCTTTATCGGATATAAACGCGAATTTACTACATTATTTACATAACTCGACGTTTCGAGGGCCTTTGAGCAGACAGCGAGAGCTTGCGGTTAATTAAAATGTTTACTAACGACCAAACCCAATAACCTATCTCAATCTAAATCTTTTGACCATCTGAGATAGTAGGTAATCTTAATCCAAATGTTGTAACAAGTCTGCCAATAACCAATCGACGGATTGTAATAGCCATCTGTCGATACAAGCTATCATCCATGGGAGGTCGTATCGTTGTCTGTGGACCTTTGTATGAAAATGACAGTTGACAAAAGCTCGATATCAACAGTTAATTATTTTGACAGATTTTAACTTACACCAGTATTTTAAATAATTAAAAAAACTGTTTGTTATGTTTTAAACATAGGCACATGTATATTTTAATGTTATTTGTACGGTTTTATATACTTTATTTGGTTTACATTGATTATCAACTATGAGTGTAAACTCGGTAAAATGGAACGACAAAGAGCATTTCATCCGTCGCCAAAAATGGATTGTCTTCGTAGGGTTTGGTTATTGGGATGCAGATAGGAGATCGATCGACTGTCACGGTCTGATCTCAGATTGAAATATGATTATTACAGATTAATTAAATATTCGCGGAAACCAAAGATAATTTTATACAGCTACTTAGGGGTAAGATTCAAAAACGATTCTTAGCGCAAAGCCTAATTTTCGTACGTCAAAATGTATTTGATTTTGACATATCTCCCATATGTCAAAAATAGTTCGCGCTATATATCATTTCTGAACCTCACCCTAGTATCCTTAGAGAGTTCTAGGGTAAAATTCGAATCGAGAGTTAGGTTAAGGTTCATTATAGTTACTACTTAAGTAATCTCTTAGATTATGTAACACATAACAAACGTCATTAGCACAGAAATACAGTACAATAGAAATAATTAAATATAAAGGAGGCCAATGGCGGCCTTATCGATTTCCAGCCATCTCTTACAGGCAACTTTGAGAATTTTTTTCCGCACGAAAAGTGCATAGCTAAATATGACATACAATTGTTTAGAGAAAAACAATGGAACAAAACAAATCAATTAAAACATATAGACAGTGAAAGAGACAAAAAAACACATGAAACACAATAATTTCAGTTAGGTCATGGACAGGTAACGCTTGTACAGCAGAGATTTCAAGGAAGATAGAGAAGAAGGTAATCGGAAAGGGACGGCAAGTGAATTCCATAGCCTCACTCCAGGGCCTTAATTATTAATTAAAATGTCAAAAACGTATTGAATTTGATATACGCGAGTTGAATTGAATTTAATCCTGAGTCCGCATTTGTCTGAATATTCATAACTAAAAATAATATCTATAGACTGCAGCTACGGGGACTTACCGACCAATATCTGTGGTTAGTCATAACCGACAATCTTAACGGTAATCTCAATAAGTAGATATGATTTCAATGACGAACCATTAATGGTGGGGTAGTCATAGCAATATAATTATTTTCACTTATATTCTTAAAACAAAATGTTTTTTTATACGTGAATTAGTTTAGACAAAAAACTAGAGTAGGAGAATCGGGCCCCCCCCTGCAGGCATATTGCGACGTATAACTTAGTACAAACTGTTTGACACAGAATACGTAGAAAAATAGAGTACGCAAGCCACAATAAATAAACAATTTGCTTAATCATTTTTTAAATTTATATATTTATGTTTTGTTTCTCTACCCAGGTCGCCTCTGAATCTCTTTTATACAGAGGTATGAGTCTAGGTGTCAAGCCTATAATAGAGAGGAATCGGTAACCTGACATTTTATGGTAGACACGACTACCTCACCGGATTCCTTTCAATAATATTTCAAATAAATTCTGTACGAAGACAGTTTATGATCTGGCTCTGTTTGGAGAGGTTTTCGCGCTCCTTGGATTAGCATGGTTTATCTCATAGATGTATTGCAAGATACCAGTAGTTACACAGCTAATGAATAAGGCCAAATGATACTCCTCTAGAAGACGTTCAATCTCCCATCATTTGAAACTATGAATCACGTAAATATTGATAATAGCAATTAGAGACGCAACAAGGGCCTTACTCTGTTATTGTACCACGAGATCTCAAGGTTGCGACAGTAGCGCGCTTCATCGAACTTGCATACAAAAATATGGGGATCGGTATTACTGGAAGTGAAGGTAGTTCTTTAAACAAAATATCGGTAAAGTCTGTACACGTGTCAAATTTCCGGTTTCAAATACGATCCAATATTCTAAACGCTTCTAAAACTTGTTTACGTGTGTTGATGTTTTAGGTTATAAATTGTGTTATTAGTTTATAGAGATCTATTGGTTACTGTTTGTTTATCAATTCATATCACAATGGATATGATAAGAACGGTGAAAAACAAAACGTTCCACGACACGATATAATATTGGGGGAAGTCCTATCACATGAAGGGAATATGGTATTTTAAGGCAAATAAGTATTCAATATGCCATCGAGGCCATACCATTGAATAAACAAAACAATTTATTTCTTCTCGCTTTGTTGATACGATGCATCAAGGTATCGGAGATTGAATATTATAAATAAATATTCGTTAATGGAATAATCGTAATAACCTTGTACTAATCGTTGTTATTGTAACAAATTACACTGTATTGATTAAACCACGTGAAAAGTTAGCAGCTAGCTCACGCTAAACTCCGCGGTGGTTCTCCAAAAATAGGCGCTCCCGTCGAGTGTTTATTTAGTAATCAGTTAAAATTCTAAATACACAGGTTGCATTGAGCGATGAAGAAAATAGCCATCACATGTTTACACGCCAACGTCACGCACAGTGACGCACACAAGCGTCCGTGGCCTCTTCAATGTGTTCAGAGACGTCGTAAATAGCAATGTTTTGGTCGTAACAGCTGTGGGTTGATCTTCTCGGACGTTCGAACAGCGAATTACGATCGTTAATCGACACGAAATCGATATTTATATATTAGGTTGAAGTCGGAATTACGGGATGTATGCATTGGCATTTATTATATTGTAATGACATGCGACTTCTGCAATACAAAGAGGCCCCTCGGGAGTTGTTTTCAGCGATATTGTGGGCTACTCGGTGTAAGGGAGTTGCATGGATCTGATTAGCGGAGGGGTTTCTCAAGTTCTCTTGTCATTTTCACACGTGTATTCTATAACATACTTTCATAAGTGTGTCATTGTCCTCATTTTAACATGTTGTGACGTTTGAGAGCAAATCTAAAATTAAAATAAAAAACGACACAACCAGCGAGCCAACTTGAAACCAAAGTTAAATGATTTCGCCAGAAATCGTACTCAAAACTGCCGAAGTAACACGTTAAACAGAAATGAAAATGTGTGTTTTCAATTGCTGATAATTATCTTTTAAACGGGTTATAGCCAGTTAAAACTCTACAATAGATAGAGATAGTGAATTATCCACACTTTTAAATGTTAATTTAATATCGGCACAAGTCTACTAAAGGTCAATAAACTATACCAAGATTAATATATTATGAATTTTTTATTCAGTTTAAACTTTATTTAAGTACTTTATTGCTTTATAAAATTACCTTTATTACTTATAAGAAAGTGCCCATTTTTGGCTGATATACGCCTGATACGATTTTTTACAGTTATTACAAAATGTGATATAGCTTTGCCAAGCTTAAGTCTCCGCGAGTATATTAAAACATTAAAACCTTTTTATCGGCCATAATCAAAAATACTTTACATAATTTATATCATTCGATGTTTGGAGTTGTGATCAGTCGAGTCAGAGCCTTTCGCCGGCCACAAATGCTGAGTTTAATACTATTAATATAGACATAATAATATGTCTGTCTATGTCTAATATTGCTTATTCAGAAACTAATCTAAGCGCGACTCTATGCGTCAAATGGTCTTTGGATTTTGACGGATGGCGGTTGCATCCCAACGACAGTCTTTAGACATCCAATTAATTATCTTTTTATATGTAGTTATAATAATATAAAGAACCGTGTAACTTAGCTACAACATTTAAATACTCATTAGTTAAATACTGATTTAAAATCACAGCTGGAAATGAATCATTGTTCGATTGTATATTTTGTGGTGATTTAAATGCCTTATACTTGGAATCGTTAATTAACTCTAAATGAACGACTCCGAGTAAGATATAATATATGTATTTATCACAACTTATCATATATAATTTGCTACGGTATAAGTTACAATCTTTACATTTTATAATATGTCAATTAGGGTAAACATAAAATCTACGTAAAATTATAAAAATACACTTCCAAAAAAGAGAAGAAAAATTCATGTACTTACTAATTAGTTATTTAAAGATTCTTATTCGTATATTTCGGATTAGGTACCTGGCAGGTGCTTAGCAAGCTTTTTTTTAATAAATAAGCCCAAAAACAAATATACCAACCTATGAATAAGTAGCGTTCTGTTGTATTCTGTACCGGGCGGGACCCGCGTTACCTTTTGTGCTATTTATCTTTCTGACATATTTGACAATTTTACGGCATTTTCCAGCTGCGTTCTGTGCTCAAGCAACATGTTGTATAGCCCATCCCGAGATACCCTCATGCCAGTCTCCAGCTCCAGAGAGGACCTGGCTCTTTCGAAAGTTGGATAGTCAACAAGTAAATGAATTACTGTTTCTGGTCGGTTCTTTCGTCACAGTCGTACGCGGGGCTTGTCTTCAGTTTGAATCTATGTAAATACTGTCCAAAAGCCCCGTGGCCAGTCGCAAAAAATAATTGAATATATATTTTTTTGTAATGGTTTGTTAGTAATTATTAACGTTACAGACATATTTTACCATTCTGCGATAATTTATGTAAAAATATATAAGAAACTCATAGTAGGTAAAAGAACGAAAACATTTACGAACTTTCATTGATAAAGTATTGTAATTAAGAATTAAAATATGCGAACGTTAATCGATTTGCTTAATTAATGTCAAAACGAAATTGATAACTTACATCCGATAATGTCACAGAATAAATATAAATCCGTTTTTTAATTAATTACTTTAGAATGAAGGTTTTATATTACATTTTTAATTTATTATTTAAGATAGATTATTCGAAATTTAAAACACAGGGCTGCAAACATCGCTGTTTACGTTATATAACTCTATCTTTCAAAACCGGTTTTATTCGAAGATGATTTTAAAACATATATGTTTTATTCTAAATTTAAATAAAATATTAAAGCGAATAAGACAACAGAGGATGGAATTGTGTCAGGTTCCGGGCTGGCAGAGTTCGAAGAAAGTGGAAATCTCGGAGTCTATGTTCGTCATTGACATACCAATTTAGTCTCTATTAGTATAGAATGTATCTTTTGATAATTAAAGCTTGTTATTTTTATTTAATATTAAGAGAAACTATACGACTGACCAAGTATCACAAATGCAATAACGTCTCTGACGCCATTCACCAAGCTGGAGATGATCAGAGATGAAAGAAGCAGCGGTCGTAGGAGGATTAAAAAAAACACTAAGTATGTTTACTTTTAAATAACTAATTAGAAAGTAGAAACCAAAATTTGTATGGGTATATATTTTTATTCGTAAATGATATGTTCACCGTAATTGTCATATATATTTTAAAATATATAGATCGCAACTTATACTGTATATTATATCATCATTAAGAGTTAACGGCTACAACTCTTAATGAACGACTCCGAGTATAGACCTTTTAAATAAGTTCACAAACGCTATAATCGAAAGATAAAAAAGAAAATAAAGAAATATGAAAATCTCTACTAAAATCTAAAATGTTTCACACACAAAAACTGGATCAACGTTTACGGAAAAGTAGATCAAATTGCTACATTCCCAAATATGGTAAAAATTGTTAAGCAAATCATTTGACTCATGCTAGATACAGCTGATTACTTTCTTATCAAACATATTTTGAACCACGTGATTGGTATATATGGATTATAAGTTTGGTATGTCATTAAAAATACAAATAATTGTTACGTGATATAAATATTTCTGAAGAGAGTCAAATGTAGTAAATTGATCAACGAGAAAGAATATACCTAATTAGGTACTAAACTCTATAATTTCAAACTTATTTTTATACAAATAAACAAGAGCCAAGGAATTTTTTTGCTAATTCAATGTACTCTAACTGTCTACCTACTTTCACTTTTAAATGGAATTCTTGGAACGTTCTATACCTGAGTCATACTTTTCGCGGAATTTTTAAAGGTTTTTATGGCATTAGCGGCCCGCCCCTAACTTCACATCGGTTTTGCACACAATATTTTATAAATAACTGGTACTTATTAGAGAAAATAATTGTGTCTCTAGTGCATTTATTAAACGTATATTATAAACATAAAAATATGTTTGTTAAACAATATGAGGAAAATCCGCTATTAACAAAAAAGCTCAAGAAAGGTGAAGCGTTGATAAGAATAATAAAATATCGGTGATGTATGAATCACGATTTGTTATTGGGGTATTATGGAAAGTCTATGAGAAATACTTCGTGGAGTGACGGTAGAGGCTTTAATGTACATACTTACTACGACTTAATCTGTCTAGAATTAGAACAATATTAGCCCATGTCCTTCGACAAGTTATCATCTAGTAGATATCTTCGTTAAATTGGTAAAGCTTTTTATTTTTTAATTGGCAAAACAATTTTTTGATATTAGGAGTAGATTAATACAACGGAACGTATCAAACAGAATATTAACCATTTCGCTACGTATAGGTATCAATTTACATTAAGCGTTCCTTCTACGGAATTATAACCGGAAACTATTTGCTCTGCCGCATAAACCAACGATAACATATGACTTCTTCTCATTCAGAATAGTAATCTATCTTACCAGTTGATGTTGACGATTTGTTTTCAATGAATGCATTTTACTTTGGGGTCACTGAACTCCAGAGCATGGACGCACTTACGCCCCCCGCCTATACACCATCCCATGGAAATACCACGCTTTTACAAGGCGAAATGAATCATTATTAAACATTCAACATACCCTCGGCACCACAATCTGCACACACTTGATTTCCGGGTTTCTTAAGCAATTCCTGTAATATTTTTTCGTTGTGATCAACCATCGTGGAACTTTTGCATCAATGATTAAAGACACGCTGTAGCGTTTGCCGCTACCAGAAAGTCGAACACACGCTTTGAACGCGTTCTTTGCCACTGCGCGAGGCCGGAGGCCGAAGGGGCGACGAGCGAGCGAGACTACGACTGCGGCTCGAGCCGAGAGACGCGACGAATTAGTTCACAGCGCTTTTCCGTCAGCAACATTGTCCCCACTTCACTCACACCTTTTAAAAAGAAGTTAGACAGAAAGAGACAGAAACAGAGGTCTAGTTTCAATACATGAATGAAATCAGTGAGTAGTTGATAATACGTATTTGTGCAGACGTAGTTGATGTCTCGTAAAATTGTCATTGTGTGTGTTTGGCGTAGTACGTGATATACGTAATACAAGCGCCGCCGTCGTCTCGCGTAAATACTAAAATACTATCCAAGCACCTATATATTCAGTCTGGCGCTAGTCAGACGCAGTGCTCGCAAAACTAGAATAATAGATATTCAATAGATTTGTTTTTATATTTTTGATAGTTTTTATATCTTAAAATGAGAATGAAAAAATGAGCGAAATGTGATAATAAAAAAAAAATAAAGTAATAAACCTTTTAATTTTACTTTATTAGGATAAAAATTGAAGGAGTACCGAAGTTTTTATTAAATTGTGATTAGTCACATACACAAGAATTCGATAACTTTCAAAAGAATCTAATAATGCATACATCCGTATATGTAACTGTAATAATATAATTCAAATATAACTGTTGTACATACTAGTACTGAATTATGTTAATAATGTAATCAATTATTCTCGTTTACATTCAATAAATATAATTTCTTAAAATGTTATTACGTGTGAAAACCAAAGACAATGTTCAATCCATACCTACTATAATTTTATATAACAATATGTAAACATTATAAATAATCTACCTTGTGTCGATCAGGTTAAAAAAATCGTTTTATATACATAATATATTTGAAGCCACGTTGTTTAGCACTTTTGGCGCAATAAATTTAAACGACGCTTTTTTTTTTTTTTTTTTTTTTTTTAATTTATTTATTAGCCGGATACAAAGTCCATTGGCACTTTAAAAAAAAGTATAACAAAATATCTTACACAAATAACTATTTACTATACTAACTTAACATAAAATACAATTAATATAAAACAATGGTGAGTTTTAAATTTTCTCAACCGTGTTTTTTATATAATAGTGAATAGCTTTGAATAGAACTGGACATTTCAGTAAATCTTGGACACGGCGGGGAATTTCTATTTGTGATGGTTGACATTGATGACTACCATTTGCAGTGACTGCTGATGAGTCTAAAGCTGATCTTGTCGGGTTATTTGCTAAAGAATTTCCAAGTTTAGTCCGATTATTCTCATCAAAATCCATCAACTTCATAATATCCGTTACTAGTATTAATCGTTGAAATTTAAAGGTCGGGCAACTTAAGATGAGGTGGGATAAGTCGGCCTCCTTTCCTCCACAGTATGTACATCTGTTATTATTTATAATTTTAAAACGAAATAAATGGCTTGGAGTCTGACAGTGGCCAAACCTCAAACGATTAATAATGGTTATAAATTTACGTTCATTGGCTCCTTTGTATTTATCATACCAAGGTTTACATGGGAGTTCCTTTTGGATCTCTGCATACCAACTACCTTTATGCTGTGAGGATAATTTCCAATAGCTTTCCCATAACTTGCGACTTCTTTGTTTTAAGTCGAAAAGAAAATCCGTAAAAGGAACTCTGCATGTAATACTATGATCCTCATCATAATTAGAATTGACGATACCATCTACAATCTCATTTCCCTTGATACCCCTATGAGAGGGCACCCATTTAAATGTTACTGGAGTATCCAAAGATATCAATGCTTCTCTAATTTTATACAATAAATAATTATTTCTATAATGAGTATGACATTTGTCTAAAGCCATTAACACACTTTTTGAATCTGAAATTATTAGGAACTCCATGTAGTTATCGTTATTTTGTAAACTGTGTAAGTACAATACAACTTGATAGATAGCATAAGCTTCAGCTGTAAATATGCTGCAAGTATTACTTAACATAAAACATTTTGAGGTTTTAGCCTGAGGATCATAGTAACCCGATTTCACTGCAGATGAAGATTTAGAGCCATCAGTGTAGACTTTGTAACTGTTAGGCTTGGTACAGCAATAATCCAGAAAGTCTATATTATCTACTACACTGGACATATCTATATTTAATTTACACATAAGAGCTTTATATTTACAGAGATATACAGGCCATAGTTCAGATTTGTACATATTATCAGATAAATCAGTCATAAAGCTCATAATTCCCAATAATTCAGGGATCTGGTTATTGAGAACATTAGTCGCTGTTATACTTGAAGGCAAATCTGGTGTATTAGTGATAGTTATAGAATAAGAAAGTTTTGGAAGAAGAACATCATTCTGAGAAGTTATTACTTTCAGGCAAAATTTTTCAGCAATTAATACTCGCCGAATACATAGTGGTTCTACACATGACTCAACCTCCATAGAATTGATAGGAGTGGTACGCATTGCACCAGTAACAATTCTAAGAGCAATATTTTGGATAACATCAAGCTTTTTTAATAATACAGGACTAATATTCATATATGCCAGACAGCTATAATCAAAATGACTACGTACTAAGCTTTTATATAATAAACAAAGAATTTTTGGATCAGAACCCCAAAAAGTTCCTGCTAAGGACCGCAAAATATTGATACCTTTCAAAGCTCTACTACAAATATAGTCAATGTGTTTGGTAAACTTTAATTTAGTGTCAAAAATTACACCAAGAAACTTTTTTTTCGCTATTTTGAGGGATTAAATTATTGTTATACTTAACATTTACATTAGTATCAATACCATAAGCTAAAACTGAACTTTTACTACTATTTATATTTAATTTAAGTATCTCAGTATAATAGTAGTTAAGTTGACATAAAGCTGAATTAACTTTTGCTTGAGTAACCTGTAAATTACTGCCTACACTATATATTAAGATGTCATCAGCAAATTGTAATATTTTTACAGATTCAGTCACATATGTATATATTTGTGAAGTATAAAGGTTATACAGGATTGGAGATAAAGAAGACCCTTGCATCAACCCCTTGAATGCTAATTTTGGACCATGAAAAACATTATTGTATTTAATGTATAAAGAACGACCATAATACATATGGAAAATCCATTTTAAAAGCTTTCCTGGGATGCCCAAGGAATATAGCACCCTAATTAATTGGTGAAGATCTACATTATCATATGCCCCCCTGAACATCAAGGAAAACACAAATTGCAGTAGAACCTGATAACAAACACTTCTTCATATCAGTCAGGTAAGCTATAAAACTTTCTGCTGCACTTTTGCCTTTTCTGAATCCAAACTGACAAGAAGGAATAAGTTTCTGGTTTTCAACAAAATAGTCCAGTCTAATCTTAATCATTTGCTCAAACAATTTCCCTACACAAGATGTAAGAGAAATGGGTCTGTACGAATTAAAATGATCATTGGGTTTATCAGGTTTTAACACTGGTATGACACATTGCAACCTCCAGGATTCTGGAATCAATTGATGAGACCAAAGCGAATTTAAAATATTAAGTAGAATATGTTTTACAGAAACATGTAGATTTTGAAGCATAATATAAGGAATATCGTCAAGACCAGGGGTTGTATTCTTTCTTGAAGACAAAGCCATGTCAAGTTCTTCAAAACAAAAAGAGTTAAGTAGAAACTTGCTCCACTGACTTCCATCATTAAATTCGAATAAACCAGAAATATTATCATTGTTATTACTAGGTTGCCCTAACTTCTCTAAAAAGCTTGCTATCCACTCATCATTTTTGGACACATTTCTATTAATGTTAATTCTCTTAAATCTTCTAATAAAATTCCACACTCGGGATACTGGAGTGAATCTATTAAAAGACGAACAAAGACTTTTCCAACTGTCTTTTTAGCCATTTTTATAATAATTTTTTTCCTCGAATCTATTTTCTTATATTCTATATAATTGTCCATTGTCATATTACGTCTATAATTAGCTAACGCTTCTCTTGATTTGGTTACAGCCTCGGCACAAGTATCATTCCACCAAGGAGCTGGAGGAGCAGACTTTTTACTAGAAGATTTATGCTTTAACAATGGAACACAGTTTTCTTTTAAACTAAATAGTAATTTAGAAAATTCATCATATTGAACTAAAGGATCAATTGTTGAAGGAGAAAATTTATCAAATATATCTTTGGATTTATCATTGTACATATTCCAGTTTGTTTTATTATATAAATACTTATGTATAGACTCTTGAACTGTATATTTTTGAGTTGAGGTAATGATGTTAACAAAAGTAGGTAAATGATAGCTCCCTAAAGAGTCATCACCGACATACCACTCACAAAGTGGTGCAATATCAGGGCTAACACAAGTAACATCAATGGCTGATGCATTATTACCAGGTCTAGAAATAGTAGTAGGGTCACCAGAATTTAAAATACATAAATCAGCATCATCAAATATATCAAATAATTCACGACCTCTTGAATTGGTAGTATCACAACCAAAAGCTATATTGTGAGCATTAAAATCACCAGATACAAGACAAGGTTTGGGTAATTGCAAAATAATCTTTCTCAAATTAATCAAACTAATTGAGCTATTATTTGGTGGACAGTAGACACAGAGCACTGAGACAGGACCACATCCTGTTATTATAGAAATAGCTATAAATTGAATATTTTGATAGAAAGTAGTTTTTAAGACCTTAAATTTAATATCATTTTTTATTAATATACCTACACCTCCATGCTCATTTTTAGCATTTTTTCCAACAAATATATAACCAGGTATATAAAAAGGCAGACCAGAATCTTTTAACCAAGTTTCATTCAGCAAGCACACATCTATTTTATTATCATATAATAAAGATTTAAGAAGTGGTTTCTTATTATTGATACTCTGTATGTTATGTTGCATTAATCGTAAATAATCCATTATTTTGTTAAGTTTTGTATTAATATATCCTTAATGTGTGCAGTTGTGTTTACTGTATTAGAATTGCCTAACATAACTAAAGTTTTGATAATTTTACTCAAGAACTGATCATCTTTAATGAGCTGATCATAGGAACCACTATTAGGAGGAGCAGACTGGACTGAAATTGAACTATCTGATGAATTTTGTGATAACTTTTTTTTCTTAGGTTGGACAGTAGGTGGAGCTAATTTATTGTGAGCCAACTTTACAACTGATTTATCATTAGGTAACTGAGGAAAATCACTTGACAATAATACAGTTGAATACATTTTAGATGAATAATTATTTTCATGTTTTTTAATCTGAGCTGCTTTTTGAGGACAAAACCTGGATACTGCCAAGTGGTCTCCTCCACAGTTAACACACTTTAAAAATTCAGCTGAGCATTCCTTATAGGAATGACCACCTGAACACTTTGAACAAACCTGATTGTTTCTACATACTTTGGCACTGTGTCTAAATTTCATGCATTTAAAACATTGCATGAGAGGAGGAATATAAGTGAAAACTTTGTAACGCCAGTTGTCTAAATAAACATACTGAGGGAGAACAGTTCCTACAAAGGTAACGCTTATAGTAGTAAGAGGTTCCAGACCATCACAAGTTCTTTTCATAAAACGTCTAACACCAACAATTTCAGAGTCAGCCATTAGTTTGTGGTATAAATCCGCGTTACTGCATTCTTTAGGGATAAAACGAATTTTACCCACTCGCTCCACCGAAGAGGCTGGTACAAAAGCTTTCATATTATTGTCACGTAAGCTAACGTGACTCAGAAAATCATTAGCAGCTGCAGCTTGTTTGAAAACCAGCATAATTTTGGCCGCATTAACTCGACGACATTCCTTAATGCCCTTCACGTTTTTGAATATTTTTGATAAATGCAAAGGATTTTTATTACCTATCTTATCTTCCATTTTAATTCCCTGTACGTAAACGGGAAACTCTTCTATGTTATTATTATCCGGGTAGGATCGCTTATACTCGGGTTTAGAGTAAGGTTTATACTTATCGACATCGTTCGATTTTACAGAGTTATCTATACGCCTCTTTTTCGAGTCTACGGGTGACTTTGTAGACCCGTCTTCATCACCATCACTCTCTGAAGACATTATTCTCCTCCAAAAGCACTCTGTCTTGAAAAAGACAATTTAATTTAAAATAAAACAAAATTTTATTTGAAAAAAGCCTTTAAACGACGCTGTAATTAGATATTGCCCGACAAAATAATAATAAATTACAAAAATTAATATGTAGTCTGTGTATGTAATCATGACAGATAAACAATTTAATTTATACTGCCTACAATAACATTCAAACGGCAATTAAATTAAAATGTACCGTTCAACTCTGTGGTTTGTCATACGTTCTGCCGAAAGCTGTATTCTACCTAGTCTGTGAGAGAGATGGGCCTAAGGCCTAAGCTAAGCTAGGAGTTTGCAAATAAATGTGATAAAATTGTTATTATATTGAAAGCGAATAAAATTTTATTTCTTATACAGTTTAAATACGTCAAATCAAAATGGGTCGACGTTCAATAAATACCACCAAGAGTGGTAAATACATGAATCCCACGGATCAAGCTCGTAAGTATTTAAGCATCTCTTAATTCAGTTGGTTATAAACAAATTATTAAACTTATTTAAATTGTGTTTAAGGCAAGGAAGCCCGTAAGAAGGAACTGAAGAAGAATAAACGACAACGACAAATGGTCAGGGCAGCAGTGCTCAAAATGAAAGATCCGACACAGATTCTTGATGAGCTACAAAAAATCGATGAAATGGGTACTTAATAGTATTATTCAAAAGCTTTAACGTCAATTTAGATACTAATGTGTTATCTAAATTGACTTGTACATAATTGTATTGTATGTGTACTTAAAATAAACTCGACCACCATAGTGAGATTGATGTGAAGAGATTAATTGTATTGTAATTCTCGGTAATAATGGTTTGTCCACCATCTAGATATACATTACGTTTTTAATATGACAATAAATTCTTAACAGATTATATGTACTATAAAAGTATTAATTTAACTTACAGAATATAATGTACTACAACCCTCGCCGCTGAATGAAAAAGTGTTGAAAGAGAAGAGAAAAAAGTTAAAAGAAACATTTGATAGGGTGTTAAAGATGTATGTAAGTAATCATGACAGGTTCATTCCTAGTTAATTGAATAAACATATTTATATGTTTATTTGGTACAGATGTTCCTAATTCTTATGTGTCATACTGGAGAGTGAGGAGAATCTTAATTGTATTTGAAGGGTCTCTTCTCTATTTAGATGTTAACTCCAGTTTTAACAGTCCTTTACAATTTCTATTGTTAATTAGAAGAAAATATTTACAAATACTATATTCAGTATTTTTTCTTTGTGTTTGTAGTACAAGGATGATCCAGAAAAGTGGGTTGACTTAAAACGTCAAGAAGTAGAGTATGAGAAAAGAAGAGCTCATTTGATATCTTATTATGAATCTGTAAAACATGCACAATCAGTGCAAGTTGATGATATTCCTTTGCCAACACTACAGGTAAATTGTATTTCATATAGTTTTAAGTATAGTTCATATAAATTCTGTAGTGAAATGGAGGCAGTAAAAATATAATATATTAATCACTATTATGTATATCACTCAAAAGTACATAGTGGACTTTCAAGTCTAGTACTTTCAGGGATCCTACAAACATTACTTTTTATTTTTATGTGTTGGTAAGGATTAAGTTTCTCTTTAAGTAAATAATAACTATGTAGTAAAAGAGTTTTGTTTACAAACCAATTTTGTGTAAAATTTAATTATGTAATAAATATAGCTTTACACCTATAATAACATTGAAGTCTTAAACTTCCTAAGCTTATTTAGTCTAAGAGGCAAAGAGGAATGAGAGACAGATAGTTTCAAGATATATTTTGATTTTAATAAATATACCTCAAAAATCATTATGGTGAATTACAATAATCTTAATATATTATATAATATCTTAAACCATTTACATTAAAAGAAAACACTTTTTTACCGGATTGAAGTAATGTATTATTATAAATTTTCAATTATTTTGCATAATTTTAAATTTTTACATTATTTCAGGTTCCTGATAACTTGATTTATGGAAACTTGCCATTACAAATACCACTTCCAGCTGATACATTACACCCAAGTGTACCTATGAAACCAATTCTAAAGAAGGATTCTGCATATAAAGTATGTATTTATTTTATACTACTGGTTCAAAGAGCAAGCCACAAACAATTTTTTATATTTATAATGTCATAGAAGCTATGTCATGCAATTAAAAATATCTACTATATACTATATTAATGCCATGGGGGCCTAATTTGTACACCATTGCAATATGTGAAATCCATTTACATGGATAACATTCTTCTTATATGGAAATAACCATAAAAACAAACACATTACTAACTGATGGATTAAATTTCCATCAAGACATTTGTTATGGGTAAGATGTTGTAGAAAACTCATCACATGCAAAAATGTTGAATTACTAATGTAATGAATACAGAAATGGTTCTTCCATGGCTTGCTTGGGAGACCCCATTAAATAAATATAGCCTTTATTGACAATCTTGTTAAGTTACATTTTATCTTATTTCTACTAAGTTATTAACTTAATTTAGTTAAAGTAAATGTATATATTATCAAATTATTTCCTATTAGACACCGGTTTCTTGATCGTATTGCTTTTCAGCATAGGCTCCCCAAGTGTTCTCCACAAATATCTATCTCTTGCTTTCCTCATCCATGTCGCTCCTGCCACCTTTTTAATATCATCTTCCCATCTAAGATGTTGTCTACCTTTACTTCTCGTTTTATGTCTAGGGCACCATTCCATAACTTCTTTGGTCCATTTTTCCGTATTACTTCTTATCAAATGCCCAGCCCATTTCCATTTTAGTTGTTTGATTCGGTATTTTATGTCTAAAATTTTAGTTTGTTTCCTTATTGTTGTTAATCGAACTTTGTCTTTTAGTTTTATGTTAAGTATACTTCTTTCCATTCGGTGTTGACAAGTTTCTAGCGATTCAATATTTTTGCATCTTGGTCTCACATTAAGGGAGGTTAAATGAAAAATTTAATCTATTTGGAATTGAATAGGAAAGTGGACTCTATAAAAAAAACGATTATTTTTTTCCACTCTCAATCACATAGATGATAAGTGTAAGTTATTTATATAGTTCCAGAGGTATAGGAAGTATTCTTAACACTTGTTGTGTCAATATTTTATTTTAGTGAATAGGAGTTATTATGACAATAGTTAATTGTTTGGGGATTATAATATTTACATAATGAAAATCTTTCAGTGAAAACACTAACATTACATACCTACTTTGTCAAGACTTAACAAACTAGTATTATCTTTTATTAACATAACTTTTACACATTCACAAACTTTTCAGGAAAGACCAGCAGGAGTAGAGCCCCCAGGTGTTCCCCCAGGTCCACCACCCGATTATGGTTTATTACTAGCTGAGGCTGTCAAGTTAAGCATATCTGAGAAGAAGACCATACGTTTCTCTGATGTAGCTGATGACGGACCACCGGGAATTAATGTACGTGATCTCTAAACTCAGCATATCTTAGATTAAAAAGTGCGTGCGAACAAAGTACACATGGCAGAAGTGAAACTTCTTTGGCAAACTAATTTTTAAGTCTTGTTCATATTTATACAAATCTAAAACTTTAGATTTCCGACTTAGAGGGAGGGTAAAAGAAAGATATGTTAGGAATTTAATGAATTTAATTGTCATTAAAATATTCAAGTGTCAAAAATTAATACAAATTATAATTTTTTTTTTACTTTTTATTTAAAATTCGTCATTTGAGATTTCAATAAATTTTTTTGCATAAAATATAAAATACTAATATTACATAAATTCTCTCTACGAAATTTTAATTTTTAAAATATAATCTATTAGGTAATTCGCCCTTCTCACTCTCTCTCAATCGCTCTCTCCCTTTTCTTCGACAAAAACGCTGCACATCTTCGTGACGCTAATATTACATATTATTATTGTGTTTCATCCGTAAAAATTTTACCCTCATGCGCCTAAAGAAGTTTCACTTCAAAAACGAGAGCTCACTCTTATATGTCAATAGCGAATTGGATTTTGACATAAGGGAGCCATAGTTTGCATTGTCTTGTTTCTGAATCTTACCGTAAGGTTTCTGTGTGTGTTAAAGCGAATTTTTAGTTTAGAGAAACTTCATGGCTAAGAAATGCAACAGGGTTGGTTATTAACAGGGTGGTCGTAGGAATTAAATGTTAAATTGTATGGACAACATGTCACACAGCAGCAACTTAAAGCTTGAGCCCATCATTGGTTAAGGATATTATTTACAATGCGTTTTGTGTTGCTTAATTTTAACTAAGGATGCATCGAAACGCCTGCGATACTCTTATAGAAATATCGTCGATACCGATACCGATACCAACGCTTATTGAATTGAACTTAAATTATAAAAATATATCAAGTTTGGTTAAAGTTTTTAATAAATATTAATAAAAAATAAAAATAAATATAAACAGTGACAAACTTTGAATAAGATTAAAGGTCTAGATAATAAAATTAATAATTTAGAGTAATAATTATATTAAAATAAAATAAATAACTGTTAATAATTAAAATTAACATTGATAAAATGTTTGTAATTCTGTATTTAATTTGGTATGGAACAAATACTACGCGCAATAGCAGTTAAAAGCCAATTAAATGCGAAATGGAATACGCGGAGACAAAGCGAGTGAGAGAGACAACAAACTGAATAAAACGCGGGAATCCCCGGGCATAGATAGTCCGTACCTCGTTTGCAACGAACTAGATCAAACAACATGCGCGTTTACATTACTTTTTTAAAGCGCGAAATTTGAAAAGTATATTTTTAAGTAGTATTTTTATTAACTATATATTTGCCGATATATCGGCAAACCCAAATTATCGCCGATATATGCGTATCGGATGTATCCTTAATTTTAACCAAATAAGTATTTTTACTACCAAACGAACAAAGGTGAGTAATTTCAATGTTTTAGGGAGTTTGACATAGAGGATATGGAGATTGTCTAACCAAAAAATACCTAACCAAACATTTATCAATCATCGACGCAGCATTAACTACTCTCTTCTTGTATTGGTCCCGTATTATAAAAAAGGTTGCTTAGTTGCCATATTTTAATAAATTCATTAAACTATTTGGTTATATAGTTAATACAAAAACGACAGACGGAAGATGTCGACGGTGAAGCAATGGATGAGGATAGTCCACCCAGCCCAATCCCTCCAGGTGCCCAAAACGCTACTGGTATCGCTGATGCCCCTGGGGTCCCTGGAGCCCCCGGCGCTGCGGCTGCTCCAAAGCCCACATCACTACAGCAACGAATGTTGGCTCTCTCTGGGCAGAATATAGACGACTTTATGAAAGAGATGGAAGAGGTTCACCGAAAGAGAGAGAGGGACAGAGCTGCGGATTTGAATGCACGGTATGTACATTAAAAAAAACGCGTTTTAAACAATAAATTTTTAATAAAATATTTGCATGTATTAGGTTATTTTCTGGTGCTGGAATATCCTCGGGGTCTGGAAAGCACGTAAAGGCATGCTGCTCTTTTGATACAACCGCCCTCGTGGTCTAGAGACTGATTATTTTGGGGTTTTAAATGAGAAATTATTTGATCCCTATTAATTTTAATTTTCTCTCATTATGGCAGTTTTCTTTTTCTGAATTTTACCAATGAATTCAGTAGTTATAAGTCGACACAAAGATAATGGTTTCATAATCAATTAAGATTTAATATGCTTATCCCTTTGTTTTTTTTGATGACTTTGTTTATTATTTCTCGCGTTTAGTTTCCCTACCTTTTACTTGAGACTGGCATAAAGTGAAAACTATTGCCAAAGAAAAAAAAAATTATGCTACAAGGACTTAAAAAATATACTATAAGTCGATTAAAAACAAAGGAGTTTTTTTTTCTTTTAGTACTGAGGTACCGTTTACAAGCAACAGTTACGTGAACTAATTATTAACTTTTTATTTAGAATTTTTTTTATGTTGAGTTTGTAATTTTTTTTACAGTTTGAGTGCACTTAAGCGGACTAAAGGTGGTCGCGATAGTGACTCTGACAGTGAGCCCGAGAACTCAGTCGACGTGGAGCCACCAGGGGTAGAAGTACGGCCCATGATTCCTCCACCGTTAATGCCAGGTACGGCTTCCTGTAAATTTACGATCCAGATCAAAATTGGCGCTACCACCGCCTAAGTCTGGACAGAACTTTGTATTCTTAATTCTTCAGATTTATGGGTCTAAGGTCTATATTCTAATTCATATCTCAAGTCACGATCTCGTCATGAGCGCTGCAACAGCTCTCAGAAATAAAAACCTTTAATCCAGCCGTGAATTGAACGCACGACCTTAGGGTTGACCAACACTGCTCTGCTTATAGAGAAATAAGTAATGTAATAATTAAAAAAAAGAGAACTATTATCTTGGCTTTTTGTACTTAAAGTTCCCCTACGGTTAATATGGGCAATCCTAAAATTAAGTATAAAATGGTACATTAAATTCTATTAGTAGTTTATGCAACTGTTATATAATAGAGGATATCAAAACATGAAAATTATTATTAAAATAAGATTACACGAGTGTTTTAATACCTAATTATATGCAGTTGCATACACTACTGGTTATATGCAGTTGCATACTTATTGGTCAAGTTTCGTAGCCGTCAGGTGGAATTAAATTTTCATTTTTATCGTCGGTGTTGCTTGACATTTTTACTACTAAAGTTTTATCCAACAAAATATTACTCAAATTCGTATGTACGAAATAGCGCCAAAATGGAAAAAGTCTGTTATTGGTCTATTGGCCCGGAACCAGCGCGCTCATCACAGATCCCCAACTCCTTGGTCGGGACACATTGTACTTTATTAATTAAAAAAATATTTTAAAGCGTTGTTTTCTAGGAGAATAGTGCTTTAATTTAATTTTTTAATTTTCTTAAAGAAGTATGTAAATAAAATATGCCAATAAAAGTCTGTATTTCATTTCATAATTAGAATATTACCGAATGAGATTATATAAATTTTATTTATTGGTTTAAAGCTCTTCAAATTAATACTAATTTTATTTTGGACTAAAAAATATATTTTTCTTTCTTATTAATAATTATTAATTCAAAACGACTATTTCAGGTCTACGTCCACCAATGCTTCGAGTGCCCCCCGGTGCACCTCCTGGTGTCCCACCTGGGGTGCCTCCAGCGCCCCCCGGTCTGCCACTTGTGATGCCCCCTGGACCCCCACCCGGTCTACCCGGTCGGCCGTTACGTCCCCCTGGGCCTCCCCCCCGGTGCGCCTCCGCGACTCATGAGACCGTTAGTGCCCCCACCACCACATGTATCAGTACTGACGGCTGCCCCACAATTGATTCAGAAGAAGGATGCGCCACAAAGTAAGTATTAGACCTAATGTCATAAATAATATAAGCATCCGGAACGTCATCACGTCAATTGACTTACAATCTTTTCAATGCAAAAATTATTCGTTAGTCTTATGAAAAATGCGCAAAGTTAACAATTAATTAAATTATTAAAATGTTATGAGGAAAATAGTATTGTTAAATTTTATATTTTTGTAGTAATTTTCATTTTTTACAATCGGTTGTCGGTTTGTGAACCACGGATATGGGAATAATTGTTGACCACAATTATTAACATTGTTTTTATTTGATAACTTATATAGTATGCAACGAAGTGTTAATATATAAATATACCTAGTTAGATATAGGATAAAAATATTTGGTGTCTGTTATTGCACTATATTATAATTGACCGTCTAAGTTCGACATTCTCATTGTTTAAGTGACATGTTCAACTGCAAATCATGATTAGTTAGGATTAGTACACTAGTGAACTTGCAAATATAAAATGATATTGTAATTTTATAAAGAAAAATTTATTGACCCTAAGGGTACTCAGAAACGAAACTTAGCACAAAGTCTGACTCCCGTACGTCAGAAATGTATTGATTTTGATACACGGAACTCGTAGATCGCCCTAAATCACATTTTTGAACACAAATTTTAATTTTGATTTGAAATTTGTGAACATCCTGTACCTTGGATGAGCACATATAGCTGTCTCATAGGTCATGTTGGACACAAAACTCAACTAAAAAAAAACCATTAATTAATTTAGGTATTTTTCTCTATATATTATTTCATATCTTCTTCCAGGTGCAACAATAAGTGCGAAGCCCCAAATCCGGAATTTATCAGCGGACGTCACGCGATTTGTGCCTTCAGCGTTGCGTGTCAAACGTGAAGATAAAAGGACGAAGACCGAGCTTAAGGCGACAATACATAGGACTGAAATGCCAAAACAAGTGCCAACCAAAGATGACGCTTATATGCAGTTCATGAAGGAAATGGAAGGACTATTATAGAATTAAATAAATATTATAAGAGTTTAGACTTTTATTTTTATTTATGGGGAATTGGGTTACTGTTGTCCTTATTATGTGGGGGTTGACCTAACAACAAGCAGGCAGTGCATACTTGTACCTAAACAATGTGTGTGTGTGGGCTGAGAGGTAAAATATATAGATGACATGATGAATGATAGACTTATCAGTGAAAGGCCATTCTTAAATCAGTCGTCAATATTCACTTTTGTAGCCGAGTCACCATTGTTCAGATAATTTAACTGTGTCCAGTTTGTGTTTCCACCACACCAACTTCTTCCTATTTAAGAACATGTATACGAAAAATAAAATAAAAAAGTATCAATATTTATTAGTTAAACTAGCATTCAATATAATTTGTCAGTAGTACTTAGTAACTTAGTAGGTAGGTATGACAGAATGTAATCTATTTATTATTAATAAAAAATACAAATACTATTTTTAATGAAATATTAATAAAGTTGTCTTTAGATTAAAGCCGCATTTGATTTTACAAATGTTCATTTCATTTTACAAATGAAGGTACCGTCGAACGTTCGTAATAGTTCATAATAGGCTTCCGGTAAGTCATACCTGCCCAACTCGTTTAAAGCTATTAAATAGGTAGATCAATTAAAACAACTCTTTTGTTGGATTATCTTTTCAATAAAATCGATTGTATTTGGTATAAGAATTCAATCGTTATACGATAAGCAACATTTTTCAATCGTTAACCATTTTTTCTATAGACCAGCAAAAATAGTTAATTGTCATAATGACATCGAACACTTAATTAGAGTTTATATTGTTAACATACATACAATGTATAGGGTGTCTCAGTAAGAGTGCACTTTTTAAAATTGTAATATTTTTGTTTTCCTGCAAGTGACAACTCTGAAATTTGACAGGTGTCACCTCTGTTTACTCCGATTATTAAAAATGGTGCGCTTTTTGAAAGAACAACTCGTTATTATTGTGAAAATTCATTACAAAAGTAACGATGAAAACACGCAAAATTCACCAAATTTTCAGCCGAGAAAGTGCACCTAATGTGTCAACCATTCGAAGAGCGGTCAAAAAATTTTAAGAAACTGGGTCAATTATGGATAATCGTTCACAGACAGACAGCGTTCCGGTCTGTCCCTTGAAAACATTGTTGCTGTAAACGAGAGTGTCGCCGAATACCCGAAAACATCAATTCGATGCAGCAAATTTTGACTAAATACCTTCATGCGTACAAGATTCAGTTAACTCAGGAGCTCAAACTAGCAGACCAAGGAAAGCACCGGCAATTTGCTCAATGAGTAATGGAGCAAAGGGACGTCGATGCCAATTTTTCGAAAAAAGTCATTTTCTCCGATGAACAGAACACATTATCTCACGAAATTCTGATGTCAACTGGCCACCAAGATCGTGCGATTTAACGCCGTGCGATTTTTTGTTTGGGGTTTTGTGAAATCTCGAGTTTATGCTAATATATCCGAAAGCATTCCTGAGCTGAAATCGGAAATCCAACGCGTCATCGGTGAGATACAGCCACATCTTTGTGCAAAAGTCATGGAAAATTTAATGAAAAGTGTAAGGCCTGTCATCGGAGCCGTGGAGGTCATTTGCCGGATATTTTATTCCATACTTAATCGGAACATGTCAAACTCAAACTCAAACTCAAAATATCTTTATTCAAGTAGGTAACCAAGTACACTTTTGAATCGTCAAGTTAAATTAATCGTAAATTTACATTTACTACCAGTTCGCAAGTCAAGGGCGTAGAGCGGGTAAGAAGAACTGGCAAGAAACTTTCCGCCACTCTTTTTAATCGCCAAGTATTGTCATACAAATTGTTTGAACTGGAGCAATTCAATCCCAAGGATTAGGATCATTTAAGTAGTCCTCAAATTTATAAAAAGCTTTGTTGATTAATTTTCGTTTAACGAGGGCTTTGAATTTATTTAGTGATAATTCTCTAATTTCGCTTGGGAGCTTGTTGTAAAAACGAATACAATTTCCATATAAGGAGTGGTTTATCTTTTGGAGCCTGGTTGGTCGTACACTCAAATTAGTTCTATTTCGCGTATTATACTGGTGAAAGTCACCATTTGTTTTAAAATCGTTTATATTTTTTTGGACATACAACAAGGCTTCAAGAATATATTGACCAGATAGTGTCATAATATTTAATTCCTTAAACTTATTCCGTACCGACTCCCTCGGAGAAACACAACAAATACCCCGAACAGCCCGCTTCTGCAGCACAAATATGGATTGAACCTCTGCAGCAGCACCCCACAGTAAAATGCCGTACGACATAACGCTATGAAAGTAGCTATGGTACACAATTTTAGCCGTGTCCTCATCAGTAAACTGTCGGATTTTCTTTACTGCATATGCTGCAGAGCTCAGCCTATTCGAAAGAGTCTCTATGTGTGGGCCCCATTGGAGTTTACTATCTATTGTTATGCCTAGAAAAACAGTTTTGTCAACAAAGTTTAGTTCACTGTCCTTAATTTTCAGGTTACCAATGTCTTCTTTACAATACAATAAAAATATCAGAACTCTGTCATAAAATACTTGTCTTTATTTAAAAATGAAAAAGTGCACTCTTACTGAGACACCCTATATAAAGTATAAATGCGGAAGATGTTTTCTTTCACACCACAAACATCTAGAGCTGCAACTTAACATATGATTTGCTTCTTCTCGCTAGGTTCCGCCCTTGCTTTCATAGCTGCCGATAGAATCTGTGGTAAACTTATTTAATCTTAACTACAAAGCTTGTAAATGTTATCTGTGATTCATCAATTATATTTTTTTTAGATTAAAACAGGCTGGTATTGACTGTTTGATAAGAATAATAACATACTCAGAAAGCCGATGAGCTTGCTAAAGAAGCTATAAAGGATGGAGACATAGTCCCATACATTAATTATTGTCATGATTCAGCTGCTCTTCCGAAAACCCATCTTTGGGAGTCATGGAAGCATGTTTGGTTGAGAAGCAGCAAGTTCAAAGGCAAACATTATGCTGAAATTCAACCTAGGATCCCCAGTAGACCATGGTTCTTTGAGGTTAAAAGTTCTAAAACTGTCACTTCTATCATTTCCAGAATGCGTTTAGGACATGTTTGTACACCTCATCATTTAGCAAGGCTTCGTATTGTTGATAGTAATATTTGTGAGTGTGGAGAAGATATTGGTGACCTCGACCATATTTTCTTTTCTTGTTCCCAATATGACCGTACCTCCTTTCTGAATTCTTTACAATCACTTCATGTTCCGTTTCCGACTAAAATCTCCTGCCTTTTGCTTTATCCTTTATTGTATTATAATGTATTATCTTCTTTCATAATCTATAATAATATTAAGATGTAATATGTTTATGTACATATTTTGTTTTTAACCAGCTTATCCCTTTATTTCCTTTTGATGTCTTTGTTTATTTTTTTCCGCGTGTAGTTTCCCAACCTTTTACTTGAAACTGGCATAAAGTTGAAGCTGTTGCCAAAAAGTAAAAAAAATAACATACTCCTATCTACAAGGAACTAAACAAACAGATTTTTCTAGAAGTAATTTTATCCATTTTGGAATCTTATCACAAAAGATGTATTGTTAGTGGCTTTTGATAGTGGGATAATATAATATTTATTTTTAATTAGTCACGAAGCCTTGTAGAATTTAGTATTTTTTAAGTAAAACAAGTTGAAAATGGCTTATTAAATATTAATTCTGTCTGTCAAATTTATATTTACTCTGACGAAAATAAAAACGAAACAACAAAGTATTCATTCTAAAGAAGAGGAAAACAATTTATTTCGATATGGTAGGTATATTAAAAATATTTTTATACAAAAAGTTAGCACGTAATTATATAATAAGTAATGATGTAGGTAAATCTTTAATACATTTATATTTAAATTATTTATAACGATACGCATTACATTCTTTGTTATTCAACATAATAAAAGAAATATTAAAATTATCTTTTATCTTAATACTTGATACATTCTTCCCTTTGATGACAATCTTGAATCATATGGACGTATTATTATCACAAATAGACATTGGATCATAAAAAGTAATGTTTACTAGCGTTGAGTTGCCTACAAATTAGATTTTTATTCATTGTTACCAACGATTGATATCAATAGGTAATAGTTGTACTATTTCCTCGTCAATATACGAAACGAAATAAACATAAACGCGTGTTATCTCTCGACTTTATATTAGATTTGATTTGGTGGTCGATTTGATTTAGTTTTTGATTTTATTTCGATAAAAAATTCTACTGTATAACAATAATAAATACGCTTTGGTGTATATTTCCTTATGGTACGAGTAGTTCCACTTAGAAACACGGCATGAATAAGCGCTATATAGGATTAATTCAGGACTCGAAACTGTCATATGTACATATATATTAAATCCACCCTCGTGGTGCAGCTCCGGCTCGCGCGATATCATTATTTAATTTTATCTATGCAATGGAATTCATAGAACAGGAAGTTAAATTAGGCATATTATATTACTACTAATAGTATTTATAAAGTCTTAGGATAATATTTAAGTTCCTTGTTTTATTATTTGTATATAAGTATGTTGTATGATCTTGTTTACTAGTAATCATAACAATCAAATTATTTACAATTTTCTTAACATACATAAGTAATAATGAAAATAATTAAAACCTAATAAAAACAAAATTAAAACAAATTTAAAAAGTTTGCTTCGTGTGTACCTTTAACGCTGGCAGCATTTCTTCGCTGTATTGCGATACCACCAGCTCTGGGAACACTGGTACTATCTACCAAGCGGCAACTTAAATCTTTAATAAGCGCCTGTGCACTTGAACCCCACGGCCCATGAGTCTCTACTCCAAAGAGAACAAAATCGAAGTTGGAGGAAAGACTCTTATATTTGAGCCGTTTATTATTTTCCACATGCTCTGCGGTCGCCCCAGCTTTTTTGCTTGTCCGAGGGAGGTGACACGGGGCAAACATGTTCACACAAGTAGCATCCCATATCAAAGTCTGTCCTATCTTCCAAGGGATCAATGGCAAGTATGTTGTATGCAGTGACGGATTAAAGGTTCAGAGCGCCCTAGGCAATCACTTTATCGGCGCCCCTGTACCGGCCAAAAATGCCCATCATAATACTATAAATTTTAACTGATTTTTTTAGATTTTTGATTAGTTTAATTTTTAATTGTTATATTTACAGTGTTACATGTAATTTTATGTTTTGGTTTGTTAATTATTTATGTAATAAATAAATAGATATTTTTCTTCGCCGTACGACAAGTGTTATTGCGAACATTATAAAAAAATTTTTTTTAACAATTTAACAACAAAATTAAGATCATAAATAAAAAAAAAAATATTCACAAAATTTCAGTAAAATCAGAGTTGTAAATGTTCGAATAATGACTGTCAATGATATTCGGCGGCTCCAAAGATGGGCATGACCTTACAGCATTAACATTAAATGCGGCACAATGGAATGAATTAAAAAAATGCAATTCATTATTTTCGGAATCTTGTTTTCCGCATTTCCTGACATTAACGGGTATATAATGCGTTTAATTTCCTACATCTCTCATTACATATCTTTTTATGATAGTTGATTTATAACTTTGGGAAATAATTATGAGTTAAACAACGCAAAGATTTAATGAGATGTATTGTACTTATTTTGTTTGTTTGTGCTGGGTTCTGGGTTATGACCAGCTACGCCTCAGAAGAGTGCTTGTTTTGTCGGTTTATGGACACTTACGGGTTACTTTTATTATTAAGGATACTTACGGGTCGGGGACATAATGTGGATATAATTGGGAGACGGGTTCTAAGCTAGAACCTCAGGCGGAAGTCACAACTTTTGGATGTACCGCACACTCCAACTTGGTTAGCGAAGCGCCCCTAACGCGGGCGATACATGTAATAAATAATATTTCTATAGAGGTAGGTCTTATTAGTTATAAGATCTAGGTATATATTATGTATATTGTATATATATTTTTTAAATGTATATTAATTGAAGAATTATCGGTGTATTTATTATTTAATACACCGATTATGGTGTAGTTCAGAATAATTATTAAATATTATGTGGTAAATACAAAATACAAATTCGTATATGTATCAATATGTATGAATAATGTTTTCAAGTCTGATCCGACCATGACGGTCAATCTCTATTAAGACTGGTCATGTTCGCAGGAGATAGTACGGACGTCTGACATGACGAATCTCATGACAGCAGGCGCATGACCGACAGCTTTACCTGCTCATCAGCCACACCATTATATTCCAAACATCTAGTAGTTAAAATTTACTAGCATTGCCTTTTTCAAAAAAATTGTCCCAACCTGCAAGCAGATCAATGATTTAGTGGGTGCATGTTCGACTGCAGATGTCATGGGTTCATATATGTATACTATTTACCTTAGACCGGGTTAAGGGAATTTATGAAATTTATATTATTACTAGCGGACCCAATAGACGTTCTCCTGTACAGACATCTTAAACACAAAATCTCAAACTTAAAAAAAAAACAAAGAAAAAACATCTAATTGTAAATAATCTGAACTATTCTCGAATCTACTCAAACACTCACCAAAATCAACCATAGATAACATTAGCTGTCAGTTGCGTTTTGTTATTCAGCGTCAGTTGCGTTTTGTTATTCAGCGTCAGTTGCGTTTTGTTATTCAGCGTTGCGTTTTGTTTTTTAAGAAATGAACGGCTAAACTTATGTTTTGACTGATAAATTTTTCGTTTTTCTGTATGTTGCGTTTTGTTATACCACGTTTTATGTGACGTCCCACGGAAGCAGGATACAAATCCATCCAGTATCTTATGTCCGTCTCCTGGTTCCAAGCTACCTCCCCACCAATTTTCAGCCAAATAGGTTCAGTCGTTCTTGAGGGATAAATAGTGTAGGTAACTAAGCCCTTAACTTACCCATAGTGGAAAAATTATTCTTAAATAATTTCTCTTCATATAATATGCAAATATTGGGTATGTTGAACTTGTAATTACAATCTCGTGTTTCTTATGGTAACTTCAAAAACAAAACAAAAAATTCAACTACATACAGAATTAAAAATTACAATTACGACCAAAAGATTATTATTAATAAATATATAAATATTTAAAATAAGTCTTTGTATACATAAAAGATACAATTTTAATGCGATAACAATTGATAGCGAGATTTTGCTTGGTAGGGGCAAAGACAATTCATTTTCTTTGTAGGGGGTTACCCGCATGCAATGTTGAGTTTATATTATAAAGAGGAATGAATCATTGTAGCAAAAACTACTGGTCCGCTTTCAATAATTCTTACCCTTTAATACAATATCCATTATCCCTTACAATATATTTAATGATAGATTGATTTCTACCCGATACAACTAGACAGCTTGGACCACTCACTCCTTTCTATGGTAGCTCTACTTGCTATAGACATTCAACCTCAAACTAGCCTCGATGTTCTTGATACCCAAGGCAGAGAACTCATTTAAATAAATCCGATCGGGACTCGAACCCGATACCCCGAGCGTTACAGTAGGGTTATGAGGAGTATGTGTTATGAGGAGCATAACATAGCAACGCCAAAGCCCTTAAATTATTGTCATCCATAAATTTATACATTTTCTAAAGGTTACTCGTAAATTTATAGTTATTGCAATAATAAAATAAATAAATAACAATAAATTGAAGATAGATGTGTACCGTTTTAGATCTTTAAATATTTGTTATTGTTTACTTTTTTAAATGATAGTAAAGTAAGTATTGCATGAAATGAAACATCAATTTGTATTTTGTCATTTTCTGTCTTAGCTTGTGCTTAGCTTAATCTCACCGTTAAAATGTATATAAATACTAAATCATAGTTTATGCTTAGTGTACACTAAGCAAAGTTTTTCGTAAGTAAAGTCTGAGCAAAGTCTAAGGGTGAGATCTATAGAGCGCACTTAGACTTTGCTCTGACTTAACTATCGAGCTAAGACACAGTCGGTATTTATAGAGCAAACTGCGAATCTCTCCCTAGTGTTGGCTTAGCTTAATCTCAAGTCCACGAAATCGACGACTTACCAAAAACTTTGACTATAAGCCTAACAAAAATAATGGCCCAAAATTTGCTTTACCATCATATCTTTTACTGGACTTTTTATTTTTGTCGGTTTTTAATGAACGGTGTTGCCATTTTGTATCGGAGTTCCATAGACTTTGGGAAAAATAGAATTTGAATTCAAAGAAATTATAAATGATCTTGATAAATACCTATGAAATGCATGAAATAAAATAATTACACATTATTATGGTATTTATTGTTGTTTATTTATATTATTTATGTAATTGTTCAAACCCCATTTTTGAGAAATCTTAAAAATAACTGGTGTGATTTTGTATGTCACCTGGCAGCCCTGGCATATTATAGTGACAACTAAATTCAAACTACATATAACCTAACCGATGTCTCTCGCTTCACATCTGTTATTTTCGTTTCCCTGAATCTTCTACCATTTATTACCTGACTACCCTAAAAAATTTGAGATAGGAGTGGAACATATGAAATTAAAAAATCTGTTAGAAATAGAATTTCTTCAACAAAAATATAAATTAGTATTAGAAATATGTATTACACTTAAAAAAAGAATCAGAAAATAAATGATTAAAATGAAACAAGTTTTGTTTTGATATTCTTTATTACCAAACAAATTACCTAGTTAAATTGTGCAATCACAGATTGCCGGAATGCTAGACCTGTAGGAGATCTTTCATTGTTTCTGTGTTACTCAACTTCTGCTGTCAGCAAGATCACCATCATCATAAGCATCGCCTCTCTGTATACCTATATTATGCAATACAGCACAAGCTATAATTATATATAACTAGTATTTGTCAATTTAGACTGTAGTCCTAGCTGTAAACATGGAAATTTCCTTTTTCACACTCCGAAAAACCTTTAAAAAATATGCCTAGTTCTTATTTGAGAATAATTATAAATATTGTCAGCTCTTGTCATTGGATTTAAAAGTGTTGTTAACATGAATTTAAGTGCTGGATAACCGTTGTCACCTACTAAAACAGGCATTTTCTAAATATCCTGCTGTCGTGTGAACTGCCAGGCCACCTAGTCACTATAGCAAATATTTCCATATCAGGCCCTATTATTGCTTGCACATTTACAGAAAAATACCCTTTTTTATTTCTGTATGCTTCAGAGTGAGCGATACCTTTGGGTCTATTAATTTTTATATGGGTGCAGTCAATAGCTCCGATTATACTGTTTAGGCCATGGGGAGTATTAGATCTTCCTAATTCTTCAAACTTCGTTTTGGCTGTGTTCATATTTCTTGGAAAATTTACAAATCTAGGAAGTAATTTACTCAACTCTGCAGAGACTTTATTTATAATTAAACAGACTGTAGATTGGCTTATGCTGTTCAGATCACCACACACCATCTGTAATGTCAATAAAGTATTATTAGTCACATATATGTTATGTTTGAAAGTCAGAAGACAAAAGTCTTCAACATATGTACTATTTAAAATCATTTGAGAAGAGGTATAATATATCAAATTGAAAAACCATACATATTTATGAACACAATATTACCTGAAAACATCCAGTTGCATTTTTATGCCTTAATGCAATAAGTATTTGCAATTGCGGTAGGTTTGGCGATCCTCTGTTGTTATAAGGTTGCAAGTTTGTAATGATCAGCGTCAGGATCACATTTAATACCGTGTGTTTCAAAATACGGTTCCTTCTTTTGAATTAATTCTCACCGTACAGGATGGAAGGATTTTGGTTTTATTAGTTCCGAACATATACAACACTTTAGGCATTCGTGGATTCATATCGGCTGCAGTTCCTACCCTTTCAATGTTTTCTATTGAAGATAGAACTCTCTCTCTCCATCATGTCACTTTCGATATTGATATTTCCAAGCGGTCCATGTAACAAAGCCAAATCACAAAACGAAAGAAAGATCAATTTAATAAATTAAAGTGGTTTAAAATTTTCAATTGTTGATAGTTGATACAAGTGCTCTGTTGCTGTTGTCAAAACATTGCAATCCGTTCTACGTAATAAAATTATTGTCATCTTTAAATAATTAATACATTTTCTAAAGGTTACTCGTGAATTTCTAGTTATTGCAATAATAAAATAAATGAATACATAAATAACAATAAATTGAAGATATATGTGTACCGTTTTAGATTTTTAAATATTTGTTATTGTTAACTTTTTTAAAGGATAATAAACAAAGTATTGCATGAAATGAAACATCAATTTGTATTTTGACATTTTCTGTCTTAGCTTGGGCTTAGCTTAATCTCACCGTTAAAATGTCTATAAATACGAAATCATAGTTTAACCTTAGTGTACACTAAGCAAAGTTTTTCGTAAGGTAAGTCTGAGCAAAGTCCAAGTGCGCACTATAGATCTCACCCTAAGTGCGCTCTATAGATCTTAGACTACATTATACCTAAGTAATATACACTATATTTATCGCTGAAATAATAAATAATACCGAGACGCACGAAGCCGTGCCAGGCGTGAAGTAAAGCAAAAACTATTAAAATATATAACCCTGGCTAAATTAGCAAATAACACTAATAAAATTATCATATCCGGGTCTAAAATTCTTGAAACATTTATTAAATGTATTTATTTGGACATGTAAGTTCCATCAATTTAAATAAATTCAAGTTGATAAAACAAATATGTAATTTGGTCATTCCTAATTTATGTTACATTAAAATAAAAACCTGTTACATATTCACGCGATAACAGTTCACATCACGTGTATTAGAACAACGACCTTATCATATATTGCTCTTAGTTAATTGAACTATAATAATTGATTGTGCGTTTTTAAGAATAACTTGCCAAAATTAAGAAAAAATCTTTACAACTCTTGCACGTTGCATGGTATATCTCACGGGAATATATTTATTCTTAAAGATTAATATTATTGTTCGGTTATAACTCTTAATAAACTAGTTAATTATTAATATTATTGTTTATTTAGCGTACGATACGTTAACTGTAGCCTGCAGAAGATTATCGTTATTTTCTTACATAATGAAGAAAAAAAATCGGTGGCGGTACAACCTTTTTGGTCTGGGATTTAGAATTCTGCATCTGTTTGATGAGCATTTGTTTTTTCTAATAGGCATGTGTCAGGCTGTTCACCTACACATGTCGTCGTCTTTATTGTCAAGAGCATGTCCGGTTTCCTCAAGACGTTTTACTTCACTATTCACTAATTTACGACTCGGGGATGACCGTCGCGCGGAAAAGCCACTAAGCTCAACATAACAAAGATAGACATATATTTATATTTTATGAGAAATTATCGTCATTCGACAATGTTCGGCTAGAAATCAGTACGATGATGTCACACCCTGAAACGCCCTAAGAAAGTTATTTTGACTGATCCTTCCTCCACAGTGTCATTTCAGTTGCTATTGAGTATATGAATTACAAAAAAAAAGGGTGCGAGTACTTATGTACCCGCGTAAGAAGTTATACTTCTTTAGCATTATTAAAAATAGTTTTTGATTGCATGTAAATAATTAATTACAATTAAATAATCAAAGACTGGAAAAAGAGTCATTATAGTCAATAAAGTTCAGTTTACATTTGAAAATTAAATAAATAAATATTTATTATTATTCTCTTACATTAAGTGTAACAAAAATTCTATTATTATTCGAATGTTGTTTTTAAATTATGTCCAATGCCGTAGCATCTTCCGTGGGCAACTTCATTCTGTTAATTTTGTGTCACGGTGCGCGCGCATCGTAAAATTTCACTCTCATAAATTTTTCATAACGCGCCTAAAGAAGTATAACTTCAAAAATCAATCAAAACGTTCAACATTCAAATATTTGTTCATATCATATTTGCTAATAGTACAATGGTACTTATAATATGACACGTATTATAGACTTAAAATATGATAAACAATACAGCATTAATAATTTATCATCGACGTTTCAAAAACACAACATGTTACTAGGCAGCTGGCGAGCATTTAGGTACCTATATGATTTGCTCGTATTTCATATTGATAGGAATTGAAGTTCGGACCAATACGACAAAATTGTCTTAATGAATTGTTGCTGCGTTTTTAAGCTACAGGGGTTTAAATCTGTAAAAAAAATCGATACTAAATCATTTTCTCGTGTCTGCCTCTGGGGTTAATAATCAATACTATTAAGATAACGAAGAAAATCTATAAGGCAGACATCCAGGTCTCTTAATTTTCACAGGATGATAAAATGTAAAAAAAATCTCTACTAAATCAATTGCTCGTAGTTGTAATTGGGTCCATTCTATTTATTAGAACCCCCTAAAGGAAAAAAAGGCAGACATTTTTTATCTTACTGTCTTTAACCATTACAGTTCGTTGACATCCGGGAAACTGAGGAAAAGTATTATGGCCAATTAATACGATTATTCGTAGTCATTTGATGTTTTTTTTATTTTAAAATTTTTATTGACCTGCGAATTTATAATTCCGATAGAAAATAAGTCTGCTTTCGGAATATCTGCTGCCTGGGTGTCTGTCTCATTTATGTTTATTTTTATAAGAAATATAAACAGTCAAAGAGGCAGACATGAGAGGACACACTTTTTTTGTCGACACTTTTAAAGCGCTCTTAATAGAAAACACAGCGCTGCGATGGTGCTGCTATTTTTCTTTTAGATTTTGATTATTTCATTTTGACAGGGTTTTAAAACATCAGATTCAAAGACAGATACCAGCGAATGTTATGTATACCTGTTTTTTAACATTTTTAAGGGGATATCAATTGATTGACATTGATTTACTGACACGTCATAAGTGTACATTATGTTACCAAAGTGATTAAATGATTTTTTACTTTTTACTTACTTTACTCAACGCAGCGCTAACATGATGGCACACGTTGTCCTTAATAACCTTAATTATCGCTATTAAAAAAGTCTGCCGCATGATATATGTAGATATTTTGCTCGCCAGCTCCCTAGCTAATAGTCGTGAGTTGCAAAGATCATGTATTTCTTCCAGTAATAGGTTAGTATTGGGCAAGAGGAGTTCATCGATGACGGAGGAGGAGGGCCCAACAACGAGGCGTAAACGAACTCGCACTTGCAAGTCTTTTGTTTAACTTTTTTTGTGATAGCCTTTTTGCTCTTTTTATTGTTATCGGTTCGAATTTTTTGTTATTGTTTCGTAACCTACCGTTACGTTAATATTTATTGTGCACGTTTTTATACTAATTATAGAGATGATTAGGTATAGGTTGAATGGTAAGGTATAGGTTGATTTAAATATATTTTTTATTTGAGGTTATTTGTTGAACGAACTAAACTACTTCATGTGATAAGATATCTCGTATACATACTATTTGGTAATATTGAGCAACGAGCAATACATCTGAAATGTGTTCCAGGAATTAAACTTGGGGTCATTCACCGCTCAAAGGTCATGACCTCATTACCTGACCTATCAGCTGTTCATTAGCTATATAATTTACTACTTGTAATACTACGAGATTTTACATTCCACTTTCTTTTGTTTTGTTCATGAACTTTTAATTCCGTATTATGCACGGACATCTCTTATTAACATTCTATATTTAAAATACAAGTTGAGATTTTAAATTACAGATTACAGCAGAATCTACGACCGTTTTTGCAAACAGCCAGGCTACCATGCAACGTCCAATTTGATCTGGAGCGCTAAATTTCGTTTTGGTACTACGTAATTCCAAATTTGCAGAACTACATTGAACTTGGAATTTATCGCTAGATGGTTATAACCTAATATTACCTAATTATGGTTAGGTTAGTTTCAGGCAATGATTAATCTAAGTATATAATTGAAATCGGATTTGGTTTTACAGAGCAGCGGAGCGGATGATATTAGTGTTTTACGTCAAGTGTCAGGTGTCAACTGTCATTAATTTATAATTATTGCATTGCATGCATTATTGAAGATAAAAAATAAACATACTAAACGTTTTATAATTTCTCCATTAAAATGCAGTTAAGATACTAACAATAGTAAACTACTAAATACTATGTAGTTTATTGAATTTGTGATTTCAACTCATTAAGAACGGAGCGAAAAGTTATTTAAAAAAGTAAAAGTTATCTTATTTTTCTGTATATAAAAAAACCACTAGCACGGTCTAGGCCTCAGCTATCTATACTGTGTATTCTGTGCCTCACACACGTCATCCAATTTTTTTGTGTCTAAAGCATGCCTCACGATGATTTCCTTCGCCGTAAGAGCGAGTGCTAAATGCCCAAATAGAAAGTTTGATACCTCGTTGGTAGACGGTTCTCATCGCCAGGGATGAGAGTCGCCAACACTGCCTTTTGTATATAACGAAAGTAATATCAACGTTGTCTTTGATTTACACAAGTACATACATATAATATACACAAACGTCTCTTGACCGTCTCACAGCTGTAAATTACTAGAAACGTTATGTACCTAAATGATGTAATGCATACGAGTTTATTTTCGTAAAAAAAGTTTTCAATGATTAGGTACAGATAATATGTACAATTGTCACTATTTACTATTGTAATGTGTGTATTATACCGTGGTTCTTAGTATATCTCTCTTGGCATACATCGACCGAGAGTTTCTGCTCCTTGTTGGTCACAACGTTTCATAGGTCTCATACGTTTTTGACGTAACAGTACTCTTTTATAAAACTTGCCATAGCCACGTAGGCCCCTCATAACCAAGGAACCAATTATCCATAACCATAGAGCTAAATCACCTGCATCATAAGCACACCCCACATACACAACCTCACGTACATACCCACACTATCACACCATTACAGAACATTGCCGAATTAGGTATTATATTTTATTGTATTTTCCTTTCGTAAATGTTTAAACCTTTTTGTATACCATCTTTGGCCAGTATAATGGTTTTTTGTTATAAATAATTTATGTTAGCTGTAGGATTACGAAATATATAAAGTATCTTCTGCGTCTCCCACCGGTATGGCACCCGGTCCCCAGGCGCACACAAAAAAACTTTTATACCTTAAAGTAATCAGGTTTATTATATAACGATGAAGAAAAACTCCATTTAATTTAGAAGTGTAGCAAATTATACAGGAAATAATAACTATTACATTTATTGAAATATTTTTAGTGCGCAATATAACTTATCTTCCTTATAGATAAATTTCAAAGTTTTTTCGTTAACAAATTTATTACTTTTAATTAAGTTTAATTAAAGATATTTGTAGAACAGCGGTTGTTTACAAATATAAAAAGAGAATATTAATTTCTCGTGAATTGCTTTGCAACTGAATAATACATATGTATTTGTAATACACCAATTAAATACATAAACGAAAAGTAAAGAACACAATTTCGGTAAGATGAGACTTAGAGGACTCATGTATGTAAAAAAGGTATTGGTTTTTGATTTGCTGAACTCTTCGAAGTTCGAATCTAAAGACAAAAACATAATGTTATGCCCCATAACACTACCAAAAATAAGGTTATCATAATATTTATAAAATATCTTATAGTTAGACATATAGTATCGCTCTTTTTGAAGATATTGATGTCTTCTATAAAACCGTAGTAAATCACTTCGCTCTATTGTCAATAGTTTCCGCTACATGCGCGATATAGTCTTTATCGGTATTTTTTTCACACCATGAGTTTTTTCACACATTCACACATTTTCGAACGTTTCATACGGACTCCTAAGTTTTATGACAATATTCCTAGCCTATGTTAATTAGGGATTAGCAGTGATGGCCTAGTGGCTTCAGCGTGCGACTCTCATACCTGAGATCGTAGGTTCTATCTCCGGCTGTGCACCAATGGACTTTCTTTCTATGTGCGCATTTAACATTTGCTTGAACGGTGAAGGAAAACATCGTGAGGAAACCGACATGTCTTAGACCCAGAAAGTCGACAGCGTGTGTCAGACACTGGAGGCTGATCACCTACTTGCCTATTAGATTTAAAAATGATCATGAAACATATTCTGAAATCTGAGGCCAAGACCTAAAGAGGTTGTAGCGCCACTGATTTATTTATTTATGTTAATTAGGGATAATGTAAGATTCTAATAGTGAAAGAATTGTTCAAATCGGTCCAGAAGTTTTGGAGCATATTCAATACAAACCTACAATCCATTCCTTCTTTATAGTATCTAAACTAACGTAGATATGCCAAAGCCTTTATTGCTGGCCCTGCAGTGTGAATAGGGAGCTTAGAATGACGCGTCGCATCACGACGGTTCAGTCAGATATCCGCTATAGAGCATTGTCACTGTTAGGCGCTAGGCGACCATGCAGAAAATAGAACTTGTAACGTGCCATAACATTTGGACTGTCATTAAATGCGTAGAAGTTTTTAGGTTGCTTCTTATACTATACATGCGTAAACTTTTTCCCACACACGAAATTTCCCACCAACTAGATTTGACGCTGTGATTATTATTATATTAATCAAACTTTGTCTATGGGCTATTGGATTGCAACTTTAATATTGGTGTTTAAAAACGAATATAGGTAACACAGTTGCGATACAATTTATGATAGAAGTATCTTGTCTATTATAAGTTCTCTGTCAATAGTGCTGCATGTGTAATAAAAACGTGTTAACCATTTAAAGTTATTTTATACAAATAAATAATTTACTATGATAGTTCAACAATTATTGCATTATGTGTAGATAAAAAGTATACTTACTTTAAACTCTTCACCACAGTAAATCCAGGGCAATCTTGTGTGTGACTTATGAATCATCTACTTTGTTCTCGAATGTGTGTCGTATATTTAAGTCCCAATGATTTAACATTCAGTTTCAATCGAACGACTTGTTGTTCGGAGTTAGCATATGACTAAATGGTTTTTATATTTTTAAGGATTTTAACACAATTAATTTATATTTTTACACTTAATAACTTCAGTTTAAATTGTTTAACTATAAAACAAATATACACTAGTGTGACATGTTTTATCCGTTTCTTAGACTTGTATTGCATAGATAGAGCTTGTTTTGGTCTTTTTATGTCAAAAATGTTCTCCGCTTTTTCCTTAATCTGGACACAAATAGTGTCGTGGAGTGTCTTTCTCTACTCGTATGTTTAAACTATAATAATAGTTTAGTTGGAGTTCTCCAAAGGTACAACTAAGTTGCTAACACGTACCTATTTGAATAGAATGTCTGAATAACTATTATAAAATAGAATTAATTTATACACATTCTATGTATCCACACAATTATAACGAGACATTTATTTACATAATTTATTACGAATTCGATAAAACATAAAACCATCAAAATGTAAAGAACGATGAGAAGAATGGACGCAGAAATGTAATGAAACAAATTATTGAGAAAGAATTAAATTGTACTCATCACTAATCTGTTTCGAAACGGCATTGAATTGATAACATATCGTTGAATAATAGTACTGTTTTGTCTATGATTGCGTTGGATAACACAGGTGTGTTCAGGAGCGCATGCGCCCGTTGTGACGTAATTCGGGTTGACAGGGTTCACTTGGCAGCTGCTGGCTTGGCCACTGCAAGCGTGTGTTCAAGCATTCAGTATGCCACTGCGCGCGAAACAGCGCTGACTGTGAGCATAACGTTCGAATTTTATAAAAATAGTCGAATGCTTACGCGATTCTCTGCGCGCGTGAATTTTTAAAATCTAAGTGCAATACTGTGCATCGTTTTCTTTTGATTTGTTGCCATATTTTTGTACGATTTTTAAGTGATTTTAAGTGTCAGTGAAAAAGGTGAGTTATCGATTCAATATTACATAATTTAATTGGGTTGCGCGTGAATGTATGTTTTCAATTGATATCGATTTATTTGTGCAATTTATCTAATTAAAATACTGTTATATTGGGACTACGCAATGCGCCGAATAATTGTTGTTTCATCAACATCATTATTTAACTCCGTCGAAGTGTTTCACAACATAAAATTTCACATTCAACACTTTACATCGCGATTATTAAATATAAGCAATATTTTAAGTTGTGATATAACGATTATCATAGTTAGGTGAATATATTCAAAAAAAGATCATCTGTTGCCATGAAACTACTTTAAATCATAATAATAAGGCCATAATTTAAATTATGTATAAGATTTTTCTAAAAATATGTTATCATTATTTGCAGTTATAGATTAGGTCACTATTAGAAAGTAAAGAGTTTTATTTATTATTTTGAGTTCTTTAAAACTATCACTAATTCAGAAAAAATATATTGTATGTTTTTAGGCATTATTTTAAATACCTAGATATTAATAAACCGGGATCAGACAATAGCTTTATGAATATTTATTATCGCAATTAAAAATTATAATTTTGTCGCGCGGTACACAGTAACACAAAAGCGTATAAGGTAAAAGTACAAAGAAGTAAAAAAGGGTTTTCTTTTTTTTTATTAAATATATTTTTGTCTATTAATGTACTTTTCTGTTTCATATATTATATTGTTTATCTATGTAATCTGTTTTGGCTTTGTATATTGTCTAAGTGTTTTGTTTTATAATATGTATGTTAGCTGTAGGATTACTAATAAAGAAATAAATAAATTCTTACTACTCTCCAAAATGTATTTGGTTGAATAATATGTTCTGTGTATTTTGCAAGTTTCTGTATAACGTGGTTAATTGCTCGTGGGAATAATGCAGTGCTCGTAGAACACTGTGCTATCAACATAGCAATAATATCAATCAAAATTTAGCGAATATTTAACATTATAATGAATTGTTATTATTTCATAATTATTATATTGAGTTCGTAAATACATATATATATATATATATATATTTATATAATATTCTATTGTAAAATATTATTTACGTAACTATTATTAAAAATTATCATTTTTCAGTTCACATAATTGTAATATGAAAATCGGGTAAAAACCTAGAATTTTCCATTAGGAAAATAACAACTGTCGACGTCCAAAATGGCTAATTAGAATGCTTTTAATACGTAATCAGATTACAGACATGACGAGTTTAAAATATCTATCGAAATCATCCGTTAAGAAATATGTATATATATATATATATATATATATATATTGATTTTTACAAAGATAGAAAGGCTTACTTTTTTTTTTATGGCTCTGACACGATTTGTGCATTAGCCAGCGTCACGTATAGGATTTTTTTAAATTCGTGCTTGTCTTTAAAAATTCGACTGTGTCCTCCATGTACAGTTTAAGCCGCACAACCCTCCCAAAGGCCGAGAACATATTTAAATTAAATTAAAACTTGCCCTCGAACCGGAAATCGAACCCGGTACCCCTCACCTAGCTGCCACTTAATAAGACCGCTAGGCTATGAGGCCCCTAAAAGGCTTACTTACGAAAGGATCTGCCAATAGCATCCCACATCTTTTCCTTATTACTTTCATTTTGCGCCAATAATAATTTCGCAACTAAACCGAAACAATTAAGTGAATATTAATAATAGAATATTTGTGACAGGTTTAGGTTTAAAATTTGTTAGTATATTATGTTAATTATTATAAGAACTGTTGGGCATCTTTGCCATAAATAAATAAATGTAAAGTGTACAAACTATAACCTTAAATTTATTGACTATTGCCATATTAAAATATTTTTTTCACATCGACTTGTTTTCATTATACCTCATTATATCAATCAATATATGATTTATGACCGTATAATTTATAAATAAGTCAATTTTATAAACGTGTCATTTGCTGTCACAATTTACAGTGATTACTACAATTATAACTAACACCCATTTATAACTTCAATTAATTAAAAGATCTGCATATTAAAAATACGGTAAAAAACGTTTTGTATAAAAGTGATTTCATTGTGGAAATTGTATATTTTTTTACTATTAACTAGGTTTAATTAGCGGAACGTAGATAAGTACATATACAGTAATACAAATTTTGGGGTTGTACTTTTAAATGGTACTTTCTTTGAAGAAATTAAGTAACATTTCGTTTGTTATCCTTGTTTAGAAGTGGCCTAGTGGCTTTGGCGTGCAACTCACATTCCTAAGGTCATGGGTTTGATCCGTAGTTATTCTTTTGTCTATGTGCGAATTCAGCACTCGCTCGTAGGGTGAGGGAAAACATCGCGAGGCCACTGGACATGCCTTAGACGCAAAAAGTAGACGTCGTGTGTCAGGCACAAAAGGCTAATCCCCTGCTTTCCTATTAAAAAAAGGAAATGATCACAAAACAATAGAAATCTGAACCTTAGAACTAAAAGTTTGTAGCGCAACTGGTCTTTTTAAACTTTGTTTATATCGGATATTATCGCGTTTATAACCAATTTGCAATTATTAGAATCGTATTATATACATTGTTATAAATTAATAGTGATGTTATGTTTAATGCGATCTGGTACACTGACTTCATATAAATGTTAGTTTTAATTATATTCATCACGTGTTTCTCTTATCTTATGTTTCCATAATCGCCAAATAAAATATAAATTTAATATAAAGGCATTTCTGTACAGGAATATTTGAGCGAATTGGTTGTTCATTTGTAATATTGACGACATCTGAACTGTTTTACAATTTTAGACTAAAGTAAGTCTATATTTTGCTGTTAGAAAAATTATAGGTCGCTCGTTTATCCAGTAACCTATACGTTGAAAATAATTTGAAGGCATCGGAAAAGTCGCGTAGTGACTGTTTGGCGTGAGAGGATTATGTAGAAGTTACTGCATATCAACTCAAACTCAAACTCAATTTTATTTATATAATTAACCAAGTACACTAATGAACGTCAGAAAAGATATTAAATTGATTCCAACATTTACTATCAGTTCGATCTTACTCCCCTTCTCCTGCCAGAAGTAACAACGGAGCCTTATATATACATAACAATAATTCTATATCAAAATTTAAATCAAAATCAAAATCAAAATTTAAATCAAAATCAAGATCAAAATCAAAATTAAAATCAAAATCAAAATCAAAATCAAAATCAAAATCAAAATCAAAATCAAAATCAAAATCAAAATCAAAATCAAAATCAAAATCAAAATCAAAATCAAAATCAAAATCAAAATCAAAATCAAAATCAAAATCAAAATCAAAATCAAAATAAAAATAAAAATCAAAATCAAAATCAAAATCAAAATCAAAATCAAAATCAAAATCAAAATCAAAATCAAGATCAAGATCAAGATCAAAATCAATCATTATTTATTCATTTAGGTAACACAATGTTCAATTATGAACGTCAAATAGAAATACATATTAAATGCTAAGTGCTCCTAATTTACTGTTAACATGGCTCAGAGGGCATACATTTTATTTTATTTTAACACTAGTGTAGTTTATTGTAAAATTAGTGGAAACACACTTCTGAAAATATGTTATAGAAAGGATTTAGGATATTCACGTGTGAAAACGACATAAGACGGTAACCAGATCCATGCAACTTCCTCACAATCGAGTAGCCCGCTATATCGCAGCACACAACTTACGATGGGACTCGTTTTACCAAAGAAGTCGCATGGGTCCGCCGTTCTGTCTAAAGTCCAACTTTTATCTGTGAATCTTGCCAATGCCACTTATCCGCGAATAATGTAAACACATAATTATGTAGGAATAACGAAAATAATAATAATAGCAAATAATTAACATTAAATATCAACCATATTCACAGCAAGGAGTTGCTAAAAAGGTCTACCTAGTCATTTTAAGGATAACACCGGCCGATACTTCAATAGGTTCATAGTAACTTGAACAATTGATACGTGCATCGATTGACAAACATTATGAGTAACATAATTCTTAGATCATTCACAACATGTGATATATCGATCACATGTTGATATATCGATCTTCGTATTTAAAGCACAAAAGGGAGTTGATTTAAGAGGAAGTGTTATTGTAAATTTAGAGGCCCTGGACCGATCAGGTTGGTTGTTAGAGGATGCCCTCTGCCCCACTTGGGGAACGTAGGCCTTTAAGTAAGTCAAGTAATTGTGTATGTTAAAGCGACAGGTTTGGGTCATATAATTTATATTAAAACGATTGCCAGGTCCTGACGTTCATGGATCCCCTGGATCTGACCTAACCTATTAAGGGATCCGAAGAGCTGACTATATGTCATTGTGTGTGACTTTTTGTCTGTTTGCGTATTTGACGTACGATGATGGAAGACATTGTGAGAAACTAACACATGTAAAACAAAAAAAGTTGAGGGTATGTGTCAGGCACATAAGGCTATTATATATATATAGCTATAAACGTATATGTACACACATGTATATATAGCTATAGGATCACCTTCTTTCCCTTATAATATCAATGACTGCTATGACGTAATAACGCATCGAATATAGATTTTTTTTTGTAGACAGGTCTTATATATTTCCGGTGTTAACATTATCCCAAACACATGCATCACTTACAAAAAATGAGAAATTTCGTGTTTTAATTAAAAAACATATTTTATCTTTTATTTCCGCAATGTTTAAGTAATTTGCGCAATCATTTAATTAAAATAATATTAAAATTGTGCTACTGATTGAAAGATTACCAGTGTAGACAGGAAAATGCATTTTGTATAAATACCTATAAATAGACTCAGCCAATATGTAATATTTTTTGTAAATTATAATATACCTATGTATAATTTTCACAAAATTAAAAAAAGATACAAAAAAATTCAATAACGTACTAATAATTTGTAATGTATTGTTGTAATTTTAACGAAATAATATTGTTTGTTAACGTAATAATATTGTGGTATCTTAATTCCTGAAGGTAAAGAAAATGATCAAAATCCGAGGGTTTAAAAAAAAAAAAACTAAATCAAAATCATTTATTCATATAGATAACACTTATAAACGTCAAAACAAAGACGTTAAAACATCTTACATCAAAATCTTTTTATTCACCTCTAATATATACGTATAAATGTAAAAATACTATTAATTACTATTAATTTCGAGTATAGACAATAAAGTATTCTAGAATCGTGCACCCACAATAATAATAAATAACAGTATCGCCTTTAAGATTCAACGATCCATATTTATATGGACTTTTTGTTATGTCGAAACAAGTGAGTAAGCGTATTCGCTGAATATAATCTTGGTTAGTCACACACTGGTGAACTGTTTAGCAGTGTTCTAGGTCAAGTTTCAAGCAAATTAATTATACGAATAAAACATAGACACTAATTATGAAATGTCAGCTAAACACAGTAACGTATGTACACAACATGGTAACCATGGTAACAAATACGATATTCATCTTTTGACCACATTGAATAATATGACCGTTAGAAATAAAACAACTCCATCTGTGGCGCGCATTACGCATTAAAAAGTATAGATCCATGTCTATGCCTATTGCCTATGTCATAAGTCACCTTGATTTTTTTTCTATACTTATTCAGCCAGTAAAAAGGGAATATAAATAAGGCTACGTTTAAAAAAATAAGATATAATATGAATTGCATTTTTGTTTAACATTTAATTATATAAACATTTTATGTAATCTGATTCAGAGTTTAGGCATTCTTTTGCAATATTTCGTATCAGCAAAAAAGCAACGACTAGGAACTAATATTTTACTAACAATTAAGTAAGGCAAGTAGCTTTCGGTAAAACTAATGTTTCACCCGCCGTGTGTGTTAACCACTAAACCACGAAGAAAGTTTGGACCCAGGGTTATATCAGCAGCAGTAGTACTCGCAGTAATAGAGCGAAGTGGTAGTTTTTAACATATCTATTTAAATATTCTATAAATATAAATATTAGTATCAGAAATTATTCATCTTAATACCATCAACATTTAGCTTCTTATTACTTTAAACTTTTCAATAGCTGCTGCTGGATCTTGGAACTTATCCTAAGGTATGGTAAGCTTCAGGGCGAAACAAAGAAAATGTTCTGGATTTTGACATGCGAGAGTCTTACTTAACGTTAAGTCTCATAACGTCAAATTGACAGTCGAGATTTAGTGCTAAGCTAAGTACCCAATGCCAATAATTTATTGAATTTACCTACAGAAGCCGCTAATTATGACTCTCCCATGCACACAAAGTTCCAGATATTTTTTTTATACCGAATACATTCAGACTAAATAAACCGGTTAAGGATACAGTTGCAAATGATGGTAAATAAAAGTCCATGTGATTTATGTAACAATTATCGAATTCATTAAATCAATCTAAAAACTAAAAACAAAAAATCTCTCACCAGGATAACTTTATTAATTTTTTAATTTCTTAACAAACCAAAGTGATAAATCGGACACATGCAACAGATAATAAATCTTGGGAACATTTAAATTGAATCTATTGCGAATTTTGGGAACGTTTAAGATAAAATGTTTTCTGTAATTTTCTTGTCTACAATATCGATTTTAAAAGTATTTTCGACTTAAATATAAGCTATGATCGAACCATAGACATGGGAGTTATGTCTCAGATTATACTTTTCCTATATAGTATTCGATAGAGTATACTTTTCCGTCGCCATTTTGTGTATTATATCGAGCTTGCAAGTACAAATGCATTTCTCTATGTGCTTCTAGTATAGAAAAGGTCATTGCCTCTGGCCACGGCTTACCTGAGACAGGTTGGCTTAAAGGTCTCGTTAACAGGCCATAAAATTACTAAAAAAAAAAAACCCTGAGACAGGTAATGTAACATAAAATTTCCGATGCCCGACCAGTTACGATAACCTATAAATTTATTTACAAAAATCGTTTTAAATGTTTACCCAGACGTTTAATCTTTAAAATAGTATCTGATCTCATTAATATAAAAAATACCCTTTTTTCAAAGTTATACGTAATTCGTAGAAGCATAGCAAAAATATGATGTGTGTCATATATTTTTATTCGATTTCAATAATAATTATATCGTTCAATTATTCAATGTCCATTCGCTACAGACGTCATTTTAGTAGTCACGTTTCTAAGACAAATTAGAACAGATAGTCGATTTAATGTGTCATTTTTGGAATAATGGTTCGAGTTTTCAAATTAGCACGATAAGAATTTTATTACAAATTTAATTTGGAATGAGTAAGCTGAAACGCTCTAGAATTAAATCAATAAAGTAAAACGGCTATAAAGAACTTGTCTAGACTGGATTCTCGCCTGAAGAGTCTGTGTAGGATATATATATCTATGTGTATTTTAGTATTCTTTATCGTTTTAATGTGAACATTGGTCCAATAAAACATTTTTAAGACAGTTGTTAGAAGTACTCATCCAAATTTCACTGTAATCGAATTCTCTAACATAGCAAAGGGTAAGCAAAGGTATTATGTAAAAACGTAGAGTACATTTTAAGATTGTGGTTTTTTCGATTAAATAATTGTCTTAGGTTGAAAAAAAAGGGTGCGTGTACTTATGTACGCGCGTTAGAAGTTATACTTCTTTGGCATTATTAAAAATAGTTTTTGATTGCATGCAAATAATTAATTACAATTAAATAATCAAAGACTGGAAAAGGAGTCATTATAGTCAATAAAGTTCAGTTTACATTTGAAAAATTAATTAAATATTTTTTTAATTTTTCAATTTTATTCTCTTACATTAAGTGTAACATAAATTCTATTATTATTTGAATGTTGTTTTTAAATTATGTCCAATGCCGTAGCATCTTCCGTGGGCAACTTCATTCTGTTAATTTTGTGTCACGGTGCGCGCGCATCGTAAAATTTCACTCTCATCAATTTTTTATAACGCGCCTAAAGAAGTATAACTTAAAAAAATGCTTTTGAAAGCGTTCTGTTTACTCACAGTGCAGCCCTTAATTTGTGAGACACGTAGATGGTTGCGTTAAACAGTTTTTTAAACATTGAGCAAATATAACAGGTAGGTTGTGAAATGTGTGATTTGTGTCACTATTCGAAATACATTATGCAAGTGGCTTACTCTTTTTTCTTTGGTGAATGCGAAGATTTCCGGGTATCCTATTTAAATCTTAGGAAATCAATATTAACAATAACTTATATCAGCTGTAGTTGCATAAGTTAGTAGTTTGACGGGTCATTGGTCTAGTGGTTAGTGCCCCTGACTGCGAATCCATGGGTCCCGGGTTCGATCCCCGGCTGAGACAAACATGATGTGATGAGCATATGGTGTTGTGCTTAGGTCTTGGGGTTTAAATATGTATTTATATGTGTATCTATATATAATATGTATGTATATCCGTTGCCTAGTACCCGTAACACAAGCTTCACCAGCTTAGCATGAGACTAGGTCAATTGGTGTGAATTGTCCAATCAAAAAAAAAATATACATAATTAAAACTAAATTAGTTATAAATACGTAGACCGTAGCCTTATCATAAATCACGTCAGAATTAGCACGAAGGACTCGTATTAGTTGTGTCGAAATGTATACATTTGTAACGCAATGTTGGAAGTTGAACATTCCCAATTTCCCGTTTTCCTTATCGAGATTTAATAAGCCGTTATAGTCCCCGATCGCTTTTGAGGTTTTTGTAACTTAGAAGTGAAATTAATGGAGTATATATATAGTACTCAAAATATCTAATTTTTACAGCCGTCAGCTGTTTCCATACTATATGAACTCTGATATCAGCAAAATTACTTATACCATATATATAAATATCTACTTATTTACAATTATTCTTATTTTTAACTTTTAATTTAATTTTATATATTATACACCGTTACACACGATTTACTCACACTTCTAACTTTAATATTATTATTAATATTTTCCTACTTGGTATTATTATTATTTATTTTATTTTATTAGAGGCGCAAACTAGCGGCTGTGGTCTCTGGCAGAATGACCAGCGCTGTGGAACTTTTTGCTCCTCAGCATAATGCTGAGCCAGGGCCAATTACAACCACAGTACACACACATTGCACACTGGAAGCGAACCGAATGGCAAAAGAATTTTTTTTAATTTTTAATTTTTAATGTTTTTGATCCCTTTTTTTTTATTTTTTCTTTAAGTATTGTTATTTTGTGTGTTTATGTGTGTGTGTTTTTGTTTGTAATAAATGTTATGTCTATGTCTACCAAAATACAGGACTTCAAATCATATTTTAAGTTTAGTTTCCTTAGTGAAGAATGTTTTGTGGAGCCTTTCTTACCTGCCTCTATGTTAGTTCTACTCATGAGTTAGGTATGTATGTTATTTGGACTGACCTTCCGCACTTAGACGCTCATTTAGTCCATTGTACGTTAAGTCCTGGCTAATTAAGCCAGCCTCCTTCCAGAAGCTCAAAACTTTCTGGGGCGCTTCGAGACTTCACGGACCTTACTGCTCCGAGGATTCGTTCGTTGGGAAGCCACAGCCACACCCAGGAATTCGTGAGTGACTGATACCTATGCGCTGAAACTTACTTCGTTGCATAAACATGGAATCAGCAGCTTTCAATCTCTTATAACCGTAGCCAAGACAAATGAATATAAAAAAGTTTTTAAAAATTAAATAAAAAAATGGTTCTGAGGCTTTCTTGATACAACAAGAATAAGACGCCTAAAGAGAACTAAACCTTTTGAGTTAATAAACCTGATGTAGTGAATATAAGTGCAAGTGCGGTATCTCGGGCACACGAACATAGTGTCAAATCATTATAGAACACTAAGACTGTTAATTAACATTAGGTACCTTAGTTTAAGCTATTCACTAGTATTGTAGAAAATGAAGTCAACATAATATTACTTATTAGCCATAATTGTTCTACAGGCTAGATTGTAATTCATGTAAAGTCGCTCTTTTGTGAAATTTATTGTAGGAAATAATTGGCTTATGTTCCATTATAATGTTAATGTTCATCTGTGATTCGGATTTGTCAAGGCGATTATTCGAATCAAGATGTCATGGCCGTACCATTATTGACATTTTCACGGTAATGAAAGTGAGTTAAATGTCATCAGTTTTATGTCATTCATGGTTCAAGTCTTATAATTTCCTCATTTATTGGCCGATAACGAATTTCAATAATGAGGTCATGTAAGAACAGGAAATAATTAATTCGTCCAAGTAATTGATAGTAATTAATTTATACACTGATATTTCGTTGATATTTGCACGACATTTATATCTAGGTATTTTAATCTTGATGAAGGCCTATACTTTGTTACGATACAAATTTGAAAGATTATTTGTTTTTATTCTTATTATGCTGAGGCAACCGAAATTGATACAACAAGACGCCTAATGGGTACATTTTGAGTTTCTAAAACTAGTGCAGTGTATAATAAGTGCAAGTGCGCTATCTCGGACACACGAACAAAGTATCAAAACATTATAAAATACTAGGACTGCTAATAAACATTACCTTAGTTTAAGCTATTCACTAGTATTGTAGAAAATTAAGTCAACAAAATATTACTCAAAACATAGAACACTAAGACTGATAATCAATATTACCTTAGTTTAAGATATTCACTAGTATTTTAGAAAATTAAGTTAGCATAATATTACTCAAAACATTATGTAACACTAGGACTGATAAAGAACATTACCTTAGTTTAAGCTTCACTAGTATTTTAGAAAATTAAGTCATCATATTTTTACTTATTAGCCATAATTATTGTACAGACTAGATTTATGAACATGAACTCTCCTTTGTGAACTTTATTGTAAAAAAAATAATAATTGTCATTATGTGAAAATATCCAAATCTAATCGAAACAGATAAAACTTTAAAAACTATAGTCAATTATCGGATTAGATGTTGGCTCTAACGATTAAAAAATAATATCTAATCAACAGGAACCTGACTAGTGACTACATTTAGTTACGAAACAACATTGCTAATGCCTCATTTGGCAATTCAAATAGCAATTGCAAATATCTTAGAAATTTGTTAACGGATCAATAAGATTTGGCAGGTTATATTTTTTAATAACGTAGGTTTTGTTGCTGCTTTTTTTCAGTTTGTACACTGCTTCTTGTAATTACTTTGTATAATGAAATTTCATTAAATCTTTCGTTTGATATATTTTTTTACGTAAATGAAGAAATTCCTCCTGGGTCAGTAGGTACTCTGTAACTCACAATAGCGGTTCCCACTCCAGTATTGCGTTTTTATATCGCGCGACATTAGGTTACATAAGTGCTACGGATATTGAACGAAATATACCCCTAATTGGGTAAAAAAACGTTGGGATCTTTGAGAATTGCAGAGTACCGGCGCTTGACAAGATTATTCTAATGCCAACTCCTTTATTTCCTTAGGTCATTGTAGTACATTGACGTACCTACAATATAATAATTTCTAAATAACCCCATAAATTTACGCAAGCATTGACCACGCTTTTGTAATTTACTGGAAGATAAATTATTTTCGAATAATTAATAATACTTTAGCACAAAAAGGTATTAAGAATTTATTATTACAGTTTATTACGTTTAAGGTGCTTATAATAATTATTTGAGAGAATGTGATTAAATAATTTCGAAAATATTCAAAGACAACGAACATTTCAAACAAAAAAGTGGCTAAGCATTCGTTCATTAACCCTGACATCCAGCTGAAACAGATGGATTTCTTTATGTTAAAAGCAACGAAAGAAAATGTATCAAAGAAACAGAACCTAAATTATCATTCATGGATTCTGCCTATAAAGAAGCGTCACAGACTGTTGAATCGGATTCTCCATGCTTACTAGCAAAGCATTGAAACATAGCAACGTAATAAATTGTTTACTTAAATCTGCATCGTATGACGAAGAGAAAAAGAGAGTATATTCAAGGCCGTTTGCAAGATAGAAGCAAGTTTTGCCATCGCCCCTGGCCCTGTTACTGCTTGTGAAAGTGTAATGTTCGAGCAAGATCCATTCTGGGTGTGACTCGTTTCACCTAACCGCGGAATGCCGCAGCTTCTAAGTGTGTGCAACTGCAATGTCGAGAATATATTGATTATCTACTTGTGTACGTTTGTGATCGTCATACATCGACTTTTGGTGTAGCTGTAAAGCTAGAAGTTAGAAAGAATATTATTAATATCTTCATTTAGAATTATCCTTAAGACTAGAAGATTTATCCTCAAGCATGCCTTCGGTTACAACAACAAAATATAAACAAAGAAATCTTAATTAGAATTTACAAACGTTTTAACCGGATTAAAGTTATGTATTATTATAAATTTACAATTATTTAACATAATTTTAAATTTATCCGACGTTTTGCGTGCTTTACAGCGTGCGTGGTCACGGTGACTGAAGACAAAAGGTGTTGGATGTCAAAAAGTATCACAGCTGTAGAGAAAGTTGCATTATCTGTATTTATTTCCCCGGGGTTGGTATCGACTAAAAGATGGAGGGTTTTGGCAAAAATGGCTCACGGTGTCCTCAATTTTCGCGGATTGTTTTTCTTGAGATTTTAATTTGGATATTATTGGATCCCAGGTGTTTGACAATTTTAGACCGTCTTCTCTTCTCTTTATAATAATACATAACTTTAATCCGGTTAAAAAGTTTTTTCTTTAAACGTGTAAAAGTTATGTCAATAAAAGACAATACTTTTTACAAACGTTTTAATAGACATTATGTTTCGATACGACCCGATTGGGGTGAGGAAAGAATATCTTTATACAACACAATATGTATTTAATCCATACCATACCATCAAAAATTTAAGTTTCTTTAGCGCACATATGTTCGAACCGAAGTCTTAATATTATACCTAAAGTAACTACGAATTAATGGTACGAACTTATAAATGTTTACAAATAAAAACAATTCAATTCATTTTATTTATTAAGTACATTTGTCTTGACTGACTGTTATGTTTCAACCAGGATCCATTAATACTATAAAGTTGAAAAACCAGGATCCATCAATACCACTTGGTATTTAATTCTTTTACGAAATTATATGTATCAATTACTTGTGTTTTTTTACTTAATTATAATAATGTTCATCAATCAGTCCACATATATAAAATAAATTAAACTTATTCTTGCCAATAAATCTATAACGTGTACCGGAATCTTCTAAGATATAATATATGAAGTAACTATGTACATACATGAGCTTGTCATTATCCAGCAATGCCTTAATTATGCAGCTGACCAATCATAGTGAGTTATTTAATATCTCGTTTAAGAACCAGGAAATATTATGCACGGGTTTTCCATTAAACGCAAAATTGCAAAGGTGGTGCGGAAAAAGGACACCAAATTGATACAGCTCTCTTAGCTTAGTCATATAAAAATTGAAATACCTATGTCTCATAAATAATATATACTTGTATATCCTAAAATATTGTATAAATAGAAGTGTAAATGATATAGGAGTCATAAAGACTACTTTATAATTAGGGAGCGTTTAAGTATTACGTAACGCAATTTTTGGAGATTATTGACACCCCCCCCCCCATGTAAGTTGTTACTCGTCGTCTCGTTTTCAGTACCCAAGTACAGTTAAACGTTTACGTAATACTTGAACGCTCCCAAAGGTGTTTATAAAGAATTACTATATAGGGTCTAGGGGATTCCAATACGTAGTTAAAGTACATACCTACATATATGGAAATAAGCTCTTTTAAATTTTGCTATTTCTCAACGAAACCTTTTTTTTAGAATCGCTTTTTGTTTCCACAGTGAAGAGATTTGACGAGTTCGACCTACCACAGTGTGGTGTGTATTAACGTGTGTTAACGTATATTTAACAATATTGTTACATGTTGCTGCCCCACTGGATAAGTGTTGGGTAAAGATTATAAACTCTCTAATAGGGGCTGTTCAAGTGTTACGTAAGCATTATGGGGGTGAGGATGGGGGGCTTGTGTCTTTAATTTTCTTATTTGGTGAACAGTAATTATTATTATTATTTACACATATTATCCACACATTGTTTATGCTTGAAAACGAAATTCATTTTCGAGGATTCCTACAAAAAGTTAATACGTTTATGTACAATTATTTTTGAGAGCTTTGCTTACTTTTGCTGACAAGTGTAGGGGGGGTAAATTGCAGTAAATCTGCTTACGTAATACTTGAACGGCCCCATACACAACCATGGTTTAACCATTTGAATACTTACACATGTTGCTATAAAAGAACATAGAGGCTTTAGGCAACAAATAAAAAACGAAAGTACACAAGCGGCCTTGTAAAACCAATCTTTGAAAGGATTTACACAATCGTGTTAAACAATGGACGTGTAAAATCCATTATGGTACCAGTTAACCGCAAATACTGATAATTATAGAGGGACTGAGTGTTTTAAAATTGTTGGGATCTGTCTTAAAACGTAGCTAATACCCGTGCTATAACATTCGCACGGACTATTCGCAAAGTACCCTTATCTAAATGGACGCGGACGGAGTGAGAAAAGTAACAAGTAAATATACAAATAGTAGTTTCTATACTGTTATTTCAACTTTATATAGATAACTGATATTCTGAATTTACGAGTCTCTATATAATTTTATACAAGAAATAGTTTGGAGGCTCAGGAGGCTCATCTGATATTAAGTGATACCGATAGACACTCTCAATACCAGAGAGTTTCAAATGCGTTGCCGGCCTTTTAAGATTTGGTACGCTCTTTTCTTGAATAACCCAAAGTCGTATTGGTTCGTAAATACCTTAACGGGCAGCTGGCCAGATAGCGATGGTGCGCGGCAAAAAAAAACGCTCAGTTGTGGAACGCCGGATGATGAGTTGATTTTAATAGAATAGAATTCATATTCTGCCTCGACGTCTAATGATGATATTCACCTGAAGGTATTAATCCGAATAACTCCATGTTAAATGCTGTAGATGCAAAGAGAACAACAATAGTGTATTCACCATAAAATGGTAAGAAAATCAACAGGCATTAAAAGCTTATATGTAAGACAAGAGGGATCACATTTTGAGCATTTATTTAATTAATTTAAAAAAAATACCCACTTAATTAACTAAGGCAGTTTCATGTATGTTTTTAATTTGATTAAAATGATTAATTTCACGCTGTTCATTTCTTTTAAAATACTATGTTGCTTAAGAAGAGTTATTAGTTTATGGACATTCTTTCGATTGGCATTATAAAAGTAGGGGTGTTTTTTTACATCTAAGTCGGTCGATTCCCATACGAGGCAAGTAATTTTTAGAAAATCTTTGAATGCAGAATTACTTACTTAAAAAAATAACATAAAGTCTTCTTTCTGTAAAATACTCTTGGGACCTGGGACCTTTGGGACGCCCTGTATTATCGCCTTTAAATAACTCAGTAATTAGAACTTCATAACTGATTCATAAAGCGATTATACTAAAGCATAAAATCTTTTATGCCTAGAAGCATAATTCTCTGAGATCTCAATATTATTATTGACATTGGCACTTAACTTGGCCAGATTTTGCGAGGGAAAATGTGCGCATGCTTTTGGATGAAACTAAACTATTTCAGTGCATCTAAAGACTATGAATTTGAATTATACCTAATAAACAAAAGAGGTATAATACTGGCAAGAAAATCTTTTTTTACGTCTTTTGCTAGTAAAAGTGCCCGAGGTGTTTTTCACGCACACTCTTATTTAATCTTCGCCGAAAATATTTTATAGTATGCGCTTTATAAATGAGTTATTCTTATGAGTGATCGTTTAAAGGCTGTTTAATTTTTAGTGGTAAGTAGTAATAGTAAAGAAAATAAAATGTGTATTCGTATTTTATACTACTGAATAAATCTCCTAGTGCTAATAATATAAAAGATTTTTAATTAAAAATGCAATTGCACGTTATGACTTACCAATTATAATTGTTTCACTTATATAATATATATATTATATAAACGTACACCACATTATATATAATACATTTTCTACAGTATAAGTTATCTATCTATTTACAAGAACATACAAGAAATAACTATTACTACACTTCTAACTACAAATTTTAGTTTTTACAAGTTAACATACATATTTGCCTATGTTCTCTCCTTATCACTCTCATGTCAATTTCAAAACATAAACGTACTAAAACAGTTAACCTGCCTTTTTGCAGTATTAACCTTAAATTGTTATGATGACAATAAGTACGTTCTATGTTAGTGAAAGTTACGAGACACGGTTTTGAGAGAAAATGCTAGTACAGTGAAGCGAATCTGTTGAATAGTGAAAGCACAAGGGGACCGAAGGAGGTCAACAAAAAAATATGTTCAAGGTAATACACTTTTGAAAAACGAAATAATTGTGTCGCGAGACTGTGTTTTACCCATCAAATTCACAATTAATTTTCTTAAGAAAAGAAACTCTGAAATATATTTTCGACACGAGGCAGACACATAAATTTTTAAACTTCGAAAACATTAAACTGTTCCAAATTTGAAATATTGTTGAATTATAGTAAATCTTGTTGCAATGATTAGTTCGATCATATTAAGATTTCGTTTTCATTTGAGTGTAAATATTATACCGATGTTTCGCAAAAAGTTAACCTCGAAATCATTTCGTAATATCTAATTCCATTAAAATAATATTCTTTGTACTGATAATGAAACCATCAACTCGATTTTAATTTAATAATCGTTATCATAAAAATGATTATAGTTATTCAACAACATTATGTTTCGATAATTTCACATTTTAACAAAGAATTAGGAGTATTTAAAAAATTTACAACAACTTTGATGGAGCGAATAGTTCTAAGATGTCTGGACGATAAAGGATATTTTTATAATACGCTTTACAAGTTCATTTGAAATTATGAAACGTACAAATAAAAATAATTTATCGATTAATCAATCAACAACTATCGTGATAATTTAAAATTGGCCTTCAATTATTATATCGGAAGCACAAGGAATTTATTGTTTTATTAGATATTACAAAATAAATTGAATCAACAACTGTACTTATGTGTAGTATCGGACGATGATCCTTATCCAAAAACATTTATATAATCACTAAAACTTGTAAGTTCATTGCACTTAATTGCAATGCACTTCTCAACCTTCAAAATACTTCCCAAAATAAATGGTCACATGAAAATTATGCTTTTTAATTGACATTTTAAAATGAGAACATTTATATTACCGTGATTTAAAATTGCAATGTATGAGAACTTTACTGAGACAGTTATTCTAGGCCAAGAGATGGCGCTAGCACGCATGATAACTTTTTATTGATAACTAGCTGACCCGGCAAACGTTGTATATTATTAATTTTTTTAGCTCAATAAAAATAACCATCTACTATAATTAAAAATAGGGCTTGATCATATAGGCGTGAAAATTAGGGGTTGTATCTATTGTTGTATGCTGTATCAAAAAAAAATCTAAAGAATAAAAAAAATTTTTGGGGTGGACACCCCTTATCACTTAGGAAAAGATAGATAGTAGCCGATTCTCAGACCTACTGAATATGCTTATAAAATTTGATAAAAATCGGTCAAGCCGTTTCGGAGGAGTATGGTAACTAACATTGTGATACGAGAATTTTATATACAAGATAATCATGAACTTTTAGTATGCTGACAATTTACGGATATCCATTAGGCACAGATCACATTTAGCTTTCTTCTGTCATCGATGAGCATTTTGTACTAACATTTGTGAGTGTTGCTACTAATTAGAACGCTTTTTTTAAACATAAGGTCATACACGATTTTGGATATAATTTTTGTCATATCACATTATTATTGAGGTATTAGTACAACGTATAATAAGTAATAATCAGATTCCCACTGTGTAGAAAAGTCGGGATGGTTTAATGGTTAACGTGTCAAGATCGTTAAAATTTTTTTTTTAATAGGATCGAAAGTGTTAGAATTTATAAACAATGAATAAAGATGTTTTTATTCACAATTTTTTTAGTAATAAGTTTTGAAGGATGTGCCTATGTGCCTAGTTCTTTCGTAGAGCTACTTAGGCTGTTCGATAGCTAAAAATATTGACTTCCTGTTCCAACATTGGTACACCAATAAACCTTTAAATAAAAGCCCTAAGTAGTTATATAGAAAGAACTTGTTTTTAGTGTAAGAATCGCTTTGATACACGGTTTTTTACAGTGTAATAATTAAAATCTAAAACGGCAAATAAAAATATTGCTCTTGGGTGCTTGGTGTGTAATTTATATTCAAAATTATTGTAGGAAAATAAAAGACAATATTTTTTCATCTTCTTAAATATTGCCAATATTAATTTTGTGTTTTGATTTATACCTTTTTTTACAGCCGGATAAACATGGATCTGGAGTTTCGAAATCTGACTTACACGGTGCGAAGTCGCATCATAAAAGGTAAGATTTTTAATAATGAATACAGATGTTTTCCTTTGACTGAGGTCGCGAGTTTCGGAAACTTGCCTGATCTAAGCACGCATAGAGAATACTGGCAATGCACTTCACACATCTGGTATTGTGTCTACGAGGATACACTCGTATCAGACACACGCACATATCAGTAACCTTACTCAATAATTCTATTGTTTATTCTTTTTTATTTTTCTATAGTTTTCAGTTGGTTTAGTATCGTTACAAAATTAAATTTAATTTAATTCAAGTAAAAACTTGGATTCTGAAACTGTACCCGATGACCAACTCATGTCATTAAAGCGAAAACACAAATCAATAATTTGAGTATTTTTTTTATGATACAGAGAGAACATAAATTCTGTGAGCGACATCTAGCTATAATCTTTATTTGAGTAAAATGTCATGTTAACAAAAATTTTAAAAGGTCACTTTTTTGAAGTATCTTAATTGATCGGCATAAACAATAATATAACAGATTCCCGAAGAACAAATAATATACATTAAATTACAATAATCGTTGTTTGAAATGCAAAAATCTAACGCATAAAAAAATTATCAATATCGGAACTATGATAAAACTAAATCAACATCTTATCAATAATATTATGAAAGTTACGTGTGGCCTTTAAATGAAGGCTAAATATTCCTACTAATTATATGATTAATAAATTAATATGATAACTGCCAACGTTAATAAAAAATGTCATTGTAATCTGACACGACTTCGCAATTTCAGTGCTGCCAGCTAAAAAAGTGTATTGAAATTCAGTACGTTTAAATAAGACAGTCTATCTGTTATCTTCTCAAATCATCTCAAGAACAGCTACTGCAGTACCAATCGACGTAAACGACTACTCGATACTAGAGGTCGCAAAAGCAAAAAATAACAACTTAAAATACAAAAATAAAAATCAAAATGGAAGAGGTAATGGCAGCACTTCGAAAAATTCAAAATGACTTAGATGAACAAAAAACCACTATTACAAAAAGCGCAGATGAAGTGACGGAGAAAGTAACAAAAAATATAAACAAAATATTAGACCAAAAATTAAAAACTTTGGAAAGAAATCAGGAAAAACTCGAGGAAAAAATAGAAAACCAAGAACACAGGTTAAATCAGTTGGAGAGACAAACAAGGCAAAGAAACGTTGTTTTCTTTGGTATGGAGGAAAATGAACGTTCTTATTCACATCTAGAAAACAATGTAATTGATTTTCTGAATAATTATTTTTCTTTAAATATAAACTGCCATGACATAGAAGCTGCTAGAAGAATAGGGAAAAAAGGCGACAAGTCCCGTCCGATCGCGGTCACATTCGCCACTCTAGGTCACAAGATAAAGGTAATGCAACAAAAGAAAGCTCTGAATGATACCAGCTACTATTTAAAAGATGATTACCCATATCATGTCCTAGAGAAAAGGAAGATTCTTCAGGAACAAGTCAAAATAGAGCAGGAAAAAGGGAACAAAGCTACCATAAAATACGATAAGCTGGTAGTAATTAAACCTAATAAAACAGATGCCGACCACACGGACAACAGAAAAAGGCACCTTTCTATCTCTCCACAACAGAGGAAAAATGCCGAGAAAAATACTCTATGCACCAGTACACAAACAGCTAAGAAAAATAAAACCGTTCAAAGTCGCACAACACCTCAACGATCCTCCAGCATCTCAGAAGGAGTTATTAAGCCAGGAATGCTTAACTTTTTAGTAAACAAGAAAGACATGCAGAGCGACGAAGGAAGTAAAAGAAACAGCAACAACATATAGCAACTAACAACGCCTCTCTCAGTGTACAAACACAACATAGATAAACTTAACAAAAATGAATCATCACATCTTCCAAGACGGCCGGTCACCGAGGAAGATTACGACCAAAACCTTCCAGCAACACCATTAAAAACCAACTCATCAACCGAAGAAAACAATCTAATTAACCAGCTCTTGCAGAGGGCGACCTTTCGCACGCTGGGAAGAAGATATTAAAAAAATAGCTGGCCCCAAATGGCAGCACATAGCGCAAAATAGAGAAAACTGGCAAAAGCTGGAAGAGGCCTTCACCTGAAGAGGGGTTCCTATACAATAATTAGAATATCAAAAACTGTAAATAATAATACTTAGCATGATAGAAATATAGTCATAATATTTATTCATTTACTAATAGATTTTGTTAAGTTTTGCAAAGGTTTAGAAAACCACATAAAGAAATGTACCTTATTAATTAACTATATTGGGAAATAAAAGGCTTTTTATTTATTTTTATTTTATTTATTTATCTGTTATCTATCACGAAGCGTGGCAAATCACGTTGTAGAAATAAAGGCATATTATTAGATTTTTTTACAGAATTAATTTAAATGGAAACACTAAGAATTTATTAACTAGTTGTAACCTTCCTATGTACCTATTGGTGAAATTTTAATCTATCACAAACGTGTAAAGAAATCATAAAATTTGGTCTAATCTGTTATGCCGCATTTACATTCAGCCGTAGTGAGCAGGGAAGTGGGCAGAGAAGTGGGCAGGACTTTTTTACACCCGTCCTGCCCACTTCCCTGCTCACTACGGCTGAATGTAAAACTGGTATTATTGTTTCGTTCAATTTAGTTTTACCTGACTTTTGTGATAGAGTTGTTTATGGTAGTAAATAATCAACTATAGAAATAAAGAGGAATAATATTTGACGTTTCCCCGGTCATCGCGTATTATCTCAGGAAAAGTATTTTTACTTACATTTGGTCCTAATGGCATAACGGCGTAAACGTATGTCAAAATTTAACTTAAAAAAGGTCTTAATCGCATCAAAATGTACTAAACGTAAGCTTATTAACGATGCACATCGGTTTTCACGAGATAATATTTGTATTTAATTTTGTAATTATTGATAAGTGCAAAAACCGCATCCCCTTATATTGCACGTTCAAACATTGACAATAACTAAATTGATTATTTTAGGCTACTGTTTCAACAGTAAGTTTCTAAAGCGGAGGTTTCAAACACTTATTAGCTCTTGCAAAAAAAACAGAATACATCTGCAAAAATTCTTAATCTTTCTCTAGATGATCCCGTACAAACAAGCATATTTTTTGTTTTCATAAAAAACTTACTACAGCCTCGAGATTAAATGATCCGTAAAGCAACATCTTGGATTTAAATTTTGCATACAATCACTTCTCGTTTTTATCAATCGCGGTCAATGACACAGACCTGAATCGATCGAAAGAAAAAAATCACTGCAATTCTTTAACACGACCCACTTTCGCGCATATTTTACAGAAACTCGACACTGTTTCAAATTTTTTGTTCTTAAAAGTAGCTGTATTAATGAGGTGTTTAGGTTTTTTTTTGTCTGGGAATTTGTTTGAAGGAAGGATATTTAACTAAATTTGGTTGCTTGAAATGAGAGTGTAAACAAATCCTCGCATTCATTGGGGAAAACGTATTAGTAAATTGTTCAAGGCCACTGCGAGATATATGAAGGTAAAATTGGTTTGATTGCATCTACCTTCTGGTAGAAGTTAAAGTCGTCTAAAACTATCTGTTACCAGAGATGAGAAAAATTATCGATTTTTATATTAATTGATTATCTTCTTCTTCTAATCGAGTTTTGCTGACACTACGATCAATGAAAAAAAACGCGTGGTCACTAAACATAATAAAGTAATGTCACTTGTCAGTCGAAAAATTTAAAGAAGTCAACTTTTCAATTAAACATCGATTTATTTCAAAGAGAGAAACATCGGTTATTTTGTAGTAAATTTCTCCTGAAAAAATCATGTAACAAAATCGTCGAATGTGCATGAATATGGTCACATGACAAAGAGTGAGCGTGTCATAAAAATTACCATAAAAATTAGTTTATCGTTAGTGGGTCACGCTCAAAGTAATTTGTCTCAGCCCCTGTGTCCAACGACATCCGAACCGCCACAATATTCTTTGATTTATGAATGTACTAAACATTGACATAAAACGTAACGGATACAAAAGTAATATTATTTACTATAGTGTAGAAGTTTAGTCTGGGCGCTGTCCCTCGCCAATCGCGCGACATATGAGCACGGCGTTTATAATTTAATAAGTTCCCAATTGTATAGTTGAAAGAAGTTTTATTTAAAAAATGTATGCTTTAACACATAAACATTTCTAAACATGCGGGACACTATTTACACTTTTACGTTTAAATCTGATCTCAATTTCTATTCCAGCCTGATTGAGTATAGAAAATAAAATATGTTTATTATGGAACATAAGATACAGGTATCACTTATTCCATTATATATTATAGAAAATCTATCCATACCATACCAAATTTATCATACTTTTTAATCTGTTGAAACGAGTAACATTGTGTCCGGTGTTATTTATAAAGCTAATTCTATATTTGGGGCAATAACGACTCTTGGCTCTTAAACAAAAAGCAACTCGTGTAATAACATTGTAATGAATTTACTCAAAACCAAAGACAATTGTGTTTGACAAATGTGGAATGCTGTGTCTGTGGCCGTGCAGAGCTGAAATTTATTAAAGAAAAAACAAAGATGACTGTATCAGTAAAACTTTTTTTAATTGTATTGTAATTTGTGCTCGTTTGATACAGTATTTTTATTATTATAAATGTTTTGACTTTTAGATATCCGTCTGGATTGTCTACAAGAGACCTTTTAGATCGTTTGTTTACTTTTTATCACATGTTTTGTGATATTATTTGTGATATTTTACCAATAAAATTAAGTTATTTTTTAAAAATAAAATACAGATTAATTTATATTTTACAAAATTTACCTATTTGACCCAAGACATATTTTAATGCCTTAAAAATCAAACAATTAAAATGAATTAGAATTTATACACACGTAGATCGCCTTTAAAGATTGTATTACGCATTTAATTGTAGTATCTAATGATATAATTATTCTTCGTGCGTAGTTGTTTTATTTTTAAAACGAAAGTACAATAGCAAAACTTTGTTTTGCGTCAGAATTGAGGAGTTACCATAAATTGGCAATAAAAATAATTTCCGTACGTAAGAATCGAATTATCGAAACTTGTCGACGTAAAAACGTTTCCTCGATTTTTTAATAGAAATGGTAATTAAAAACTTATTTCTTTATTACATGTTGTAATTAAGGTATTATTAGTTGACAAGGTTATATAAAAATAGAGACGAAGTAATATAAAAAAGTATTTATTTTAAAAATAACAATCATTTTCAGTATTTACAATTTTTTTAACCGATATATCAATAATACAATTAATAAAAAGAAAATTAAAACAAATAATTACTAGGTACATATTAACATATTACTATATATTATTATTACTTATTTGACGAAGTATAAAATATTACTTATTCAAGTAAGTAATATTTAATTGGCCTACTATTTTCTGAAAGTCTCGCGGGCGTAGCATGCAACCCAAGTGTGCTCCAAGAACTCGGTTTTTTTGTACCTAAGGGAAATGTGCGACGGCGAAGGCCAAGGTTATTTGCGATACCAAGGACTAGAACCAGTCTGTTGCACAGATACCCGATATCAAAGACTTTGCGCCTACTGAATGCTGTCTCCGACACAATTGACATTTTCGCAAAGTGAATTCACAGTAGCGATGTTGTGTATATTATTTGTTTATTATTATATATTTTATTTTATCTCGACATTATCGTTTTGGCATAGTCTAATATATTATTTACGTATTTATAATGAACGTATGAATCAAAGATTTAAGCTACGCAACTTTATCAGTAACGAGAATGAAAACCCCATTTCTTTCGGTGTCCCTCAGGGCTCTGTTTTAGGGCCAACGCTATTCCTGATGTATGTCAATGATATGTGCAATAATAAAATCAATAAAGGAATTATAACTTGTTTTGCCGATGGCATGGAACTAACTTGCCTTGGTGATACATGGGAGGAAACTTATAAAAACGTAGAAGCTGATCTAAAATCAACTCGTACTTAACCAGCAGTCGGCTTACTATTAACCCATCTAAAACTAACTTCATTACTTTTGCTATTCGTGATAAGAGCCAAACACCCCCCCCTTCCGCTAAATAAACACCCTTTGTCGCTACTCCTCTTTTCGAAAACACTCTTCTTAAAGCCACAGCCAGCATTGGAATACTTGACGTTGACATATCGAACGACGTTCAGTTTCGCGGTCACTTGGAGGGAAAGGCTAAATTAGGCTCCAAAAAGTTTGGTGTGCTCAGCAAGGCGAGACAGTACTTCACTCCGGGCCACCGCATACAACTATATAAAGCGCAAATTCGGCCCCACATGGAGTACTGCTCTCACCTCTGGGCGGGGGCTCACCAGTACCAGCTCCTTCCACTTGACCGTATACAACGCAGAGCGGTTCGAATCGTCGACGACCAATCCCTCTCCGAGCGGCTTGATCCTTTGGCGTTGCGTAGAGATGTGGGGTCATTCTGCATCTTCTACTGCATTTACCACGGAAAGTGTTCAGAGGAGTTGTTCGGATTAATACCTGCAGCTGAGTTTCATCATCGGACGTCGAGGCAGAATACGAAATTCCACCCGTATCATCTCGACTTCCGCCGTTCCACAACTGAGCGTTTTTCAAGGCAGTTTTTCCGGCGCACCACCACTATGTGGAACCAGCTGCCGACCGAATATAATTAGTTACGCAATTTGCAAGACTATGTATGCAAGTAATCAATTCAGTAGTCGCTCAGCCTATCTCTATAATACTTTAAATAAAACTCTTGGCTTGCATAATCTTGGCTCGGTACACTAGACTATGACAAAACGGAATCACTGTTGAATCCTACATTATAGGTTTTTCCTTAATCCATCTTTTTCATGTACACTTTCACTTGGATTTGTTTCGCCTTTCACACACACACACACAATTAAACATTCATCTGATGATCACAGTCATCATATATTCATATATTTATTTATTTTCTTTTTTCTTTTATTACAGTACCCACGTTTTAAAACCAATTGTGTTGGTTATTTTGTTGAAACTTTGTTAATTTAAAGAAGAGCGAGGCTTCCCTGTCACAGGTCTCTGACTTACTAGGGAGGCCAATTTTGTTTTTTTTTTGTATGAATAACGTATTTATGGATAATTTACGTATTTCTGTAATAAATAAATAAATAAATTATCACTAAGTTACATAAAAAGGTAACGATTGTAAAATATTTCACGCAGGCTGCAAAAAGAAAATCTGCCATAAAAATAAGAGAATTATTTAGCAACCGTAAATAATTGTACTTCATTAGGTACACATAAATTTAATAAAATAAAATCCTTCATCTATGTATTTTATGACACAAAAAATGCAGTAGAAATGTATGCAGCCAGTGTAAATTATAGTTGTTAAGTTAGGTATAAGTTATTTGAAGCTTAGCTAGTAATTATAATTAGCTAGTAATAATAAATACATCGTAATCGATTGTCTAACGTGATATTATTGTGTGAATTATTATCGTGTTCTCTTAGTTTCACGGAATTATGATAACTCGACTGATATGCCGGCGTTAATTGTAAATTCAAATTGTCATATTTAATAATGTATTTTTGGAAAATACAAATTCTTTCAAACATAATTAATGTTGAATGCCACATTTATGCGATGAATAAGATATTGATGTTTTGTTATTATTATCTGCTTTCCTGCCTTTAAATCCCGGTTGGTATATGAGTTGGTTAGGACAGAAGACCTTGCTACTCAATAATTAAAAAAAATCGCTTCAAGCACCTTTTAAATAAATAAATAATTAACCGATCCAACCTGTTTTCAAAACCTCTTTAATAAACAGATATCTGTTTTCAGTATATCCATAGATAATTTTTTTTTTTTAAAGACAATTCACACCAATTGAACTAGTCCCATGCTTGCTTGTGTTATGGGTACTAGGCAACGGATATACATACATATTATAGATATATAGACATATAAATACATATTTAAACACCCAAGACCTAAGCACAACACCAAATGCTCATCACATCGATGTTCGTCTCAGCCGGGGATCGAACCCGGGACCCATGAATTCGCAGTCAGGGGTACTAACCACTAGACCAATGAGTCGTCAATAATATTAAATCAATCGTCCGCATGTATTATTAATATGTACCTAGGAAATACTAATATGCAAAAATACTGGCTTCAAGGAAACATGAGACTGAATGTTAATTGCACTAATCCATTGTTTAAAAAATTAGTCTGTTAATTTTTTAATTTATTTCGCCTGTCATGGATTTCGCACACGTAGCCTTTAATAAAAGATTTTTGGAACTTATAAATTGACATAGACATAGACATAACATTTATTACAAACAAAAAACACACACATAAACACACAAAATAACAATACTTAAAGAAAACATAAAATAAAATAAATAAAATTAAAAATTAATTAAGAATTCTAAGTCCTTTTATTTTTTATAATTCCTTTGTTATTTTATGACATAATATTAATTTATGAAAAATACGCCATCCATGCTAGCTACAGTGACACATGTCGGCGTTGTTTGTTAATTATCGTATAAAACGGCCGGCGGTGTCGAATTCTACCAAGTTGAGTTCATTTATCATTGGATCTTCTATTGATAAAGAGTACGAACACTGGACTTTGTCTACCTCACATTGATTCAGTTGCCGCGTAGGTCCACATAATTGTATACTTTAATTAATTAAAGAATAATTAAACAAACATACATTTGTAATCAACGCTAATTAACGTTTGAAGATTTTTTATTACATAAGTTCCGTTAGTCTAATTAGCAATTGTATTAAGGTAAAAAGTTTGCTGTTTTATCATTATGTAGTATTTATTGAGATATTTTTTTATTTTCTTTGTTTTATTAATAACTTATAAAATTACTTGCAAGTAACATTCTCATTATATTTTTGTAACGTGTTTATCTTGTATGTTTTGTTTCAATCAATTAAAAAGTCCGACTTTGTTACAAAGGGCAGAACACAACAGAATTTTCCGGCAGTCGTAAGTCATTAACACTGTTATAGGATTGTATTACTCGTATCTCTATATAATTTTTTAGACTTTTTTTACCTACTGCTTAAGAAACAGCTGAAAGCGGCGTTTGTTCTATTCTGGACTTATAATATATATAGAACAACTCTTATTTTATAATACGAACAAAAAAAAAAAAATTAATTTTATTATTATATATAAGTCTTATGACATAAAAATTAAAAGAACTAGGTATTCATAGAAAAAACCTGTCAGTGTGCCTCATGACACGATTTTTCGATTTCAGTATGTTTTATAATATACAGCCACTTGTTAAAAAGGTATTTTTTGATTAAATGTTTTACGTTTTTAATGCCCATAACTGGCTGTTCCTATACTGGTGCTCTTATTAAAATAGATTATAGTGAAATATTTATATGATTTTTTATTATTTTATAAGTTATAAGGGAAACTGAAACTATATAAAGCAATGTGTAAAATTGTGTCCACGTTTAATTATGTCTTCTTATCCTTTTATTTCACAATCAATTTTAAATTAGCGCGTTTCCGATGGAGATAATAAAATTTCATTTATCAATGTCATTTGTATACAACTACCAAATTAATTTAAGAAAACGTTTAAGATAAATATAAACCATACACATAATAAATGCGGATCTCATGTTTTATTTAATATTAAACTGATGTCGATAAATTGAATACATTCCGCTATACATTGTACATACATTTTATATGCTGTTGTATGACATAGTAGTCAGTTTGACAATACCGACTTGTTATTATCACCTATTTATTATTATTATTTTAAATTATTAAATAATTATAATCCCATGTTAAGCTTCTAAAGCTAACAAGTACTGTCATTTTCTTTCAATAAAAAATAAAGCTTTTTGATTAATATTGCAAAAACCTATACGTAATATATCTCTCTGTTATTATAGAATATAGATTATGATTATAGTTGAAGGGACCATTATCTATGATCACAGAGTATAGACTATTCGAAGAAAGATGCACCACAGAATAAAATTTATTAATAATTACTACACTATTGAAACCTTAGGAATGAAAATCGACTTTTTTCCTTTTTTTTTAATGACATTTGTGTATTTGATACCTACTTTAAAATGTAAGAATTTTTACAGCAAATTTCTCGATACAACACAAACACTGTCAAATTATCCTAGGATTAAAAGATATTAATATTTTATCAGTTCACCTTCATATTCGATTCTTTCCGCTAAATTTATCAAATATATTCTAGAACAACTGCGTATATGTTATAGAGACACAGTTACATTATTATTATTTATAAGTCCTAAAACAATCATTAAATCACGAAGTCGATATTTTTCGGTGTAAGAGGGCTCGTTTCGTAAACGTGGCGCTCATGAACACCTGACTTTGATAATTTGACCTTGTTACGGTTTCATGGTCACGGGGTGTATAACCTGAAGTTTAAATTTAGAAGAGTGCATAAGTATTGAATCACATAAAAAACAAAAATATGACTGCAGCCAAGTTCAAAGCTAAAAATAAGTTCTATAAATAAACCGTTGATTTATTTTCATCCGGAGACGATTTGGGAAACCTACAGTCCAAAAAAAATACAGTGTGAAACTCTATATATAACGACACTCAAGAGTTGTCGTTTAATGGAAAAAGAAAATGTTTTTTTAAGACTAGTGTTTGTAATTATATCAAAATCAATTCTTATTTGAACGCTATGCTAACGCTTTTGCTGCACCAGCAAATATGTTGTATTTTTTTACTTATTTTATTTATTCCCATTAAGGGTGGGTGTAATGCTATGTAGAGTGTATATATGTATGGAAGACACGCTAAACCAACCAAAGCCGTGTGATTTCGACGCTTTATGGGTGTCTTTAAATCGACGGACGTTACACGGAGTTTACACTGTATGCAATTTTGATGTAGTACTCTCAATATATTCGGAACAATGCGAACGCGCGGTTTAAAAACTCAACATAAATTTAGTGTTACAAATGAAGATTGAGTGAATTAGTGAGTGTGTGAATGGGTGTGTATGCGCATGTATTTGAGAGTGTAGCTGAAAGTTGTTATGATCGTGAAGTGTCTGTGTTAGTTTTTGAAACCTCAAAATCATACCAAGATATGTAGTAATACCTCTGTAGATTCGAAATCCAATTTGGCTAGTGTAATTTCTATGTGACTTGCGAGTTTATATCTGGATAGTTTAACGATCTTAGAATCCATAGATTTGGAAATTTTATTATAAATGCAAAGGAGCGTTGGCTTTGTGAGTCCATGGAATTTATGATATCTTAAACAGGTCGCTAAGATGTATAGCTTCCTTACTGAGAGGGCTTTTGTTTCTAGGTGGAGTTTGACTGGGGTACCTAAACTGTCTGTGATAGGCAACTTTAAGGATTGCTCTTTGTGCACGTTCCAACTTTATCAATAAAGATTTTCGTTCCTCCCCATGCCGATAGACAGTATGTTAGAATGGACTGACAAAGTGCTAAATAAATTATTCTACTAACTTCGTCCTCCGCTACTCGTTTCAGTCGATTAAAGATAAAAGAAATATAACATAACCTAATTAAACCGAATTTATTTTATCCAGAATGCCAAATTCAATTGTTATCAGCTTTTGTTTATAATATAATATGCGCGTCTAGACAACTGGCAGTGACCTAAATACGAGTGAAACAAGAACAAATATTATCAAATCATTGAACTTGTCACATCAATTTAATTTCTGTGGCTTATCATGGGTCAAATGTAAACCGTATTTGAAACGTCAATTCTAGTTCCAAGATATAATATAATTTGTACTGAGGGTGTATACTAAAGTAGTTGATTGTAGCTTATTATACGGACGCTTTTTTTATTTCTACGTAACGTAGATAATTTTGCTTTGACTTTGGTACCTACTATGTAGACATGGGGATATATTATGCCAAAAATTAATCTGGAATTGTATAGGAATAACACTTTTTGTATCAAGGTTTATAATAATTTACCAAAAACATTCAAATAATTTCCTACTAGAGTTTTTAAAAATCGACTTAATAAGTTATAATATATTTTCAATAATGTGATGATGTAGTGATAAAACTATATAGGAATTGACTATAATGATATGATTGATAATATAATGTAATCAAATCAAAATCATTGAACCTATGTGAATATGTATATACCTAAATGAATAATTTAGGTAACACAATGTACACTTATGAACGTGAAAGAAATACATATTAAATGCTTCTAAGTTTTATTTACTGCCAGTTCTCAAATTAAGGGCGTAGAACGGTAGAGAAGAACTGATAATAAACTCTCCGCCACTCTTTTTAATCGCCAAGTTTTTTGTTTCACACAATGTTTGTAAGGAGCAACCATTACACATGACGTCTTAATTAATTAATAGTTAGTTAATAAAAATAAAATAAATTAAAAACAAAGATATTTTATCCTCTATCAGCTGGAGGTATGGTGAAATAATATGTAACTTCAATGTAAAATTCTACCTTTTAACTATGTTAGACAAATTTGCGAGCCATTAAGTGTGGCAGAATATGTGAAGTTGAGATTGTACCACCATAATATTCTTGTACCATATTCTAAAAATAAATTATTATTTTCATTAAAAAATATATATTTAGTTGGTAGCCACATAACCCTGACCTCATACAATAGTATAAGTGCAAGTCCGTTATATCCGATTTAGATTTACATTAAAATTATACAAAAACACTTATTTTACTTATCCATTTAAAAAGGATTTCTTTTAACAACATTCTACATTGTCAATAATTATAAATAATCAATACAATCAGAGAAAAACATTGGAAACAATGATAATAATATGCATAGCAATGCAATAATTGCAAATTGTTCTAAATGGGAACAAAGCACATAGCATTGTTGTTACAAAACTCAGTGCCACAGTTTATATATTTCTAGTAACGCACGCCTATAAAAAAACCAGCGTCTTCAAATGTTCATCGTTCATTGGCTCCATAGAGCCGGATTAGGGATTAGTGGTAGAGGGCCGGTGGTGGCAGGAAGCTATTACTGTATCCTAGTTATAGTATAAGCGAGTCCCACAAAGCTATGAAGCAGGGAGGGTACAACGCGTTTCCCTACAAAAAGGAGCAAGTGGTAGTTGGCGGTCTCCTATTAAGTGTACCAATCAAATAAAGCATTCATAACACAATTCGCTCCTTGAATGAACCAGGGGCATAGCTTAAACACTGCCTATTGTCCATGCAAAATGGAGTCGTTCGGTTTTGTTAGGTAGGAGTCTTTTGCACTTCCCGGACCGACCTATACACTATCCGCTTCATTGTAGCAAGCCAGTAAAAGTAAGTAAGGAAGTAAAGAAAAGGTTAAGACTCTGATCGAATCTGGGCAGTTGAGTTAAAGATTTTCCTTGTGCGCAATGACTTACAAGTATTTGCTGGTACGGGGGAGGAAAACATCGAAATATCGTGCCTTTGAATAGACCGACCATTGTTTATAAAAAAGGTAAATTATGCAGAATTCTGGAGCAATTAAATATTCGTAGCGCCACTCAATGATTTCTAAAATAAATTAATACACGGTAAAATCCATTTCCTCATTCTTACGAGGCCATCTTAATATTTCCATGATTACGTTTAAATTATTTTCTGAGTAACTATACCAATTACAAACTGTTTGATAATCTCTGTGAATCAAGGCTATTGTTGTGTGGATGAGCGGATATAACATATTGTATATAGATAACATACATATGTATGGAGATTTGATAACTATAGAATAAATAACAGCACAGCTGCGAATGATTCATTATTTGGATTGATCTAGTCTGTTCTGGAAAAGTAAATGAATGAGAGACTCACATGAGAGTTATAGGTATTATAATCAAGTATTTCTATTTAGGTCACGCCTTTAACAAGATTTTGTTTGATTGAGCAATATTCTGTGCTAGTAATAATGCACTTTAGTAACAGAATACCAAAAAACAACTGCTCTTGAAGCATCTACCAGCTAAGCTATTGCCAACGAGTAGTACTGCATCCCTTGGCGTTACCTGATGTGGGGTCTCTCTTTTACCGGGTTTACCATGGAGAATGTTCAGAATAGTTTTTGAAAGAGGATATTTCTCCCGTATCACCTGTATGTTAACTCAACAACTGAGGGTTATTTAAGGCACCGCGCACCACCACTATGTGGAACCAACTCATCGAAGTATTTCCGAACCAATTCGACTTAGGGTCTTTCAAAAAAAGAGCGTTCTATGTTCTACGTTGGATGAAAAATGTGATTGTGTGTGATTCATTACTTTTATTAAACAAGGTCTGATGCTCGTAACAATCAAACACGCGTCGTATAATTATAAACATACCCAGACTTACAAGGAAAGAACAAATTGAGACTAATTAGTCTTGACGCCTGCATCTTTCCTTCTATTAGCAATCTTTAACAATCTTTCTATAATACTAATAGTGACATCATCTAACAAAACCCAGTAGGTATTTACAATATCCGAAGCATTGGTGTCGTATGAAATTGGGTATAGAATCGCTGCATGCAATTTTAAGACCACGTTATGTATTTATGATATTTATTTAAAAAAGATCACTACAAATACACAATACAATTGACAGTACAAAAACTATAATAATTACTTTGCGTGAGGTGGGTTTATATTGTATACCTACTAAGTATTATTTTAATGAGAATTTACGAAGTAATTGGATTCTTAGAGGGAACACTAAAGCAGTAAACATCTTAACAACACTTATACACGTTTTAAAATACTCGTGACCTTTAATAGTAAAATATGAGTAAAATAAACAGAAGCACACGAGATCTTGTAAAATAACACTTGATAAAAGGCGTCATTTAAATATCAATTTACAAGTTTCGAATACTTATAAAATTAATACAGACTTCATTAATTAGTAAAATATTAGCTTTACATCTTCAGAACAATTTTAAAAGGAGTTGTCTGTGGTAGTGGAAGGTCGATAGAGTCTGGCTAATGAAAGAAGATAACGAAAAAGCGCGGCAAAAAAATAAAACATAGTATGGTATCCCTAAAAGTTTGATATATTTTGTGGATGAAACTTACTTGATTTTATTTTATTATTTTTTACATTGATAGTAACTGTAGTTTCTATGAAATTAAATACTATACGTATTTAGTCTTTTACTATTGATACTTATAATGATTAGCATTGCATGGAAAACTAAAACTATATTTATATAAAACACAACTTTATTCGGTATAATCAAATCCTGCGAAAGAAACGAAATATTCTATCAAATAAAACTAAGTTTAGGCTATTATACCTGTTAACTATTCGGAAAAAATATATAATAGAAATAAAAATGAGTAATTGCATGAAGAATCAAGACAATAAATCATACTAACCTAAGAAATTCAAAGACATTCTGTGTTGCCATCCGAAAGTTTTCAAATAATTCAATTATCTTCTTTCATGAGCCAGATTAATATATTACTAATATTATTTATGTATATCTGGTGAATATATAAATGCAATATTTCTTTTACATGGTGTCAATTTTACATCTTATTGTAAATGGTATCGTCTATGCGACACAGCAGATGTTGGTTGGCTAAATATCATAGTTTATGGTGCAAACCGGAAATTATTGATACTGTATCCTCACGATGAACAAAAGGGTGTTTACAGCGACAGACAATTAAACTAAGGCACCAAGTTTAAAAGTGTTTCTTCGTAACTTGTTAAGAACCAATACTGACATCCTTTTAGGTCTGAAAATCAGATTTCTGTAAGTTCCATGAGTCAATTGATGTTTTTTAAGCATTTTTTAACCCCCCACGCTCCCCCTTGGTAATACATGGTGAGGTTTAAGACTACGTCATTTTCGCGCACTACGCGGAGAAAACTCTCCGATACGATGCGTGAAGGACGAATATTGTGCATCTCTAGACAAGAATGAAGGAACAAATTTAACGAAACCTTTCAGTATTTTTTATTTTGCGAGTAAAAGTAAGAGATTGGATTGTCCTTGGGAGATAAGACTTGTTAGAAACAAGTGTAAATGTTTGTAAATAAACTATGATATTTAAGTTTTTATTAATCTGTTTGTTCAAGGACAAGGGACCAGTTCTCTTAGTCTTCGTACTCTTTTGTTTTATTATTTACATCGTGTCTCGGCGGTGAAGAATGTTTGCTTTTGTGCGGTTTCAACTTGTTTCAATGTTCATTTTCGTACCATCATATCGCTTATATATTTATTTGTTCACAAAATAACATACACTTTCGTTACAGCACTAAACCAATACTGTCCCAATTAAAATAAAATGTATAATATTAAATACATAAATACAATATCGCGACTGTGAACAGCGAACATATAAAGATGTGGATAGTGTCGGAGACAGCATTCAGTAGGCGCAAAGTCTTTGATATCGGGAATCTGTGCAAGACACTGATTCTGGCCCTTGATATCGAAAACTACCTCGGCCTTCGCCTCGTACATATCCCGTAGGTAAAATAATAGGTTGCTCACCCCAAGACTTTAAGTACAAAAACCAACTGTAAGTTCCGTGTTGTTTGTAATTTATTATCTCTAAGACAAATGTTGGGTACATTATGTATAGTATAGGATAGTAGGTAGATGCCATATATATATACTAGCTGACCCGGCAAACGTTGTTTTGCCATGTATATTATTTCAAGGAAACGTGTTTTGTTTAATAACAATAACTATCTACTATAATAAAAAAATAGAAGTTGATCATAGAGGGGTGAAAATTAAGGGTTGTATGTATCCCATGTTGACCACCCTTAACATTTAGGGTTTTGAAAGATATATAGTAGCCGATTCTCAGACTTACAGAATAATTTCATAAGAATCGGTCGAGCCGTTTCAGAGGAGTATGGGAACGAACATTGTGACACGAGAATTTTATATATTAGATATATACAAAAATTAAAGCTATATAAATCTTCCTTAAGGGGATGAAATGGGTTATTAAATCTATTTGATGTCTGTCGCTGCCCACGAGTGCTGTAAAACATTTGAATTGATCTACTGAGATGCGTAAATTATTAAATATAAGTTAAAGTTTAATCTAAATGCGTAGTTACTAAGCCGAAAACTAACTGAGGTAGAGTTTAGTATAAGTGTTATCTACTCCAATGATATTTCAGTTTCTTCCTTCGCCTAGCTCTACTGAAGACGCAAAATAAACCAATGCTCTGGGTACAGTGAGCAAATCAATTCTCATAGTATTGTCTTTGATTAACATAACTTTTATTCATTTAATAAAACACTATTTTGACCGGATTGAAGTTATGTATTATTATAAATTTACAACTATTTAACATAATTTTAAATTTATCCGACGTTTCGCGTGCTTTACAGCGTGCGTGGTCACGGTAAATTTATAATAATACATAACTTCAATCCGGTCAAAATAGTGTTTTATTAAATCAATTCTCACTAACTGACATTTACAGAATACAGCATGCAATTCTAATAAATAGGTACAGCTATTATAGTAATTAAATCGTGTAGAATAATTTAAATAAGCAAATTGTAATGAAATATCGTAACTTGAATGTGTAATGAGGATCCGGAAGTGTTTGAAAGTAGGCCGTCGATCAAGGTAGACTTGTTTTTAGGGTTGTTATTAGGGTCATGTATTGTACAAGTGCAGTTAGCAAATCGTGTTATTTACCCGACCGGAAAGACATGTACTTTCATTGGATTTCTATCTACGCGGTGTAGTGTGTTAGTTCACTGTAAAGTTTAATAAATAAATTTCACTGTTTCATGATCATTTGTCAATCTAATTGGATAGTAGGTGATCAGCCCTCTGTGCCTGATACACGACCATCGACTTTTGGGTCTAAGGCAAGCCGGTTTCCTCACGATGTTTTCCTTCACCGTTCGAGCGAAAGTTACTTGTTACTTTTTAAAGGACACAACTTACTCCAGATTAGCTGCTCAGATAGCAATACCCACGGGATAAGAGTCGAGGCTTATGACTTCTTCATATCAAATCCAATAGTTTTCGTACGGGAATTGTGCCTAAGAGTCGACAAAGTAGTAGGTTAAACCGTACGACAATTTAATCTCAAAACTACGATTATTCATACAAGTTTTGATATATGTGTTTATAACTTAAAAAATTACTGCTGCCACATTAATCAACATAGATTCAAGAAAATAACTTTATGAACATTTTTTATTCATTTATTTCAGTTTCAGTTCCATCATTGAAACATTAACCACTAAAGGGAGACTTTTTTCATTTATATATAGAACATATTTATTCAATATGCGATAGTTTCATAATAATTCGAAAGTTTTCCGGCACAAAAGGTTATTAACCTATGTTGTATAACTTTTTAACTTAACAAGGTTAAGAATATATATAGCAGGCTAGCACTCTATAATATTAATTATTAAAAAATATAAACCTCTTAAATAATTAAATTTATTAAGGGTTTAACTTAAAGCAACTATTAAAATGAACTTCTTTATTTAAAATTTACACACAAATATACAGTATTTACAATATACTTAACCTACATAGTAATAATAATAATAAAAAGTTGATAAATAGAAAAGTAAAACAAATATAAAAATATTGGTCCCTGTGGGTGTCCCATTGTACCTTCAATGCTGGCAGCATTTCCTCGCTGTATTGCGATACTTAATCGTTGAGCGAGGAAAGCACTAGCGGTCACCGGTCACAATGTCAAAAATAAGTCGGTAACTTAGCCAAAATTTTTAATCAGCGCCTGTGAAATTGGCAGACCCCTTAACTCCCTCATCGGACAAATTAAAGTTGCAGGAAAATTATGTACCTACGTTTTAAGTTTTACGTAGTGTTGCTTCCAAAATCGTCTTGGTCTTGCAGTCTAAGTATTGTTCTTGCATTATTTCGTAAGACCAAGACCAAAGTGGCCTAGGTCATCATCTTGGTCTAGCATTATGGGTCAATCACTTTTTTTACGCTCTCCATTCAGAGTTTCGCTGCTTTAATAAAAATATATTTCGAGGTATACTAACAAAATAGTGACACTACAACCACTAAGTCTGTGTACATCACCGGACTTTCTGTTTAAATCGAAATGAATAAACTATTACGTTTGTGTTGCCTACACAATGCAACTTGACCAAGACTAGACTTAGGCCAGTCTTGGTATAGGTCTAACGACAATACACCTGTCAGTCTCTGATTACCTTGGTCTTGGTAACTTGCGCTCTCAGTCTTGGTACTTGGTCATTGTCTTGCAGTGAAGGGTCTCGCATGCCTCGCAAGACTTGAAAGACCTAGTAACCTATTGATATTTATTAGAATACGTTGTTTAGAATTTGAAATATATTCCTGTAAGTACATACGTCTTACAGCGCGAATAATATTTTCATTATCAATCTAGCACTAGCCTACAAATTGAAAAACAAAATTTTTTGATCGATATCCTATGCAACCTATCCAACAAACCAACAACGAAGTTCTTGTAAATTGACATTAGCAGATTTCGTTACAGTGTGCGTACTGCGTAGGTACATTTTTAGGCATGTCTGTTATTTCGATGAAACAAGCGCGATTTGCTGGTGAGTCGTTATAGTATGTGAAACTGCAGAGAACGATGTTAGGTACCTAGTTCAACAAAACTTGTAGTTGCTTGGAAAAGATCGACGATTATTTTTATTTATTTACTAAATCATCGCTGAAGACAATAGTCGCTACGTAGAGTAGGTACGATAGAAGTTGATAAATCGACACTGCGAAATCTCGATTTTAATCAAGTGTGATTTTAAAACAAAATGCGTAACGCAATATGACATGTCAAGCTCATATTTGGAGCTTTTCCACGCATTCAAGTGGTTGTTAAAATCACCCTCTTCCAATTTTGCAGTGCAATTTCTTTAAAAGGATAAAGTAATTAAATAATATAAAACGTATATGATTTTATTCCTTACCAATTTTTTTCATAATATCTACCTTCTTGTGACATGTTAGTATGTGATTGAATGGCTAAACTCTAAATCTTACTTTGAGAGTTTTTTTAAAATAAACTTATGGAATGCACTGACATGGCATAAACACTTTTCAATCTTGCTGCTCACATTTTAGTACCTAGGTATATCACTCACTATCTATCATTTACCGATATTAACAATGATTATTTTGAAAACAAAATAGGTTCGCAATTCAATAGATGCAATACCTACTTAGTTATTAATTATCATCTCGCCCGACAGCTTTAAACGCTGTAGTGTTCAAATTCGAGCCAGTGTGAGAATGTATTTAAATACAAGAAACTCAGAGCATTCAATTTATACCTACCTACTGCTGAGACATCTTCAAGGTCATTTAATTTTATCCTCCTGTAACAACCCTACCGAAAATAGGTAACAATTTTGTAGTGCCTCTTGTCCGGACTCTTTGTCGGCGAATGCGGCTCTCAAACAGTGTCAAATGCTGAGAGAGACTTAAGACTAGATACACTTTGTCGGAAATTATAAAAAAGTAGGTATATAATACACCGACCGACCAACAGTTTATTCGTCAGTAACGTCACATTTTCCCAATCAAACCTTTAACATTAATTCTTTAGCGATAACAGTTGAAAATCTGTTAAAGAAATTTGACAGATTGTAGTAGCTTATGTGCTAGCGAATCTGTACCATAATATTGGCTGCCGTAGAAACTGTTTTTCAATAGACCTACTCGACTCGCAGTTAGTTTTAAATTTTGCTAAATAGAAGAATAATATAAACTTTGAAACATAATTAGGTACCTACATAATGTTTGATATACAACTTTGTTGGCTATAATTTTAAGCACATACCAACCTTTTCGAGTACTAACGTTAGATCTGCACATTAGACATAAACAAGCATAATATTTTTTCATTAGTAGGTTAGTTGATTCCTAAAGGTATGATTTTTGCTAGAAAGTTACTTCTGGCCAATTTTATCACTATGGGATGATGGTAATCAGATTTGTGATTATTAACAACGACTACTAGCTGAATAAATTGTTGAAATGTAATAAGTACTTCCCTACCTAATCAATACAATACCTTTCAGTGTTCTTTCAGACGAGCGGCAATTTTAGTGTTATGACGTATACCAACGGTTTTAATACTGGGAACGTCTCTCAAAATCGGGATTGAAACCAAATACCTACTTAATAACGCCCAAATCTCAGTTTGTCTTGACTGCAAGACGCAAGAGTCTTGCAGGCTTTAGTATTGTCTTGCTCAAGTCTTGCAGGCTTCAGTCTTGGTCTTGGTATTCCGCTACAATAAGACGGTCTTGGTTTGGTCTTGGTACTTGCAAAATGAAGACGACACGACAAAGACTGTCAAGACAAGACCGATTTTGGGCAACACTATATTTACTTAATACACAAGTAGACAATCAGCCTTCAGTTCCGTCGATTTTTAGGTCTAAAACATGCCAGTTTCCCCGCGATGTTTTCCTTCCCCGAGCGGATGATAATTGCTGCCTAAAAGAAAGAAAAGTCCTTTGGTGGAACCGTGATAGGCCAATACTGCTTGTACCATGACTTGCACATCAGAACTACGCAATATTAAATGTGTTTATAATTATACCGATTATATAACAAGAATAAATATTTATTATAAATTAAAATCTACCGCATTGTATAAATTATAGTGGTTTTTGGCTGTGGTTTTTGTCTTTATTTTATATAAGTCGTTATGTAAATTTGATTGAATGACATCATTTGTTAGTATTTTCAATTAGTACTTTATTTTTATTGCACCTTTATGGATTAGAAAAAATAGCATCTAATTATAAAAATTTCGTAAACTTTGTAGAGGCTATATACGCGAGACAATGGACTAACGTATGAATACAATATGTTAAATCTAACACATTTTTGACACACGGAAATGATATTTAGGCTGAGTTTCAGAGAAGTAATTGTAAGACGGTTTAAGTCCGAGCTAAGCCGAGTCACGGTCAGGGTAATTTTATATAACCGTACTGTATACAATGATCTTGTTAAACTTCGCAGCCTTCTTTTGTATTGTTTTTGGTATTATTATAGACAAAGTAAGTTTTCTCTATAATCACACTCGCGTTCTATTGTTTTTGGTATGATTATAGGCAAAGTAAGTTAGATCTATAGCTCGCGTTTGATTACACGACTTTCCTTAGCCCGGACTTTGACCGTTTTACAGTCTCTGAATATCATACTTTAAAGTAAAAAATCATTTAATCATATAGGTAACATAATGTACACTTATGATTCGTCAGTAAACAAATACATATTAATGGTTCTAATTTTACATTTACTGTCAGTTCTCGAATCAAGGGCGTAGAACGGAAGAGAAGAACTGGCAATAAACTCTCCACCACTCTTTTTAATCGCCATTTTTTTTTACACAACGTTTGTAAGGAGCTGCAACCATTACACCATGTTCCACATGACATATTAAGTAATTAATAAAAATAACATAAATTAAAAAAAAAGCAAAGACTTGTCCTCTATCAGGGAGGAGGCATGGTGAAATAGGAGCACGCACTTACATTCTCGTGGGAACAACACGCAAACACATAGTCGAAATAACTAACATCACCGCATACACGAATTCATGTACGACCAGTCACCACTTTGTTCATGTTTAAATTCGTTTCTGAAACCCACTCTTATGCCTGCCTTCCACTGCGAGCGGAACGGACCCATTACGGACTCCGCTATACTCGTAACTATGATTATCATACATGTGCTTCCACCAAAACGGAGACGAGCGCAGCGGAGAGAGCGAGTTGAAAGAGTCACATATAAGGTTTGCGAGTTGACCAAGTTTCCCTCGGAAATGAAAATCATCGTTACGAGAATAGCGGAGTCCGTAATGGGTCCGTTCCGCTCGCAGTGGAAGGCGGGCATTAGCGTTGAACTACTCTTAGTATTGAGCGGATTAAACAGATTAAGATTATTAAAGATTAGTTCCTAAGAAATGTTAGTAATACATAAACAATAATTAAGATTTGTTGCGGTCCGAAGGAGTTGTAAAATTTACATATTTTTTTAGGGTCATCACGACAAGTTGTTAAAGGCGTAAATGGAAGATTTATCTCCGGACAGCTGGTTGCGATCATGGGCCCATCTGGTGCTGGCAAAAGTTCACTGTTGAATGCAATATCCGGTTACAGGTAAATTATTATTTTTTTTATTACCGACGGATCAAGAAGATATCTGAGATGTATCAGGCGAAGTTCGGATGAAAATTTAACTGTTGTAATATAAAGATAGATATATTTATATAAATAGGAACTAAAGCTGAGAGGAAACAGAATTAAAGGTTGTCAGGTCCCGTTATTAAGGATCTTATATGGTCTTGAAATTATCTGTATAATATTATGAAAATGATTAAAAAGTTGTGTACATAACTTGCAATCACGGTCGATAAACATATTTAATTTTTAGTCTAAATTACGTAACGTTATTTCCGAATACCAAAATGTATATTTCAAAATCGGTTGTTATGTGCTCTTGCGAGGTTGCTTTGCTACATTTCACAAAATCTATAGACGAGCCAAAGCAACGTTATACTTCAGTAAATCTTTTCAATCTATTTCAAATTTATTCGAATGCTAATAGTAAATTAACTTTTAAGGTCAAATGGTGTCGCAGGCGAGCTATTGGTGAACGGAGAAGCGCGCGATGAGAAATCGTTCCAAAGATCTTCGTGTTATATCACTCAAGAAGACTTGCTTCAGCCTTTATTAACTGTGCGAGAGGCGATAGACGTCGCGGCCAGCTTGAAATTGCCAAAAGGAAGCAAAGCCCCCTCAGAAGAGATATTACAAGAGTTAGGCCTGTTGGAACACCAGCACACTAAGACCGATCTATTATCGGGTGGACAAAAGAAGAGGTAGGCAATTGCAAAACAAAAATATTTAATGTACTAAAACACACAAAATAATGCTTTCCAAGATTATTTAAATGACGTATTTATTTTTGTGGTCCCACAAACCCGCTAATTGATCGTCCGCCCACCAAAAAGTTAAACTTAATACTAAAAGTATGGGAGCAAAAAAGTTGACAGTCATAATTGAAAGTTCTTTAATAATTCAGGACACGCATGTTATATAAAAAAAGAAAGTGATAATTTGATATTATTACTATACAGGGTGGTCAAAAAGTCGTGGATCAAACGCAACTAGGGGATAGATGAGGTCATCAGCTGCAAAAAAAAATTGTTCGGGGAGGTCCCTAAGCTCAACCCCTGCAGAGTTATAATTTATTTTGCGTTTTTATAAGAAAATTGTTTTTTTTACTAATTCTTATTAAAATTCGAAAAAATCTATATCCTGTATCTTTTTCATAATATCCAATTGATTGGTACTGATGAGTTCTTGCGTTAGACATACTATTTATAGTTGTTTATTGAGTTTATTGAAGATAAATATTAAGTTATACAATATAACATTTTTTCAAATCATAACTTTTTGTTTATGTTATTAGAGCGACTCATGGCCATGTGTAATACCTTTTCAAAATCCCTAGTAAATGCGCCAAAACTTGTAATACAGGGTCACTTTTCGGTAGTTTTTTTTTTACAGTCGGTCCGACGTAAACAAAAAGTTATGATTTGAGAAATTTTTATATCGTATAACTTAATGTTATCTTCAATACCCTCAATAAACAATTAGCTTAGAGACCTCCCGTAGAAGAATATTTTGCAGCTGATGACCTCATCTATCCCCTATTTGCGTTTGATCCACGACTTTTTGGCCAACCTGTATAAACATCGACCTATAAAATCGCAGTTTGCGTTTGTTGTGAATTATGTTATGTCTATGGATATGCGTAAAATTCAGAAACGTCCTTTCTGACTCGTACTGGAATGGGTTCCAGTACGAGTTTGACATAAGCGTTTAGTCTGGACTCTGAATGAGAGGGTTGCGGTAAGATTAATCTAACCCTAGATAGAGCAGCGTAAGTAATATGTTTTGATATACTTACAAAAATCATACTAAGGTCATAATCATACTAAATCTCGTCTCTGAATCTTACCATATGACCCCGCAGCTTAATAATCTTACCTCCACATTAAAGATCACTGTGCCAAATGTAAGGTGTAAGAAAATTAAAAAAAAAGTGCGTGCGTACACATGTCAGAAGTGAAACTTCTTTGGAAAGCTAATTTTAAGTCTTGTTCATATTTATACAAATCTAAAACTTTAGATTTTCGAGACTAAATACAAATTATCAAATTATTTTTTTTAATTTATTTCTTCGATAATAAAAACACGTGGCATTTTAATTTACAATTCGTCATTTGAGATTTCAATAAATTATTTTGCATAAAATATAAAATACTAATATTTCATAAATTCTCTTAATACGAAATTTTATGTTTAAAAACAGAAATTCTATAAGGTAATTAGCCCTTCACACTCTCTTTCAATCGGTCTCAATCGCTCTCTCCCTTTTCTTCGACAAAAACGCTGCACATCTTCGTGACGCTAATATTATTATTATTGCGTTTCATCCGTAAAAAATTTTCCCTAATGCACTTCAATAACAGTATTTTAGTAGCTATATTTGGAATGTTTAATCAGGCTATCAATCGCCCTGGAGTTGGTGAACAATCCACCTGTATTCTTCCTTGATGAGCCGACGAGTGGTCTGGACAATGTCACGACTGTGCAGTGTGTCAAACTACTAAAGCAGCTCGCGAGACAAGGAAGAACTGTGGTCTGCACCATCCACCAGCCTGCCGCTTCGCTCTTCGAGTTGTTTGACCAGGTATTTTAAAAACTTCCATTCAACGCGTTAAATTGTGACTTTCAATTACAAAGTGTGTTTACTGTTTTGACGTTTATTGCTTTAGAGACCGTGGTGCGTTAAATTGTCAGATTTGTCACCTGTCAGAAATTCAATTATAGTTTCGCCAGATCGAACTCTTTGAATATAATATGTATCTTCTAAGTCCCTACATAATAGGTATAAATTATTCAAACTCACTTATTCAAAACGGTCCTAAATGGGAAATGTCTTTGTCTGTGGCAATACGCTCTGCGTGAAGGTATTTATAAAAAAAAGGGAAATGTGTTTCAACTTAAGAAAATATATGTAAAAATACCTTATTATTAGTTATTGTAGTTGTTTCGCGCCCTTAAACTGATTATATTATCAAATGACACTAATTCATTAGAGGTCGCAATATAGAATCTGTAATAAAATATCGTGAATCTGATAAGGTTCTATATTCAATGTTGCTATTAATGGGCGATAATAATTTATGTTTTATCATTATTTGGTATCCAATGTTAACTGTCAAACGTTATTGCAGTTGACAAGCTATAAATTAAGAATCCTTAGATGCAGTAGGGTTGTCATGCATTTGTAAAAAAATTTTTATAAATATTAATATAAATGTTCAAATTCGCTTTATTCAGCTTTGATTATATTTTTGTGAAATAAGGAGTAAAAATAATGAAAACAAGGAGATAAACTTTGTGTCATAATTTACACCATATTAATGGTAATAATTAGAAAAAAAAATTATCATGTTTTTCAAATTTCCTTTTTAAATGTATTTGGTGCTTTTTACTGTTATGAATAGCGTAGCGTCAAAAAACATTTGACCCTACCAACCCTAGCTGACGAGGTCGACATTGACCTATTGATTTTATTGGATTTATATTATGTTGTTTTAATATGGGTCAAATTTCTAAAGTTGGTCTTGTCTAATATTCATATCACATAAATACCATTTGTATCGATATAATAGTGCCAGTGTAATCAAATAAAGCTATCCTTAATTGTATTATCAATATATAAATATAATCACATTATATAAATTTAACCATATATCTGTATTATATATATATATAATATATATATATATATATAATCTCTATATAATAATTCAGTAGCGCTTCAACAGTAAATGGGGCTTGGCCTCAATTGCATCTGTTTCTTTGATAATTTTTATTTCATAGACACGTAGATGAGCAGCCTACTATCGCACACATAAGAACTTTTTTGTTCATTAGTCATCATTTTATAATGTAACTAGCCATTTCCATTGATCAAATTAAAAATAAATTTAGTGGTCTGTAAAATTGCACACATTAGAACTTTTAAAAACCTAACATAACATAACAATACAGTATTTAATAAAAAAATAAATAATTAAATACTTCTATCTACCAAGCGGCAACTTAAATCTTTAATTAGCGCCTGTGCACTTGAACCGCGCGATGAGTCTCTACTCGAAAGGGAACAAAGTCGTTGGAGGAAAGACTTGTTTATTATTTTCCGCCTACTCTGCGGCTACCCCAGCTTCTTTGCTTGTCTGAGGGTGGTGAAACGGGTCTAACGTGTCCACACAAGTAGCATCCCATACCAAAGCCCGTTCCATCTTCCTAGGGATCAATGACATCCTTTCCGGCCGCTTGCCATCGTCTAGCGATAAATCTATATATCGAGTTCAGAGTCGATCGAGTTTTTGATTTGAGACATGCTGCTTTTCTCACGGTGCTATCCTTCACCGTACCAGCGAGTTAGACACATAGACAGTAAGTCCATTAGTGTACAGCCGGGGATTGAACTTACGACCTCAGGGGTAAGAGTCGATCGTTTACGTTTTATAAGCCATTACAAAAGAGATATAAAGCAGCCCAGCATTTGAACATAACATGGTGCCAGCAAATCAAAGTTTTAGACGGCTAAAGCTACGTATACGAGATATAGTAAACAGTCTCTTCTTGAAAATAAAAATAAAACTTTTTTTACCCCTAAGAACATCTACAAAAACTGAATGAATCTATTTGTGTTCTCTGTATTTTTTAATGAATGCAAAATTAATGCGAATCTTTCTCAACTTGATACATCTTTTATTGTAATTATTGGTGTCAAGGTAGAAATTATTTGTTTGGCTACATGAATATAGGATTTATTTGCAAATGTTTGTTTTCTGTATGTTCATCTTGTCGTCTTTGATTGTTTCGTCAATTGGTCCAAATAAGTCAAATCATATACGTCAATACGAGAATATCAAATGACAGCTGACAGCACGAAAATCCAACGACGGTAGCACGTAGTCTAATTCTAGACGAATAATGTATTTTCTTTCTACTGTTTATTTTCAACAATCTCCAAGAAGCGCTGCTCGTTTATTCTATACGATGGCGAGCTCAGAGAACAAAATAACGTAGACTGTTTTAATATACATGATATATAAGAGCCACATTAATCACATATGACCCAGTTGGGAATTGCAAATCTAGAGAAAATTACTCTTACTTTTCTTGACTTTAATGAGGTTTTAATGTGATACATAATATGTCTAAAATCTATCATAAATAAATAATCTTTCTGTGATAATTAAATAATACTAATAACATAATATTCTTTTCTTACGGCATCGCACTAATAAACTTTTCTATATATCAAATATTATATACAAGGAAAACCATCGAAAATTGGCTGATAAGATCAATGACTTGGTGGACTGTGTTCTATGACCGAAGGTCTCAACTCCATGTTCGTATTTCGCACCATACAATGTTGTATGGAAAAATCCTGTCAATACATTGATATTTTTAAGGCAACTTGCTATCGACTTATACCTACCATGTCGAAACATATGTTTTATCGGATTTGGAACAAGACGTCCGTCCTGTCTTAAGCATTGCCTCTCACTTGTTACAAGTTTAATAAAATAAAAAAATTATCCCTATCTATTATTTTTTAAATAAAAAGGTGTTTACAATATTCTTAACCTACCACAGTAATAATAATAATAAATTAAAATGCATACATAGAAAACTTATATAAATTAAAAAGACTTTGATCCTTGTGGCAGTGTGCCTTTAATGCTGGCAGCATTTCCTAGTATTGTCATACTTATTTGTTGAGCGAGGAAAACACCAGCAAATTTTTTAAATTATGTTTAAATTTTATGTTCACGCTAAATAAACTGAGTAAGAAAATACGTGTAATTTTATTCGGTAGCCACGACCTTACAGAGCTGAATGTAGTTAATATTGCTGCTTTAAAATGAACTGGGGGGTGTGTACCTATATGAAAAGACAGTTTGTGTCGACAGATTTTGATACAAATTTAGTTTTCGACTTTCTACATACACTATCTACTGTTAACGTATATTGACTAAGCTCCCCGAATTCCAAGATGTATATCAGACTGTATTGAGCCGTGAGCGCTGTCATATATGTCAAACAAGACAAGATACAATTCATCTGTTAGAATCCACGCTATAGGTAGCAATGTGTGCATAGGTCATTAAAGTGATTTACTTCTTGCCTCATTGTCTTATGCAGATATAAAAACCACATAATTAATGACTAGCATTCGTAATTATTTATATAATGGACACTTGGTATATATGTTGGTAGTTACATAATAATTCGATGCCTTACTCTGCGGTTAAAAAAGTGTCTTGGAGGCAGAAACTTCCTTCGCTCCCTGTTCTATGCCATTTACCTTTTAGTCAACAGACTAACACAGTAAAGAAATAAGGTTTTATGAAATATGAATACCAAAGATTAAGGCCGATTTAAAGTTTTCATACAATTTATGACATGCGCGATTCTGTCCTCTATTTTGTATCGCATATAATTGATTGCATTCAGAGCAATATAAAGAAATAACGTCATGTTGATGATTAATATGTTCTTTGTAGTGACATATTATTGTATTTATTCTAGCTGATATTGGAGTTACTTAGATTTGTCTATAAATAAATATGAATCTCCTATTATGTAAATTTCGAAACACTTAATAATATATTAGCTTTTAATATTAAAACATATTAATATTAAAACTTTTTGTGAATAAATATAAATCCAATTATATATAATTTCCTATATTAAAATGACGTTGAATATTTCACAGCTAGAGTTAAATTGCGTTGCTGTAACAGTGGTTTTCTGCACTAAATCAAATTTTGCCAGATGGTTGTTGACATTATTTGACAGCTGACACTTGAGACAAAACCACTTTGCTACAACCGTGACTCACTAAAGCCAAACAAATTTGTATGGAAAATGGATGTCTTTCTTATATAAATTCCTTTTGCGGTAGTGGGTCACGCCTGTCGTAATCCGATTTTGTCTTAATACCTATATGTATTTCAGATGATGATAAGAAACGTATTCTTCATATTTTATTTTCTTTATTAGCCTTCGTATGAGCGTGATACAGCACGTATCACGCTTTTACATAACCGTAATTACGAACTATTGATTACAAATTACGTAGTGTTTTCACTATTGTTTGTCAATTTTCTTATCTTATACATAGGATTTTTCCAATGATGAGTGTATTGTGTTAATATTTATTGCGTAGTTCGAGTTTTAAAGTTGCCATATTTTTCTAACAATTCATACTTTTCAATTACATTTTCATTGTCCGGTCTTTTAAATTATAAAAAAATAATCCATTGGAGGCTTTTACAAGATCCATACACCTGTACACCAGTCTATTTTTCTATGTAATTAACTTGGTCCAACGAGAAATGAAAACATCGTGAGGAAACTGGCAAGTCTTAAACGCAAATGTCCCTGACGTTTGATAGCTCCATAGTGGTTACGGTTACAGACTTTTTTTTTTAATTTATTTTATTCCATATCATTATTCTATCTTTACAGTAATTACTAAGTCGAAAGAACGACACAATATTTATACCCACACCAATTAACCTAGATAAAAAACATTAAAAAAAATATGTTTATACACCTAAATCTTATAACTAATAATATAGGAAGCAACTCTTGTGAACTCGGCCAGTGTACAAACAAACAGGTCTACCTTAACAGAAATTCTATTTATTATATGTATTGCTCACGTGAGTGGTGCTTTGCTAACCAAGTTGGAATGTGCGCGCGGTACATCCAAAAGTTGAGACTTCCGCCTCAGGTTTCTACTTGGTACCCGTAGACTCAGTCTCTCCATTATATCCAGATTATGAACCCGACCCGTAAGTATCTTAAATATATACACTGACAAAGCTAGCTCTCTTCTGAGGCGTAGCTGGTCATAACCCACCATACCCAGAACAAACAGGGTCGGGCACATAAGCGGATACAAAGGATACACTCCATACAGTCTCTTGTAGAGGTAACGGGTGAATTTATTTTGTACTCGCTCTAACATGAGACTGTATTTAGCCTCATATGGGGCTCATACCATTGCGTTGCACTCCAAGTGGCTTCTAACTAACGCATTGTATAAAATTTTAATTTCCCTGATATTCGTGAAGCCACAAGCTATTCGCAATATGAACCCCAAGTTTCTGTAAGCACTTAGTAATAGTTATGTAAGATTTGGTCCTTGAAACATAATAACGTTAACACAGGCGTAGCTATAAAAGATAATTTCTATACGAGTAACATATTCACAAATCAGTCTAGATTTGGTCTTAAATGTTCATATTTGGTTGTATAAAAACCAGATCCGTTAAGCCCCACTTAAAATCGAGTTAGCTATAAAAAGTCAAAAACTTGCCACACACGATTTATATTCTGTGTATCGTTTATATACCGTGTATAATTGATTCGTAACTGATTGATTTGAACCCTATAGGCACACGTTAAACTAAGCCTTATGGTTAATACTCTTCCACTAGATTCTTTTACATGCTGCCCTTCTCCAGTGGTAACCATTTGCTGTCTATGTACGTCTGCGTAATCGGGCTAAGTTATATTTTGAGATAAATAGATATAACTAAATAAAACATTTGTCAACTGGGTCAACGGGATGCTTTAATGTGCAAATATAATATACACTATTTATTATTAACCCGCGTTAAAAAATGAATATAAAATAACTTATTCCTAAATGAATCCTATTAAATATAAATTATGCTGAAAAGAGTGCCTGCATACACTCGGGGCGAAACTCCGTTGATTTAGGTTGTCGCCACGCTTATGAAACTAAAAAATACTAATAAAATCCAAAATTGAGAGTGTATTTTAGAAGAGATAGCTTGTAACTGAAGATATAGCATTATATATGATGTGGTTAACTTAAGTAAAGAAGCGAAATAGCTCGTATAATATTTTGTCTTCGGTCTCTATTAGACTAAGAAAATTGTTGTAATAAAACCTTGTATAAAGGTAAAGATGACGATACTCGTACGTTGAGTGCAATGCCTAATTTGGTTTGCGCCAATATAGCACTGAACTACTTTTCCTTGGAGATTTGGTCTTTGTACTGACGATTTATTTTACATTTGCAGGCGTACATAATCGCTGATGGTCTATGCATCTACCAAGGAGACACTGAGGCCATGGTACCACATCTATCCAGCCTGGGCCTAGTTTGTCCTCGCCATCACAATCCAGCGGATTATAGTAAGTAACTAAATTATAAATTTTAATTATAACAAATGCAAAAATAACTAGTCGGGTTCTGATTTCCTGTCGGGGTTTAAAATAGCGATATAACACTGGACTCTTTCTGCATAAGAGATTCCGACTTACCTATATATTAGAGATGTCAAAAGTATTTTCAAGTGAATGACGATAATTTTTCTAAAGCTCTTCAAATATGTACAAATGATGGTTACGTCACCACACCAATCAATTTTAGTAAGGTTAAGTGTTGAGCAAATATTTAAGTAAGGTAAAGGTTTATAATGAAAATGTAAAGAAATATTTAAAGCAAGGACTACTAGGTAGATAGCGAAATGCCAGAATTTTTCGTAAAGTGCAGTATTTGACATTTTATTTAAGTGCTTATAAAGGTTATTACCATGAACTACAATTTGATTTCTTACGAGTTTTACGAAATACCATAAATTAGAACTTATCATACGCTGTTCAATCGCTTAGTATCATGGCATATAAGGCGGTTTCTCTTCTCGAAACAATCATTATTTCTGGTTGGACGATTCTAGCATACGACAGTAGGAATAAATGTGTAAGAGTCTAGTCGACAAGTTGAAAATGGAACAAAATAGAGATACTGCTCTTAAAATTATGTGCGATAGCTCATTTGAACCGGAATGACGCCTAGAAAAATGTGCTAAAAGCGTGTATTAGCACATAAAAATTAAAAGTTATAGACCATTAAAGATGAAAAAAAAATGGAATTTAGTTTTTGCCAATATTTAATAAACTATTAATATTTAAGAAATTTCAAATAAAGATTCTGAAAGAGGAGGAAATTTCAATAAAAACTCTCAGCTCCGGAACTCTATCTCCATTATTTATAACTTTAATTTAACGCTGAAAATAGGTCTGTGCGTGACATTTTTAGGATTCGCGGTGGCGTCAAAAGCGACTACGGCACATTAATTAATTTATTTAAGGTATTGAATATTTTTTTAAATTTGAAAAAATTATGGTGTGTTCTGAACACTATAATTAATTTATTCCCGTTGGAAATTTTACTTAAAGTTAATTTTTCAACAAGTTAAATAATTGTTAACTAACGAAATTTTCTCGAACGACCGTCTTAATTGTAAGTGAAAAAAAAATGTTTTAATAATGGTCGTAAAAATATTTCGCTTCGTAGAGCCTTTCTTACATACATACTTAACAAGATCGTTCCATAAAAGTTAAAGAAATATTTATACTTTGTTTATAACAATTTTTTTACTTAAACAAAAACTTAAAAATCCAAGTAATGTTGTTAAAAAATTTTTTTTTTTTTTTTCTAAATCATATATTATCGTTTTTATATTAATACAAGATATTTATTGATTTGCAAAAAAAATATCATTGTTGATAATTTTTTTAAACAAATTGATTAAATCAATTGTTTTAAAAAAATTTTCACAACTTTATTACATTACAAAATATTATGATTGTTTAAAAAAAAAAATTCCTTAATAACATATTTTAATTGTTTATAATCGTTTTTTATATTTCTATTGTTTAAATAATTAGTTAAGAAATTTTTTTTTCTAAAAATCATAATTGACAGTCCTCTATAAAGTAACAAAAAAATTTTTTTTTTATCAACAATTCTATTGTTTATTAACTTACCAATTTGTTATAAACAAATGTTCAACTTTTTATATTTTTTTTCTAAAACTTCTAAAATTAACAAAAAAGAACATATATAACAAAGTCTATAAAAAAAAAAAAATTTTTTTTAATAAAAGTAATATTCATGATAATCAAAAAATTTAAAAAAATGTTTTTCTACATTTTGTTATATATGGTTGTTTTTGTTAATTTTAGAAGTTTTAGAAAAAAATATAAAAAAGTTGAACATTTGTTTATAACAAATTGGTAAGTTAATAAACAATAGAATTGTTGATTAAAAAAAAATTTTTTTGTTACTTTATAGAGGACTGTCAATTATGATTTTTAGAAAAAAAAATTTCTTAACTAATTATTTAAACAATAGAAATATAAAAAAACGATTATAAACAATTAAAATATGTTATTAAGGAATTTTTTTTTTTAAACAATCATAATATTTGTAATGTAATAAAGTTGGAAATTTTTTTTTAAAACAATTGATTTAATCAATTTGTTTAAAAAAAATTATCAACAAATGGCGGGAATTTTTTTTTGCAAATCAATAAATATCTTGTATTAATATAAAAACGATAATATGATGATGTAGAAAAAAAAAAAAATTTTTTAACAACATTACTTGGATTTTTAAGTTTTTGTTTAAGTAAAAATTGTTATAAAACAAAAGTATAAATATTTCTTTAACTTTTATGGCACGATCTTGTTAAGTATGTATGTAAGAAAGGCTCTACGAAGCGAAATATTTTTACGACCATTATTAAAACATTTTTTTTTCACTTACAATTAAGACGGTCGTTGAGAAAATTTCGTTAGTTAACAATTATTTAACTTGTTGAAAAATTAACTTTAAGTAAAATTTCCAACGGGAATAAATTAATTATAGTGTTCAGAACACACCATAATTTTTTCAAATTTAAAAAAATATTCAATACCTTAAATAAATTAATTAATGTGCCGTAGTCGTTTTGACGCAGCGCGAATCCTAAAAATGTACGCACAGACCTATTTTCAGCGTTAAATTAAAGTTATAAATAATGGAGATAGAGTTGGGAGCTGAGAGTTTTTATTGAAATTTCCTCCTCTTTCAGAATCTTTATTTGAAATTTCTTAAATATTAATAGTTTATTAAATATTGGCAAAAACTAAATTCCATTTTTTTCATTTTAATGGTCTATAACTTTTTGTAATTTTTTATGTGTAATACAGCTTTTAGCACATTTTTTAGGGTATTGGTTGAATGAGTATGACATAATTTTAAGAGAGTATTCATGAAATTGTGATAGATATAAGAGATTTCAGAATGGTTGAAGTTTCAGTCAGTTAAATTTTTTGTGACTTAAACATTTTGAAATTTCAAATTTATTGTCATAGAAATTAGAATCCTTATATTTTCTGCTACAACAAATCTAATTTATAAAATTCTCGTGTCGCAGTGTTTGTAGTTAAACTCCTCCGAAACGGCTTGACCGATTCTCATGAAATTTTGTGTGCATATTAGGTATGTCTGAGAATCGGACAACATCTAATTTTCATCCCCCTAAATTTTTATTTTTTTATGATACAGCATTAAAAAATACATACAACTCCTTATTTTCACCCCTCTACGATCAACCCCTATTTTTTATTATAAATGATATACATTGCAAAACGACGTTTGCCAGGTCAGCTAGTAAGATTATAGAATACGAAGAGACAGCAACAATAAATAGAAGTATAGTAATTTAAAAAATAACACACCAATCTATAATTTATTGTCAGTAATAAAGCACGCCAAACGTCTATTAAAGGCGCCAATGTGTTGCCACTTGTAATTGACGCAGACAGGATACTCAATCGCCTTAAACTCCTAGGTTTTGGATTGTTTCTGTTTGGGCAATGGGCTGTTTACCTCGACTATAAAAGAATATCTATGACATAATTTAGGACTAATGGACTGAACTATACGAATCCGTAAGATCGCTTCCATTCGTAAAGCTGTGACTTCGTCTGCGTCATCCAAGAACCAATTTACTACGCGAATCATCTTTGATAATTAAAGATCCTGTATTAATTTATTTGATTAACATTTTAGTAATCGAGCTAACGGAGAGTCAAGAATGCATACAAATATTGTCAGAAGAAATCCTTAACGGAAGTCTGTATAAGTCAACTAAAATTGACAGTACAAACCCGGAGCCAGTCAACACAATGCAATTAAAGATTTGTTACCAAACAGAAGACAATAATGGTGAAACGGAAATAGTACTAACAACAGACAAATGCACGTTTAACATGGAAGAGTATACGGCAGCGTCATCAACAACTTTAGAGAGTAAAATTTCCAAGGACTCCTCAGTGGCCTGGATGAAAATGCAGAAAGTAGAAACCAAAGGATACCCCAGTACATTCTCCCAACAGTTCATTATACTACTAACAAGAATGCTACTGCAAATATCAAGAAATCGACCAGGTGGGTTAATTTAGTTAAAGAAACTGTTACTCAACACATATTAACAAAAATATTAAATAAGTAAAATCTGCATTTTTAGTATTTCAAAACGTAAACTAATAAATAAATTTGATTAAATAACCCAGTTATTCATATTCATAAGACATTGTTAAAACCTTTGACTCCGATGGAAATCGTATTTCATTATCGATATTCAAATATATATCAGACGTATTTTACGTTACCAAAATCTCAAGAGCTGCATTGGTCTATTGGCCTAGAGGTCTTAGGATCAATCCCCTGCAAAAAGTCACCTTCTATGTAGACCTTCTGTGTATATGCTCATCTAACACTCGCATAATATACTCGCAACATTAAAAATCGTGAGGAATTTCGGCAAAAATCGATGACATGTGTGAGACAGTAGGCTGATTGTCTATGTAATAAATATGATCAAAGAAACGGATGCAATCTGAGTCCAAGACCTCATATGGGTTAGGTAGCGCCACTGGATTATTATAAGAAAAAAATCTTATTGCGTGCGCAAATTTCTACGCCCCATGCCATAATACTATTTAAGACAAAAAAATATTTTTTTCAGCACTATGGATTCAAACTATTCACCACATAGGCTGTGCGCTTTTGATAGGCGTATGTTTCTTCAATATGGCAAATGACGGTACACAAATGTTTAACCATTTGAAGATGTGCGTGGGACTTGTTATATTCTTCGTTTACACACAAATCATGGTACCAGTACTAGTCTGTAAGTATGTTTTTTAACAAACATAATCTAAATTTTTTATTGTAACTAATTTTATCTTGTTATAATATATGCTCTTTACAAAATAAAACTTTATTCAAATCGTGAAACGCTCAATTAAAATAACGCAAACTGCATAAGGATTATCTTATTAACATGATAACATAATAAAGCTGAATATAATTTATTGATATTTTATAATATTCATTCGATTTATTATTGATGGAAGTTGTATCTGGTTTGGAAACCTTTAAAAGTTTTTTTTGCAGAATGTGTATTGTACATAAACATGATATATTCTTAATTCAAAAGCAATTATTTCTCCGCCGTTGTCCATAGACAACGAGTTACATAGGTTAACAGACCTTTTTATTATCCATTTAACTGCCTAAAGAGTCCTATTAGTTGTTTTTAAATTTTGTAAATATTCTTTAGTTTGTTTTCCTCATTTATTTCTTTTGTATTTCGTGTTTTTCATTTTTATTAGATTTGCATTCTTGTTGATTTAGGTTTTTGTTGGTTTATTTGTCTCCTGACAAGAATAATGATGTCAATGCTGAAATTATATTAACGTAAAATAAAATAAAATATGGCTATTTAGCATTTTTGTAAAAAACAAATGAAGAACAATCATTTTAGAAGTGCTTTCTTGTTTAGTTATCTTGTGTGATAAACAAATATCTACTATTATAATCAAGGCAATTGACAATAGTTGCGAATCTGTGGGTGGAATTGTTATGTGTAGCCCTACGTAAAAACTGTGTCAAATTGTGCATTTTGTTCTTCCAACATAATTAGATTCTTAGACTTGTGACGTTTATCATAATACACGCACTCGGAAGTTTCTTTCTTGGGACTCGTACTGACTGCCCCGATGCACTGCTCAAATATACGATTACGTTAGATTGTTTAGTCATGGAAAATAAAATGTTACCATCTATACTAGGTATAGAATCCATAAAGAATATTTTTCAAAAATCATTGACCTAAGTGTGACCTAAGTATTAATTCCGATTACAGATCCCCAAGAGGTAAAGTTGGTGAAAAAGGAACATTTCAATGGCTGGTACAACCTGGTGCCATACTACGCGGCGTTAACAGTCTCAAAACTTCCAGTACAAGTTACCTTAAACATGATCTTTTCAACGATTGTGTTCTTCATGGTCGGAGTTCCATACGCCCATAATAGGTTCCTGGCGTTCTGTATAATAGGAAATATTGTTTCTCTGGTCGCTGAGGGTGTCGGGATGGCTATTGGATCGGTGTTTAGTGTTAGGGTATGTATCTCTGTAATACTATTTAAAGACACACATGTGGCCACCCTGGCAAATTAAATTAACACTTATTTTAATTTTTGCGTACTTCCGTATTTGTTTTTGAAGTAAAACTTTTCAGGCTCTAGCGCCTAAAAAATATAAAAATAAAAATAAATAATATAAAAATAAAAGTAAAATTTTTACGGATGAAACGCAATAATAATAATATTAGCGTCACGATGACGTGCAACGTTTTTGTCGAAGAAAAGTGAGAGAGCGATTGAAAGAGAGTGAGAAGGGCGAATTACCTTATAGAAATTCTATTTTTTTAAATTAAAATTTCGTAAAGATAATTTATGAAATATTAGTATTTTATATTTTATGCAAAATAATTTATTGAAATCTCAAACGACGAATGGTAAATAAAATGCCACGTGTTTTATTATCGAAGAAATAAATTTATAATTTGTATTAATTTTCGACACTTTTAATATTTTAATGACAATTTTAAAAAAATCCCTCCCTATAAGTCGGAAATCTAAAGTTTTAGATTTGTATAAATATAAACAAGACTTAAAAATTAGTTTGCCAAAAAAGTTTCAGTTCTGCCATGTGTACTTGTACTTGTTTGTGTTCTGTACTTTGTATGCACACACTTTTTTTATATATATCAGGGGGAAAACGGGCAGGGCTCACCTGATGTAAAGTGATACCGCCACCCATGGACACTCTGACTCACATTGCCAGAAGGCCCGCAAGTGCGTTGCCTAAACTTTTAAAGTCGTGTTACATCACATGTCATTATTGCCGAAAAAAGCGTGAATCGAGTTATCTTACTATTGGGGCCGTTGAACTAATTCTGAAGACGACTTACACACTCCTAATAGCGCTTCCGACTTCAATATTGCGTTTTTGTACTGCGCGATCTCAACAAAAACAGCGCTGCTCACTATAGTACAAGTTACATTACATGATCATATGAATCTAATCAATAAATTTCAATTACAGAATGGATGTGCGATCGGCCCGGCAGCTATCGCCCCTTTCCTTGGTTTGGCCATCTACGGCTTCGACTTCGCCCACAAAATCCCCCTAATAATGAACATCATTATGAAGACTTCCTTCATCCGATGCGGAGTAGTTGCCATGGTGCTTACAATTTTCGGCTTTGGACGGCAACCCCTTGAGTGTAGCGATGTCTACTGCCACTTTGCAAAGCCAGACGTCCTATTACAGTACTTAGATATCGAAAAAAGTTCAGTCTGGTTCGAAATATTTATAATGGTCAGCATCATGTTCGCCGTACGGTTTCTTTGTTTCATGGGCCTCAGGTGGCGGTTCGCGACATGATATCATATTCTATAATTCCAGGTACTTAGTACAACTACATGTGATAGATTGCAAGTAATTTATGTTGTTTGTGATGTAATGCATTTTTCAAACAGGTGAACCAAAGAATCCTGTATGGGCGTGACTGACTATGAATGTTTAGTATTATTAGGACGATTTGTAAGCGAAGCCAGTAGAAAATTCTTTATGCTTCAAATGAATATAATACTTCTATAGATATAGGTAATAAAGAAATGACTTTCAAACTCTAATTATTCCATATTTGAATTTTTACACAATATGGAGTTGAAATTCGAGGACATATATAATGGATTAATCTGTTGAATATATTTGTACATGTTTAAAGAAAGATACGCAGCATTTAGCTTTTCGTATGTTATGTTAAATACAAAATGCTGATAAAATTAATGAATAAGTATAAACGTCATGTTGTATAAGGAGAAATACTTATTCTTCATACCTAAGTGGCAACAATGGCTTAATAATGTAATTTCTGTCAACAGTGACAATAATTGTTTGTTATTTTTTTTGTTCTAGAAGTTTGCGACTGTATATGAATTAAATTTTTGTCAATGATCGTGATAAAAAATTAAGTTTTTCTTAAGTTTTCAATTGTTTTCCTGCCCAGTGTTAGTTGTGTGTCTTGCATGATGTAAATGTACCTAATAGAAGATTTAATAATAGACCTTACTCATAAGCTAAACTCTCAGCCGTTTTAATAAGGTAATGATTTTTTAGTTCAGTCAGTTAGGTAACTAACCGGGCATACAAATCCGTAGCTGAGATGACCCGAGCTTTACTGATATAATTAAAAGTCAATTACAGATAATAAACAGTCGAACGGTTGTAACTGTTAGGACGGAATTTCTTCTATACCACACTACGCTAAACACAAAGGACGTGTTATCCATAAATTATATCATGGTCATCATCGGGACCTTTACGCATTTAGAATTTTGAGTCAAGTCTTTTGATCTTGTATGTTTAGAAGCCAGAGATATAAAAGTATTTCACTTGGGACATACAAGTATAACTATATATATATATATATATATATAACTATTTAACTTTCTAAGTATGTGTCAGGTTTGAGTTTGACAGAACTATGATTATTCTTATTTCATGTTCTAGTTATTAGAAAGTTTGTTTACTTTACTACAGCGTATATTCGAGAACTTCAATGTATTTTTAAAACAGGGTCAACAAAAGGAAAAGGTACTTAAAAAACACTTTAAAAATAAAAGGTTTTCGTCACAAAATGTAGATATTTTTCTTCTACCTATTTATGTATTTTAATGTTATTTTATAATATTCATTCATTAAGTTATCTGTCTTATGAAAATTTTATGAGAGTGAAATTTTACGATGCGCGCACACCTATGACACAAAATTCGGAGTGTGATTATAGCGTGCGCAATCTACAAAAGAAATAGAATATAAGCTAACTTCACGCATATTCTATTTCTTAGCTTAGCAGCTTAACAAGAATTTTGAATATCCATGACAATTGACATCTGACAATGACATTTACCTTTTAAACAAATATAGGAGTTTGAATTATTGTTTAAAATAAAAGATTCTAAAAGTACCTAGTTATTTTCATTATACAAGTGCGAATTTTATATGTGCGTCTGAATTATAATCAGAAATTGAATATCTAAATCAATACTAATTAATATGATAAAATATTTGTGAAAAAACTGTGCCAACCTTCCTGAGTGCTTCAATACAATTGAGGTTAACTATCCGTATGTATTATCGAGTATTATTGTTGATTAAAACTGAAACATGAACTTAATTAACTTTTGTTTATTGCGTTTGTTACAGCAACTTTTTAGAAATATTCTACGACCCTATATATCAATAATTGAGAACAAAGATTTAAGCACGAATACTAATAAGGAGAAAATGAAGGCTTGGAGCGATATTACAGAGAAGTAAACATTTTAATAAGTACCTGCATCTCAAAAAAATGATTACATTATTTAATCAAAACATGTAATTTTTCAGATTTAATCTAGCAAATATAAGGACAAGAGACAAAAAACAATTTCAGTGGAAGTGCACTAAATTGAATAAAAAAAAGAGTTGTCATCTTATCGCCGTGAAACATCAAAAACAAGAGGTGGAACAAAGCCACCATCACCTTCTCCAGACACAATGGATATGGCAGAGATGATACCGCAACGGTTTGAAGTAGATTTCAATGAATTTGATTGTGATGGTGTCGAGGTAGGAATGTTAATTATAAATATGATTGTGATGTTCAAGGCTCAACCTCTCAAGCATAGGCACATACTTTATTCCCCTACAGGGTAGTTAGAGATATTGTAATACCTCAAAACATCCATGTTGCTCTTGTAGTACCGAAACTCTGTCCAGCCAGAAGTGAGCCCATTCCCACTTATAATGGACAGTGGGTATAATACACCTTAATACCTGAGTGCGAACCACTCACCATGACACTTAAATTAATAGATGTTATTTATATATTTCAGGATATTACAAATAAAACCATTTTGGAAACAATTGCTATCCCAAAAGCAAATAAAGCCAACAATGACAAGGTAATAAATCAGTTTTGACATAACTTGAATACTAAAAAAGCCAAACAAAGGTGTGCACAACAGTGACAACATAACTTAACAATTTCATTATTTTGTAGGATTAAAGAAAGGTTAAAGAAAATCATGTCGAACTGATCAACAAGAATCCCCAAACAACTCAAAAGAAACCTACAAGGAAGACACCGGTATTACATTTAAATTATCTCTATCTCTAAATAGAATAAAAGAAAGTTGCTATCCAGGTCTGTAGCATGTGCTACAAATTATATTATTAACACATTTATATAATTATATTAATATAAATGTGTTAAAAATTTTATAATATGAATTATAAAATTTTTTATTTTGTAAGAGAATAATTATAAATATTTATTTATTAAATTTTTCAAATGTAAACTGAACTTTATTGACTATAATGACTCCTTTTCCAGTCTTTGATTATTTAATTGTAATTAATTATTTGCATGCAATCAAAATCTATTTCTAATAATGCCAAAGAAGTATAACTTCTTACGCGCGTACATAAGTACACGCACCCTTTATTTTTTAATATTCATTCATTAAATTATCTGTCTTATGAAAGTCTCCTACGCTAGAATATATCGAATTAGAAATGCAAAGCTACTAGCTTCTTCATATGCTATTAAAAATACAGAAGTACGAAATTGCCTATACAAGCTTTCTCAATGTGTGTTGAGAAATTTAATTCTACAAGTGTATTAAAACAAAATGATTAAAATCTCCTTACTGGAAAATAATATTGAAGACATAAGAATGTAAATATTTGTTCCTAATATCCTTTCTACATCAAAGCCCATTTCTTTGATGATGAAAGTAAGGGTACCTTAGGTAGAACTCGGTAGAGGTGTTTTATACTGTACTTAAATTCTATTGTATACATCATATTGTAAAAAGCCTAACTAATTATGTCCAATTAAGACAATTTAATTCCATAAAATTGTATTTTATTCTTAATATTTATATTATTTTATAAGCTAACAAACAAGGAATGTGAATATTATGTGTATACAGCAGAATCATCAGTTTTAATATGTATTTTTTTTACTTTTGTAATAAAGAAAATTCATAAATTCTGTTGACTTTTTATTAATCCATTAAAATATAAACATTTATTTTTTACTATTTCCCTTATCTCGCCTCTTCTTAATATGTTTCTTTGTTTTAGTTTTTCTCCTTTCTGCTTGCTCCTCTTTGAAAGCCTTCTTACGAGCTTTCTTAGTGTTAGGTGACTCATCCCTAGGTCTAGCTGAATTCTTGAATTTTGTTTCTAAAATTAAAATATAAACATCATCATTCATTATTTAATATTTCATTCAATTCACACACACACATACATACAGAGTGGTTTATAAATCAGAGAAATCGCTAACCAAAACCTAATTGCAAATAAGGGAATCCAAATAAGAGGCATAAAGCAAGTAATGATTTAACATTATTTTTTAATATTATATTTTGTCTATCCACATTCACATACATACATAATATGTGCAAATAAAAATGTGTCTGGGTGGGCTGGGCTTATTTTGGTTACAGATAAATGATTTTCCAATAAAATTTACTTTACACAATTTATTAATGTTATAGTTATTGAGTACCATATTTTGTCATTGGAAATTTAATCTTCAATACATCACTCATAGAAATATATTAAATCATTACCAAACTTTATAATTGCTGTGGATCCAATATAGATCATTTCTTTGAAAACTAAGTGAGTAAAAGGGGACCCCCATGAAGCTCACAGAAGTCTGATCAGTACAGATATGCTACACCTTTTCATTGTTTAAATGATGTGCCAAGCAAACACCAAATATTTGGATGGAAAATCCATCACAGACATCTTATCAAAAAAGTCAAATCATTTATTTCAATTAGACCACCTAAAATGACACCTTTGAACGTCAAATAAAATATAAAGAAGATTCTAGTTTCCCCTTCCAAAAGGTAGTTTCGTGTGGAGATGAATGGACAAGAAACTCCACACTTACTCTTTTAAAATAGGTTTACAATCAACAATCAATCAAGGTTTTCAATTTCAATTTTGTTTTTTTTCGAGATTGCACTTCTACCAAGTAATAGTTGTATGCAAAACAGAAGAAAATGAAGCATGCAAATTACCATTATTATCATCATCTTCATTGCTCTCAGAATCGCTTCCTGATCCATTTTCAGAAATGTTGTCATCTTGCAAGATGTCTGGTTTATCCACAGTACTTAAGTCTTCATTGAAACCGGCTATTTTCTTGTATATTAAGTCTGCTGTATCACCTTTTTTAGCTTTATTTATATCCCGCTCATAGTTTATAACCTGAAACATACAATTTAACATGATTAAATATAGTTCAAGTATAGTCTTTATCATAAAAAGTCACCTCATAAGTGGTGAACTTTTTTTTATCTTATTAAGTAACAGTTGAGTTTTTTGGATTTTTTAAAATTTATTGAATATTATATCATTAAACATAACAGTAGTGTTATGAAAAAAATGTTTAAAATATTTCTATCTTTAACTACATGTTAACACTACCATTTTTTTTAATTCTACTTTGGCAATTACCTCTGTTAAAGTCTTCGGAATATACACATTTTTGAATGTTTCTTCTTCAATCTGCTCCTGGGCAGTCATCTCTTCAAAGTTTCTTGAAGCTACTTTTTCTGATAATTTTTCCATACATTCTTCTAAATTGGCCTCATTAATTGTTGCATCAGTAATAAAATCAAACAACTCTTTAACAGTTAATGTAGCAACACCCCTTTTCCTGAAGAACTCAGATATATTTGTACAATCTTTACGTAAAAACTCAAAGGCATGTGGATGATCATGTTCTACAGATTGTGAAACATCAATCATAACAATATTACCATTATGGTATAGCAAATTATATTCAGACAAGTCGGCATGAACTAGTTTACATATATTGAACATTTTCCACATCATAACAATACAATCTCTATACAGAGTACGTGCTGTTGTTTGTGATATCTCAACATCTTTTAATTTTGGTGACGGCCAGCCATTTTCACCCATAAATGTCATCACTAACACGTGACTCCGAAGTATTATAGGTTCAGGAACATTTAATTGGGCATTATGCAGCCTGACTAGGTTTCTCATTTCCTTTTCTGCCCAGGTTTTTACCATTTTTCTAGGATTAGAACGGCAATAACCATTTCTGAACCTATATTCTCCTGAAACATACTTGTCTCTGTCTTTGAATATTAGAATTGATGTTTTAAAAATCTTAACAGCAAAGTCTCTGCCATCTTTTGATGTAGCATGATAAACATTTGCTTCTTTTCCTGTTGATATACATCCATTAATTTCATTAATGATTCCCCTATTAAGAAGCTTAAAAAGGATCATTTTAGTCCTTGGATCCATAACCTGTTCTGCTGTAGCTCGATCATGTTTGTCTTTTATTCTTATTCTCTCATTGTCTTTTTTTCTATCATTCATTTCTATGAATTTTTGGGTATTGTCAGAGGGTTCATAGTGGTCGACATTAATTCGATTAATATATCTTTTGAAAAGTTTTTCAGTTGGCTGGTAAGATGTTACTTTGTTTGTAGGAGCTTGAGGGTTAACATTGTTTTTTTTCCTTGATCCTTGAGTAGGATCATCGGAATCATAAAAGTAATCATCTGAATCAAGATCGTCATCGTCAGTACTTATATATTTATAAGTAGGTGTTTCTGCAAACTAAATAATACATATTATATTTAAATAACAGTATTAAATTTAAAATATATTAAATTTATATTTATGCGATTCAATATTACTAACCCGCACAGATTTAACCTTAGCAGTTAAATCTTCCTCGTAGTCACTAAATTGACCATCACTCATGGCAATATTCTCTAAATTTAAAGTTTTAGATATTGAATTAAGTTTAACTCAAATTTTGAATTTCGAAATTTAGTGAGTAAATAACCAATAATTGTTTTATTATTTTTATTTACCCTCGTGGACTGTAGCGATTTATTTAGCCACAGATTAAGTAGTGGTTAAGTCATAGTGAGTGATGAGTATTGACAGACGACAGATGAGGATGATAGGTTATGTCAACTCTGAATTGACAATTGTTAATTTGTGTTATGTTCGCATAAAACTGCAGACAAATTAATGTTGTATTAGCATATGACTAAACAATAATTTGCTAGACTTCGAATTATTAATTTACAAAATAATATACATACAAGCAAACGCAGCGAGCTGAATAAAATCACACTAGGTGGCGTTCAGTTCAATATCGCAAAGAAGGTCATCATCCTTAAAGAATATTTTTGAAAACTGTGATGCTAACAACCTTATAGGAAAATTAATATAACTAGCGCTGTCCTGGGCCGAGTTACGAGAAAAAATAAAAATACAATCTATGTCATGATACTGATAATTAAAAAGTACAAATTACTTAAAATTAAATTCTTTTTAATCTACCTTTGAGAAAATAAATTAGGAAAGTGCACTTATCTCATTAATAAAATAAATATAGCAAATAAGGAGGGGTCTTGATTGAGGAATCAGTCAATTTAATATCAATTGTATGAATCGCCACGGCTATTAATGTTTCTGCGTTGTAACGATTCAAATTTAAAACTTTTATTTTTAATCATACAAAAATATTAAGTCGTAAAAGAGACATTTCGCATTTTTGTAAGCTCATTTAACAGCCGTAGTTTGCGGAAATATCTAAGTACTTTCGGCTGGTATTGTTGATACAAACTCGGGCACAAACTGGTTAATAAAATAAAACGCACGCATCGAATTGTAGATAAAAGAACAAGAACAAGTAAAAGAACTTCTAGAAAATATGAAGTTCTTTTAAATTTCTATTCATTATTGGAATTAGGCTAGAAGCTGCCCTTCTCACGCTCAAAATAATGACTGTAACAAATTTAGTCTATCTTGATGGTCGTTTGCAGTTGATTAGCCATGTAACAAAGGTCAAGTCCATGCAGTTTAATTAGGGCCATAAGATATCAAGGTTGAGGAAATGCATTTTAACTTTTAACCCGTTACAACTTTAGGTTTCTCGTGGCCTTAGTTATCTTGATAATTAATTTTATTATGTAGGTATGTACTATCTTTTGCATCGTGTAATCAATCGAATATTTAAAAAAAGTTATACATTTGCTTCCCTTTATACTTACGTATGCTGTTTACATTCGAAATCATAATTCTTACTTTCGCGTATAGCAATATTATACTGAAGTAGAATTCTTTAAATCACGCAACTTCTTTAACGCCAACTGCTAGAATAAAACCATATCATGTTTTAATTTGTATCCCTTTCAGCTTCGATACTTAAACTCATAAAATCGTACAATTCAGTAAATGTTTCTGCTTGAATTTCATTGCATATTTCAACTTATTATTCAATTAAATTGAATAATTTGTTTATAATTTGATAGAGCGCATACAACCTTATAAAGTGAATTGATCTCGAATGTATTTAAGAAGGCTACGAGAGGAACTGCGCACCAAAATCACAGTGGAAATGGCCACGGCCGCCCGCAACGCGTAAAACTGCAGCTTAACTTTTATGTTCAGAGTTCAGTGAATAAAAAAATTAAAAATGCCTGCCGATTCAGTTATTGTAGCGGAGGAAAAGACAGAAGAAGTCCTCTTCCAAAGCCTAACAGACAGGTCAAAGCATGAGGACTTTTTGCGACGCGCTGTGGATTTTTTGATGGAGAGAGTGGTCTTCGCAAGATCCAATCGATCATCGAAGGTTGTGGAATGGGCTGCGCCTGAGGATATTAAGAAGATTATAGATTTAAAGCCTCGAGAAGAACCTGTTTCTCATGAGCAACTGTTGACGTTTATGGCTGATGTGGGTATCAAATTTTATTAGTATTTATTATTGTGCTATTCTCAGAGCTGATCTTCAAAGATGAAGTGGGCTTCAGAACATTCCATGTCAATTTGCTAATTCGTCCAGATGCCATCCTACGACATTCTAATGATACTTAGAACAAAAGGCTATTTCTATTTCTGTAATTTCCATTATTTTTTAGGTAGCTCGTTATTCGGTAAATACGGCGCATCCGTATTTCGTAAACCAACTCTTCTCTTCCGTGGATCCATACGGTCTTATTGGACAGTGGTTGACAGATGCTCTTAACCCCAGCGTGTATACCTTTGAAGTGGCCCCAGTCTTCACCTTAATGGAGGAAGAAGTTTTGAAAGAAATGAGAAAGATTGTTGGGTGGGCGGATGGAGATGGAATTTTTTGCCCTGGAGGCTCTATTTCCAATGGTTATGCTATCAGCTGCGCGCGATTTCACCAGTTTCCACAGATCAAGGTAAGATACTGTAAACATTTCTAGCCAGCCAGTTTTATTACATTCAAGATTTTAAAGCCATTTCTATCTTCGAGTAGATAAAATATTAATTACGAGTTTTTCCTTTGCATTTTCTTTTTTTTGCATTCGTTGCCCTTTGAATTCCCAACACGTTGACGAATAATGATTATAAACATATTATTCCTGAATGCTTTATTTTGTGGATAAAATAATAGTATTCATTAAAATCTAATCACATATTTAGTACCACAGACCTGCCTATAGTCTGTAATTGCTTTACAGGCAATGGTCACCTTAACCTGCTTTGCTTTTGCGTGTATAAGTCATAAAAACATAGCTTATAAGATCCAAAGTTTATAATTACAAAATACCACGATATGATTATAATGATGCAGTAGAAATACGGATTCATTACATTTTTTAAAGGAATATTTGTTTAAAATATGTTTATAAAATACTTATTAATTAAGTTTGTAAATTTTTCTGGTTAAGTAGGATAAAAACTATCCTATAATATATATATATCCTACTAATATTATAAACGCAAAACTTACCACCGTAAGTAACAGTAAGTAAACATCCATCCAGGATGTTTGTTACTCTTTCACGTAAAAACTACAGAATGCATTTTAATGAAACTTTATAATAGTATAGCTTATACATCAGAATAACACATAGGCTACAATTTATAAAGATATTGGGTGAAATGTCCAAAATATCGAGTAAGTAGGAAAAATAAGCGAGCTATTTTGGCGTGCGTTGCCAAAACCGCTAGAGTTACACATGATATGTAACGTATGATGGAAATGTTTATCTTAAATAGTCCTACAAAAAAGCCCGCCACAGTATATCTCTTATGTGTAAACCATTATGGCCAAAATAGTGAACCATAACTACAAAAAATTGATAATTTGTTTCAAATGCACATTTGGTAGTAATAAATTGATTCCTAAATAAAAATTGATACTTTTATCGCTTCTCGTATTTTAAGTAGATAAAATATTTCTTTCACGCTACATCATTTGCGCAGACGAAGTCGCGGGCACCAGCTAGTATAGTATATATGTATAAACATATATTTATAAATATTTAAACATATATTTTATAGCCTACCAATACCTATAAATTAATCTTTGTTTTCTATACCTAAAAGCGAACTACACATACACACAAATATTTAACTATTAGATCTAACCAGCTAATCGAACAGTAAACCATCGTACAATTATTAATAAATTAACAAATAATAAAAATATTAACTTTTCAGACGAAAGGCGTATACTCAGTACCAAACCTGGTATTATTTACATCCGAGTTGGCACATTATTCTACTAAGAAGTTATCTTCGTTCATGGGAATTGGTAGTGACAATTGTGTTACAGTTAAATCAGATAAATATGGCAAAATGGACGTTGTCGACTTGGAAACAAAGATCACAGGTGCCATAAACAAAGGTTCAACGCCATTTATGGTGACCGCCACCTCTGGAACAACTGTGTTCGGAGCGTTCGATCCTTTAATCCCAATATCCAGTATTTGCAAAAAGTACGGGATTTGGTTACATGTTGATGCGGCCTGGGGAGGCGGAGCTCTGATGTCAAGAAAACATAGACATCTTTTAAAAGGAATCGAGTTGTAAGTCAATAGAAACTTTGTTAATAGTATAGTCAACAAAGTAAAGAAAAAATATGCTTTATCTATCCGTGCGTAATGTAAAAATGAATCTATTTTTTATTTTCAGAGCAGATTCAGTAACCTGGAATCCACATAAATTATTAGCAGCTCCGCAGCAGTGTTCCACATTCCTAACCCGACACAAGAACGTACTTGCCCAGGGCCACTCGTCGAACGCTCAGTACCTTTTCCAAAAAGACAAATTCTACGACACGTCCTACGACACTGGCGACAAACATATCCAATGCGGAAGGCGAGCGGACGTCCTTAAATTTTGGTTCATGTGGAAAGCGAAAGGAAGTGAAGGGTTCGAAAAGCATATCGATAAACTTTTTGACAACGCTGACTACTTCCTACAGCATATTAGACATCGTGAGGGATTCAAATTAGTTCTTGACAAACCAGAATGTACCAATATTATGTTTTGGTACGTACCGAGGTACCTTCGTGGTTGTGAAAATGACCCTGACTATAACGAAAGATTACATAAGGTCGCGCCGAAAATCAAAGAGAAAATGATCAAGGAAGGTTCTATGATGGTCACGTACCAGCCGCAAGGAACGCTTGTAAATTTCTTTCGCATCGTTTTCCAAAATTCAGCCTTGGACCACAAAGATATGGTCTACTTTGCTAATGAGTTCGACCGTCTTGGCTCAGATATAATTGTTTAAATAAAACGAGTGTAACAACCTTGTAAACGTTACACAATGCTAACCTGTGATTTAATTTATAATTACTTATTACGTAGTTTTTTAGTGAAAGATACAAATAAAATAATTAATGCTGTTACATTACTTTTTTTATATGACCATTTTTTAAGTTCTGGAGTACAAGGGTACATTTAGAGTCGAGACGAGAAGTTCTGTATACACACGTATTAGACTTGACTTACGGGAGTTACCACTTAGCTGTCTCGACTCCGAATTTTACCCTAGTCTGGGCTTTCTGTCCTCTTAATCATTTTACTATGTTACCTTCGATTTTTGGGACTTACTCATGATTTCCTTATGTTTTCTTTGATCGTATAGGCAAGTATTCATTTCAAACATAGCAAAAGTACACAGCCGCGATTCGTACGCTTAACATTAGGGTTTAGACTAACACAGCTCACGTGAATTAGTTAACGATATTTGCAATCTGCATATTGGCAATGTTTGATAAATATTGTGAGTATATGAGAGGGATTTAAACAGTGTCTCATTAGATGTTAATGTTGTGTGTTTCTGATTAAAAAAAACTCTTATTTAATATAAAATATAGTCTAATTAAATAAGAGTCGATTTATGACTTCAAATAAAACTGTTTATGAAATAAATGAATTTTCGTTTTTGGTAAATAGTTCGGAGAATTTTTGTTAATTTATAATTCAGATCATTTACAGCTTCAACATTAAAATATATCTCATTTTGCATTTTATAAATTAAAGTTTTTGCTTGTTCAAAATTCATTGTCATCCGAGATCTCTTCTAGTGGTATTTCTTGACAGTTAATCTGAAATAAAAATTACTGTTTTATTAATTCTGTGAATTAAGACCCGTGTTTTAATTTTTAAATCTATAGAAAAAAATTTTAATAATTAAATTATTAATAAGTTTATGATACTCTAACTAAGTATGTGATATTTTTCTATTAAGATATATTTTAAAAGCATAATAATTAATACTGTTTCCTTAACTTAATTGTTAACACGGCTTTTAGCGCTCTGATGCTATGTTCGATTGGTGACAAGTGATGCCTCGGTTAATAATAATAATCATGTTATCTATTATCTTAGCTGAAGACAAAATACAGATGCGTAAAATAACTGCCCAAGTTTAGGATTACAGTTATATATGATTATTAGGTTCCATACCATTAACATGTATTCATTTGCCTAGTGAAGCTCTCAGGTAATATTAGGTCCTTACATATGAAATTGGCGTATTTCGTACTGGCCACTTTAATCACGATGTTCTCTTCTTTGGTAAGAAATTCCAAATTCAAATTTGTACAGCTATTTACTCATGTATTTGTGCTTCGATGACCGTCATTCATTTGTTTTTTTCTGTTTGCGTCATTCATTTTACAAAATGGAAAACTTAAAGTATCGCATTATTTACGAGTACAAGTTCCGCCGTGGCACTAGTGCTGCGGAAACGACTCCAAGGGTGAATGATGTGTATGTCGGTCATGTTGCAAAAGAAAACACAGTTCGTTTTTGGTTCCAACGTTTTCGTTCTGGAAATTTCGACCTGCAGAACAAGCCCCGTGGACGGCCTGAGACCCAAGTTGATAATGAAGTATTGAAGGCTATTGTGGAAGCGGATCCATCGCAAACCACGTCCGAGTTAGCTGCAGGCTGCGGTGTTAGTGATAAAACTGTTTTATTTCAATTGAAGCTAATTGGGAAGATTAAAAAGCTTGAAAGATGGGTACCTCACGAATCGACTGAAGCAAACCGGCAAACGCGCGTCGACTGCTGCGTTACATACTAAACCAGCACAATAATGAAGGTATTTTAAACCGAATCATTACCTGTGATGAAAAATGGATTCTTTACGATAATCGGAAGCGCTCAGCGCAATGGTTGGATCCTGGCCAGCCAGCCAAATCCTGCCCCAAGCGAAAATTAACCCCAAAAAAGTTACTTGTAAGCGTTTGGTGGACTAGTGCCGGTATTGTTCATTGCAGTTTTCTCAAATCTGGCCAGACTATTACGGCTGATGTCTATTGTCAGCAATTGCAAACCATGATGGAAAAGCTAGCGGTTAAACAACCTAGGCTGGTCAATCGCTCCACGCCACTGCTACTTCACGACAACGCTAGACCACACACTGCACAACAGACGGCTACCAAATTAGAAGAGCTTCAATTGGAATGTCCAAGACATCCTCCGTACTCCCCGGACAGTGCTCCAACAGATTACCATTTTTTTCGAAATTTGGACAACTTCTTGCAAGGGAAAAAATTTAACTCTGATGGGGCAGTCCAAATCGCCTTCACAGATTTTATTGATTCCCGTCCGACTGTTTTTTTTAGTAAAGGGATCAATGAACTACCTATGAGATGGCAAAAGTGCATAGAAAACAATGGTTCATACTTTGATTAATTAAATATATTATATTTAAAAATATTCGACTTTTTGTTCCTCCCATACAAAACGCCAATTTCATATGTAAGGACCTAATAAAATATAATTAGCAACAAATCAATGTTTTTTATCAAGTAAATTATGAATTCATTTGAATAGCCATCATATTGCGGGAGTCAGTTGTAACTTCGCGATCCTGACGTATTTGAAATCAATTTTGATGTATTTGTCTCAATATCCGAAGCGATGACACAACTTTGAGATCGCGCGGTACAAAAACACCGAATTAAAGATATGGTATTCCACAATACTAGTGCAGATCATGTAAATATGTAAACTTACCAAAGTGATATCATCAGGAACTCTAGAGAGCAAATCTAATATTTCACTATGAGGTACTCTGTTGGGTTTCAATATTTTTCTTGTGAATTTATGGATACCTAAAAATTTAATGCAAGTTATAGATATTAAGAATTTAGAAAGAGTTTTATATAGGTAGGTAAAGGTTATTTTTTGGTCAGTATCGATAATAATTGAGTTTAAAGCCATAATTAAAATAAATATTAAAATGAACTTTTACTTAATTCAAGATACGTACCCCACACCATTAAAATGTATTGAAGTGGTATCAAAAACATAATACACGCAATTATGGAGATGAGGACAATTGCCAGAAAACTTACGAAAGGCACCGAAAAATTGTATAAGCTGAAAAGACAGATTTATTAAACAACAAACTTGTTTAGCTTTTGGCTGCGATTGACGGAATTATTTTTTTCCCCTGTTTCATTAGAAAATAATAATATCTGTAAAATAGTCATTAGTAGTAATTCTAATAATAACTAAAAGGTCTAAATATGCCCGATAAATCTTTTATTGAGACATGCAGATGTTACAGTGTATGAATGTACTCAAGTGTACTGTCTATTCAATAATTCTTATCGGGACGGATGTCACGACTTTATACAGCTTTATTTTACATTTGCCTCCAGGACAAACGGGAAGGATGCCTTCCTGATGACATCCTTGTTAAGTGATACCGCCGTCAATGGACACTCTCAATGTCAGAGGGCTCACGATTGCGTTTTAAGAATTGGTACGCTCTCATCTTGAAGGATTCAGTTGAATTGGTTCGGAAATACTTCAGTGGGCAGCTGTTTCTACATGGTGGTGGTACTTTTATATTATCATTCAAAACTCAACAAAACTGCGTATTTTCTAGTTTTGATTCCTTCCGGGAATCGCAGCTGAGACCTGAGATGGTTTGTGAACGTGACAAACTACATAATGAGGCCACTTAGCAACAACCTTCGGGAGGTTAACAGACTAAAAAAATGTTGTTAATGTTGTTGTTGTACTTTTAATTAAAAAAATAAAAATACTGCCGATGTTAAGCTATTGCATAGCATTTTTTATAAACTTATGCAATATAATTATTTATTTATTTTTTGCAGTATTTTTTTTCTTTGATATTAATTCATTTAGTTTTTTCTTTGATATTAATTCAATCTACCACTCTACCAGACTCAGACTAACACGCCTATCTGATCACGCTAAACCGATGTGAGACGCAGTATGTGTTCTGTGCCGCTCTCACGCGTATTGGCCGCACCTATATTACGTCATCGTGTGTTAGGTTTATTTCGTTACGGAATTTCTTGATTCGGTCGCCACGCTCAAAGCCCGCGATAAAATCTATGCATTAGCTTAATAATATTAGTAAAAGTATGTAATCTGTGTAGGAGATGTTTAATGTTAATTATATACGTACTTCTTAATACTTTCACCAAGGCTTGCTACTTTACCAACAAAGTTTTGAATTGTTTGAATCGTTTCTTGAAAATCTTGGATTCTTTGACGTAGGGACTTTTCTTCCTGGAATTATAAGGAAACATTGTTCATTTCTGTAGAGATTTTTGAAGATGGTTTACATTTTACTAACCTTTTCTTTTTGAAAATTTTCCTCTTCTTTTGTTAATTGTTTCTTACCTAAAAACAAAAAATGTTCGTAGTAGTATTTTTAATGATGATCTATAAATTCTGAAGTTATTAAATTTCTATAGAACTTTGGAAAATATAATTGCTATCCTAATGCGAGATACAATTAGTATGATATATAGAGTTCATTTTTTAATCTCATTTCGAATTAATAACCCCTCAATTTATTTACATTATTTTTAGGGTTAATTTTGTTGGCCTAGTCTGAAGGAAAAACGAACGACGAAATTGGGATGACGGGGGAAAAAGATGGCTGAAGGTAGCAAAAAATAGAAAATTGTGGAATGCTTTTACTCGTGGCGGTTCCATATAAATACAACATTTTATTTTATTACTTACTGTTAATGTCTTGTGTCGTATATGTATGTATTTATGGAATAAAATAAAGCCATATTATTATTATGCGACCCTGAGGTCGTGCGTTCGAATCACGGTTGGGCTCCAATTGACATTTATTTCTATGGAATAAAAAAAAAACATTGGCGCTACAACCACTTTTAGGTCTGGGCCTCAGATTTCTGAATCTGTTTCATGATCATTTTTCAATAGCAAGCAGTGATCATTTTTCAATCTAATGGCAAGTAGGTGATCAGCCTCCCGCGCCTGACACACACCGTCGACTTTTTGGTTCTAAGACATGTCGGTTTCCTCACGATGTTTTCCTTCACCGAATGTGAAATGCGTGCTAAAGTCCATTGGTGCACAGCCGGGGATCGAACCTACGACCTCAGGGATGAGAGTCGCACGCTGAAGCCACTAGGCCAACACTGCTGCATTTATTTCTATATCGCATTTAAAATTACCTCGTACGGTGAAGGAAAACATCATGAGGAAAGCGGCACGCCTTAGACCCAGCGGATCACCTAATTGCCTATTACAGTAAGAGAAATCTGAGACTAAAACCAAGGGATGAAGCGCCAATGTAAAATCTACGTAAGGTTTGTCTTCTTAAAAGAACAGAAACATACTTGAACATTTTATCTGTTAATAGTTATCTGCCCCATTAAAGGTCATCTTGTTATAAAATAAACTTACCATTCGCCCGAGGTCGATAAATAAAGAAAGGCAACAGTAATAGTAATGGTAGCATCCAGGTTTTAAAAAAGTAACAAAATAATAACCAACAGATTAGCGATATAATATTGGCTTTCCTTGATTGCCATTCAAAGCATGACCTGAAAAAAAATACTCTCATCTAAGCAAATGTATTTTATTAAATTAGATTCACTAACATTTCCGAAACTAAAATCAAATTTATTACATATTTGATTTCAAGTAAACCTTACGCTACGATGATTCATAGTTTTGTAAAGTATTTCCCAAATTTGGCCAAAGTTATTATTTATATCGACGTAGGAAAGCACATTTGCTGTAAGTAGACATATTGCAATTTTCACCAGAGCCAAAAAACTTTATTAATTTCGGAAAAAAATTAATAGTGTCTGACCTATCCATGATATTGCTACCATTTTTGAAACATATATTTATTTAACTGCCAGTCACCATTTGCAATGTAAACTTTTTATCCAAAGTTACTATAAGTAGTGTTTGGCTAGTTACAGCAAACAGTTTTTAAATCACAAACCTTTAAAACGCTGTAACTAAGGAAGAAAAATGTACGCGCGGAAATATTATCAATTTACAGGCGGTAAATATGCTGTATGCAGGAAATTTATTATTTGTACTTTTAATTGAATTCAAGATTAAGATTAGTTTATAATTATGATTAGATCTAGAAATGCAGTGGGTCATTTGGTAATGTAATGTTTGGTTGAAATAAAATGTCGTAAATGGTAAAAAAACAAAACTGTAGTTCCCTAAACTTGCTGTAAGTAAACGAATTAAAAATCACACGCCGCTGAAATCTTAAGTAGCGTTAAGTTTTTAAATGGAAAATATTTGTAAAGAAAAAAATGCAGATTTTCTTTTTGTAAGTGCAAAATGTCTGAAATGACTAGATTTTGGTCTACATACAGCATTTAATCTTGCTAAAAATAATATAAGTACGGGCGTTTTCAACGGCGTATGTAATTTTTTTTTCATCGTAGGGACACAGGACCCAGGTCATTCGATGCGGCTTTTTTTCTGATTCTAATGGCAGGAAAAAGTCACTTTAGGTATTTTGTCACTTACAAAATACTTTCCTAGTCGATATTTCTCGCTTTAATAATATATAGCTTGTTAGTTAGTTATAGCATTAAGTTAAAAGCTGTGTTTGCTAGTTTAATATTTATTGTAATATTTGCTTGTTTCTAAATGTAAGAATTTATTGTTATGTCCGGTTTTTTGAATAAGTAAATTAGCTTAGATAAATTTATTAAAAAAAAATCTCCTCTGAAACAAAAATTTTCGGTAGATTGATTTTTTTTTGGGTTGTTTCCGTTTTCTTTTTGATTTGGCATAAACAAGTTATAACCCTTAATTTTCACCCTTCCACCTTCTACTTCTACTTCCTTCTACTTTAACTACTACCCCCAATTTAATTATTAGCACTGTAATAATCTTCAACATTCATATGATTCACATCGCAATACTACAAAGGATTATATATCGAAGGTAGGTTTATATAAATTATTTAAATATTTGTATACTAACTTTATTATCTGAAACGCATCAACCACCCACATCATTACAACTCGTCCTCTTGCTATGTTTCGAGCTAGTAAATGTCTGTCAAGCTTTTCCTCTGATTCCATTACATTAACTTCTTTAGGTGTTAAAACTTTCAATGAAGCCTTGATCTAACAGAAATACGTATTCGCATATAAACGTTTTTAAAAATATTTATTTATTTATACTTTATTACCTTAATCAAAAACATACATATAACAGAAATAAAAAAAACAGGTTACAAAAGTTATTAGGCAACGGGCGGCCTTATCGCTAACAAGCGATTTCTTCCAGGCAAGGTAGAGCCACTAAGTACCAAGGTCTTAGGTACTAAGTGGTTGATAGTCGCAGGTTCTGAGTTAAATTTTCAGAGGCTGTTACTTACTTATAAACGCTTAGGTTTCTAAATATAATAACTTTGGTAAATTTTTACTTTAAGGTAAATAAGCCATATCTGACAGTCGAATTCGAGTCTAAGGATATGATTCAGAAATAACGACGAACTATAAATTCCTTCTGTTAAAATTAAATTAATTTTTTTTTCGAGAAAATACAGAAAGAAAATCAACTTTCTATTCATTCTATATAGGTTGTTCTAGATACATTATGTGACCGAGCTAAATATACAAGTCTAAAATGCACTCACAAGATTCCAAGACACTTCCATTTCCAATAATATTCTCGGGTTATTTCCCCTGGCACGTTCGCGTTGCGTGCTTTCTTTCAATGCGTACCATTTTTTCCCAGGCTCAATGTTCAGAAGAGGTATTGAAATATTTCCTACCTCCTCGCCCTTCTTTTCATCGTAAACTGTTATCTCTAAGATTGAAGTTATGTCAGTGACTTGGCTGAAATAATAGATGTTTTTATTCAATTCATTAAACAGGATAGACGCTTTTGAAACTGTAAATTTTTGAGTCTTGTTTTAACTAAAAATAAATTATTGTATCTGTTAGTCAACGATGTCCGGCTTTTACGTCATGTTGACCAATAAAATATGAATGTTATCATTATAATTTAATAGTAATAAACCTAATTAAGCTGTGATCTCGGCGGTTATCAGAAAAAATAAATCAATTAGGAAACCAAGATACACTATGAGAATTTATTTTTATATAAGTAAGCGACACCTGATAATGCAAATGCAGGGCTAAATTAAGTAATTACTTGTTTATTTATGAGCCTCTTAACAAGTCTTAATACTTACTCGTACGATGAAGGAAAACATCGTGAGGAAACCGACATGCCTTAAACCCAACAAGATGACGGTGTGTCCGTTAAAGAACTCTGATCTACCTACTTTCCTATTGATAAAACAAATGATCACGAAACAGATGCAGCACATCTGAGTCCCAGACCAAAAAGGGTGGGTTTTCTTAAAAAGTTCTTATGTGGAAACTTACAAATGAAACACTTTCATCCAACTTGGTGCATTAGTTTTATTATCTGTCGCTGTAAACACCCTTTCATTGTTAAACGAGAGGATACAGTAACAGTCATTTCCGGTTAAGCCTTTTGCACCATAGACTATGACGTTTAACCAACCAACATCTGCTGTGTCGCATAGACGATACCATTTCTAGAAAAAGATATATAAACTTCAGAACCATTATAATGGCTATTTCGAGGAAAGATTTTTACACAGATTTATGGTTATAATTATTATCTATAGTAAAATTAACACTTTAATTGGAAGATATTCGCGGGAATTCAACCCAAAGTTAGGGTTTTTGTCAATCCAGTGTACAGTTTGTACATATCTTTAAATATTAAATTCATTATGTATAAATATATCTATAATATAGAATTCACAAAACCAATGCCGGGTACATTTAATACATATATATTAGAAGTCATTAGAACTTGCTTTTACGCATAGAAGGATCAAGTAACAGAAGACCAAAGGTCATATAGGAATGTCACCAACTTGCTTGGAGAGGAATCACTTGGCTTTTTTCGAAACTGGAACGATTTTGATTTAAAAACAAAATGTAATTCACATAATTCGTCTAAATATTAGTTAACTGTGCTTATCAAAACATCATTAATTCTTCCCATTTATCGAAATATGCGGTAAATGTTGTTGAATTAATAATTTCTTAACATGAAAATAAACAATCAGTCCGATTCACTTACATGACTCAACAATTTTAATCTATTGTGACATTTGATAAGAGGGAATCCTTTATTACTTAAATACTAATATATGTGTGTAAGTTATATATCGATTATATTTATGTTGTTAAAATAAACTTACATACTTTCTTCTCAAATTTTTAGCCTCTCCTCCTTCATTTTCATACATATTGTACAAAGTATTAATATCCGAAATTCCACTGATTGTTAGTAAATAAAATATTCGAATTTCCGAGTCATCTAAGGGTACTTGCACTTTTTTAGTTTTTTCTTTTTCTATTCTAGACAGATCTATTGTGTGTCTGAAAAGTAACATACATAGGAGATGGAAGGATAGAACAAGTTAGAGGCATGGGACATTGCTATCACACTATATTTTTTTAAGGTCCTTAGAGGTATGGAATGTATGCGGAAATGTTGGAGAGACTGGGGCTGCGCGCCAAATAATCACACTCGACGTGGTAAAAGGTCGCAATCATGGATGTATTAAAACATTAAAAACCAGATTATACCATATTAATATTACCAATTCTTAACAGGCCGGCAACTCGCGAGCCCTCTGACTTTGAGAGTGACCATGGGCGGCGGAATCACTTACCATCAGATGAGTCTCCTGCCCGTTTGCCCCCTGTTCTATCAAAAAAAAACACGATAGGTTGAACAGAGACCAACGTATTTACAATATCACTTTAATAAGAGTGGCTGAGAGCTCTCATCCGATCTACACACAGCAAGCAAACAAGCGATCACAAAATTAATTTTCTTGAATTTTTACCTTCCTACTTTAACGTCCTTGTCCCAAACAACGATTTCTAATATATGTTCATCCTCATATAAATTAAAATTATGTAATTCTTGAAACATGACTTTTGGGTCGTTCGTTTTAATCATTTTCGATTTACGTTTTTCTGATCCCAATCTGAAATTTAAAGAAATATTGGCTGATTTTTGCAAACTGCAAACAAAACTTTCGGGTAATCTACCAATGGATTTCTTCTTCTTGATCCTTCTATTCTTAAACATACATATCTACGTAGTACATAGTAGAAATACTGTTTAAGTAAGTAAGTTTTAGTTAGTAACGTAATTAGAACGTTTAAGTAAGTAAGTTTTAGTTAGTAACGTAATTAGAACGTTTAAGTAAGTAAGTTTTAGTTAGTAACGTAATTAGAACATTTTTTGGAGCGGTCAGCCTATTGTTTGTCTGGTGTGCGCGTCCACAACCAATCCGATAGTCTAGTTGGGCCAGTGTACGCGCATAAACCCTCATGCGATCAAAATATCGGCAGATAAAAAAATTGTAGTTTGCGGGGACTCTTAATCATTTTGCATGATGGACACGCAAATTGCAAATTCAGCCAGTGTTGAGTTTTTATACTACAACTGTTAATTATTGTATCGTTTGGTCCTCTAGAATGTCTATTCTAGGCTGATCCAACTCTTAGTGAAATTGAGTTCAGAGGCGTACCTTCAATTTTCTATAAGGAAGTAACTGATTAGTAACGACATCATCAAATTATTCTGCCCATTTTGATGAGTTTAGTTAATTTGTGCAACAAACAATTTAGGTACTAATTTGCTAACGTATTATGTTGCATTATGGTGTTTATGCCTTTATTAAGTAAATAATTAAAGAGAATAATTGAATAGGAATGAAAATTAATATTTTATTTATTATCTATAATAGTATTATGCATATACTCGTAACATGGAAGATGCATAGACACCTTTCGTGTTACGCTTTCTTTTGTTTAGTCAAAATATTTACCCGGGCTCCTTTGTTCGACTTTAAAAAAAATAATTAGACTTGGAAGTTATTATATGACTAAATCATCTGCCCGATAAATGTTATACTATAATAATTGCGTCTACCCCAACATTACTGACCTAATACGACAGCCAATGTATCGAGGCTTTTCTACCTCAAGTACGTTAAACCCTGCAACTTCTATTAGAGCAACGGTGACAGTCGCAATTTTAGTCTTCTTAGTAACCCTTGTTGTGACGTCTTTCTTTGTTGTATTCGATAAAATCAGCTGAAACATTATCAGAACTATTTATCTGCTTATCAAGTATAACCCAATAAATTGTTTTTACCAAATAAAAAAGAAACGAGAACGTTGAGAAGGTCTATTAGCAAGATTGTATTTTGGCGTTTATTGCTTTGTATTAGTTATTTTACAAAACGCAGTTTTCTTTTGATGGCTACACATGTAACCGTACTGGTATTTAATCTGAATTATCATATTAATTTAAATTTTATATTATTTTTGCAAGTTAGGATCATATACCAGTTACCGGATAGTTAACTCCAGTTCAATCAAATTGTATGACTCAAAACTGAGCGATTAAAAAGAGTGGCGGAAAGATTCTTGCCAGTTCTTCCTGCCCGCTCCCTGACTTGCGAACTGGTAGTAAGTGTAAATTTATAATTAATTTAACTTTTTTTTTGACGTTCATAAGTGTACTTGTTTACCTACATGAATAAAGATATTTTGAGTTTGAGTTTGATATATTTGTATTAGACATTATAAAATAATAATAATACGAGTGCAGTAACAAAATTTCCTTTAGCATAATTGTAAACTACCATCTCTTTCATCGATTTAATAAGATTCTTAATTGCGCTGGCCTAGTAATATAATATATTGGACAACAAAGTGTGTTTGAAGACTGACAATTTAAAGAGTCTGCTTTAATTAGCATTCCTATAAATATTGACGACTCATTGGTCTAGTGGTTAGTACCCCTGACTGCGAATCCATGGGTTCCGGGTTCGATCCCCGGCTGAGACGAACATCGATGTGATGAGCATTTGGTGTTGTGCTTAGGTCTTGGGTGTTTAAATATGTATTTATATGTCTATCTATCTATAATATGTATATATATCCGTTGCCTAGTACCCATAACACAAGCTTCACCAGTTTACCATGGGACTAGGTCAATTGGTGTGAATGGTCTTTAAAAAAAAAAAAAAATTTTTAATAATAATAAGTTTAAATTTTCCGCCTTCTAAATTTCATCCTCATAGTTATTTTTTTATAGTCTGTGCTTCGTTCTATACGCTGTGACATTACGAGTAACACTTATCGTTTTCTTTATTTAAAATATTTATATTTCTCGTCGTGAATCGATTGTCATAATTTATTAAGAACATATTTAAATGTGGTGCAGAGTGTACCTTTTCAACATTACTGTACGAATTTCTTCTTTTGTTTTTATCGTTCTTCTCTTTTTCCTCTCGTCGCTTTCTAGCTTCTCTTATTCTTAAGCGAATACGACTTCGGATTGATTTTGGTGCAGGGGACGAGGGTTCTATTGAGTCATCGCTTAAGGCGTCATCTTTAACTTCGGCTAGTCTGAAAAACATTGGAAATAACAGATTTATTTTTGTATGTGTATGACTACAGCTGTTTGATAAGAGCGAATCCTTTAATAACAATTTTAATGATATAATAACTAACAGATTTGTTATTAAATAATTACTCAATAAAGTTACCTTTTACCAATATAATTTGTGTTTAGTTACACAGTACAAGGAAACTAAATAAGTCATGTAAATATAAAAAAACTTAAACAATTTTTATCGTTCAATTATAACATTATAATTAAATATTAAATTTAAAGTCTTATATAATATAAAGTGAATAAAAGCTCGCCTGTATGTGAGAACATAACAGCAAAATGCGAGCGTAGCAAAAATATATTAAATACTCTTAATTTCTAATGAATTAATGGCTTGATCTTAGGTCTCACACACTGTTTTATTGTGTTTTTTTATATTATTTTTATTACTCTTTAATGTATAGTACTCTACGGTTTCGATATTTGTAAATATGTGAGGAACATGTATACTAACTTTTTTAGTATAGTAGTTTTATTCTAAGAGTACATTGTCTTCACATATAATTATTTAACTCATGTAAACAAAATATTGTAAACCTATTTTAAAAGAGGAAGTGTGGAGTTTCTTGCCCATACTTCTCCACACGAAACTACTACTTTTGGAAGGGGCAACTAGAATCTTCTTTGTATTTTGTTTTACTTTCAAAAGTGCCATTTTAGGTGGTCTAATTGAAATAAATGATTTGACTTTGACTTTGTAGTGGACTTATACATACGAGAAACTTAAATCTATAAGATATATAAAGGGTTAATAGATTCTTGAAGATGTTAAAAACTTACGATTCAAGACTTCCCTTAAATGACATGTCAAAGAGAAAAGCGTTTTCACTGTTTTGTATATTATTGTCATCGTTTATTGTCAAATTTACTATGGGTACAATATTTCTTCCGCTAATAGTAGCCTCCTCATATACAATTTCACGGGAAGTAGAATCATTACCTCTAGCATCATCTAATTTAACAGTCTTCTGCGTTGCCATAAAATTATGACTTTTATCCTCTTGCAATAAATTTGCATTTAGTGGGGCTAGTTTTGTGTTATGGTCATCTTTAACACATGCTAAAAGATCTGCAGACTTTGCTTTTTCTAACTTCTTCTGCATTTCACAATACTTCGTTTGCACTCTCTCGTGTAATTTTGAAATATGTCTACTCCGTATTGAATTTTCCTTCTTTCCATCTTTGTCAATTTCCATTTTGTTATTTTAACAACTAACGCACTATCATTATACGAAGGGAAAACTAAAACTGGCCATTAATGTTGATATTGATTGCTGTTATCTTTAATCATATCTAATCTTTTGTGATTGAGCACTTAGTGATCTGGTTATTTTTACTGTACATTTAATTATTTCCTATCTATTTTTTAATTAAAATCAACCGAATTATTGTATAATAATTGCATATCTTGGCAAGTTAAATAAGCGTCTATGTAATAGTCGTATTAACATATACACTACATACTACACTCCAAGTCACCATGTACATCAATCTATAGCAAAATTAAAATTCCTATAATGTGTTGTTTGTACACAGGAGTATCAGCCGTTTTTGAATGCTTTCATCTCTAAGAAAAAATTACGCAAATTAGCATTAATTAGATTAGCTCAAATCCAAGCGCTAAGAGAGATCAAAACTTTGAACTAAAATTACTTTTAAGTGTTACACTGTCATTGTAACAAAATAAGTATAGAAAATACTATACTTTATAAACTTTAGGATAAAAATTCTTTAAAGCAATCACAAAGTGTAACAACATATCCAAAAGTTAATTTTCCAGGTGAATTCATCATACTCCAGTTAGAAAATGCTAACGACGAAAAAGCGTGAAATGCAGCAGAGCCTGCGTTCTGTACTCACTTTTCGAACTCACTCAGGCGGTTTTCGCTCGGCGATCGCTCTGAAATCAGTCTGAAGCAGTCATTTTATGATTTGGCATTCTAATAAACAATAAACTACAGCTTCCCCCTTTTCAGAATGCCAAATCATAAAATGACTGGGCTTTCGACTGATTTGAGTGCGACCGGCGATCCGAAAACCGCTGTGTGAGTTCGAAAAGTGAGTTACAGAAGCGCAGGAGAGCATCAATGTTCAGGTGAATATATGGGCGCCTCGCGCAAGAAGCCCAGCGGTTTGTCACGTCAGCCACAAATTATGACCTCCGCAAAATGCACTTCGTTCCTGTTGTGTCACACTAATATGAGAACACCAGACAGCGGGCAAATTTTATTTTAAGAATAAACCTCTTTATTTTTATACTACTATTACTAAATTTGTCTTGTTCAAAAACAATAAATAATGCGTTACTCTATTGTCTGTTATCATTCTATATTTAAACATTTGGTATAGGGATAGCGTTGACATGGGGAAAAGCAGGAAAGTTTGTATTAAAGTTCGTCATCGTCAAGTACTCTAATTCTAACAAATAAAAACTAATCTCACGCGGGGTCACAAAATAATACATCCGGGTCCCTACGGGTTGGTATAAATATCATTCCTAATAGGTACGAGTGGGGCTAATCCAATAGAAAGAAAGACTGTGAAATGAAATGATAGACAAAGTGGAATTATAGTAAATTAAACCTAAATAAAATAATAATAATTAAATTACTTTGTCATTATGTTTAGTCCTTACTCACACAGCATTTAAAGATAAATAAATAAGAAACAATTTTTATTCACAAATTAAGGCTTATACCTTTATGTAATTATTCATAGCCTATATAGCTATCATTTTTATAGAGTTGTTTTCGTTTCAATGGTATCATAAATACTTCAGATATATGACAACTAATAAATTCCTTTTACCCAAAAAATTCACATTGAATATGTATTGTAATATGTACTCATGTTTAGTTATTTATACAGATACATAACCGAAATGCGTTAAATAAATACATTTATTAGAGTCAAATTACAGTAATTTCACATAAAGTAGGTTTTAAGTATAAACCTAAAAATATCTAATACTAAAAGTATACAGATTTCCTGTTTAACATTCCCTTTTCAAAGGCTTCGTAAAAATTCAGCTCACGAATTTCTGATCACAATTTGATCGGTTGAGAGGACCTTGGTCTTGTGCGGTATTGAGATATCTCCCTTTGAATTTATGATGTCTATCTACTTTTATTACGAATTGGAAACGTACAGATGTCCCAAGATATGCCAAGGAATACGTTCGACGATTTTTAGTGACAGTTCTAGTTATTTTTATTTAAAGTCGTGGACTATTTCGAAAGTATACGTAACGTTTGACAAAGGTAATCTAAGTGCATTATGTGGTATATTATATATATTTTTTTGACATGATGAGAGATAGGGTTGAAATGGACAAAGATAATTACAGAATGGCAACCACGCGATGGAAAAAGGAAAAGAGGAAGACAGAGCAAGAGATGGGCAGACGATATAATGAGAATAGGTGGCACAACTTGGACAAGAAGAGCTAACGTCAGAAAAGAATGGAAGCAGCTGGAAGAGGCCTACGTGTCACAGTTCATGGTCAAGGTCAATATTAGATTAAGTTTCATTTATGTATCAGAATTAAGTTTTTTATGTAACTTAAAGTGTTAATATATTATACTTGATGTCAGCAATAAAGGTTTTATAAAATAAAATAAAAATATATATTTTAATTAACAAGGCGTGGAGGAAGGGCTTTGTGCATTCCCTATGCATTCCAACCTAAAGGGAGGATGGAACGTACAATGCAGTCTTACCACTGACTGGCCGGCCCAAAGTCTCAGTGGCTAAGGTCTATATATTCTTAGCGGTCGGAACAACCTTGTTAGCGCGATTCCGCATATTGTAGGTGTCGTTACAAAAGGGTGGCGTTTTCAGTTTCATCATATATTCAGGCATAAAAATACTGTGCTTCATCTACTGACCATACTCATTTACAAAATTTAAACAGAATGCCAAATCATAAAATGACTGCTTACGACTGATTTGAGAGCGACCGCCGATGCGAAAACCGCTGTGTGAGTTACAGAATCGCAAGGTAGATATAAACAGAGTTATTTTCACGTTTTGTGAAATTTCGTCTCTATGATCATTCCATATTCAAAAAAAAATGGTTTGAAACGTTCAGTCGAATTAAAAAAACTGTTATTTTACTAAAGCATTTTAACAAAAAACGATGTTCTCACATTCGCCTAAGCCAAAGACGATAAATCAACAATTTATTTCACGAACCTCATACACACTCGATCTGGAAACACCTTTGTAAATTTTCTTAATGAAATAAATCTTGTAAATCAATTTTGTCAAATTTCGCTAAAATATATAATATAGTACAAAATTAAACGTCTTTAAAATAAAATAATATACGTTTTATACGCTATATGGCTCTTTATTTAAAGAGTAATGAATGAAAACAGAACTAATGAAGAGAAAACTTGGCCCAATGAGTTAGACGGTCTCAATTAAGTTTTAAAGCTTTCCAAGCTAAGTCGACATTTTATCTTTACACCACGAGAAACTTCAACTTAATTGAAACGCAATCTTTTGAAAGAGCATTCTTTTAAATCTTTAATTAGAGTACCTGTAATGAATAAAGTTTAAATCAATAATTATCTTGGCTAATGAAAAGACATAAGCGACCGAGGTACGAAATAATGATATGCCAAAAATCATTGTCTTATAACTACTACTACAGTTTACGCAAAATCTGATTTATTGACCATTCTGAAGCATAATGTTTTACTAGTAATATAATTAGTAATAGTAATAAGTACTTTTTCGTGAATTTTGGAGTAATATATTCAAAAAAGTCTATTTGGCATTAAAATAATTATAAAGCTTACAAAAAAGTTTAATTATAAACGAACAAAACACACGCAAATTTGATTTTAATAAGTCAACATTTGCTGAAAGCCAGCAAAATCCGGGAAGTGGCATTGGAAGATGCTCGTTGGCTAAGACACATTTTGAAATGTTAAGGTTAAATTAAATTCCCTTTTGGGAGTTGATTTAAGTACAGTTTCACAGTACTGAAACTCTAGTAATACACTTAGCATATCTGTAATCGTAAAAGCTTAGTTACCCAGATTATTTTTTTTTAAGCTATTGCATAGATTTTATCGCGGGCTTTGAGCGCGGCGACCGAATCAAGAAATTCCGTAACGAAATAAACCTAACACACGATGACGTATATACTCGTAAATGCGGCCAATACGCGAAAGCGGGACAGAACGCATACTGCGTCTCACATCGGTTTAGCGTGATCGGATAGGCGTGTTCTTCTGAGTCTGGTAGAGTGCTAGATTGAATTGATATCAAAGAAAAAAATACTGCAAAAAAACCAATAAATAATTATATTGCATAAGTTTATAAAAAATGGTATGCAATAGCTTTACCGCGGCAGTCCCCGAGTGCCACACGTATTTTTTTCTATCCGAGTTTTAACGGCGCATCCAAAAAATAATAGGTACAAACAATACGACCCACGCTTTCGTTTTAAATAATGTCTTCTAATTAATAGTTTCGTTTTTATTTTAATAAACTAAAATTATCTAAATTTAAGGAATCTTTATAATTTCGTCATCACAACCACAACACATTGTACTTGAAAAGAGTAACGTACTTTGTACCTGAAAATATGTAAATATAACGGTTAGAGTGTCAATAAAGCATTTTTGTTGGTACATCTTAATTTCCCTAAGGACGACAGGAGCGACGCGTCACAATCTCACTGTTTTTTTAACAGTGGCTCATTGGTAACAATAATATATATTACTACTTGGTTTGTAAGCCGGTCGATAATAACACATTTTGATTCTATTAGGACGGCTGCAGTGTAATATTTTTTTAAGTTATCGATCGATTCCTAGCCAACGAGCTTTCCTTGTAGAAATTTGACATAAATACTCGTACATAGGCTTTTAAAGATATGAAAATGTTTATACAGATACATGCCCTACCTTACTGCTTTAGATTTTTCAACAATGTCGTTCCCATCCTCCGAAACGGCTCGACCGATTCTTATGAAGCTTTTTATTCATGTTCAGTAAGTCTGAGAATCGGCTACTATCTATCTTTCAAACCCCTAAGTGATAAAGGGTGTCCAACCCAAAAAACATTTTTTTGGGTAAATATTTTTTTTATTATGTTGCATTAAAAAATACATTTGCCTTAATTTTCACCCCTGTACGATCAACTCCTATTTTTTATTTGTTAAATAAAACTTATGACTTTAATTCCGAGGTTTATATATAAATAATAGAAAAATTCACAGAACAACCTAAGTTTTCATTCCGGAAAACTGAACATTCTCCATGTTGGTATGTACTAAAAAGGTAGGCTTGGTAAAATCACATTAAGGAGAAACGAAGTTCGCGGGGGCAGCTAGTTTATTTATAATAATGTGATAAATTCGTTGAACTGGTTTCCGTTGTAGATTTTTTTTAAACTGTACCTAATACTCGCGTGATAATATTAATTGTAATCAGCTTAAATTATCATCTAATATTATTGTTCACGAAGACTTGCTTTTGTTTTTCGTAATTATCTTTTTCTAATCTGATAAAAATATATCTAAGGTAATAATTAAAATTCATTATTGTTATACCGCCTTCGTGATTATGCTCAGTGCGTGATATAGCTCGGGGCACACTAATTATATACCTTTTTGCCTATAAATAAATGGGATAAATGAATATTGGGATACTTAATGTGTATCCGTTGTCACACTAGACACTTTATTCAAAGTAAAAGAAATAAATATTATTACTTTATCTTATAATGCATATTAGAGCTTTGTCAGTGTGGTGTGGTGTATGCCCTAATGATACTAGCATTAAACGTTGAAATAGTGCGTTCGAACCTTGCTTGTGCATATTCAAACATCTTGCAGCAAACAACGAGATGTCAGGCACAACAGTTTTGGCCTAGTGGCTTCAGAATGCGACTCTCATTCTTGAGGTTCGATCCCCAGCTGTAAACCAATTAACTTTCTATCTATGGGCGCAACGATGAAGGAAACATCGCGAGGAAACCTGACTTTAAATTCGAGGAGGAGGAAAACACAGGAGGCTGATCACCTACTTGCCTATTACATTGATAAATAATCATGAAACAGATACAGAAATCTTAGGCCGACACCTAAAAAGGTTGTAGCGCCACTGGTTTGTTTTTTATGTCAGGCACAGAAGACTGGTGATGTATATAAAAAATAATCAATAAATTCTGAAAATCTTCGCAGCAAAAGTTATTGGCTCACTGAACACTAAAATAATAATAATCCAAATTTCAAATTCAAAATAATTTGTTCATTTAGGCAACACAATGTACACTTATGAACGTCAAAAAAGAAATACATGTTAAATGCTAAATGCTGCTAATTTTACATTTACTGCCAGTTCTCAAATCAAACCCTACACTACTGTTTTTGTCTCTCTTTTCCAGTGGCGCTAAAATCCATATTCGGGCCTCAGATTGTATCCATTTTCTTGATAATTTTTATTTTATAGACAAGTAAGTGATTAGCCGTCTGTGTCCGACACGTGTCATCGTATTTTGAGACCAATACTTGTTCAATAAAGGTATGAAAATAATTTGATAAATTCACATTAATAATAAAGATGTTTATTTATACAATGTTCTTGTTGATATTAAATATAAAAACGTGTAGCTCATTATTCCGTTTATGTTGTGGAAATGTAGTAATTGAGGTAAGGACCGTATATCAAAGCGATGTAAAGTAAATAAATAAAGTTTTGATGTTTATTAGGGTCTGAACAAATATACACAGGGTCGCGGTAATTGTTTTTTTTTCGACGAAACATTTACAGCGTACAATATTTAGATATGATTTTATATTCAAGCGTAATACAATCGTGACTAAGTAGAAAATTAATGTTTTTGAGACATCAACATGTCCATTATTAGCCGCGTCCCACCTGGCGAACAGGCTCGCGCGGCAGCCTCGCGAGCCAAATGCCTCGGCTGGTATGGACGTGCCTCGGCCTGCCTTGGGCGCGCGTTTGCTCGACCGAGCGATCTAGGGGGGGGGGGGCCGAGCCATCTGTTGGTCGGTGAACTTGACGCGCTCAAAGGGTGCCTCAGTGAGCGCTGTGCGTTAGGTGGGGACGGTTATGTTTTGGCTCGCGCGCGAAGCTAATTCAAGTTTTGTCTCTTCACTTTTAAATTTGTCAAAATATTATATATTATATATTTTTTACCTTAACATAATCACTTAAGGCTTCAATAATAGCGTCACAAACTTCTGGAATTATTTTTGAGATACTCTCTTCGATACTGCGAAATAAATATTGCAAGCTGCTATAAGAATCTCCAGTTGCTAAAAATCTTAAAGTTATTAAAGTTCGTTCATTCACAGTGATTGCTTTTCTATATTTTGTATCGCACTTTTTGATTTTATCCGACAACAATGTGCACAAATTTTCGAACTCTTGTACATTCGTATAAAATTATGTACAGTCTGATCATATACTAAATCTCCAAGTAATCTATTTCCATATTGGTGACGACGCTCATAAATTTTTTCTTGATACGTGACTGTTTTCGTTTCTTTAAACAATAAGCTTCTAGAAAATAGCTGCAGCTGAAAATACACGACTGTCCATTACGAATACTCGCGGATTATGATGGCTCAGCCTGCCTCGCGAGGCGGCCACGTGTAAATTGAACAAAACTACTGAGGCTGCCGCGGGAGCCATCGCTCGGATCGAATTAGTGCGGCGAGCCTGTGTGGTGGGGGTATTAATTTACATTAGATTTGCATTAAATTAACATCAAATGGATAGCTTATTAATCTTTTCTAATTTTAAATGTTATAATTGTAATTTTGGTTGCTACTTTTTGTTTTTAATCTTCGGTTTATCGTTATTCGTTGAGTGAGGAAAGCACCAGCTGGGGTCACCGCCACTATCTACCACGCGCAAACTTAAATTTTTATTAGAGCCTGTGCACTTCAACCCCACCAGTCCCTCCAGTCCTAGAGTCTCTATTCCAAAGGGAAACTGAAAATTAATTAATGGATTACAGTGATTTTGTGTGTAATAGGTGTAGGTTTTATATTAAAATATATATTAATACAGCAGGTACATGGCAGAGATGGCAAAGTACAGAAATGGCGGGATTTAGAGGAAGCCTTTGCCAAAATAGGGCACACAGATAGATACATAGGAATGAATGAGATGATTGAAATATATTAAAATAAATAAATGTATTTAAATGTAAAGTATCTGTAATAAAATGCTTTTATTATTATTAATATGAAACTAGGATATAATAAATATATATAATCTAACCAAAAACGAAAAATATGTAAGCTAATGGAGTTTTATATGATCTAGCTATCCTATAAAAATTATTTCTTTAAAAACGTAATATTCTTGACTAAAATGCCTATTTACGATTGAAGTGTTTATTAGCTAAATACCGATGACATGACATATTTGTTACATTAAATAAAAACATGAAATAATTGCCTAAAAATTCAAAATATTTAGTAAGCTTTTTGGAAAAACTTGATAAATTGTCTATGCAAAACTAGCGAACAAGAAATCCCAAATTGTCATCAGTCATCATTGATGAACCGAGAAATAGCGAACGATTTTAGTAGAACTAGAATTTCCTCCAAAAGCGTGAACTATTCAATTGGCGTATCAAGCTGATTACTGAGTGTTCGGGGATCGTCTGAGACTCAGTATAATTACGTGAAACCTACCCCGGAACGTGAATTGTACTAAATTCAAGCCAAATACAGAGACGAGGCATTTGATGTTGATATAGAGCCTTCACTTCTCTTGTATAGTTAGATAAAATATAGTAATAGTTTTTTTTATATGTGTGTGAAATAAATGCTAATACTATGAAGGAAGAAGAAATTTCGTCTATACAAACCAATCTCTCATTAAAATTTTTCGCAAATACAACAGAATGAACGCTAGTTATTCAGAGCTTGGTATATTCGGTAGTTGTATGATCAATTAAAAAAAATGGTTGTTAAGCTTCTATGAGGTACCTAATCCGCATTAGACGAATCTTATCTATATATCTTTAAATAAATGATTACTTAGTAAAACCTAAAACTGTTTTATTTCTTCTCTTTTTGGTAGTATTATATTTTTATTTATTTTCACCGTAAGTGTCATATTATATTTTAGAATAGGTTGATTTTAACTTCTACTGTACAAAATGTATTATACACGATGTGGTGTACTTTATTATAAAATCTAAGAAAATCACCGAACCTCTAAGAACCAAAAATCACTAGTTGTGTGAAGAATAGGTGGACGCAACGTGGCCGTGCCTAGCCACAAAGCTAATACATAAATATATGCGAATAATTCTACGTTTCACATTTACTTAGAGGGTAGGTCAATTCAAAAACATTTTTATAATTACCTCATTAAATTACGTCCTACAGTGGCAGAGACCTGTGAAGTTGGTAACACTTTAATAAGAAAACTTTTATGTTCGATTTGAGAAGTTTCCTTCGATGAAATTATTTTCCTTTTGCGTGTTCACCAATGTTAGATGATTGATGAGATTTGGTCTTTATAAGAAGGTTCAAGGGGCGTTAGTATATTCAAGTATTAGCCATATAATATCTACATGAGGCACATTTGGGAAATTCCGGAATAGTAATAAATAGTGTGTAAAGTACGCAAATACTAAGCAAATAGTGATTATTCTAGCACAAATAGTGATTTGGTATTCTGAATTTAGAAAAATTCAACATAATTTACGATTAAAGAGTTTTTTTTTATAATGAAAAAGGTTTTTTTAATCAAAGAAAAAACACTTAAGTTTAATTCATTATATCGTTAATTACACTGACTAGCTTATTGTATCTAGATCAGTTAAAGTACCAAAACCCATACAATTATTTTTTAAATGGCTCGACTCTCCTCTTCTAGGTTTGTTGGTGTTTAACTTTTACATACATTTGTTTTGTCACCGCATCCTTTGCGATCTTTATACATCTATATGCAACAAAGGCATTTGTTTTTGGTTTTCATTTCATGAGTCTGTTAAACTGTCATAAGTCACTTATATTCTAATCTGCACTTCAGAAACCTACACTTTTGAGGATTTGGGCGATCCGTCAACCAGTGGTGTTTTCGGCATATTGGACTCTTCTTAACACTTAAATCTATGCAAATAGGCGGAGAATCTTTTACACAATTTTATATTACGATATTAGTCTCTGATCTGTACATCATACGTGATGAAAAAGAATGCATCTCCGTCGCTGAGTCTGTTGTCTCAGTACACCATTGCATTCTTTAAAAAACCATTAACAACGGATACTTTTATTTCATGTTAACTAAGGTACCTACAATATTTTCTTTGTATATTTTATAATTTTCCTAATTAATGTTTCTTTTTGTTCTAGTTGTAGTATATTTTGTATTATAATATTTTCTTCGTCACTTGATTCACCCGTAATTTTTTTAACTAATTTAATGAAGTGTGTAATCGTAATAATATGGTGTCATGTTTAGTAAAAAAAAGGGTGCGTGTACTTATGTACCCGCGTAAGAAGTTATACTTCTTTGGCTTTCTTTATTTTTTTAAAATATTAAATAATTAATAATAAATATTTAACGTTAATAATTTAATAATATTTAACTTATTATTCAATTATTAATTAATATTAATAATAATTATTATTATTATTTATTATATTATTCATTCAATTTAATAACTAGGTAGGTATGTTTCATAACCTTTTAACTAGGTAAAAATAGGTCTTTGTGAAAAAGCATTGCTAAATTTCTTTGAAAAAATAAAGGTCATTATGGTCATTTAAAAATCTTGGCATAGCTGCTAACTTCACGCATATTCTATTTCTTTTTACTTGAAGATTGTCTTATTCCCATCTTGCTCGCGCACGCTCGGCGCCCGGCTGGTTTAAAAATAATTCGTTAGTGGGCAACTTCATACTGATAATTTTGCGCGCATCGTAAAATTTCACTCTCATCAATTTTTCATAACGCGCCTAAAGAAGTATAACTTCAAAAATCAAACACCTATTTCCGTTAGAAAAACTTTTAAATTATTTATATTTTGAAAATTCTATTTAAAACCTCATATGTCGGTTTCACACGTCACTGAGTGTTAAATACGACGATTAGTTCGAAATATTTCATCAACTTTAGTTTCCGTTGAACGTAGAATTCGGATATGAAATTCAAGTCTTTACCTGTGAATAGGAAGCAATTAATCTGTCAAATGCAGTATCGCAACGTAGATCGCACACGAGCGAGATCGCTTCGATTTTCGAAATTCACTACTGCATTAGTTAATAAATCACTTTCAAGTTAGTTGTCAAATCAACTGTGATTTATTTATTTAGTTTTAATGCAGTTATTTAGACAATCGCTTATACATTTTTAGTAATAATTTTAGTAGCTTAAACTAATATAAAAACAAATGACTGTTGTGAAAACATTTATTTAAAGTGTATAAACACATTCGCATAATACATTTTCGATGTTGACAAAAGCTTAATTCTAAAATACGTATAAATGCTTAATGGTATGTCATGTTATTAATATTATGACCAATTTTACTATTTTCGTTAAATTACTCCATAAGTATTTTAAATCTTTGGCGTTTTTTCATAAAATACATGTACATTAGGAAAAAATTGTTTAGTACCAATCACTTATTCTTCCACGATGGTAATATCAATGCCCGCGACTAAAATGATAAACAAAAATCACTTTTTGTAAACATTCACATAAATATGTCCTCAGTATCCTCTCAGTGGGTCATGAGTAAGACAAACTTTTGTAAATTTCATTGAAAATTGTTCTTCATAGGCAAATATAAGATTTTTGTTTGCAAGAGTATGTTTGTTATATTCAAAGCATATAAAATGGTCAACAAATAATTAAAAATACGTGTACATAACAATTTTGAATATACAAAAACAGTAAAATATTTCGACTAGGCCACGCCTTACCCTAGTGGTATATTATTTAGGTACTATAAAGCAAAAGCTAAAATTGAAGTCAATTTTGTGATATAAATAAAATAATTTAATATAGAGGTCATTGACCTCAAAATGTCAATACATGTAGGTGCCGCAGAGGGATAACAAGTTGTCAAATTCCTTTACGCAAGTTTACCATCACTTACAGTTCCAATATTATTTTTGCGCTATCAGTTTACTTTACGAGTAGTATAATATATTATGATTCAATTACCGGGAAATCACTTTTTTTTTGTATACAGAATTGTCGCTATATATTGCATCATCTACGTACAATGGCACATTATTATCTATAATTACTTGGAAATAAAGCTAAGGTTATATATAAGTATACAGATGTTAAATAATGTTTTAATTACAATATACTACATCCAATTAAGCGTTAAAACAAGTATTCTAACTTAAAATTCTTAAATAATATATAATTTTATTACAATTTACAAAAAACTTTAACTAAATTATATTTACAATGCCGTGCTTTATCTACGTAGAATAAAATAACTTAGTATAATGATTTAATTAATTATTTATGCAGCAGCTTAAGCAAATCGTAAACTTTCTAAGTTTTTTTTATTATAAACATAATACAGTCACGTGCTTACTATAATAACAACTAATACAAAATTGTTCATATATAATATAGCTAATCTCTTGTAAATGCTTTAACAAATTGATAATACTTAAATTTTACATATAACCAAATTCGTTTATGTTACTTTCATGCTAGCTAGCTTCTCATGAATCCAAAAGGTAATTTTGTTGGGTACAATCACCATAGTAGTTAACAAAAATTTTCGAACTTGTTAAGTAAATATTCGAAATTCAAATTCTACTCGACAACTGACAAAAGATCTTAGACAAAGACAAGTAATATTTTTTACCGTAACACTTAAAGGCATGCGTACGTTATGTTTATTCGTCTAACATATATCTTCATTGGGGCAAACAAGGCTTATAGACTAGCATTTTCATACTTAATATCCATTTTGACTGATACTGTTATAATATAAACATGCCTCATTAGCCGTACGTGAAGCATTTTCTCATTATTTAAATTGAGATCTTTATACAAATAATATTATTAATATACATTAATTGTAATTAATCTTCTCTAAATGGTTGAGCAAATATATCATTAAGTAGCTCTTGATATTCCTCAGCGTTGTACAAATAGTCCTCGTCGTCTTGCGTTGAATTGTACCTGGAAATATATTAATTTTTAGTTAAAACAGTGATATAAGACAGATTTACATACCGAACAAATGCTTCCAATATATATCTAGATGTATGTATAAACATTATATAACTACTAGCTGACCCGGCAAACGTTGTTTTGCCATGTATATTATTTCTAGGGAAACAATTTTTACTTCAATAAAAATAACTATCTACTATAATAAAAAATAGAGGTTGGTCGTAAGGGGTGTACTTATGTATTTTTTAATGCCACATAATATAAAAATAAAAAAAATTTTTTTATCAAAAAAAAAATAAAAAGGGTGGGACACCCCTTATCACTAAGGGGTTTGAAAAATACGTGATAGTAGCGATTCTTAGAATAGCATAACGATTGATAAGTATGTCGAGCCGTTTTACAGGGCAGCGAACATTCTGACAAGAATAATATATATCATGAGTTAATTGTTGTATAGGTTTAAAAGTTTCATAATTCTGTAATTGGATGGCCAAACCAATTAATAGATAAACCTAAATTGCCAATAGGGATTTTACCGTTTTGATAAACAAAATAGTAATTTTTAAAGAATTGGAAATTACATAGAATATACCTAAAAAATGCAAATCAGCGTTCATACCTGAATGACTTCTTTTCTTCGAGCTTCGGACTGATTAATACGCGAAATTATTGAGAATACCTGGGAAATACATGAATTTTTGTCTAATGTAGCCGTGAATATTTAGTCAAATAGTTAGTACCAAACATAGGAGTAAAAGTGGATTTTGTTTCGCCTTTTTCAAGATCCGACTTTGTTCGTACTATTATGACGAATAGATAGATTCTCCGATTACTCAACGACTTTTCTTCATCCAATAAGCAAAAAATTATAAGAACATGGGAATCGATCCGTTTCTGAGAACTATGGAACGAGCTTTGCGACCGTGCTTTTTCATAATAATATGGAAAGCTCAAATGTACTAGTGTATTGTCGGTATATAGATAGTCATCCTAAAACAAATATGTTGCCGCAGCATGTGACATCAGGCTATACATAAAAAACCAAGTTGCCTGTGGGAACTTTTTAGCCATTTTAATAAACCAAAACTGGTCATTTTTAGAGATGAGTGCGTTCGCATCGAGGAGATTAAACACGAGCATGTTACGCTTTGTTCAAAAAGGGTATCATTCTCGTTAACAAATCTTAGCAAAGTTCGCCAGAATTCACGAGATACCTGAAATGTACTGTCTTTTTCATTCTAGTTAGTTATTGTTTCGTCAGATGAAGCAGCAAACACTAAAAAAGCGTAACTGATTATTACACTTATTTAAAACCAGGGAGTATACAGAGGTTTGTATTGATTACATATTAAAACACCTAGATATACAGTATATAACTTTGTCATACAGTCTGGTCGTTTTAATAACATGTATAATTTTTCCCGTAATTCAGATAAAATTAAGATATATTTTGAGGGACTAATGAAAGCTTTTTTCGGAAACAAACGTTGAAGATCATGGCGTGCAGAGCGGCTAAATACGCTAAATTGTGAGTACAAGGTACTAAAGGCACAAAAGCTAGACTCGTAACTAGTTAATTACCACAGTTAAGTGGTAGTTCCACCTTGAGACCCGACGTAGCTGATAATATATTTTTTTATAAAACATTGATTGAGGCCGTGATCTGATAAGTTTTTCCGAATTACATAAAACCTGGGTTTAAATTGGTTTTCTAACTTAATCAATTTTTTATCCACGACATAGATCTTTGATTGATGGTGATTGTAGTAAAGTAAACGTTTTATTTTGAACATCCCTTTATCAGAGCTATACAGTATTTATAATTTTTTAAACGAATATACCTTTCCTGAGAGAGCAGTTTGTGTGAATATAATGACGCAGCCATGCCCCTGGATGTGGGCTCTCCATTCTGCCATTCTTCGCAGAACGTGTCCAACGCGCGTTCACCACTTGCGTGGGAGCCGTGCCATATTAATTTTTGTGGCCTAGAAAAAATAAGTCAAATCATAAAATTTAACGACTTTTTGTAACGTCATGTACCAAGAGCGTTGTGGGATTTGACGTGAAGATAAATTACGCAAGTACGTTGCGTACAATTATAATAAACAAATTTGTACATAGAATATGAGAGAATTTGATAGGTTTATTTTCTATTTATTTCTAAAACATTTGTAGAAAATGCACTAAAGTTTATATAACATTAAAGAAACAGGGTAAAATTATAAAAACAATACCAATTAGAATCCATCATAATATTCTTCCCGCTAAAGCTGTATATTCGTGGAATACCAGCAATGAAGCCTCCATTTCCATCAAAAATATTGGAAAATGATTTAAAGAGGACCTCTCCCATTATATTGACCACTGGTAAATGTCTGTCAGCGTAACGTACTGTGGAGTCCAGATTTTGTATCCTGAGGAAAAATGGGTAAATACATTTTTAACGATATGGAAACAGCTTAAGTTTTAATAATATTACCTAATTATAAGATATATCTCTACATATAAAGAAAATAATAATAAATAATAATCTAATCATAATCTCTCCTTTTCCTTCTCTCTGATCTCTCTCACACCTGGGTATGATAATAATATATTTTAAATATACCAATCGTATTGGTACCGTGGCTTCTCTATAGAACAGGATGATACAAACAATCGATTATAGAAAGAAAACAAAAGAATGTGAGTATAGAGTATAGAGTTTACACTGTATTGAATAAAGTCTAGTACTCTACTCTTAACATCACAGCGTACTAGTAGACATAACAAAAATGTGACAACTGAGGACTTAAGATACAGTAATAAACCTGATAAAATACAGTAATATGGTAATTTGATTATTTAGAAAGCTGCATAAGCTTACCTGCTCGTAAGAAAAGCTCTGAAAGTTCCCTTTAAACCAGAGCGCCTGGCTTGGCGATAACACGCGTAATCAGCGCGCCGTACGCCATGCATGTTACCTGATAGAGGCTCATTTAGTGCGGCTAAACGGAGCTGTAAAATAGACGTTGAATACACGTTATAATTACGAAACATACAACTTAGTTGGGTTCGTGATTATGACCATTACGAACATATTTTTTTGAAGGTGTTATCAGGGTCTAGAGATGCTGTTGACCAATGACGATGGATCAGAGTGCATATTCACATCTACTCGTATTGCGTTTAATATTCTCAACCCCATGTTCTTTAGCATGTTTTTAGAATAGTGTTAGTTATTTGAAGGTCAACAATTAAAAAAAAGTACTAGGACGTCATAAAACGACCAGTGATACTACAATCTTCTAGGTCTGGGCCTCAGATTTATGTATCCGTTTTGTGATTTATTTTTCATAATAGACAAGTTGGTGATCAGTCTTCTATGCTTAATATACGGCGTCGACTTTTTCTTGGGTTTAAATGTCATGTCCAAAACGGGATTCACGATGTTTTCTAGCGAGTGTTAAATGCGCACATTGTCCGAAATACTATTGGTTCACAGCCGGGGAACGAACTTACGAGCACAGGGATGTGAGGCATACGCTGAAACCACTAGGCCAACACTGCTCTGGGACGTCGTAGTATGAGAAGAAAAACAGTTTTGATTGATTGTTATTTTCTATTCTTTTTTGTCCATGGAAATAAAACCTTGATAAAAACTAGGTAATTTTCGAAAGTCGATAACCATGGGACCTAACCTAACCTAACCTGCCCTGCGATTCTGTAACTCACTTTTCGAACTCACACAGCGGTTTTCGCATCGGCGGTCGCTCTCAAATCAGTCGTGAAGCAGTCATTTTATGATTTGGCATTATGAAAAGGTGGGAGCTTGTAGCTTATTGTTTATTAGAAAACCATAATAACAGATCGGTCTAGGCGTGTATAAGTCATTGGGTGATACATTAAAAAGGTTTCTGGTTAGTTAGGAACCTCTTTTTTCAAATAATAAAAAGTATTTCTCAAACAACACAAACGGATGCGCATTTTACGCAGATTGTTTTAGTCGTCTTCAAACATTCTTACTTCCTAATATTTTAGCAGGTCAGCGACTATCTTAAAGCATCTAAATCCTAACTTAACACCTGTTGCTTGCATACGAAAACAGCCACTGGATAGTAAATTATAAATAATACTCACACTTGGCCCGACGGGAGCGAGTACTGGCGAGTCAACTAAATTGGATATTGGTCCCCTGTGAACAAGACTGGCTGCGGGCATTGGGGGTGTGACGGGTGAGTGCGTCGTTGTCAACGGTGCTGCTTGGGACACTACTGACCCGAGCTGGGAATAAATACACTTCGTAAATTAAATATATGTAAGTGCAGCAGGACCTCAGGGCTTTAAGTCGCATGCCTAAGCCAGTAGCAGGTCACCGAGGTTCTGCGTTAACTAAGAACACGACTATTGTTATTAATATAATAAAAGTTCGTTGGGTTTCAGGAAGTCGATAAAATCAAATATAATAATATTATTATCTTATTAATAAATCATCATATCATAGACAAATATCCCATTCTCCTCCTACCCTGCTCACCTTCTTGCTTGATTTAAAGTGCGCATGCGCATGCGTCTTCTGTGTCACAAGATTCTGAGTCTAATTCATGGTTTTTACTGTTTTCCCTAATTTAACGAGCAAGTTAAATAAAATTATCCCAGAAAGGTAAGTATATAACTTATTTTTTACGAATTATATGAGTACAAAACTCAAGCAAATATTACCAAAACATATTGCCATCCTGTATTCACTTTGAGGAACAGAACTTGTTCCTCCGTGACATAGGCCAATGCACCAACGGGGCTCGAAGAAGCAAGCTGATGAAGGAAAACGAATTATGTAATACATTATTAAATATAAGTATGTAGTATTATTTCACTAATAACATTGATTTATATAAAAGTTATGTTCTAGGTTCAAAGAAAATTTTAACAGAAATAGTTTTTTTTTAATTTAGATGATAAATATATTGCTAGACGCCAGGACAGGTAAGTAAATAATTGTGATAGTTCAACATTTTATTTAAAATATTAAATGTTCACTATAATATGACTTAATAGCTTTACTCAATGGTAGACTGGATTCTGATTGGTTTTGTATTTACCCGCATCATCTCTTCAGTGGTCCGAAATACCGACGCACCTGGTACCGTTTTGCTTGATTCATCTGCATGGTGACTTCTTGACTCAAAATTATCTCGACCTGCAAAGGTGTGTTCCTTTGTAAATATTTGAGCACCATGTATCTACATAATAATTTAGTTATCTGATGCATAATATATTTTATTTTAGCATAGTATTTTTTTTTGTTCTAGGTACATGGTCTTCACATATATGTAATTGAATCAATGTATACAAAATATTGAAAAACAATTTTAAAAGAGTAAGTATAGAGTTTATTACCCATTCTTCTCCATATGAAACTACCTTTTGGAAGGGGCAACTAGTAATTTTTTTTTTTAAATTATATGCTTTTTAACTATGTATAAATGTTTGACTTTTTTTGAAATCATTTTAAATCTCGTCACCGGAAGAGTTTCGTTTTTGATCTTATTGAATCAGAATTATAGTAATCTTATTGGCAATAAAAAGTAGGGGAAGGGTAGTAGTTTAAAAACAAAACTAATGATTGAACAATTTATTAATAATTAGGCATAACAAACTTTTCTATTTATAAATAAGGCTAGGCACTTACCAAGACGTTCTTTAGTCTTTTCTTTTAGTTCTTTTAATTCTGTTAGAGCTTTCAATTCGTCAAAAGCACTTTTTTGAACTGTCCCATTGCAAGCATAAATTAAAATTGGAATTATTAATAACAAAATAATTAATATTACGTTCCGAATTTTAAAGAACCTTACCTGGTCTGCCGAAGAACTTCGTACTGCCATGAATGGGACCTTCTTCCATATAGCTGATTCCGGGTTCTCCTTTAGGACCCACTATAGCTAGACCCGGAGATCCGGGAGGTCCAGGCGGCCCTGGTGGACCCGGCACGTACTGGACAACATCCGACTTTGGAGCAATGCCTGGTGGGCCCGGTGGACCCTGAATTCCCTTGGGGCCTGGAAATCCATTGTCACCACGATCTCCCTTTTCACCTTTGAACTATAACATTAAATAAATAGTGAGACTACAAATAAGAACTAACCAACTATTTCACAAATGTTTTCTGTCTCTTTTAGTCGACGGAACTTCGTGTGATATCGTTTGTGATATGCACTATATTAATTTTAATTGCCACATTATAATATTGCTAAGAGGCTACAAACAACTCAATCTTTATTACATTACAACAAATTAATCTTTATTACATACCATTGAGACATCCAAAATATTCACGCCTGGGTCTCCTTTTTCACCTTTAGGTCCGGTGTTCCCCGGAGGACCAAATGTACCCGGGCGTCCCTGTAAGAAGATTTTTTTGTGAACGACATTTATTGGTAATTGTTACGATTCTTTTCATAAATTGTTGAAATCATGAATTTTATTAAAAAATGAAAAACAAACCTTATTATTCTAAACGGCAGCATGAAACAGTTACAGGTAATTAATATAAATGTCAGTAGATTTTAATTTTACTAACTCGACATTTGAACGAAATTTAACTTAAATCAATAACTCTATTTAATTAATAACTGGGGCGGCCGCAGAGCAGACGGAAAATAATGAACGGCTCAAAAATTGTTCCCTTTGGAGTGGAGACTCTAGGGCTGTGGGGTTCAAGTGCACAGGCGCTAATTAAAGATTTAAGTTGGTGCCTGGTAAATAATACCGCTGACCCCAGAGCTGGTGCTTTCCTCGCTCAACGAATAAGCACGCAATACAGTGAGGAAATGCTGCCAGCGTTAAAGGTACACTGACACAGGGACTGAACTTTTTAAATATGTTTTAATTTTCTTCTTGTATAATTTATATATAATGTAAATAATTTTCTATAAAAACCTCTTTGTGCAGCTGCGAACAAAATTGGTTTGCATTTAAAGCAAAATTTCAATGTATTGGTGTTATATGTTATACACAATTTAAAGTATTTACAAAATATATTTTGTATTTGAACTCACCATCCATCCAGGAAGTCCGGTTTCACCTTTATCTCCGGCTTTTCCCGGAGGTCCAGGTACACCTGGTGGCCCCTGAAGTCCTCTAGGTCCTTGTGGTCCAGATCGACCTCTTCTACCTCTGGGTCCTAGATCCCCCTTTTCGCCCTGTTTGGTAGCATTCAAGTATTACGTAACGAATTTTGGGAACAGGCGGGGTCCTTTTGAAAAACGTTACAATGCGGGGCGAGGATTGAATTACGCGTTATTGTTAACATTATTTTCTTCTTTTCAGTACTTTACACTTTCAATACTTTACTAAAGAGTCATTGGGTGTTTACAGAACGTTTTACTGTTGGATACAGAAAAATGTTACGGCGCGTTACATGGGGGAGGGGTCAATAATCTCCAAAAATTTCGTGACGTAATATTGAACGTTTGAACGCTCCCTAATTGTTAGGTTTTGGGCATACTATGTAAAAAGTTTATTTATTGATAATGTATTTAAAAGATTAAATATATGTTATCTTTATAAAGCCTCTAATAAGTCTTAAGAATATGTTTTAATACAAACCTTGACTGTTATTATGTCAGAGCCACCTGAAGTTATTGATACTGGTCCGGGTGGGCCTCTCTCTCCCCTTTCTCCTTTTAAACCTGAAGCACCCGGGGGTCCAGACATACCAGGCATTCCTGAAGGGCCAATATCTCCACGTTCTCCTGATTTTCCATCCTTGCCTGGAAAACCTGGTATGCCATCTTTTCCAGGGTCACCCTTTTCACCCTGTCAATATTTATATTACATTTATTTAACGTATTAATACTGAATTGGTCAAGTAAATCCATCATAATTATGACAATTAAAACCTTACCTTTTCGCCTTTCTCTCCATGCAATCCGGCAACGACTCGACCTACAATTTTTTTTTAATATTTACTATTTTTACATTGAATTTAAGTAAGTTTTGGCCCGTTTATTGAAACGTTAACGAACACATTATACCAAATAAATAAACATGTAATTAAAATAATTTTATAACTAACCAGATGAAAGGAATTCTGAATCCTCGGTCGTAAAACCTGCGACAGGAATCGATGGTGGACCCGGCGGTCCAGGTGAGCCACGTTCTCCTAAAATATATACTCAAACTCAAAATATCTTTATTCATGTAGGTTAACAAGTACACTTATGAATTGTCAGAAAGAAGTTCAATTAATTGTAAATTTACAATTACTACCAGTTCGCAAGTCAAGTCACTCTTTTTAATTGCCAAGTATTGAGTCATACCAATAGTTTGAACTGGAGCAAATCAATCCCAAGGATTACGATCATTTAAGTATTCCTCAAATTTATAAAAAAGCTTTATTGATTAATTTTCGTTTATCGAGAGCTTTTTATAGCGAATTTATTTAGTGATAATTCTCTAATTAGAGATTAAGCGAAATTTCGCTTGGGAGCTTTTTTTTTTTAAATACAATTCACACCAATTGACCTAGTCCCATGCTAAGCTGGTGAAGCTTATGTTATGGGTACTAGGCAACGGATATACATACATATTATAGATAGATAGACATATAAATATGTACATATTTAAACACCCAAGACCTAAGCACAACACCAAATGCTCATCACATCAATGTTCGTCTCAGCCGGGGATCGAACCCGGGACCCATGGATTCGCAGTCAGGAGTACTAACCACTAGACCAATGGGTCGTCAAAGTTTGTTGTAAAACCGAATACAATTTCCATATAAGGAGTGGTTTATTTTTTGGAGCCAGGTTGGTCGTACACTCAAATTAGTTCTATTTCGCGTATTATACTGGTGAAAGTGACCATTTGTTTTAAAATCGTTTAAGTTTTGTATACCTTTTTCGCCCTTTTCACCAAAGCGTCCGTTTGCCCCCGGAAGTCCTGGACGGCCATCCAAACCAGGACCTCCACGGTCACCTTTTACTCCTCTGTCACCTTTAGGGCCAGGATAACCCTGCAAATGTAATATACATATATATCCGATCGTACTATGTGAAATTATTGAAATAGTAAAAACATGCTAATATATCTATATAAGATTAATATATATAGGGGGTAATTCCTTGCAAAGATACACGTTTACTCATGGGCAGTCGAAGAATAGCCTTGCTTGCAGGTAAAAATTATCAGAGAACAATAACAAACAGATACGTTTCTGACATAAAGAAATCATACCTAATTCTTGATACAATAATCAACTTTATGTCTGTAACTTACACGATCCCCTTTTAAACCACTTTGACCTGGAAGGCCACGTTCACCCTTAGCTCCAGCAAATCCCCGTTCTCCTTGAAGTCCAGCGGGCCCTGATTGCCCCGCATCCCCTTTAGGACCAGGAGCCCCGGGTCTGCCAATCGCACCTCCGCCGTAAGCCCCCAAAAGTGATTCCTACAATATATCGTAACATTATATGCAGGCATCTCATCTCTCTCTTATAAAAAAACAAGTCTTAATTTGTAGGGTTAAAAAAAAACAACCAGTGGCGTCGCTGTTCCCGGTCAGTTTATTGTAGTAGGTAAGTATCAGCCGTCTGTGCCTGACATACTTCATAGATTTTGTGGGTCTAAGATATTCTGAGTTTTTCTTCACTGTATGAGTGACTGTTAATTGTGTAAAAAGAAAATTTAATTGGTGCCCAGTGGTGATAGGAACGCCCAACCTTACGGTTGAAAGGTACCAATCCAGGCCACTCCTGTTTGGGTTGTCTGTTAAGGTTCAAAAGAACTACTTTATAATAAAGTCTTAACAAACACCTATGGGACACCTGCAGCACCAAATGCTCCTACAAATTTGTAAAAATCTTCTTAAAATTTGTTTAGAAACCACGATATAAAAAAGAATCCGCTAATAATATTTAACTTCAAACAATCCATAACTTCAAAACAAAAAGCTCCAATAGGGTTTAAATGGTACTTATAATAAAATTCTAAAGGTGCCTCTTCACTGGAGTGTTCCTTTGTCATAACGAAGTGATCACAACATTTAATTCTATAGTAACCTTCCAATATTGTAACGGTCAGACCGCGTCTTTTAAATTGATTTCGATGTCTTTGTTTGTTGGGTAATTTTCACAGCGCGAGCTTAGTATATGCGATGAATTCCCATTCACAGTTTACCCATTGAATATAATTTTCTGCTTTATTCTTAATTGTTTATCTTATAGTCAGTTCAAATGTAAACAACAGTAGTGAATAAGTATGAATACATATATATCGAGTAAATATATATATATTAATAATGTATATACAATATTTACTCGATCAGGCTTTGTACTACAGTTAAACATCCTTTGAGTTCCTTTACTGGTTTAGCCTTCCGGTGAGATACCGCCTTAGACCAACAAGCCCACATAAAGGTATTTGACATCGTTACTAACTTTGATGAATTTCTAGACGAAGTTTGACCACAAACAGTGAAAATCAATTTCCTTATCTTTCCTCGATACATATCTAACCTTAAAGAGGAGAGTCGTTGTGCAAACTTTGCCTTGCCAGTTTTGTTTGCGGAAGACAAACTTTCCTTTAATCATTCCCCTTTAACACAAACTCGGAGACACTTAATGAAGAGGTAATCGACAGGCCTAATTCTATTCCATAACTTAGGAAATACTTTGTTGTTCTTACTTGTTTAATTAAATTAAACTGTTGAATTTAATGAAACTCCTTTATATCTGTGACAGCGCCATGTGAAATTAGACTTTGTATTTCAATGTCCTAAATGTTAGTTTACAACTACCTACATAGGCTCCGTGATGTCTTTCGTTAAAAAAAATACTACTTGTGATCAATGCGACTTTAATAAGTGTTAAAACGTCTAATAATACTACAAAGTAATAGATAAATGTATAGTCAGTGCTCAAGAGAACGAAACACATCAGGATTTTAAAGTGTTTTAACGAGGCTTCAACTGACGTGCCACGCTTTCAACAATCAAACGGATTCATGACACTGTTGCATTTTTGTGAGGTTGTGACGTCTAGTGCTAAAAGTGACTAAAGTGTCTTCTGAAAAATCTTAGTGCAAAACGAAATACAAATATTAAACAGACATCCATATGAACTGGTTACAAAATTATATACTATACCAAACATTGGTTCAGTTCATCATAATCTCAGATAGCCACTTATATAAGGGTATCGACTAAGTGATAAGCGGTCCAAGTTCGAATAATCTGACTTACACTATTTATGGATTTTATTTGCTCCTGCAAAACAAATATTGTAAGACAAATACGTCAAAACGCCCCCATCTAGTAAAATTTCTAGAATAAGAAAATATAAATTTATCGATAATAATTTTAACTTCGTTGAAAAATTCATATTTCTTCGGATAGAGGGCACTGATACACTATGGAAGAAATTCATCAAATGTTACTGAACTTACAGCAAGACATCAATCAACAAAAACAAGATATGTTGGACATGAAAGAGGATTTAAAAAACATAATAATTAACAACATTCACGAGAAATTTGCAAACCTTGAATTGAAAAACGAACAATTAGAAAAAACTATTGAAGAACAAAAAGTCAAATTAAATAACTTAGAAAGGCATTCACGACGAAAGAACCTAGTCATGTTCGGAGTAGAAGAGAGTGAGAATACTTATTTTGAATTAGAGAATATTATAGTAAATATAATAAACATGTTCTTTGAATTTCAATGTGACAAAAATAACATTGAACTTGTCAGAAGGTTGGGAAAGAAAGGTGATAACATAAGACCGGTTGTTATAACGTTTAACAGCATGAGTTACAAGTTACATATTCTGAAAAACAAATCCTGTCTAGAAAATACTCAGTACTACATTAAGGAGGATTATCCGATTGAAGTCCTTAACAGGCGGAAGGAACTCCAAGTCCAGTTACAGAAAGAAAAGGAGAAAGGCTATACTGCTTTTATAAGATACGACAAACTTATAGTATTAAAAGGCACATTTGAAAAAGAGAACCCCACCAAGAAGGTACTACAAACTAGAAAACAACTACAGCCAAAAACAGAGGAAGAATGGAAAATGGGAAACAAATCTTTTTTGAGAGGAGACCAATTGGTGATTAAAAAACTGCAGGATAACCAGCGCGAAAAAAGGAAGAGAGATAAAACTGTATCTCCCAACTTGTCTACACAGAAAAAACAGAACACATCTAACAAGTTTGAAAACACATCGACTAAAACTAACAATGTAGGACAAAAAGAAATATTACAACCAAACATACTACAATATATAGGAAGAGATAGATTGTTTTCGACCTCCGACATTTCAAAAAACTAACAAACACACGCGAGCAACCTATCAAAACAAAAACAACAACAACTAAAACCGGAAAAGCAAAACAAATATGGAAAAAACACATTCTAAAACAACCTAATCAAGAAGCCTTCCCACCACGGTTGGTCGCCGCGGGAAGATCAGACCACCACCCTCTAACAAAAAACCATAATATATATATATAGCATCTCTCAATATTAGGACTTTAAGAACTCCTGAATCACTAAAAAGAGTCGCAAACGATAGAAAACAGTGGAAAGGGTTAGAGGAGGCCTTTGCCAAGAGGCACACCGAACTCCGAGATATACTGGAGTGAAAATATATTAAAGTTCAGATATATAAAATGACAGAGTTTCGGAATTTATAGGCTATATTATTATTATTATTATTATTATTAAATGTTAGTTTGGTTTAAGCTGAACAACTATTTACTTAAATGCCTTTTGAAATTAACAAATTAAAACAGGTTTTGCATAGACCCTTAACGCATAAACAGATTTGATTGAAATTAATATCGCAGTTCAACCGATTATTCGATATTAATATAACAATTTTGGTAAAAATACTTGTTAAAAAAGATTTATTGATTTCAATAAGGAAATGATACTCTGATTGTGTTTAAAAAAAAGCCTAATCAACATTTGAATATAAAACGAAAGCTCGTGAAAAGTAGTTTCCGGTCTAATAAAAGCTCGTAGCAAAGCAAGCTCCATCCATATTTAACGATACACTCGCAACTTACCTTGTATATTTGCCTAGGTTTCCAATTTGACTAAACAAGCAGCAATGGATGGCATGAAAATGGTAAAATAAGATCAGCATAATAAATTTCAAGTGGAAAGTCAGGAAAAGCTTTATAGGAAATTGCAAACAAGGGCCAACGTATTCTAAATAGTTTAAATTTGAGCTTGATTGACTTTAGCGTATTGATTCTGCTGGAATAGAGGCTTATGGTGTTTTACTTAGAAACTTTTAATCGATAATCGCGTGCAGTTGTCTTTATATAAAAATTGTTATTAATACCGTTTTTATAAATTAACAATGAACATTATATATCCACCTTTTCAATGTGCAGTAATTTTCAAAAATAAGTTATTTATGTTTATTAAATGTTCATGAATACTAACCTCAAAGTTACCGTAGTCAGACGAACCGGGCGATCCAGGTGGTCCAGGCGGTCCAGCAGTGCCAGGTCTTCCATCAACGCCAGGTTCTCCCTTTTGTCCCGTTATGCCTTCTGGACCACGGGGACCTTCATCCCCTCTATCACCCTTTTCGCCCCGAGGACCAATCGGACCACGTTCACCGGTTGGCCCCATTTGACCCTAAAAACATGATATCTTATTTGTATATATATATATGTAAGATATATGGCAGTTACTTATAGAATGGAACATAAAATCGCGCAGGAATTGGTCGATTACGCGTCTTGTACCAATCACAGCGCAGAGTGAAATAATTTTGGGTTGGAATTCGTTCAAGTTCCATTCTAGAACAGTTACTGATTACTACTTTCTTTTCTATCCAAAAATATGTTTTTGTTTGATTCTAAAAAGCAAATCGATCTTTACAAAGCCTTTGATAGGGTAGGGGAATATTATAATTGTGTGAACATTCTTTGATTTGAGTTTTTTTGAGAGTATACTAGTGCGTCTTAATATCCTATTCAAAATTGAAACTGTGAAAAGGCCAATTTATTGTATACCACTACAATGAATACAAACTTACAGGTATGCCAGGTGGTCCAATGCGCCCTTCTGCGCCAGTGACCCCCGGTGGACCTGGAGGACCTCGGAGTTCCGGTGCCAACTCGAGAAGTGCCATTAGTGTGCTGCTGTTGCAGCCACATTGCCCGACTGATGCGTAGTTCTCACCGAAAATTTGCTACAAACATATAATCCAGTCTTTCAGTATTCAGATATTTGTTTTAAGTCAAAATATTGTAAGCTTTGGCAGTACTATAGATTTTTTTTGAGAATAACCTTTAGGTTTGAATTATATTTTAGTATAGCGAATAATTACGCTCAGGATTTGTGCTGTTCGAATTTATACTTAACTAGCTGTACGCCGTCACGCTTCACAGTGGCACATTGTGATTGAATGGTTGAGAAATGAGAAACAAAACAAAGAATACATTTCATATAAGTTTAATTTTGCAATACTTAATAAAATAGATAAAAACAATCCTTGATGCGGATTATATACATCATGCTAAAATTTCAGCTCGATCGGTGCAGAAATTTTTGAGTTCTTGAAGCGTACACAAACCAACATAACATTTTGATATACAATATAATCTATATTTTTAGATAAGTTTTGAAATATTTAGATAAAATATATACATATAAATATTTCCGGTACGTACCTTTATATTCATTGCCTGAAACGTATGCGTAGAAAATATAAATAAAGATTTAGTTAGCTATTAACCTCCTCCGTTAATATTATTCTCCTATATTATTATATATAAAAAATTGTACGTAGTTTTGGATGCGGAAATGGTTTAATACGAAATTCACAGTGGTGATGGCTTAAATTGAGTTTCAAGATGTTGTTTAATGCCCTTAATAGTTTCATAATGAGCACAAAATATTAATATTAATTAAAAAAAAAACATTGGCGCTACAACTCCAATTTTTGTATTTGTTTCTAGATACCCGATTTTGGAACCGATCTTATTTCTTTATAGACACGTAGACCTCAGCCTTGCCTGGTACACCACGTAAAATTTCACGGATCCAAGGCATGAGGGAAACCTCAGGATATTATCCTTCGCCGTACAAGCGAGTGTTCAAAGAAAAATCCACCATCCTATCCTATCAAGATCGAACATTTACGGTTCATCAAAATGCTAGCAACTTACATCATCTCCAGATGATTCAACGATAGCTGTTCCAGGTATACCGGGAAGCCCTGGCGGTCCTGGAGGTCCTGGTGGTCCGCGTATCGATTCTCCGGGTAAACCCTATAAATACAAAACATGTTACGAACAAGCCATGAAAAGACGGAACTGTATTGTTATAAAAGGTACGGTGATAAAGAAATATATCTCAAATCGTTAATAAAACAGTAAAGCGACGAAAGGGTTTTAACAACTCAATATATTTTTAGCTAAAAAAGAGCTTTCAAAACAGCAAATAAATTTACATATTATTATCTACTAGCTAGAGAGAGCTACGTGTAATATATTTATCTTAAAACATTAAATTCAGCGGAGCTTAGTATCAGTAATTATGTTTATCATGTAGGTGTAAACGCGTGGAGTGTTTGTCATTCCCCTAATCACAGATTAATTCGGCGTTAAATCTACGTATAGGAATAGTCTTGAATTAAGCTATATATTATATGTAGTAAATATTTTATTGTATATTAATGAAAATGTTTCTCACGTCTTGGATCTATATGCAGTAGCTTATATGCTTATATTTATAAGCTATAGTTACGTAATAAATAATAGGCATATTATCTATGGCTACAAACTTCCAGTTTATTTAATCATTTCTTGATAGGCAGGTAGGTTATGTAGTCTTGTGCTTTGTTTATTAAAAAAATAAAACAATTTCTGTGACGGTGGAACACAAATTGGTCACAAATTTTCCGTCCACAGAAGGGCCGACATTCATTCATTTATTGCAATAATATTTTTTTATATATTTTTAAACTGAAAATGAAACTAATAAACCAAAAATAAGCATAAGACGAATTTTCACAAGTAAATGTCTTAATTGGAATAAGGTATTGATGTCAAAGAAAATGTATATCAAAGTAACATATATTTATTAAAATAAATAAAACTCTTGCCCTTGGTCCTCTCTCTCCCTTTTCACCTCTTAAGATTGGGGCATAACCTGGAATAAAAAACTTAATGATATAATATATTTCGTTTACAACTGATTTTTACATACACTATAGTATTTATTGTATGTTCTGACAATGTCCACACACATATGTGTGTGCTCTTTATCAAACGACTTGAGAAACTTGAAAGAGGATTTATCGCAGACTAAGTTCGTTTCTCTTTATAATTAAATAGTCAACTGGAAAAACTAGTAGTTTTCGTAATTTCATATTCAATTCGTATTATAAGTTAACAAAAATTATTTTAACAGTGCTTTAAATAAGATAATGTTACAATAAACTGTCGTGTATGATTTATGCTAGAGTTGCCGCAGGTGAGATAGTCGTATTCAAAAATCGAACGAACGAATTTTTAATTTTAAGTTTCGAATTTTTACACTTTGTTTTACGAAAAAGCAATCAAGAGAGAAACGTTAACTTTTTTTCTTAAATTCTTAGACTAAATATGTTCTGTGTAAACTAAAGTTTCCGAGTTCATAAGTCACCCACAGTAATTACGTATCGTTTAAAACAAACAGTCGTTAATCCAAGCAAACATGGTTACTGCACGATCCCTCGACTTGAGATAAATACGCTCCCCAAAGCCAGCTATTACACGGTGTCGAGTAAATATTGTATAACTGTTCAATTAACTGAAGATTTGGTTTATAAAACTATTAAATTATTGGGAAACCATGTTACTTAGTATATACGAAACCATTATCGGTAAGAAGTGCGTGATTAAACTTCGCGAAGCACTTAGACTACTTGACACAGATCGGTTCGCTTTGACTGTTGTACGGAAAATCAAATCCTGTCGCCTCCAAATGGAACAAATAAAGGCATTGGCTAATATCGTAGTTCTGATCACCTATATATTCTGCTTAAATATCATTTAGAAATAAATTATTAAGTTTTATAGTACGTTATTACACTCGGTATTCAGACGCCTAGTATTCAGAAATCCTCATTAACGTTCATACAGTAAAACTATTGAATTGAAAACTTCTTTAGCGGCGTTGTACACTTTTTTTGGAATGGGTAAAAAATGTTAAACTCGCGTCAGGACACGTGACCTGATCGAAAATTCGTAAGACGGATGGAGAGTAGACAGCTGGCGCGGCGTATTTAATGTAATATAAATTGTCATGTTTGTGTACGATAGCGCAATAAATAAATATTGTATTCTACCACATTAATGATAGTATACTGATTTGTTTTTGACAATTCGTGCAAAATTATTCCCTAACCATTACAAAATATCAAAAATGCACAACGTTAATATTTAAGTTTTTACTTCTGCCGGCACTCCTGGAGTGCAACCTGTCGTTTTTTTTTATAGAAAACAATAGCACATTAAATATCGAGAACACCACGTTTCAAACATTCTAAAACATACAAAAATGTCCGGTCATTAATAAAAGGTGTTTTACCGTTAAGTCCGGGTGGTGGAGGCGGAAATGGCGGGATTGTCCCATACCTCCCCGACCCCTCAACATCTCCCTCTTCTTGGTCCACCTGCGAAACAATTAATTACATAGAATGCATGTTTAAATACATCTGTGCAATAATTAAGCGGCTTACTCAGTACGTTTGTCTTTGTTAGCTTAGCGTTTACGAAATATTACACAAATTTTTTATCGGATTTTAAATGCGTTGTTATTTTAATGGGTATTTAGCGATCTGAATGTTAGCAAATTGGAGCTTACATATAGCAAGTATTTTAGTTAGTTGAATTTTTTAATCGCATTTAAAGTCGATATAAACTAATATAACTAGGTTCAGGCGTGTTTAGTTTTTTTTTTGTTAGTTACGTTAGAAGTAAATTAGTAAGAGCATGCAATATAATAATCTATATGTGAGAAGTATATTGGCCTAAGAATTCCTTTTATGAGCAAACTTTTCGAGGCAAAATACGTCATTTATAAATAATTCCGGTGAATAGTAAGGTGAAATCAAAACAAATGGATCCTTATCAATCAACTCCTTAAGTTTACTGTTTAAAGTTATGATGAAAACAGTGACTACTGTTATTCTAGTTCTTCTAATCTATGAATACCAAGAATCTGTTATTCTGTACTTATGAAGTATTATAAAAAAACCTTTATTAATTTTATTTAAAAATTTGCTAATGGTTACACTAAGTGACTAATACATTAATTAAATTTTTACATACTTAGGGCTAAATGTATTCCGCACGTAAAAACAAAAAAATAACGAAATTTGTAAAAACAGGGATTTTACGGTGTCAGAACAACGGATGTCTAGATTAAGCCTGTTAATTTTTGCCATATAATAATCTATAATATATGGATAAGCCATCATCTACCAAAATCAGTTCATCGGTCTAACATAAGCTTCTAATTTATCGCAAAAAGAAGGTTGACCCGATAAATTGGCACCTAACGATAATCAAACAAGCGTTGACGAGTAAATGAACTAACATTTCAATATATAACGTAGCTTCAGTGATAGGCACACGAGTAGGCTTCGAGCGTTTTTATTCGTTTGAAAATAATTATGTGATAACAAAATGTTATTAACAATAAAATATTAGATTGTTTCAAACGAACCTATAGGAACATATTGTTAAAAAAAATTGGCGCGTTCTACTTTGTCTATGGTTCTATGTGTAGTCTGTGGTTCTTTTGCGAACTTCACTACTAGTTTATACTCTATATTCAGTTACTTCCTTTTTTGATAACCTTGATAAACTGGCTGTACCGATTGTAATCTCTGCTATATTAACAATTGTTCTAATAGTAATCTAGCATACAGTCCTAGCTATTATTAAGTATAAAAATACATTACAATTTAAGAAAATTCCTACTCTCACCAATACCACGCGGAGTATGTATGTAGTTATGTTACAACGAACGATCGGTGGATAGTGTTCCGGCCCCTCCTAGTAGAGTAAATAGTTATATACTTTTAATTAACGAAACAAAATAAATTAGCCTTATCACACTGTTTTAGCTGAAGCATGACAAGCAGAGCAAACTTTTTTTTGAACAATGTCGTATTTGTTTAGTACTAAATACATTTCTAGTATTATATACAACAAGTTATACTTTTTTTTATAAAGATTAAGTGATCTTCCGGCTGCTTTGAAATATTTTTATTTCATCGTTAATTGAGTTCAGAATCTACACATCATATGTCTTACCAAATAATACATGAAGACCGATAAGTTCCTTTTGCGTAAGAAATGTTCTTGGATGCGATTTCGCTCTTTAAAAATATTTGTATATTTGTCCGCTGATAAAGTCGCATGCATCAGAGGTATAGATGTAGATTTTTACTAAATATGGTTAATGTGTTCAGAGCTTTACGATAGCGAGCCATTGCCGGAAATGTTTGCATAACGACTTATTTGTTTACATTTTCGCGGCAAAGTAAATACGATTGGGCGTCGGGAATTATTTTGTGGTTGGCAATGGAATATTTGCTTGAAAATATCGTTGATTTTTTTATCGCTCTTATCAATTACATATACGATATTGACCTCGATGTCTGCATGGACAGAAAAAATCGGTTACGTAATATGTAAAAGCTTGTAGACTTTAAAAAAAAATATATCCAAATATATCCGTTCCAGGTACTTTAAGAAATGGTTGTGTAGAACTAAAACCTGTCCAGATCTTGACATATTTGGTAGTGGGCTGATCAATTTAAAAAAAACATGATTAAGTGCCTACCTGATACCTAATCCGGTGTACTAGTAATTTTATTTATTATATTTTTGTTGTATTTTTTGGTAACATTTATGATTACCATAATTGTAATATATTTTAGAAAAGATTGGAACATATATTATAGAAATAGCATTATGTGTGATGTGGTTAACTTTAATAAATAAATAACACCTAAAAAATCTATGTTTTATAAATACACATAATGCATGTTAATACCAAATCTAAAAACGATCATCGTTATTATGTTAATAAAATATGGATTAATAAGCGATTAACTACAATCGACGCGGGGTCACACACTATAATTTTTTCAGGAGAGTTTTACACTCAATTCTTTTTACGGGACCAATTTGTTTTAAAGCCTTATCATCTAACAGCTCGATCGTCGTGTTACAAACAGCACTATACTAGAATATAGACTAAAATATCCCTTAAATTTTACAGGATTGGTTTTTTTTATATAGTGAAAATTTTTAGAAGTTTGCTCTCTACTAGGCTCAGTTACGAAATAATGATGACATATACTATATTTTCATGTAATGACTATCGCGGTCATTGACGTGAGATGGTCATATTAAGCTTATCTTAAGAAGAGACAATCTAACTCCTTGAGTGTACGTTTATTGTTATTTAATGAATATTTCTCATTCACTGAGTTATCATAAAGTATTTCGCGGTTAAGTGAGGCAATAAAGCCCTATTTACGAGTATATGTCAACCTAATAGAAAAACCTGAAGTTTTGTGCTACGTATTAGCAAATTTGGAATTGAAGTGTGTGTGTTTAAAACAAGCATTGTAAACGCATATTCATAATAGCGAATAAGTATCAGGCGAATAAATATTTTGAAATAAAAAAATACTAGTAAAAACTAAAATTGGAAGCGTAGTTTTTATTACGTTTGTAACATTATTTTTACTCTATTTGTCATGTAGAATAGATAGATTGTAACTTACACTATAGAATGCTTTGACGGCTCATTGGTCTAGTGGTTAGTACCCCTGACTGCGAATCCATGGGTCCTGGGTTCGATCCCCGGCTGAGACGAACATCGATGTGATGATTTGGTGTTGTGCTTAGGTCTTGGGTGTTTAAATATGTATTTATATGTCTATCTATCTATAATATGTATGTATATCCGTTGCCTAGTACCCATAACACAAGCTTCACCAGCTTAGCATGGGACTAGGTCAATTGGTGTGAATTGTCCAATAAAAAAAAGAAAAAAAAAAAGAAGAATATTTTTAAACAAATATCATGTGGTGTACTTAAATAAATACATACGGCAAAATATATCTCTATCGTAATAACAATCACGATTTCTCATGATATACATACTGATTATTCGACTGACGATACTATATCCTCCTGTTAAGTTTTGGCGTTTTATTAGTTATTTTATATTTCCGCAGTCATCAAAATTAATCTTTGCGGTAAAACGAAAACTATTAAATCAAATACATACCAAGGAAATTGCTTAATATATCGATCACCAGCCTAGATACCATTAGTAGGTACTTAGTAAATGATTACTTCGCTGTTCCTAGAGTTATCTCTGGTATAAGTTTGATAAACTATTTGATAATAAACTATTAACATAGTTACAACGTAGTATTCACAAACTATGGGTAAGATTCAGTGACGAGACATAGTGCGAATTATGACTCTAATTATGAATCTAATTTGACATGTGGAAGTGACAAGCGCTCTAAGCTCTCACTCTCTTCTGTCTGTATACCCCAAGACTTAAATAAATGTTTTAGGTAAACATCATGGTAGAAATACGGGTTAAGTATTAGTTATTAAAATACTTAAATATTATTATTTTTCAAACATACACAATAGTGCAAACAATAACATTAGTATCAAGACGTCACAATTGGTGTTAGTAAAACAATAACTGATACTATTCCATTTATTTATGCAAACCAGAGGTTTCGATATCAAAATACCAGGCGTTAAAACTACCAGTCGTAGATTACGAGCCGAATTGACGGCTTTAAAATCAATAAAATATTTTTTTTAATATACTTTTAGGACTTTCTTGGATTAATATCAGTTATAACAAAAAAAGGAAATAATAATCACCAATGAATTGTCAATATAAATCTCGTCTCCTTCGCCGCCTTTGCCTATATCCTGTCAAACCATAATTAATTATAATCTGTATGAAAGTAGGTCAGACTCATACAATTGAGTAATATTTTTTATACAAATGCAATTAAATAAGGTTCTCAAGAATGTTTCCTTCAAAAGTTCTTCTATAAAAGAATTTTCAAATCCCACAGGATATTAATTAATTTTGTATTACTGCTTATGGACTCCGCTTTAGGGACCTTTTTATGTATTTAATATTTGTATATGTGCGACTAATATTATTTGTATGAAATTAATATACGAGTAGACTAACCCGTTACACATAAAATCGTCTCTTTCTGTCAAATTATGTTTTCGCTGTGATAAAAAGAGATAGATGAGTACTCCCGTTAAAGGTATTACACTGATATTTTTTATCAATAAGAGTACTTATAAATTAAAGTAGTTTTCTATATTTGGCATGCTTTCATAAGTATGTATGCAATATTATCTATGCAGGTCTATTAATAAAATACTAATCCTATCTCTATCTAAAATCCTAAGATATTATTTTAAGAAAAGTTAAAGCAATTATTATGAAAAAAAAACTTACCTCAAATGTGTTCACACACTGTACTTCGGCTTGTGAAGGCGATCCAAAAAGCTTCAGCTCTTGAAAGGCACCCTGTATTATTACCAATGTTAACACTTGGAACCAAACCGATCCCATTTTGGCTGACAAGATATTATCAAGACGGTACCGATACCTTCACGAATATTGTGTATTTAATATTTTTTATAAATAAAATAGTTATTAACGAGATGTAAAAAACACAAGTTTTAATGCTAACAGCATAAATCGTAAGAATATTGTAAGTAAAATAATGATAATGGCGGTTGCTATAACATCCGGTAAAGATGCGCACACGCACCCGTGTCAATCAACGCATGCGCTGTACAGTACTAAATTTCAAACAAACTCGCGCCATATCTTGACAACTTGTAAACAACCAGTTTATTGTGTTACCTGTGAACCCTGAAGTTGTAGCTAAATTAATGCCCATGAAAGATCATTTTACGCTGGACGTAAGATTGTATGCCTGATCGCTGTCATAAATCGGACTTGATAGCAATGTAATTTTGCAGCGTTTCCCTTACTTTCATTTTGTACATTTTCAGTTTTTAATATTTGAACTTTACTAACTATAATATCTGAAAGTCAGCTACTTATCATTAGTAGATTATCACTACGCTGTATACACATTTGTCAGGGAATACTAGGGTTATCAGGAAATGATATGTCGAACCATAATTTAATTTGTTTTGTTATTATTTAATTGTTTCATAGTTTGCATAACTTAACGAATAAACGTACGAATTTTGTTACGACCAATCAGAGCAGAGCAAATGCCTCAAGTGGCGTAGGGTAGGTAACAAACAGTTCTGATTGAATATTCAGTGAAGGATTGTGGTGATGAGAAGATGGAGCAAGTTGGTTCTAGTAGATTGTGATTAAAAGTGAGATAGGTGCCCTGAACACCGGTGCTGCTCGTTTTATTTAAAGCTAAAGTGTTCTTTATAGTGTTAAAATGAATCAATCTAAATTAAACATTATACGATAATTATTTGTGTCCTTACGGCCAAAATTAATATGCAATCTCAATCCAATTTCAGCTATCTTAGATCGACAATTCAATCCATTTCTAAGGAATCCATTTCAATCCTTAGATTGAGTTACCAATCTAATTATTCAACCAATCGTTCAGAGGACGGATCAGAGATTGAAGATTGCCCTCTGTATGAAAATGAATGTTTCCACATGCCAATAGCTTATCTGTCCATTTTATCAGTTGCTTCGATTGGCCAAATCAATCTCGGATTGCTATCGGTAAAATGCTTAAACTGCTGAAATAGTTGCTTGCACTTTACCCCACATGACGCCCTCTAAACCCGCTAATGTCGATGTCAATATCGATGAAGTAACGATATTTCTCCGACAAAATATTAATTTCCGACGAAATAATCGTCAATAAATGACACAGTAATACAAAACTCATAAAACATATTAAAAAAATAATTTACATTACGGAAAATGGATATTTCAAATTCACCGAATCGCGGGTTCAGTTTAATAACGAAAAAAATTCCAACTAATCAACGTTGAACAAAAGGTGAACCTAGTCTAAAACAATTTTTCGATTTCAGATTTTTAATTAAAAAATACGTCGGACTACACCAGCCATTTCCATGACACCACTGAGTAAATAATATTTCGCGGTGTGTGTGGTTTTCGGTGGGACAAAACGTTTTAAGTTTTAACGAGTTGCCATATTGGATACATGATTGAATTTTGTAATTTAAAATTGTTCGCTATATAGATAAAAGCCTCGAGTTTCCATTTTCCACATGTAAGTTTCTTTTTTTTTTTATAGAACAGGGGGCAAACAGGCAGGCACCTGATGTTAAGTGATAGTTGATACCGCCGCCCATGGACACTCTCAATGCCAGAAGGCTCGCGAGTGCGTTGCCGGCCTTTTAAGAATTGCTACGCTCTTTTCTTGAAGGACCCTGAGTCGAATTGGTTCGGAAATACTTCAGTGGGCAGCTGGTTCCACAAAGTGGTGGTGCGCGGCAAAAACTGCCTTGAAAAACGCAGTTGTGGAACGGCGGACGTCGAGGTGGTGATACGGGTGGAATTTCGTATTCTGCCTTTTTTTTTCATATATTTACAGTATACATCTAGTAAGTATTATCAAACTGTCATATAACAGCAAGACCGAAACTGACAGAATTCTCAGTGATGTTAAGAGATACTGCTGTTCTTGAAAACAGCCAGAATGCTCGCGAGTGCGTTGTCTGTAGTATGTTTTCTATAAAACGAGTAATTCAATGTAAGCAGTGTCGGTAAAACCAATCTATGTAAAACTAAGGCACTAACGCATATTGCAATGTAAAGAAGCGATATTAGTGGGAATGAGTTTTAATTGTAAGGCATTTTATAAATAATCTAACAAAATTAACAGTTTCAGATCGTGAAAATTACCTGATGTATCGTTTGCATTTAAGCTATTTAACAATCAGGTTGATTGCCTCAACCTTTTATCAAAATTCTAATTTCGTGTCTCTAGATACACGGCATCACATCATTCCATATGTCCCTCCTTTCCAAAGAACGCATTTTGGTCAAAGCTCACCGATATCCAGATTGAGCATTGATAAACGAGGTAGGTGTGAATATCCATAGTTGCTCCACTCACACTTTAAAATCGATTTTCGTTTAGTTTTTGTAATTTTAATTGTTTTGTTTTGTTTAAATTTGTATTATCTCTTCGTGGCTGTCATGTTTGCCTATAAGTGCTTGTAACATTAATATTGTATATTGAGGTTCTTTTACTAATGAAAAGATTTTATCAATAAAATAAAATAAAAATAAACCTGGCCAGGTTCCGAACACACCTAGAAATGTTATTCATTTGAATAAAATAAGGCCTTCTTCAATGAAATCTTGAATGTCTTTGATTTTAATCTCTTTGTTAGTAGATTGAGTTGCAACTACTGTATAGCTCATAATTATTTCAGCTTGGGAACGTCCTAAAGAAAACAAATGCGGTATTCGTTACAATGTATTTCTTGATGAAAGATTAGAAAGCATTCAACCTGAGAAATAACAAAGAAACGTAGCAAAATGGGAACAAATTATAAAGCTAAGTTAGGACTCGAAGATTAAGAGCTACCATCCATTCCGGGCCATTTCAGAAAACATACGAATGCCATTAATTTTATAGGTCACAAGATTTTCTTCCAGCGCACCATCACGTAACCAACAACCAGTGGAACAAGATCTCCCTCGTTATTCCCTTAGTAATTTTCCCTCGGCGTATTTAAAGTAACATTTTATATGAGGGGTCTATATAAACTGGATACGTTATAATAACGTTGTATAAGGCTGGTCAATCTCTGGAGAATAATCGTTTTCGCAAAAAGAGTGATTTTATTTGAGTTTGATTGTGGCTATATTTCTAGCCGGGTCATTAATTTATATTGGAGAAGGCTTTTGCTTTGATTGATACATGATATATGATATGAAATGCGCTACTTAATAGGTACTACCCTTAAAACAAAACGTAGTTCTGGTATCATGAACCCAAAACGATATAGGATCTCACAAAAAACAATGCAATTCATGTATTTTATTAATATATATGTAAATTCTTGTAATATAATACCACAGAGCAGTGTTGACCTAGTGGCTTCAGCGTGCGACTCTCATTCCCGAGGCCGTAGGTTCGATCTCCAGCTGTGCACCAATGGACTTTCTTTCGTGAAAACATCGTGAGGAAACCGACATGTCGTAGACCCAAAAAGTTGACGACGTGTGTCAGTCACTGGAGGCTGATCACCTACTTGCCTATTAGATTGAAAAATGATCATGACACAGATTTAGAAATCTAAGACCTAAAGAGGTTGTAGCGCCACTGACTTTTAATATAATACAACATATCAACAACTAATATTATATTTGGGACCACATAACGATAACAGTAATAAATTAACACGTATTCAGATCGAGACCAAGCATTTCCTCAAATAAAGTTTTGATTAGTTTTTAGTTCTTTTTTATATAAGAACAATGGCAGTCGTTGAGGTAACGCTTCACGCTTACCACCGTACTTACTTTATTACAACCTGAAATTATACAAACATTGCAATAAACAAATTACTTACTGATTCAACTGTCCGAGGTGCAGACTTCCATTCGCTATACATCTCAGCTTTACCCACTTTATGCTCAACACTATCGAAAAGTTTCATCGTAGATGCTACAGCCAGTCCGATCCCTAACAGCACTAACACTAGTAATGTACACATACACATCTTAGTTTTAGTCGATATCACCATTGCCATGATGCACTACCTACTTTATAACTGTTTATTAGCTTTTGAAATACATGTTTGTCTAGTTACAAAGTAGCTTGCTACGCTTGGAAACGTTCAGTGTCTATATTGAATATGGACAATGAAAAATGAAAGAACTATATTTTTAATACACATTTCAAACCGTTACGCGAGCCTTATAACAAACGGGGCTCTATGCCCTTGTACATTACTCTACGAATGGTAATGTCATATTTGAACCACTTATAACGAGGATTCAATCGTTAGGGCTACACTGTAAAATCTATACTTTTTAAAAAGTACTAATCCGGCCTCAGAACTTGACATTATAAAATATTTTTGGATATTATATTACCTATATTTTTATGCAAATGAATGCGCCTTATAAAAGTTAATAGCAATCATGCCTTAAGTATGGTTGCCATATCATCATTGAAAAGATACATAAAAATAACTACGAAATAATATTTTATTTCGTAGTTATTTTTAAAAGCGCACGCATGTAGCGAAGAAAAAAAAATTAAACATGATAAAAAGTTATCGGAAGCTCGATAAAATAAGAGGTTATGCTATATAGCTTGCTTAGAATTGAATGCATATTTTGTTTGTTTTTTTAATTTATAGAAGTTTGATTAGTCATTGTTTATTTTTATTAATAAATAAATAACAATGGAAAATAATATTTATACTTTTTAATCTTGACACCAAATTCATATAACCAAGCATTGTGTCATATAACTGTCAAATATTATTCTTCGTACAAAACTATATAAAAAGGGTTTGTGATTCTGTCTTTTCAGTAACTTCGTAAAGTTTCAGTAACGTTATTTCCTTTTGAAAACTACCCTCAGCATTGTTTGAAAAGGCGCTATTTTGAGATCGATCTAAGGTACTAGAAACTAAAATTAATCGAAAAACTATTCTTGTTCCGGAGTTATTATTATCATTAGGAAGGTGACCCGCAGGGTACTGCTAGTTTTGGTATAAAAACAAAAGGTTAAGATGACTCTTGTATAAAAAAAAATACTTTGTAACTACCCTCCGCTTATTTATTTTAGGTATATAATATGAGTAGGTTTTTATTATGAACGCGTATATTCAATGAATACTCCATAAATAAAGAGAACACACAAATGTTATTTATAAACAGTTGAGAGATCGAATCTGGTTTATTTAATTTAGGCTTGTGGCAAGTGTTGAAACTATTAGGAATACGCTGAATATTTGAAGCTGATTGTACCAAAGCGTAAGATAGTAAATTTATAGTAATCAATAAAATTAACTTATTATTAGTATTCATATAGATGATGTATAAGTTTAGGTTCGTCGCAACACGCGTTTGAAAATATTAACATGCTTTCGTGCCTAGATTTGTAGCATACCGTTCTAGGATGTTATTTTAAAAGAATAATAATAGGACATTATAACAGCTATTTCATATGTAACACTTTGTGTAACACGAAAATAATTTATTAGGAAAACTTGAAAGTGAAAAATTAAATAATCAAAGCTTTCATCAATTGTAGCACTTGTGCATAAAAATCTGTGTAATCTGAGTCTGTGTGTCTGACGTGTCTTGTTGATATGTTGTCACTTGATACCTGACGCACTAAAGCGGTTTACTATTTTTAATTTTATTAGATAATAGTAAAATAATAAAGACTCATAAATAAAAAAGATATTGCTTGATTTTTTATACAATTTCGTAAAAATGTTTGATTGCGTTCCAATTGAGAATTTCTTGAGCCATAGAGAATAGTGCACATGTTCTTTAGGACATAAGAAGGCACCTGATCGGCAGTACTGGGCGCCCAAACGTATAAGTATCGCGATCCAGCGAGACAATGCCGCTAGTAATACTTTATCTAAGAGATGTTATTAAATATATCTATTTGAATGCAAATAATAAATATTTGTATAATAAAAAAAAACAAAATATCAATTAATAGTTCGAATTTTAAAAGTTATAATTATTGCGCGGGATATTCACTGACACAAACCACAGATTAACACTGAATCCAGTCCACATAGATAAAACTGTTTATTATTTTAATTTACGCGTATTATTTTCGGCAGAGCGGTCTGCCCGCTAAGACAGTACTGTAGCATCAGCTGGTAGCAAGTCGATATCCCCAGCGAGTTGGCGACGTCTAGTCTGTGATGCTGACCCAGATCGAAAGCCTCAAGGAATGGCAGATTGTTTTTCTTTTTTATGTGGTATTAACATGTGCAATGGATTTCTATGGATTAAAGTAGATTTTTCTAAAATAAGAAATTCCGCGAGTATTTCTTTCGCGATTTTTTAAATGTTTATCCTAATTAGAAGAAGATAATATAAGAAAAATTACGTAATAAATGAATTAAATTTTATAAAATAATAAGCGGTATTTAACTTTTTGTTTGACTCTAATTTTTTCGAGCATTAATAATTTATGAGTATATAATTTTTCACAATTCATTGCACAACAAAAACGATTTCCAAAATTGTTCTAAGATGCTTTCCAATTTACTGCCAAACAATGTGAGACTAATTAATATTATCATAAATAGTCAGAATTTGTCATGTAATCAATCAAATAACTGAGGAAATATACCAAACGGTCAATTCAAGAATAGCTATAAAAACGTATATGCTACTACAATATTACTTTATCTTATAACCACTAGATAACAAATAATTCGGGTTTGCTCAAAATTATCTCACCATTAGAGTGCCTCGTATCAGTTTTAGTGTCTTATCTAAGTGCTTTCCTATTCTTAGCTACACTAAAAGTATCGGCTTTCTTAATGTTTTTACGGAGCTTGTAAAACAATTAATGTTTTCTTACACATACACAAAATATTTTTTAAATATTTGTAATTTTTTAGAGGCTATGTACAACGAACTAAGTCCTGATATCTTAAAATCATAAATTTAATAAAAAATTTAATTAAAAATTTAAAGTTTGTGCTGTGACATGTACATTTTTTTGTGGGGAGGGCATTCCCTGCTGGATTTGGATTTTTAGGGTGAGATCTATAGTGCGCACGGACTTTGCTCTGATTTCTTAAAATACATAGTTACACTAATAAATTTGTATTATAACTTTTAATATTATAAGAAATTAAAATAGAAAATGTCAAAATCAAATTTATGTTTCATTTCATGCAATACTTTGTTTATTATCCTTTAAAAAAGTTAACAATAACAAATATTTAAAAATCTAAAACGGTACACATATATCTTCAATTTATTGTTATTTATGTATTCATTTATTTTATTATTGCAATAACTAGAAATTCACGAGTAACCTTTAGAAAAAGTATTAATTATTTAAAGATGACAATAATTTTATTACGTAGAAGGCGGATCGCAATGTTTTGGTTAGGGTTATAGTTTGAATTTCGTTGTCACTATAATATGCCAGGGCTGCCAGGTGACATACAAAATCACACCAGTTATTTTTAAGATTTCTCAAAAATGGGGTTTGAACAATTACATAAATAATATAAATAAACAACAATAAATACCATAATAATTGTAATTATTTTATTTCATGCATTTCATAGGTATTTATCAAGATCATTTATAATTTCTTTGAATTCAAATTCTATTTTTCCCAAAGTCGGAGTTCCATACTCCGAAACAAAATAGCAACACCGTTCATTAAAAACCGACAAAAATAAAAAGTCCAGTAAAAGATATGATGGTAAAGCAAATTTTGGGCCATTATTTTTGTAAGGCTTATAGTCAAAGGTAAGTTTTGGTAAGTTGTCGTCGAGGTTTCGTGGACTTGAGATCAAGCTAAGCCAACACTAGGGAGATTCGCAGTTTGCTCTATAAATACCGACTGTGTCTTAGCTCGATAGTTAAGTCAGAGCAAAGTCTAGGTGCGCAACTGTAGGATTTACCCCTTAGTCGTTGAGAGAAAACACCAGCTTTGGGGTCACCGATACTATTTACCAGGCGCCAACTTAAATCTTAAATTAGCGCCTGTGCACTTGTACAGCCCAGTCTCAACTCCAAAGGGAACAAAATCAAACACAATACACATAATGGCAGATGCCAAATGTAAGTTTGTATAGATTTACATGATTACTAAAAGGCTGGAGGATGGAAATTTCGCTAATAGTGTTTATTTTTTGTAAATGTTTGGGAACTAGTGGGAACACGCCAAGATTTTCTACACAGATGGGCCATAGAGACGGACTCCAGGTGAGTAACGTCATCCTCCTAAATCAAAAAATTCAACACATTTCTTATGTACTGAATTCAGAGCGCTTTATCTCGTATCTGAATCTTCCTGTTTTAAGTACTAAAAAGTACTAAGAAGTTTGACCATAAACTATATAAAGGTGTAATTATTTATTACGTTGAGATGTAACACTCAAAAATACATACAAAAATTTCCTCAAAACTGACATTTCAAGTGTAAAATCTGCGTCAAAATGCGTCAGGATAATTGGTGAATTTTTGGCAATGTCACAAGAGGGTTTCTCGAGTCTCAACGGCCGTGTTTAAGTCAATATAATGGCGTCGCCCAGTCTCCCGACCTCGTTATCTGAAGGACCACAGTGGGCTAGTTATCGTTAAATATTTACTTCACTGCTTTATCCAAGACTTAATTACAAGTAAAGATAACTAGCTAGTCCCTTCAATAGCCAGTCACTTTGTTGAATACAGTAATAAATCGTCTGGTTACTTTTACAATTAAATTAAATACAAATTGTAATTCAAATTCAGAATCATTTATTAATTTGGGTAACACAATATACACTTATGAACGTCAATAAAGAAATACATATTAAATTCTTCTAATTTTAAATTTACTGCCAGTTCTCAAATCAAGGGCGTAGAACGGACGAGAAGAACTGGCAATAAACTCTCCGCTACTCTTTTTAATGGCTTAATTACCGGCTATAAGGCATTAGAAGTATTAAATCATAGTCTCCTAGAGAGGAAGTTGCGCTCAGTTATTGTTCCACCATCGTCACATGGTGTATTGCGCGCTCCTTAGTGTGCGCATAACTTCACAGAATCATTTTTATGTTACTAAATTAAATTACTTTATTAGTACTACAGGCCAAAAGTTGAAACAATGTTTGTTCTGTGCACTCATATTTTAAGAATTAAAGCTTCGGAAACATTCATGTTTTTTTATAAAAAAAACTAATCACTGTGTTTGGCGAGTGCCAAATATGGGTTTATTTTTGGTAAATATATAATCCTAGAGTTAGCCAATTAAGAGTTGATAATGAATGATAATAGGAAACGTTTTGAGAAAGTTGCAAGCAACGGGCTCGGGATTTAAGATTGGACAATTATTATTTACATTGAGACTCCGAAACAAAAAGCCAAATGACGTAATCTAATAACGTAATTTTTTTTATATAATAGGGCAAAGCCTACGGGACGCCCTAAAAGGGCAACACAGCCTATAAACATCCATTTTAGTGGGTGCGTTGCCGGCCTTTGGGAGGGTATACTCTTTCTTTAAACAATTGGAGGTTGTCCCAGAGAAGACTCCCACCGAGTCGATTACCTTTTTGATATAGTTTTCGTAACATTCGTAACAAATAATATTTGGAATTACATTGTGTAACTTACCTTGTTAAAATTTTTCAACTTATTTGTTATCAATTCTATCAAAACCAGTTATGTATAATGGAATTATTTTGGCCCATGACCTATTTTGGTAACTCAAAACATCAAACACAAATCATAGTTGTCTATTAACCCTTCAAAGAAAATATTCGAAGGTTTTACCTTAAATGCCTTACCAAAGCCCACATTCCTCTGTTATACATTCCTCATAAATTATGTCCCTGTAACGTGGGATGGCTTCAAAGGATTCACAAGGATTGTGCACAAAAAGCTATAAGTATACCCTCAATTAGCTAGTTCTACAAATTAAGTATATTCTAACAGTATATTAAATGTAAAATATTTCTATGAAATTTGCTTTATAAAGGCTATTTTTATGTTATTATGTTTAAAACTACTGAAATACTAAAAGTAAGTATTTTATGAATGTGTCGGTCATACAAAATATTTTATCTGTAAAACACATATATTCGTATACCTAATGTTAACAACATTGATGTTTTTTTTATTTAATAAAAGGCAAACGGGCAGAACCCCACCTGTTAAGTGACACCGATGGACACTCACAGTAGAAGGCTCGCAAGTGCGTTGCCGGCCTTTTAGGAATTGGTAAGTTCTAAGGAAATTCTATAAACTATTACGTTTAATTAGTAGTCAATAAATCTGAGTGAAAACAATTTTAACTTTTTTGCCAACATTGTGAGTATTATCTGTATTGCTAAATGAATTACGCGGAAAATAGTGAATTTAGACTGATTATCACGTTAAGTATTACTATCTTAGCTGACCCCAAGCTGCTACTAATTAAAAACCGTTTTTTAAATATATTTTTTTGGTAACACGCCATCACGCACACGCAGCATCACCCCACTAAGTTGGTATCACATTGACAGCTGTCATTTCATCGACAGTGTTGGCACTACAAAAAATTTACGTGCTGGCGATACAACCGGCGGATCTAAACTGAGTTTAACCTCGCTAAGAATTTGATAAATATTTACGATAAAAAGCGTAAAAATAACTTACATCTAGAGGAATAATGGCGGTTAAAAATGTCTAGTACTCTTCTCTTCATCAACGAATTAACGGCAATAAAGGTAATGGACTTTACATGTTGCCAGTTAAAATTTAGATATAGAATAGCACAGAGTTTAACCTTTTAAACCTTTAATTTAAGTTGACAGTTTGTATAAATTTATTAATAATTCTTTTACGATATATTCATTACGTTGATAATTTTATGTATACCAATATATACAATTTAAACATGTATACATTCATTTAAACTACAAATATATGGATTTTGGTATATGTTCCGTGATTATTAATATGTAATACGCAAGTTGGTGATCAAACTGTGACACACACCGCCACGGGCAGTGTTAAATGCCCACACACACACACAAAGTACATAGGTGCACAGCCTGGGATGAAACTACGACCCCAAGGATGAGAGTCACTCGTTGAAAGCACTAGGCCAACAATCCTCTATAACCAGTAATAAAAACATTCCCACAAAATGGGGTAAAAATAACCCAAACATCACGTTTATGGATTTTAACACGTTCAACCCCTTTGAACACACGGAGCAATCAAAACAAACAATAGTCACTAATTATCTAGTCGGTTATATTAACAGCGTTACATCTGTTATAATAAATAATTCATTTACAAACATTAATAGGAATAAAAAGTTCATGTTTTCGCCTTTGCACTATTGAGACTTGGGTAGGACAAATTAAGCGGAAGAAATATTAATAAGTATGAATGATAATTAATTAGGTAATGAATATGTAAACAATGCTGAGAAACCCCGATTTGCCAGCAGATTAAGTGACGTAAGTGAAAATGGATAGGCCAAACACCCTGAAGAGATTCCGGCTTTTCCAAGCAAACCTGGCGTCGTACAGTTACACAAGAGGCAAAGAAAGCAAGACGGAAAGACTTCGAGCGAGGTGAAATACGAGGCTCAAGACCGAACGCAATGGAGACTCACCGTAGATGCCCTCTGCCCCATCTAGATCATTATGTATAATGATAGATAAATAAAGATAAATAGTTCGGTACTATAATTCGTTCATGACAGTCAGTGTTATACTTGCTAAATCAACTTTAAAATAAGCAAAGGGTTCGCGTCACGCATTGCGTGCTAATGAAAACAAAAGAAGGTTTTATTTACTATTAGAATACTCAAAATTTTGTTTATGTTGTTTATACATAGAGCGTTGTAAAGACTCTAACTCATCCCCGATTTAAATAGATATTATTGTACGCGTTAGCCAGCAACACGATAATGGAAACTCAGTGTACTGGTTACGAATCAAATGCTTTCTGAGAAAGTCAATAAGCTATGAAATGTTATGCACTAACATCGGAATTCTGGTCTGAGCAGAACTAAAATCGATTTCTGCTTTTATTAAACTAATCTGAGTGAAGCACGTCGCATTTTTGTTCCTTAAACTTTTGGTAGTTCTTAGGTAAAATAATTAAACCTATTTTGCTTGAGATATAGACACAAATTTCAATCTATCAATTATTATATTATAGACCGTTATAAAAAGGAGTATATTTTTATAACCTAATAAATAGATAAAAGAGACTATATTTAATATATTGTAGAATTACTTCAATAATAATAAAAATCTTATTAAATTTACTGCGATTAAATTTTATTTTTTATACATTTAATGAGTATTAAAAATACTTGTGCATGCAAATTGTATAGTTGTCTCAAAAATCATGTCGTAAAATCTGATAAATCCAAGAGGCTGACTGCAGATGAATGACAAAAAAATATATATAACGCAGTGTCATATTATCGATTATAAAATGCTGTTAACTATAAGTTCCATATCTTATTAAAGCTTTCGTACGGTTTGTAAAATCATACCACTTCTAATTTGGTGTCGTGAGTTGCGTCGACAGCTCTCAAATGATATCTCGTTCAATCCCCTAGCGAATGCAAACTTCGCGATACAAGTTATCCTGAATCTAAATTCACTCGAGTCGATGGCTTACTTGGAGGAGCTTTTTTACTGGGAAGAAAATTTAAAAGCTTTAATCTCTTTCAATATTTGTCAACAAGCTATAATGATAAACATTATGGTGCTAAAAGCCCAAAATGTATGTAAATCGTAATAAAAGTTATATTTAACTACTTCGCTTGTTCTCATATATACTTTATGCTAAAAAACTACGAGTTTTCCAACGAATTCCTCGTGAGTATTTGAAATTTTGAATTACGAAATATTGCGTTGCCATACCGAGAACAGCAAAAAAAATTTTAAACAGAAAGCGTGACGGCCGTTAAACGAAGTCATATTATATATTTTCAATAATTGGGGATTTGAAAGAGCAGCAGCAAAAATTATGCTTGGGATTGCATGTATTTTATGGCTATATAAAAATAATTTCCGATTGCCTAATAGAAATTATGGAATTTCATACTGAGGTGTATTGTAAGATTCTAAAGTATTTTATTGTATCAACAGTTTTAACCACATCACTAGAATACAATATTCCTTATTAAAACTTAATTAGTGTACTATTTTAATTAAAGCACCTGTCTGATGTCACAGCTAATATTATAAAGCTTTGTAGCAGATTTATAAGGGGATATTTTTGATGTGAAACATCTATAGCCGCACGTAAAACCGATTTCTGGCGTGACGACGCATGCCGTGGCGAGGCGTCGCCACGCTATATGATAGTATATATATACAGTCTATATGCAGTAGTGTGTACGGTGTGTATATTTCGAAGTCACTGATTAAACAAATTAAGTAGTCACGATTTGAAATAAATTCGTAAATTTTTGTAATTAATGAAAATAAATGTTTATTCAATCGTTACCTGGAAAAAAAATCTTAATATTTTATTTTATCATTATGACATATTTAGTTCCTATCTCAATCTGATCTTTTCTGCATATTACTTTAACAAAATAATGTCGATGTTTCACATCTTCCAGGCGTCCCGTGACGGCTCACATTTTTTTTTGTTATTATAAATTTCAAGGGATGTTCTCCACGCAGTTTCTAAACTAAAACAGCTTATTCAATTGCCACGGTAGTTATAATTCCAGCATCTAAGCCAAAATGCTAACGAGGCCAAAGTTTGGGAAGTGTTGGAAACCGAGTTGTTTTTCTTGGCACTGCGCTCGGATGCTGGTTACCAGGTAAAGTTTCTCGCAAGTTTTATTTATCCTATTTGCATATCACATTCCGTAATTCGAAATTTGAATGGTTATGTATTCTTTATGGATTTTCTGTGGGTATAATATTTGATTTGATTATTATTATTTGATAATAATATTTTTTTCAATTAGAGCAACAACTTTGTTATGTAATTTGTGTAATTCTATTCAACCACCGATATTTTATTACACTTAAAGACTGTTATTTAACAGTTATAACAAAATAAAAAACCTTATTAGGTTAATTCAGTAATATTTTACTATAGGATAAATTGTACGTAAAAATGTACAACGTTCTCTGTACATTTATTTGTTAACGCTAAATATATAATTAATGTGTAATTATTACAATTAATTTGGTATTCAATATATAGGCCATCTTTTTATTGATTCTTGAATAGAATCTTCGATCATTATTTCCCTCTAAACTCGAGACGTAGAAATGTACAATATTCTAAGTACATTCAATTATTCACGCCAAATATAATTTAATGTGTAATTATTACAAGTAATTTGTAATTCAAAATAAAGGCCATCATTTACTTTGATTCTATTCAATTTGCATCATTTTATTAGATTAAATTCTCCCATTTATTTTTGTTCATCCCTTATTGTAACCATTCTGGGTTGTAACGATAAAACATAAGAGATAAAAAAGATAACCTAGTATTATATTAAAGCAAGAAAGGTTCAATAAAACTATTTATATGTGTATTCAGCAAAGCTTTGTCTCCGAAAACACGTGATAAACGCATCCCTTACAATCTTGGGACGTGGAATCTTCGAAAAAGGGAATATTTGGGATCTGAATAGGATGTGATGGATGACGTAAGGGTGTATAGATTTTTATGTCGTTGTGAATGGGACATTATTGTGTCGCACATCACGTATATATAAATTTTCTTTAGCTCTTTTGTCATATTGGAGTATGTTTGTATATTATATTATATAACGTATCATCCAGATAAAGTTATCGTGATCATTAAGTCTAGAAAGTGAAGATTTAATGGAAACAAGTTGTTTTATATGTAGAAAATAACTTAGACTTTATTTAGTTTGAAAAACAATACAACGGCTAGTAATGTTCACAGAGTAGAGAGTAGGGCAAAGACAAACGAGAAACAGACTTGACATAAAAGACAACTCAAGTCAATGGAGCAAATGGCGCGAAATTTAAATGTTACAAAGGATTCACATATCATTCATTAATTCTTCCATTTCTCTAGTATCAGGCTCGAAGCTTTCCCACATATATGCAAATGATCATTATTAGTAAATAAATATTTTTTTTAAAGAAATGCGCCGCAAATTACTGATATTTAACATATCAGAATACTCCACTGTTCTATGCATTACATACAAATCCAGGTTCACTTATTTCGAATCCACTAAATTGAAGAATAAAAAACAGATATTTACGCCAAGAAACTTAGTTATAATTTGTAATCCTCTCCGCAAACCGAAACCCTGGCAATATTGAATTATAACACAACATCCCATACAAGTTAACACATAATTACATAAAGTAGTTGGTGGGAAAACGATACTAACTTCGGATAAGTTCAACTTAATAGAAAAGTTCCGATGGTAATGGACCTCAAGGGATTGGTATTAGTTTACCCAGAATTGGTACAAATGTTCTGATACAGTTTCGTTTATTCGGTATTTTTAAGATTTAAACTCACACAATCTGTGAAGGTTTAGTTATTGGTCGTTAGATATGTATATTTATCGATATTTATCTTGTCAGCCAAAATTATTGACACCTTATACTTATAAAGTAAGTTTTAATTAAAATTTGAATATATTAAAGATAGCAATGGTAAGAAATCTTCTATCTTAAAATATACTGAAACATTTTTGTGTATTGATACAACATTCTATAATAGTCCAAAGTTATTTAAACATTAAGGATATAATTAGGTACTTACATGGAAAGCTCCAGAGATGAGGGGACCCGCCTGACCAACGTACAAAGTCGAAGCAGAATCAAAGACTAATTCCTGCGGATTCCTCTTAACAACAACCGTATCAAACTCTAAGCAATTAAGAAATAACGTTACATTATCATTTGTTACTCTCAATGCGAACCGTGTCCACTTCTTAGAAAACGAAGGTACCACGAACGAAGCGATTGTTTGAGATAACGCGTAAATATTCGCATCTGTATATAGCAAAGAAATATTCGTCAACCCGGGACCAGACGGTATAAGCTGTACACCGAGCTGAACAACAGTTTCCAAAGGGTTAACGACAGAAAAGAGGAATCCGCCGTCCTTATTTGCCGGTCGTACAGTAGCCGTTATAGAGAATTCAGCGTAAAGTTTCTCGGGCATAAAGAGTCGATACGGAGATTTAATATCAGATCCCGGCTTGAGCCCGTAAGCCGGAAAACCGTCGAGGCCTTCATCGAAGTACTGGGTCTTCGGATTGCTAAATGGAACTCCGATAGCGTGCAGCAAGTCGTATTCGGGGATATCTGAAAAACGGAAACGTATAATTTATCCTTGTTTTATGTGCTTTGAATTGCTTCGAGGTTCGTTATAAGTTTTCGAAATTGGAATAGAATGAAATTGCTACGTATTCGCTAGGTTATTTCGCTTAATACACGTGAAAGTTAATAATCTAAGTAAAGCCAATGGAAATTTAAATCACACGATGATTATAATAATTAGGTACGGTAGTTGGTCAAACTAATTAAAAACATGAGTATTAGTTTTGCTATAAATATATTATAGACGCCTAGATATTGATATTACCAATTCTTAAAAGGCCGGCAACGCACACGCGAGCCTTTTGGCATTGAGAGTGTCAATGAGCGGCGGTATCACTTAACATCAGGTGAGCCTCCTGCCAGTTGGGGTTCTATATAAAACCCTTCTTAGTAGATTAATAATATTGCGTTTTAAAAATTCTGTATAAAATTTAATTACCAGCAGATAAGCGACGCATTCTGGTAGTGGCCTTTTGGAACGCTGTTAAAAATTGTGGTTGACTTAAAAAGTTATAAAAATATTAATTATTCAATTTTTTGAACATTGCGTGTTACCTAAAAACACATTTAATTATTACGATAATGAAGTGGTATGGTCACCTTTATGTTTTTATTTTAAAATAGCTTCATGTCTGCTTATAAATTTTATTAAAAATTCACTTTATAAAAGACTTGTGAACAGACTTATTCTTGCAAGTATAATAAACAATGGAATATGTAGGCTAATTTAAGCTTAAGGTTTTTTAATTTCTTAATAAGAAATAAATATATTAAACGCTTTATGAAAATTAAATGTAAGTATAAAAAATAGTTCTTTCAAGATATAATTTAACAAAGAACAAAACGGATAAGTTAAGTTCATTTCTCGCAGATTTTCTGTCAATAAACGTTACGGTACCGTTTCATCTGAAACGATTATTTTACACCTCAATTCCAACTTGGGGTGTAAAACGAAATAGAGTTCGTTTCAGGCGAACAATTAGCAATGCTTTGAACGGAACAGTAAACAGTAGTAAATAGGTGTCGTGGTTCAAAATAAGGGCATCGGTAAAGAAGGGATATACGGGCAGTGTAACCGTGAATTCACATTATACATATGTCGGCCTAATGAGCGCCTGATTTAGTAGGCGATTAAGAGGAATCTCATTGAAACCTATAAAATCCTTACTGGCTATTATAATGTTCCAGGAATTGAGAAGCTATTTAATTTTAGTGAGAACACACATTTAAGGGGTAGTTCTTTAAGCATGTAGACCACTCAATATAATAAAAATTCCCTAAAGAACTTTCTACCAAACCGAGTAGTGGCTGACTGGATTAGGCTTCCGGAAAGTGTTTTTAGCGCACAATTACATGAAGAATTCCATTTAAAATAATAAATCCGCACATCTAGGAAAAACCTGTGCTAGAACTTAGAGTATCCAGTCATTGGTATGAATAAGAATATATAAGAAAAAAAATCACTCGAAATGATAACTTTCACCTTCGGTTTTTTTAAGTTAATGACAGACAGAATTTTATCAAATTAATTCGATAGCCTGTCACAAAATATTCCCATCACTCTACAATAATGGTGCAAATAATTTCCCTCCTTGCAATCGTTAAAAAAAACAAAAAAAACAAGAAAAGAGAGATGTTTTATTAGATATGAAGTAGATCAAATGCTTACAGTGTTTATAAAAAAACATCTTTGGTCATTTGTTAGAAATGGTTTCTAAACGTAACAAAATGCAATAAAATAATGCAAACAATAAAATTTGAGTCTTTTAGTAAGAAGAGATTTATTACAATGTTTTAGAATGAAATCATTTCTTATTAAAAACATTTAATTTCTTTCATTCAAATTTCGTTGAGATTTTAAGGCAACCTTTAAAGTCTTTAAACGCATCACCACTTTCAGTTTCCTTCCAGGTATTTCTTAACCGTTCATCAGTAGAGGTGATACATGTATCCATGGCCGGCGGTTAGCACTTGTTTAAAATGTGCCAACAAATTCAAAACAGTTTTTATTCTACCGGGAACCAAACCCATAATAGTCTTATGTTATATGCAATAGCCACTAAGCATGCAAGAAGAATATAACATTGTTTAAAATGTTTAAGGGTCATAAGAAATTCGAGTTGAATTTGCATTAAAATGCCTTTGATTGTAAAATTCTATATAATTTCTAACCCCCCCTTTTGGGGGGGGGGGGGGGGGGTAAAAAACGGCCCCCCCCCCCCCCCCCCCCCCCCCCCCCCGCCTATTTGGGGGGGGAGGGGGGTCCTTCTCCCTAAACCGTCCCCTTACCGTTTGGGTATTTTGATCCAAAAAGTCCTTCATTGCCGAAGCCGTGCGTTGAATGTAGGAGTAGCGACAGAAAGAGCAATCTGAAATATACATCAAACTATGAGAATCAGCACGCCTACTCTTTAAAACCGATATGGAACGATTAAGTTATTAATTAGATACAAAAAGCACTCTCAAAGTTCCGATTCCAATAATAATGCCTACGTTAATTTAAATGTAATTCTTTTAATTGCGTCAATGTCTCAATGAAAATACGTGGTAAGGTTACAGGGTAGGCCTGCTTATCCTATTTTGTAGTTTTTTTGGAAGAACATTACAGCGATATTTTAAACAACAAAATATACTATTGTTAGTGTGTGTAGCCCATAGGCTAAACTACACTTAGACATTTCTGAATTTTATCCATCAGTAAAAGATAAAAATTGAGCAGTGTTGGCCTAGTGTCCTCAGAATGCGACTTGCATTCCTGAGGTCGTAGGTTCGATCCCAGGCTTTGGACCAATGGACATTCTTTCTATTTAACATTCGCTCGGTGAAGGAAAACATCGTGGGGAAACCAGCTTGCTTTAGACCCAAAAAGTTTATGGCGCGTGTCTGACACAGGAGGCACAGGAGGCTTATCACCTTTTAGATATTAGAATCATTAAACAGATGCAGAAATCTGAGGCCCAGATCTAAAACGGTCGTAGCGCCACTGATTTATTTTAAAATATAAAAATACAAAGATATATAAATGGAAAAATTGACTATTTGCAAGTCTGATGATGGTCGAGTGAACCAGCTTAATTGATGAATTCACAATTCTGTTCAGTCTTAAATATGATTATTGGATTTCAGATTTTTAATATATTTGTAAAAAACAAGTGACTTTTATATTTATCTGTATGTATATGTAAATATAATTAAAAAATATGTAGTCTTGTTTTGGTTATAACCATTCATTCGACGTGATCAGCTCGACGTGCATTTAAATAATTATATGGACTGCCAAAAAAATTAAGAAGCAATGTTAAAAGTTTGACAATATTTTCAAATTGTCCATAGTCCTAATTTAAAACAGCTCCAAATGAATTTCTTTCGTTCTTTATTACTTGTTTGTAGTGTGGTAAGTGATATAAGGGAACAAAAACAAATTTTATTGGAAAATTAAATTCTTTATGCTTATGTGTTTCTCACAGGTTACTTTCCTGCCGAGAACTTTCATAAATATTTCAAGATCAAAATAAGGCAAATTGGTCCTGCCATTCTCGAGTTAGCAAGATAAAATAACAGCATTTTATATATATATATAGATAATAGCTCTACAATGACACAATACCCAAAAAGGAACTTCATATTTAACACACCCATAAAACCCAGTTTGTTATATCTATTGAAATAACCGTTCGACGATGTTTGGACTTCAGCTCTTTTATCAACTACCCTCAAAGCAACACATAATAACATCACATTCTTTAATAAAAAAAGGTAATTACACAAAATAAAGGTTAACAAAAATTACTTAATTTTTTTTTATTTATGTAATTTTTTGTATTATACTGCTATGTTATACATTTACTACGCCTTGGCTATAAAGTAAAGTAAAAAGTAAAAAATCATTTAATCATACAGGTAACATAATGTACACTTATGACTCGTCAGTATATAAACACATATTAATGCTTCTAATTTTACATTTACTGCCAGTTCTCAAATCAAGGGCGTAGAACGCGAGAGAATAACTGGCAATAAACTCTCCGCCACTCTTTTAATCGCCATTTTTTTACACAACGTTTTTAAGGAGCTGCAGCCATTACACCATGTTCCACATGACATATCAAGTAATTAATATTAATAACATAAATTAAAAAAAAAAACAAAGACTTGTCCTCTATCAGCAGGAGGCATGGTGAAATAGGAGCACGCACTTACATTCTCGTGGGAACAACACGCAAACACATAGTTGAAACAACCAACATCACCGCATACACGAATTCAAGTACGACCAGTTACCACAAGCAGCACCCGTTCACGAGCATGACGCATGGCCAGCCATCGGCCCCCTATATAACAGCAGAAAAAATAAGACTGGCCGTTTGCGCAGATATTTTAGTGTAGAAGTGTGACGTATACTTCAACATAATACCGACTTTCCGTGTCCATATAAAAGTATAAGCTAACTTCCTAAACTAAACTAGGCCGGAAAAATTAGATTATTTTTTCATCTTTTTATGGAGAGAAAAGCGAACAGTTTCTATGCATAGCAAAATATTCCATATGTTGTGTTGGCTACTAAGAAGGAAGACTAATTAAAAAAAAATATCAGATTAACGAAGTTCCGAATCATTCCTAACGTAATATTAACTTGAATAATTTATCCTTGCTCCAAATCGATAGAGAGTAATCAAACTGAAATGTATAGTTAACAATAAATACGCAATTCAGTATTCACAAGTAATTAATTTGAATTACATACAAAGCGGAGTTAAAGGTTGTAGTTAAACCCAATGAAAGGGAATTGAGCAATAGAATAATCGCAGCCATTTGCAAGGTTTTATTCAAATGAGCGTCGATAATAAGCCGTGAAATGACAGTTGTAATTGTAGGTATTTGTATGAGCAATTTTGTAATGTAATACATATTTTGTACATTGTTAAGACTGTATTGCATGCATATATTATATATTAGGTCCTTACATATAAAATTGGCGTTTTGTTGTACTGGCCACTTTGACCTCAAATATCTCCTCTTTGATTAGGAATTCCAAATTAAATTTTTTAATAGGGCATTTGTTTTTCGAAAACCACGATTTATTTCATTTTCCCTTTTTAAGTATTTTTCTTTGCGTCACTCTATTTATAAAACGAAAAGATTTTTTTTGAAAGGTATCTCTCTGTTGGCCTTAAGGGCCTTTACAGCTCAGCTTGGGCTGTTTTGGCGAGCGAAGCTCGGCCTGAATGGGCGTTTATCGCGCGACTAACGCAAGGGCGTCTCCTGTGAGACTCGGACCTCGGCTTGGGCCAAGGGCAGGACGGAAGCTCACTGGAGTGAGCGAAGTACGAAGTAAAGGTCCCCGTTAAGGAAGGTTTTTTACCCTTATCTGATTTTAAATATTATTTGCCGCGCAGGCGCCTTTTAATTTTTCTATAGCTGAACTTGAAGCTGTTGAAAAAAGTAGTGAAATGTTGGTTTTATATATGTGTATTGGTGTGTATATATTTGGCCGACCGGCACTCGCAAGCCCTCTGGCATTGAGAGTGTCTATGGACGGCGGTTTTACTTAACATAAAAATATACTCTATGCTGAAGAGTGTTTATACAGACACTAAGGCTTTGTTTATGTTTACACTTATTGAGTGTACCTACCCGTGTGCACGTGTCCTGTGCAAAGTAAATTAAAAAAAAAAGTAAAAAATCAGGTTTATTAAAGTTAATGTAATGAAGCATATATGTTTCGTTCAAATGATTAACGATGTTTTAATGGAAGAGCTGGGAACCCTGACACAAGTATTTTTTATTTCAAAATAAATAAATGACTCTCACGGCGTGTGTCAGAGAGGCTGATCACCTACTTGCCTATTGAATTGACAAATGATAATGAAACAGATACAAAAATCTGAGGCCCAGACCTAAAGTGGTTGTTGCGCCACTGATTTTTTTATGTATATTTTTAGTAATTAATATTGTATTAGTATATTTTCTCATGTATGTGAATGTTGTAATGTTCGTAAAGACAAATAATTATCTTACACCGTATGGTCATAAAACCAGCGTCCAATTTTTGCAATTAATGACTCGCTTCGATTTTCGCAACAGTTCAAATTAATTAACCCGAGGAAACAGAAGTCATGAGTACCAATCAATCAACCGGTGAGGACGGTCGACAGCGGTTTTCCTCTGCATTCATATGATTGTAATTGATTACATGGAATCGAGTTATTTCATTGTGGCTGTCATTTGCCCAATTTTCATACATACTTAATACAATTGGCCTTTTTGTGCCATTCATGTTCGCAGATGTATTTACATTAGCTCAATCTCGTGTTTAGTTCGACACTCCTTTTTATTCTACGTGGGCGACGTTTGTCACTTGTTTTTCTCTCTCATCTTTTATCATTTCTTAGATTAAAATTGCTATGCTCAGTTGAATTTGCTGCGGCTTATTTGTACCACTCAAAACTAAGCGATTAAAAAGAGTGGCGGAGAGTTTCTTGCCAGTTCTTCTTGCCCGCTCTACGCCCGTGATTTGCGAACTGGTAGTAAATGTAAATTTAGAATTAATCTAACTTATTTTCTGACGTTCATAAGTGTACCAGTTTACCTATATGAATAAAGTTATTTTGAGTTTGAAATATTATTCAGAAAGTAGAATCAAAAATTTTGTGTAATCTTTTCTCTCATATCATTTTGATAAGAAATAAATGTTACAAACTATTTGAATTATACTTTAAGGCTGTATAAACATATATGCTATTCAAGTATGCATTTTAGTTTAAATTTTTTTGTTCGAGCGACCAATTAAGTAAATATTAGAAATTCAAATTAGGTATGCATATGCATGCACAAAGTATATTGTATTCCATTCAAACACCGAAGTTTAGTCAATACGAGGTGTAAACAATAATTTCACAGTTGAAACTGTGACAGGTTCAAATTTGGGGTCAATGGGTTCACGCTTAACATATGTTCCAGTTGAGATCAATAACTCTAAGCAAATGTATAATCTGTATTAATACCAGAAAATACTAAACACAGTGTTATACGACCTTACTTGTTCCCTTTGAATCTTCTCTTGTATAATAAAATAAATTATGACTTATTTTCCATCATACATCCTACACAAGAGCAGTGTTGGCCTAGTGGCTTCAGCGTGCGACTCTTATCCCTGAGGTCGTAGGTTTGAACCCCGGCTGTACACCGATGGATTGTCTTACTATGTGCGCATTTAACATTTGCTGGAACGGTGAAGGAAAACATCGTGAGGAAACCGACATGTCTTAGACCCAAAAAGTCGATGTCGTGTGTCAGGGACTGGAGGCTGATCACCTACTTGCCTATTGGATTGAAAAATGATCATGAAGCAGATTCAGAAATCTGAGGCCCAGACATATAGTTAGAGGTTGTTGCACCACTGATTATTATTATTATAGCATTCTACACAAATGACTTAAGCTATCATACAAATTGAGACTTGTTAATTTAAAGCCAAGAATTCAAGTGCTATTGACCTATCATATTGCTGATTCGTAATCACTTAACGAGGTAAGACAACTCTGAGACGTTAATTAATTTACAGACGCACTAGACTTGTTACATTGTTGAAGCTAAAAGGCTCAATTAATTCTTGCAATGCAAACAATGTACAATATAATTCTAAAGAGGGACTGGTGACTTGTAATAACAGGTTTTCCCAACCTTTTTCAAGCACCAGTCTCTCAGTATAATACATAGCTTTATGCTTATTGTCAAGTTTATTATTAATTATTAATAAAGTTATTATTATTATTATTATTAAAAATGTCGCTTCGATTTAACCTACTAAATCAAAAGATGTCTTTGATGTAACCAAATCATTGTTTATATCACATTACTTAATAATAAAAAAAAAAAAAAAAAAAATTGCTTTTATAATCACAATCACGATTACTGGCTTACAGTGGTTGCCACAAGGCACTAATGATTTCTGAAAATGCCCTTCCTAAATATTTTATATAAAGGGCCAGCCTGTTGCACATAATATATCCCCATTAAGAAAGACGTTGCGCCTACTGAGTGTCTCCGAAATTATCGACCTCTTTATATTATACTAGCTGACCCGGCAAACGTTGTTTTGCCATGTATATTATTTCTAGGAAACATTTTTTTAGTTTAATAAAAATAGAGGTTGATCGTAGAGGGGTGAAAATTTAGGGTTGTATGTATTTTTTAATGGCACATTATAAAAAACTTAAAAATTAAAATTTCGTCCAAAAATAAAATAAAATGTTGGGGGTGGACAACCCTTACAACTTATGAAAAATAGATAGTAGCCGATTCTCAGACCTACTGAATATGCATATAAAATTTGATAAAAATCGGTAAAGCCGTTTCGGAGGAGTATCGTAACTAACATTGTGACACGAGAATTTTATATATAAGACTAGCTGACCGGGCAAACGTCGTTTTGCCATGTATATCATTTATAATAAAAAAATAGGGGTTGATCGTAGGGATGAAAAATAGATGTTGTCCGATTCTCAGACATACACAATAAGCACACAAAATTTCATGAGAATCGGTCAAGCCGTTTCGGAGGAGTATGGCAACGAAAACTGTGACACGAGAATTTTATATATTAGATGTTCACAGTATTAACAGTTTTGTGTATCTTATGTATTTTATTTATCATTATCGTATTAGCTTAGCGTAAGGATAGTTTATGTATTTTTGTGAATAAATAAATGGCAGGAGTCTCAGCAGATATAAAGTTATACCACCGATCATGACCACACAGTGCATTTACATAAGTGTACTAGTAAAACGCAGAAAAAATATGTTTATTTTTTATATAATTTAAATAAGAATTTATTATGTTTATTTGTCTAGGAAGTAAAGCTAATTTACATAATAAACTCTACGCACTGAGACCGTACATAGTGAGGAACCCGACTCAGTAAAAAAAAAATAAATAAAAAAATTTTAATTTATTTTTAAGTGTATTTATATAAAAATAAATTTCCACCTACATCAGTAGTCCTCGAAACTCCGTTGATAAATAACGAACAAATTAAAATGTTCTTCTTTGTATACACGCGATAATTCACTTTCTTTCCGTCAAATAAACGGTAACTTGTATAATATATAATTTATGCGCCTAATATTTCATACTCAATACAAATTAATGTGAGGTGAAAGTTCACTTTTTCGATACAAAGATGAAATTATTTATGGTTTGCGCTCGTAACGGTTTAGGACGACCTTAATTCAATTGACCTTTGACAGCAAAATTTAAATATGGCTCTTGAATGAAAGTGCCTCCATAACTCAGATACTCTATGGTGTCGGTTGGTTTCCACTGGTTAGAAATACCGTGTGCATACAACGCACCAAACAAATCGATCCTCACAAGAAAATATAAAAAAGAATAAATTAGCATTTCAAGTATTTAGAGACTAAAGTTTGCATTGTGATTAAATAATCACACTTAATAAATATTGCAAATCAGTACGTCAAAGCAGTCTAGTACAATATTTGACCAAAGTTTGGAAGGACGTCTTAATCTGCTCCGTGATCCTTACAATACTACAAAATATTCAAACACGTATCAATACTAAGCAGATACTTCTTTTTATTTATACAAAACAGTAATTACTTTTAACCAAGTTACTATACTGCTCTGAATGATTTAACAGCTTAATAGCAAAAGTTTAATTACAAAAAAGCCCTCACAGGAACCCTAAACACGTAATTCTCGGTCATATCCCTTGTGGCACAATCTGGCCAACATCGAACTTCCAATCTAGTTTTTATTGCCGTACATCAATGAAGGTTCTAATCAAGTGTGATTTAATACCTTGACCTGCCCTTATCTCGGGATAATTAGCCATTTTAATGGGAAAATAGTGAAAAGTTTCTCGTACGTTCAAGAGATTTATGTTTGTACAGCTGTTATTTGAGTAAAATTTGTTAAATGTCCCGTTTTGTATTCACCTGACGGCGTGTGTCTAACCGTGCTAAGGTGTTTTACACGACTTCGGAATTAAAAGGACATAAGACTGGCTATTGAAGGCGCGAGTTTTTGGGAATTTGACAGATTTTCTGATCGTGTCTGTATCGCGGTATAATTAAAAAGCACGGAATCGATTATTATATGGTTGTCTTCAATAGATAATGCAATTTTTAAAGCAGGTTTAAATGTATAATTCCTTGTTTATCTAAATTTACTGAGATATAACAATTATTAATTAAGAGTTGCAAAAATCTTTCTACGAAATCGTCGCGGGCGAAGATTACACAAGCTTCGAAAAAAACTCAATATTTGGGAAATCGCGTTTAAAGTTTTTGAATTGTTCCTCTCCGGCTTGTTTTTTTTGAGTAAATTGCGTTTTATTAATGTCATTATTTCAAAACATTACAATTTGTTCTTTGATTATGTCACTAAGGAGCTTTTAATTTTAATAAATTGTATAAATTACGATTTAAAAAATGTTATAACAATATAAAAGTACAAAAAATACGTAATAAACAGAATCCGTCATAAAATCAGTTTTTGGAAATTTATACATATAAAACCTACAAAGTACACTATGTATAATATATCGAATCAAATATGTATTGTTCTTTAGAATTTGAAACGGTTATAACGAAACTCACCTGTTTTTTTGGCATAGAGGGGTACAAACAACATTGGAGGAGTTTTACTTTTTGTATATTATGGACACTTTACTAATCAATAAATCGGGGAATTCGCGGCAGAGGTGTAAGAGAGTCGCAAACATGTTTACCTTGTTATTATGGTCCTTTTTCTTTTACTCTCTTCCCTGGAGTAAGGCTTTTGTATCAATAAGTGAGCGTTGTCCAGGTACTAGCGGTCGTTGTTATGTACACACGTCTTAAATACGAACAACACATTCTCGAATCCAGTTAAAGACATAAAAAAATCATCAAGTCGAGCCGAGTTCAATTACGCGCGCACAGAAGATTATATAGAGATAGAGATAATTGTGTCTTAGATATTACGTCAAACACTACATCAACTGTCAAAATTTGAATTATCTGTAATACCATGTGTTGATGAATCTGGCAAGACATAGTTTAATTTTTAACCTTTATGACATAGCAACATCACAAAGATTAAACAATTTTTTTATAACTATAAAGTTCACAAAAAGGGGTGTGAATTTATATGAATTACAATCTAGCCTATACAACAGTTGAGGCTAGATTAAGTTATAATTAAAAGTCTGTATTCTATATTTTCCGGCACCTGTTTCGAGTGTTGAATAAAAAAATTAAACTAATCTCTTAAAATAGATGAACTTAAACAAATAAAAATTCCTATAAAATTCTATAGATATTTGATAACCCCATGAATAAATTATTGCACCTCACTTAAACGGGTATAAGTGAATCCAACCGATCCATATTAAGACTTAAGTAGGATCTAATCCCGAGGAGCGATGAAGCTTGAATAAATCAACGTGGAACGAGGTTTAAATTCGCTCACGTGAAAATCTTTAGAAGACGCTATAAAACTTGATTTTACTTCAGCGAACTTGCTATCTGGGCCACTTGATAAAATTAACGATTATTACTATCACGTGACTAGAAACGTCATCCAGTTAATAAAAAACTATATTATTCTTATATGGTCTGTGGTTTATGCATTCGATTTTTACATTATTCGAAGATTCCACTGCTTATCTGTAATCTGAGAAACTGTCACGTCAAGTTGACAGTTGACTAATTCATATGATGTTGAGCAAAATGTTGCCATATTATATAATATTTAATAAAAACCTGTCTCTATTTATCACATATGTATATAGTATATTATTGTCAGAGGTAATGTAAAAAAAGAACACGATGTCATTTGTTTTATAAGAATGGCAACACGCAATCTCGGACATCTTACAGGTTGTAAATAGTCAATATGTCAAAGTCAATTTCTCGGTATGTCACACTGAGTTCAGTTACTCTCTAGTCTCTGATCGGCGCCTGTTATGTATAAGCATTGGCAATTTAATAATCTCCTTTGATTTATTAAGAAGAAAGAAAATAAAAAAAAACATATCTTATACTGTATATAAAAAAACCAGTTGATCTACAACTCTTGGGGTCAGATTTCTGTATCTGTCCATGATAATATTTTTTCTGTGCCTCATAGACGCTTTCGAATTTTTGGGTCTAAGGTTATAAAAATGCACGACACTGCTCTATACGAGAATATTTCATATGTAAAGTGGTCATCTTACAAACATATTAATTAATACTAACATTAAAATAGATATAACATGTATTACCCATTCAAAGGGTTCAACAGTTATTCAAACAATTAGATTTGACTTGCGAAAACTTAAACCCAACATTATCGAAGTTGAGTTGAGACAGGTGTGGACGAAAAGAGATTGCCAACCTTTCTGAAACAACAACATTTAATTACAAAATGGTTATTTGTGTATATTAAAACAGTCGTATTTATACGTGGCATATCAGATGCGTTTTTGTTCCAGCTGGAGGTTAATTCTTATAGAAACTAGTATAATATCGAGGCACATGAAATACTCGTATGAAACACATTGTCGCATTCATTTTATTTTTCATTTCGTATACATATATACATAAAACTATATAATTATATGAACTAAAATAACGGTTTAGGCCAAAAAACGTTAGTCTACAAGCTCTTAATTATTCGCTCCTGTAACTGATCGCTTCAGAGAATCGGCTCAACGCTCGAAAGTCCTTTGTCGAGGGTCAAAGGTTACTTACCCCTGGGCAAAGCCAATTAGTGCCGTACAGCGTGTCAAACTGCAATATCCAACTATACATTTGACATTATTGCATGTCTTTGAGATTTGGCAATAAATGCGTCGAATCAACTGAGCCTTATACACGCCTAGCAATTATCGTGACACGTTTCTTAATGTTTGCTTGAAATTTTATACGTAAGATATTGTTTGACTTCGCTTGTGTACATTACAAAGCTTAGAAAGTAAATACCGCCGACGTTTCGATGTCGCACCGCCGCGCCGTGCATAAAATAGTAGGAATGTTCGAAAATTAGAATATAGAAAAACGAAAAGCAATAAATTTCCTAAAGTTCTTTTTTTAAATTAATCTATTCTCCCAAGGTAACTACGGCTAGATACTCTAGTGAGTATGTAGTTTATTACGTAAAAAAGCAAATTGAATTTTGAATTTCGAAGTATTCTTGGTGGTGTTTTTTGCGTGGGAAAAGAAAGATACCCAACAATTTAAACTATAAAGGACACCGTGTAATAATTAGTATTCAATTGTCGAAACAAGTACGCTGGCGTGAAATCAAGACATGGTGATATAGTTAAACAATACTTCAATACTTTTTACCCCTTTTAACGATTTGTATGCAGGCGTTGCATGCATAAAAAATGAGCTGATTTTTGAACACTGTTTTCTTTAGAACTCTTTAACGTCCGGTGTGATTCATGACTCAATTTTTTATGTTCAAGATTAAAAATCGTACGTTCAGAGTATTTATTGGTTTAATTAGTTCGTTAAGGTTATTTGATATACACAAAGTGCTCAATTATATTAACGTTAGAAATTAAATTAAAATTCATTTTAGTACACTTATAAAGGTAAATGAAGAATTGGAAGGTTCTAAATTTAAGCTTTCAAAATAGGGGCGTAGAGCGGACGGCAAGAATCTCTCATTTTAGAAACGAATTAACACAAATTAAACAAAATAATTTGTAAGTAATTTTTTTTTATTTAAATATTTTAACGAACAAAGGCAACATTCCATCTCCAATTACCTTTTACATTACAATATATCGAGAACAATTCAGTAATTAATTCACGTTAGCGAACAGCAGATTACGGTCGAGTTAGTACTTAAAATTTCAATCAGTGAGGATACAGTGCGTAATGACAGCTATTGCCATAGCATAGAAAAATCAGTGTCAAAATGAAGAAATATCTTGTGTCGAAATGATTGCTAGTCTGATCTCTTTGGTCTGTTTTAAAAATTATTGTATTAAGTTTTTGATAATATGTAGTATTATGTTATGTTGTATTAAGTTTTGTATTGTGAGTAATATGAAGTTCATCGGGCCATCTAGTACTTTGTAATTAAACTCGTCCGAAATGGCTCAACCGATTTTTATGAAATTTTGTGTGCATATTTATAGGTTAGGTCTGCGAATCGGAAAACATCTATTTTTATCTCCCTAAATGTTAAGGGTTTAAATTCTATATGTTATTTTTTGGACATTTTTTTGTTTTTTTTTGATATGACTACAAAATACAAAGATACATACAATCCTAAATTTTCACCCTTCTACGATCAGCCCCTATTTTTTATTATAGTAGATAGTTATTTTTATTGAACTAAAAAATGTTTACTAGAAATAATTTACATGGCAAAACAATATTTGCCGGGTCAGCTAGCAAAATTTAGAAAACGAAGGCCATTCGTCATAAGATTTAACACGTAAGGTGCAATTAATGGTTATGTTACAGTATTATATATTGACAAAAAATCAACGTGATTCAGTACCCAGATGTTGGCAGATCACGGTGGATTCTTGTCGTATCTTTACAGGTTTAGACAAATTGCTGCCTGTCCATGTAGCAATACAGCTGACGAGACGGTGTTACATGTCCTGACCGACTTTCCAATGTTAGATACAACAGGTATAACACTGAACAGGCTATGGGAATAAAAGTAAAGGAGACGAACTTAAAAGCAACAATGTTTCTTTCTGGCATCTTTCTGTAATTTGCTGTATTATACAAATAGTTGTTGAAGAAAGGCAGTAGTGCTTAATCATCCGGGTTACCAATACCATTTACTTAAGTTAACATGTAAACAGTATTTTTTAAATGATAAAATACTGTTTACATGTATATGTTTATGTGTATGTTTCATGTCAAAAGGAAGAGACTGGCTGCCCACAACACATCCTAGTGTGGGGGCCAGTGCACTTTACTTAATCTAAATATCCTGTATATTGTGTATAATAAAGTTTTTTCTTTTTTTTTTTCATTTCTTCTTTTCACATATACGTAACTTATTTAGTACCTACCTCCGACGACAAAATAGTCGGGAAGTAAGCTAGAAAGTATATTTAAAAAAAAATACAAAAATTATCATTTGACGTTATTTTGTCTATAAAAAAACACTTTAAAGGCACCATACATACATCATTTGTTTGTCAAAATAATTCTTCTATTTTTACTAACTATTGACATCCTTCTATTGTAATTTAAGCGTTGATTTGAAGTAACTCCTTTTAATAATCTGTGACAACGCACATAATATTCAGTACAGAATTCACTTTAATTTGTATGGAAATCGCTTAAAATATACTCAAATAGCGGTCATGCGATACCCTCTCGAAATTCAGTCTTTGTGGTTATTAAAATAAATTTGTGCTTATTAATTGGCATACCCACTCTTGATTTTTTGAAATACTAACCTTGACAACACAGTCTTAAAACACATTTAATGCTGTGCCCGGTCTTTGTAAAAAAATATTTTTGTAATTTTGTACCATTACCAATTTAGTATATGAGTAGTGATGGCCTAGTGGCTTTAGCGTGCACCTCTCATCCCTGGCGTCGAAGGTTCGAACCCCGGCGGTGTACTGAGGCACTTCCTCTTTATGTGGGCATCTAACAATCGCTTTCAAGGAAAACATCGTGAGGAAACCAAGCTTTAGACACAAATAGTCGATGGCGTGTGTCAGGCACCAATAGCTGATTATCTACTTGGCTATTAGAAAAAACCAATAATCAAAAACAGAATCTCAGTTGAGTTGTTCAAGTCTGAGTTGTAGCGCACTGGTTTTTTGGTCAGCATCTTTTCTATTGTTTTTCTCAAGCAAGCAAATAATTGTTGTTGTTCGTAATAGAGTTTAAAAAAAGGCTAAAGTAAAAAAAAAGTTTTGTGTTATGTAATGTATAAAAATATTTTTTTTTTGCGGGAAGATTTTGACTTTATTTTATATATAGGTATATTTTTTTTTTAATTTTCGACAGTATTTTAATAATACACAAATGCACAAAACAGAAGAACAATTAAAACCATAACTAACCTTAAATAATACAGTATTATTATTATTTTATTTATTTATTTTCTATATATATTATATTCTTTTTCAAGCGTCTATCAATCCTCAATTCGTGTGCAGTTGTGCAAATGGATTTTTCTATGCGCAAATTACACTTGAATTTTCACAGTTGAATTTTCATTTGTAAGGAAGCTAACATATCTGATGCTCAGAATTCGACGGTGTGTGACAGACATAAAAGGCTTGCTTGCTTACCTGCTGCTACTTGAAAAAAATCAAAACAGGAAACATAATCTGAGTGGAAGAGCATTCATTGTTTTTCTCTTCGATGTCCGGGATACTACTTCTAAAAGAGATGTGCCGTGCGGTTTCACCGCGTTACATCGGCGTGCTACCGTGCCTCAGATGTGAGAGCGTGATTTTGTAAAAGCCTTTAGGCTTCTCTTAGGCCTCTATCTATCAAGCAACGCTAAAGCGTTGCGAACAAAAAAATCGAACAAAAAATAAAATTTGAATTCAAACCAATTTTGTGTGAGTCAATATATTAAACTTTTAGGGTTATAACGAAAAAAAATTCAATTTGGTGCTATTCGGAAGTTATGCGCGTAAAGAAAAATTCAAAATCAAAATCAAAATACGTTTATTCAATTTAGATGCTTCTTAGAGCATGCTTATGAATGTCAACAACGTTTACAAAATTCACGAAAGAGCAAGACTACGACAATTGTACATAGATATTGGATACTAGCGTAAAGAAGCCATTATCGAACAAACAAAACAACAGCCACAGGTCGGAAATAACGAATAATTTCGCTCATAGTCGAACGGTTTCAAAGACAACATAACATTATTACGACAGTGCAGCAGGGCACCATTTTAAGTTGACCCATGAACTGCCTCTATTCCTAACAAAACAAGAAAGTACCGTCCGCAAACTTTAATTTAAAAATATTTAAATTTTGTCTTAAATAAGTGGTATGTAAAATTTGTAGGTATATCTGGCCTGAAGGACCAAGGGAAAGAAGGAGAAGAGGTGGATAGAAGATATAGAATCGTTAGCAAGAAGCGAATGGAGAAGGAAAGCCATGGACAAAGATATTTGGAAAAAGCTTCACCTTTACCGGTGAAGGGGTTCCATTGAATGGTACGGAAGGAAGTAACACACGCACATAACGGTAACAATATAACGTACGTGGTAATTTGTGACATAGTTTTGTTTATCATTTTTATTAAATTCACTGGCAAATTTTTATTAAAACCTCTGTTTAAAGTAACTTTCTGTGGATTGATGATGATGATGATGTTTGATCCATATACAAATGGTCACTATGGTAACCGGTATAATAACACTATAGATGAATGAACTATAGAGAATGGTGGCGCGCTACAACCCCCTTAAAATATTCCCTACAGATTTTTGTATCTGTTTTCTTTATACATTTTTTCATAGTCACGTAATCAGAAATGTGTGGCTGACAAGCTGTTAGTTTAAGCCATGCTGTCCTTCACCATATGAGTACGTATTAATTGTAGTTTCTCTTAATACAGCTTCTGCTGATAGTACAGGGCTCAATGGGAGTAGAGGGATCATCGTGTATGGTTAACGATAGGGTGAGATAACAATATGTCCAGGGTTCTGTTTGTCACAATGGTTCAATTAGGTATCGCTGAGATAGACTTGTAAATGGAGAACATTTTGTATTGTTCCCGAAATACTAGTTCATGTAGATTATCCTAAATTTTTACCACCTTAATAAATAGCCATAAAATCTTTTGTTCTTACCCCTCTAGTGTGACGAGACAAAACGTAACTAATTTTGGCTTATCATCATCATCGTCAATAGCTGTTAGCCTCTTAGCCTCCGCAAGTATCTCGTGCTTCTTGTGTCCGACTACGAAGACTTATTGCATCGATATCCTTGACATCTCCATCCCACCATTGCAGCCTCGGTCTACCGGGCTTATTTTGGGTTAATTTTGGCTTATGAATAGGAAACATACACTTTGACGTCTTTTATGTTCTTTTTAAAGTATGTCAACTAGTTTCTTTGTAGCATCAGAACATATGGCAAAAGCATTTAAAATCTTATGATAAACAAAATACTCTCAGCTACTGTAATTTGGTATCTAAAGCAGTAAAAATATGGAGTTTATTGTTGAGTATAAAGCAAAATAAAACAATAAGTGGCTTAGGTTTGCACTAATGTAATTTAATGTCGGATCATCAAATATTTATTGTTCAACAAACTACAAGTTCATTGTTTGTATGTAACGATTCAAATTGTTTAATGCTGATCTCCTCGTTAGACAGTTTATCCGCCCGTAGGTACACCTTATTGCGACAGCGATACCGAATCCGACGTTTTTGTATGCAAGTTTGATGTAGTTCTATTAATATAATAGCGCTTATGTTTTACCATCGAAACGCGGCGAATAAAAAATTCATTAAGATTTGGACCTTTGTGGGTATTGCTCTGCCTCGGGCTCTGGTGCAGTTTTTTTACATTTCAGTAGTCTCCATTATAGGCTTCGATAGGTGGGTGATGTTTAGTTCTGTACTTTAAATAGAAAACCCTAAAAAACTAAATATTTATATGCATATTGCTAACTTTCATGCTCGGACAATTCCGTATACAAAGCTGTGACCACATCTCAAAAATGTTTACAGATTATTCTTGCTGAGCAATCGAACATTTAATAGACTTTTTATAAGAATCTGTTTTATACGTTAAATCAAATCAAATCAAAATCATTTATTCATATAGGCAACACAATGTACACATATGAACGTCAAAAAGAAATATACATTTAATGCCAGTTCTCAAATCAAGGGCGTAGAACGGAAGAGAAGAATTGGCAATAAACTCTCCGCCACTCTTTTCTTATATTTGTATTATAGATTAAGAAAGCTGAACGTAAAGCTCTCGTGCTTCGTTGATTTTGCAGAAAAATACGTCGCCAATTGTGCAAATTCTTCGGACTCGTACCTTTCACAAACGAGCTAATAGTGGTTTACGTTTGTATGATTTGATTATAACTTACTTAGTATTGTCTTTGATTAACATAACTTTTATTCATTTAATAAAACACTATTTTGACCGGATTGAAGTTATGTATTATTATAAATTTACAACTATTTAACATAATTTTAAATTTATCCGACGTTTCGCGTGCTTTACAGCGTGCGTATAACTTACTTTTGTCCCATCACGTTACAGTCCATAAGTACAATAGTTGGAAAATGCATTCACCGTTTAACGTCTTAGTTGGATAAATTTTATCCAAGTAAGTAAACATTATTTTAAGCAAAATTGATCGGAAATTACGACAATTACTCTATTATACGTTGGAAAATATCTAAAAAGCACTGCAATTTAATCAACTTAGAAATTTTTAAACCCTTGAACAATCTTCAGTTGTTAATAATTGGCAAAAGGAGCAAAGGTTGAAGATCGTTATAGGAAATGTAAGGCTGCCTTCATAATCTTAACTTATAAAAGTTTAATATTGTCTCTCATTAACGTGAGTAAATGTTATTAAACGGAATAATTGTTTGGTGTTGTATTTTAGCTAAGTATGAAATCTTTAGATCTATACCCACTACAACATTGCCAAATAAATCTTTACTATTAATGCAAAAATAAAATATCATTAATTTTTGAAGTTATACTTCTTTAGGCGCGTTATGAAAAATTGATGAGAGTGAAATTTTACTATGCGCGCGCACCGTGACACAAAATACGAATTCGAAAACAACATTCGAATAATAATAGAATTTATGTTACACTTAATGTAAGAGAATAATAATAAATATTTATGTATTTAATTTTTCAAATGTAAACTGAATTTTATTAGCGGCCTTCACACGTACATTCGAACTAGGAAACACCCCGCCATTCCGATCTCCGTCCATTCCGTGTGTAACGCGACAACGGGTATAGTTGGTGTTTACGTTTGTAGTGGGGGGGGGGAAAAAGGGGCCCCCCCCGGGAGGGGTGGGGGGCGGAGGAAACCGCCCGCGCCATTCCGATCTGCCGTCCATTCCGTCCGTGTAGACGCGACAAGCGCGTGGTTGTTTGACAGTTCGATGCGGCGCATTGGTGTGTTCTAACGTTTGTACAGTTTTATGCGGGTACCTCGTGTGGATGACAATTATTTCAAAATGGCAGTTTGGAGGTGGAAGAGTGACAGGTTTTATAAGGATATATCGGGAACATCCATGTTTATGGCAAGTTAAAAATAAGTCGGCTTATACAAACCGTAATTTAAATCTTCAAATGAACGTCCAGTTGCCAGATATCTTAATGTTGCGGAAAGACGTTCTTCTGGTGTTATGCATTTTCTCATAACTGTATCTTGCTTAGTAATTTGTGACGGATAAGTTCCAATAAGCAATCAAAATTATGCCGTCATCTTAGGTAATTTTTAAAATCTTCTGGATAGTTTTTCGTATTTCTTTTAACATGGGTAAATGTCCAAATTTCGTCTATATTTTTAACCCATACACGTCTCCTTTTTAGATTATTAAAACCAACAACGAAACCAGCTAACGCGATCACTAGACGTGTATCCATTTCTACTGTACCGGTTAAAACTGAAAGAAAACTTTTCAAATTGGTCGAATTCCACGCGCCATTCCATACTGCGATCTAAACTCTCGAAAAGCATTTATACGTAAGTTTTATTGCAGGAAAGCGAAATAGACAGTTTGAACCGCAGTTCAAACTTTATTACAATTTCAGGTAAAGTAGAAGCACAGATCAGGCGCGGTCTGTTGAAGATTTATTGAGATTGGTGGATTCAGAAATGCATTCGAATGGTGTGGGGTTTGACTATAATGACTCCTTTTCCAGTCTTCGATTTTTTAATAATAATTAATTATTTGCATGCAATCAAAAACTATTTTTAATAATGCCAAAGAAGTATAACTTCTTACGCGCGTAGATAAGTACATACATGCACCCTTTTTTTTATTACTATGTAGGTTAAGAAAATTGTAAATACCTACTGTATATTTGACTAATAAACGTTCATTAATTTTGGTGAGAATTTGTACATCCTTTGTACATTCTCAACCAACTAAAAATCACCATATGACTATCATATGCAAACGGATGCTTTGCTACTTTGGCCATATTGCCAGCAGATAACCAAATGGTAATGTTAGGGAAGAGTGGTGGCAGGAGAAGTTGGGGTTGATCACCTACCCGTTGGTTTGACCAAATAAGGAGAACTATGGGTCTCATCCCATGCACTAAGACAAGCTGAGGATAGAGTGGTGTGGAGGCAGCAAGTCGACGTATGGCTTAGGTCTTGAAAAGTACAGGCATGACCTTCAGTAATGAAGATTACGAAGAAGAAGTAGACTTTCATAGACTATAGAGACTGCTGATACTCATTCTACTGAAGCCATTTTAAAACACGTAATAAGAGCTGCTATTTATTACGGAAATAACCGTTCAGTACATATCATATCTTGTTATAAAACTTCATAGATATTTAAGGTAAACACATCCTTATTCCAGCTATATAAGTTGCACAAAGAAATCCTCAGACAAATTAAATGCAGCTGTGAACTCCACACGACTTGATTAGCGCACACTTAGATTTATTATGAACTGTTAATTATGAGAAGGGTTCTCAAAAGATCAAAGATTAGAATTAAAAATAAACGGAGAATATGTATCATGTTTCCTATGCGCTTATAAGAAGCTTGTAACAGAATCACTGTCATTTTTTAGAATAATGCCCACAGAATGAAATGACAAAAGCGCATTTAATATTTATTTTATATCTGAATATTATTAGTATCTCATTAACATCCGCTACGTTTAAATTATGCAAAAAGTTAGGAAAGTGCAAATTTCAGTTTAATATTGTTATAACAAATATTGTATCAAAAATATTTCTGAGTGAGTAAATATAAGCCAGCTTGCATGAGTTCCATCTTAGAGCTGCTTCTTGATATCTGATAGTATAGATGATCTGTGATAGTATAGTTATAGTAATAGTAGCTAACTAATGAAAACTGTGCAGTTTGTGCGATTTATTACCGAGAACATACAACAGACTTATATTTTATTTATAGTTTAAATATACGGCGAGGCGATGTTTTAAATACTGGTTGTATAAGTATCTCCGCGGGCGAAAAATATTTTTTTAAATTCGATTCGATTTCAGTTTAATGTAAACTAGATATACCAAAGACAAAAAACGGTAATTTGGTATTTCTTTAACATGACAGTGTGCAATGGGCAGGAGGCTCACCTGGTGTGGTACCATGGACATTCACATTGCTAGAAGGCTTTCAATTTCAATTCCGGCCTTTTACTTGATTTAATATTTATCATATTACGAAATAATTAAGAAAAGTTATAATTTTAAAATTATGTAAAATAATAGGTCATGGTTGAAAAGTGACTTTATCTTTTTAAATTTCATTAATATTAATGATATTATAAGAATTTCTTTTACTTAAGAGTAGATAACTTATAACAATGTAGTTTTGCTGCAATCAACCGGAAGTAAGACAGGTGTCAACTTAGAACCTCAAGATAAGTGTGAAAGCATTTCCTGCCACCGAGTATTTGTGTTAAAACAACATACAACTACAAAATAATGTCTACATCAGATGATATTGTGATTTCGAATTTATTGAAGAACTCCACTTACTACTATGAGTTCAATTCAAGTAATTGTTATTTTTAAACAAATATTTGCAGACCTAAAAGGCATTATTAAATCTGATTTATAAACTGTATTTAAGATATAAATATTTGTGTGAGATTTATATTTACTTTTATTAACTTCTGAAAATTAACGATAGATTCCAAATAAAAAATCCATATTAATAAAAATAATTAGCTACAACATGTGACTTAGGCTATGTTCAGATGGCAAAAACTTGACGCGCGTTTTCAAATCGCGCGACTAGAAATTGTGGTATTTTCATACAACTGTTCACATGAGCGCGCGTTAACGCGCGTCAACGCGGCGCTCAGAGAATAAGGCTATGTTCAGATGGCAAAAACTTGACGCTTTTCAAATCGCGCGACTAGAAATTGTGGTATTTTTATACAACTGTTCACATGAGCGCGCGTTAACGCGCGTCAACGCGGCGCTCAGAGAATGAGGCTATGTTCAGATGGCAAAAACTTGACGCGCGTTTTCAAATCGCGCGACTAGAAATTGTGGTATTTTCATACAACTGTTCACATGAGCGCGCGTTAACGCGCGTCAACGCGGCGCTCAGAGAAAAAGTCTCTAGACGCAGGTGATCGCACGTTGACGCGCGCTTTGATATTAATGTAATGTCCGTTTGCTGTTCAGATGAGCGCGCGCTTTCATCGCGATCGCATGTAATTTTGTTAATTTTCGTAATTATATTTTGTTCCATTTAAATGATGAAATTGAAGATACTGACATCGACTTACTAATCGATGAAGTAGAAAAAAGGTCAGCAAGTTGGAATATAGCAAATTTGTATAAAAAATATAATATAATTTGTATTTTTTTTCAAAATTGGATGAACCCAATGTGTACGTTTTCTTTTTCTATAAATTTCTTTATAATATAACCACAAAATAATAGCCTCTTCCACGTCCATTTTCTACGTTCTACCGAACTAGACTGACGAGCACTCTCGCAACGCGCGTTAGCGCTCATCATCTGAACGCTCTTCAATTTTGATCGCGCGTTGACGCGCGTTAACGCGCGTTACATGTGAACATAGCCTTATGTGTGACTGAATCATTTCTAAACTTTATTTGTTCTGATTTTGCTAATATTTGTTTACACACAAAATGTATATATGGCTCTTAATACTGACCAGCACGTTTACAACGTAACGTAATATCGAACCTGATTTTAAATTCAGTTTCTTATCACGTAATTCCAAGGTGCCAAATCAGTACTAACAATATTAAAAATACATTTCATGTTTTTGAGGAAATTATGGACAACGGTATTAACGGTAAAACACAATAATTAGCAATCTATACATAGTAACACTGCTGATAGAAAGTTCTGTGAAAAAAAGTTTCGAAATGTTATTTAAAAACCAATTACAATCTCATTTGTAGGTGCGTTGTAAACATGACCATCTTCCTGCACTTATGAAGACATTAATCATTTGCAGTAATGAAGACGCTACCACAATAAATGATTAAAGCACCCCGCTGACTCACAACATTACTTGTCTACTCTTGATAGAAATGTATCTGTGACAATGCATCATATACAGGTTGTTTTTTTTAAACTACGGTGATTTAAAAAAAAATTTTATCTGTTATGATTCCGTTTTTTTTAAATAACGAAATACATCATTTTTGATATCATTACTTGACGTGTTTTAATGCTACTAACAGTTTTAATACCTACGTAATACCTGGAATGGCGGCCGATTCCATAAAGTGCGGGATTATAAAAGCGCTCTGTCGTGGAACGTCAAACTTTAAGGTGCTGACCCCAACGTCGTTTATTATTTTGGAAATATAGCCTATGCTAAGAACTTGCCAAAGGTGGAAGTAAATTTGAATTCGCTTTTGAGTTCTCGCTATCCAAATACAAATCGTTTCTCTTTATAATATCAGTATACATGAAATGATACCAAATCTAGGACGCAATAGACAAACTACAGGCCAAAAGTACCCATAACCGATGAGCATGCATGGTAAATTTCATGATAGAGAATGAAGCGAGAGAGGTATGTCAGGACCGTAGGAGGTGGAGATCAGTGGTCTGCCTACCTCTTCGGGAAAACAGCGTCAATGTATAAATAAATAAATTCACCAAAAGATAAAACTGTCCCGATGTGATGTAACATTCACAATAATGTGTTGATTGAAATTCTGTTGAAATTTAATTTCATACACTGTATTTTCTTTTGACGTAAATAAAAATACTGATGCTATATATGGTTTCATATTTGCCTCAAATTAATGTCATATGTTCACCGATATGACAAAAACACAACCCATTTCAAGTTGAGTCCGCAAAAAGTAGCCTGTTCGTACAAAAACATGTCATGTACATCCAAGTAAATATTGATTTCATTATTATATCAAGATTTTAGTTTATTCAAAAATTGCTAAGGAAAGTATAACCCACCAAAAGAGCAAGCCAAATTAAATGTTTTGAAGTATACACGTATATAATAAGACCGCCCGTGAATCTTTTGTCTTTTAAAACTTATACACGTATATAATAAGACCGCCCGTGAATCTTTTGTCTTTTAAATCTTTTTGTGTTAAGTTAGTGAATTTAATAACTTAATTATATTTAATGTAAACTTATTCACATAAGTTTTGTGTTCGTTTGATTTTGCTGATAGCCGTAAAATATGAACACTACATATTATCTCAATAAACAGCTGCCCTGCGATTCTGTAACTCACTTTTCGAACTCACAGCGGTTTTCGCATCGGCGGTCGCTCTCAAATCAGTCGTGAAGCAGTCATTTTATGATTTGGCATTCTGAAGCTGAGAGCTTGTAGTTTATTGTTTACAGTTTACAGTACACAATTTTCAGTTTATGTGTGTATCATCATTATCCCTAGAAAGAGATATTATATAGGTAACTTTTTTAAGAGAACAAGAGCAAAAATAGGAAAGTGACATGGTCTTGGAACTGATAAGAGGTAGGCAAAAATGCATCTCTACTCTACATATAACGTATATATGTAAACTTACAAAGCTAAATTTACTGACCAATATAAAGAAAATATCGCTTTTAACAACACGAAAAACAATGTAAATCACGGTCCCTTTGTAAGCCTATAGCGACGTCACTATTTCAATCTGTCGAGTTTTGTATCTCCGAGAAAAATTCTTGCCGCCTCCGGAGGATCGCCTAACGGGTGTCACAGCTACATAGGGTGTTCAAACACTACATTGCGATCTGACTTCTTATTTAGGATTTTAAAGCACGAAAGTGACTTAAAGACCATAGTGTACGTACCGAAACTTGTGATAACATTGAGGTATAGTGTGTTTAATTAACTCGGCTATCTGACATACGAAAATGAAAACGATAAAATACGCGTTGATAATATTTTGTACTAGAAAAAAAAATTACAGCTTTGGCTCTCATCATTTCGATTCATTTATATTGAAACTTTTTGATCAATTCAAATCCATAGTGCCTAAATTAGTTCTATCATAAGTTTTCTTGGTTTAAAATACTTGGGTGTGTTTTACACACATCCTGTATAAATATCCTCGATGCAAATGTTCAATTCGCGTCGCAAGCGTATTTGGAGGATTGTAGATGTGTTGCAAATAGGATCTAAGGGTTGGAATGGAGCTTAGGGATTTACTATTCACCAGCATCCATTAACGACTGAATAAAACTGTGCTTTACGAATATACTTATTGAGTGTCCTGGGATGTGTCAAGGTTATAGAAGGTATGTAAAAATGTTGTGTGTCATCAATGTTTAATTTGTCATCAATGATTGTTTGAAAAAGATATTGCCAAAATTTTTGTGCTCTGAAGCATGCGACTGCGACTGAATTTGTGCAGAAATTCCATCCTTTCAACCTCGACGCCTGGCGTACAACACAGCGCTTTCTCTTCCTGGAACACGCGCACCGGATCTTTGTGGAACCAACTGCCAGTAGAGGTATTCCAGGCCGATACAACTTTTCAAGAAAAGAGCGTACCATTTCCTCAAAGGTTGCCAAAATACACGCAAGCCCCTTGGCGTTGCAGGTGTCTATGAGCGGTAATTAGTACCTTATTTAAAGTGACTCTGTTTATTTGATTTTTTTATAAGTATTCAACTATTTATTGACAAAGATTATGAGTCACTAGGCATTGGAGCTTAGGATTTCTTAATTTAGTTTGTTTCAAATAAACCATGTATTACACAATAATGACAAACCTTATCGTGAATTATAAATTTAAAACTATAAACTTGATATAAGTGGGGTTCATTCATTCCCTAAAAATGGAGAATCGAGATGTAAATTAAAAAATCGCAAAGGTACGACCGTAACACGCATATGTATGATGGTACTAAATATCTAAATCTCTTAACATGTTTATTAAGTATTAAAAAATGATAATTGAATAAATATTGCCTAATTAGTAAATTGGTAAGCCTGGCACTTCATTGCTTGCTTGAATGTATGAAATTTTTTTTATTGACATAAGCAACGATTAAACTCGTAATAAACCATTGTACGGGTATTAATCTCATAGGAAACGAACACACATTTCGAAGAATACAAAATCTTTGGCTTCCCAGTTAGACATGGCAATTAATTTACACAATTTTCAATCAAAGTATTCCTTCTATTCATGTTATAGCATACAAGCTATTTTGAAGCTAAAGTATTAAAAACAAAAACATTTTAAAGTACGACCAACTTTTAATACAAATAAATGTAGTAATACCGTCCTAACACCTAAAGGGGCGGTTTAGTTCCTTAATAGGGCAGTAATCGTATCACCGACAGATAATGCGTTTTTCGTTGATAATACTAACCCGTATTGTCATGATAGCTCGCACCTAATGGCCTGTCAGGCGCAGCCCGCCATTGTTTTCATATAGATAATTACCTGTCCCTCATACGAGCACGTTATTAATTGATTGCTATTATGTACCATTTTTTGATCGACTTCATATTTATAGGAAGTTTTTATAAATTTTAAGGAGGATAGGATCACCAAGCTCAATGATTTTAATCAAAGCATCTACACCCTTATAAAGACGTGAAGTTCCTACTACTGCGAGAAATCTCTGCTTACTATTTTTTCTGCTAGTAGAGAGGTACACAATTGTAATAGACATATTCAATTGTGATTAATATTTGTAAACGTTTTTATGAATGTTCAAATATATTTTTTTGTAACAATTTGATATCTACTACATATCCAATGTGTCCTAATTCACTTAATAATCTCACAACGCCGTGTCAGTTGGATATAAAAATAAGAATGGTTTTACTTCAAAGGAAAAGGGTAATATGAAACTTCCCACCTTCTATAATTTGACTACTTAGTCACCATATCAACATAAAATCTTCAATCACAATATAAAATAGGTATTGATTGAGGTCATATGAAAGTATACAGCTTTTTAGGGAGAAAATAATTTTTTCCCTCATTCATACATATACAGTCAAGAAACTGTGTCGTAATTACATTACTGTTTTTATCAAAGAGAATACGAAATCACATAGCATACCTTCATAAACTCTACTGAACGGTATTGTCTAGCATAACGTAGACACACGTCAATGAAGACAATACATTTATTCTACTCACAGGTAAGTTGTCTCTTTGTACGTGACATTTTCCGTTGAATTACCTTCTACAAGTAACTTTCAATGATTTTACTTAGGTGTAGAAAACTTTAACACGCAAAATTTTAAGTAAAAAAATCTAATTTAAGCAATATAATGTTTTTCATTACGTTTTCTTATTAGCTAAACGTCACGATTTCGCCAGCGGTAATTCGGTTCCTAAAATGATTTAAAAAAAAATATTTTTATTTATTTATAAGTAATTATTTAAAAAAATCTAAAAGTTACTTTTATTAAAATCTAATTATGGTTTGTAAAAATACAATAAGATGCGGCTTTTGAAATTAAAAAAATCAAAGGTTCAAAAGGCTTCGGGGCCTATAATGACACATTTGTTATGATATGGATATTTTCTATAATTATAATATCACTAGCTGACCCGGCAAACGTCGTTTTGCCATATATATTATTTCTAGGAAACATTTTTAGATCAATAAAAATAACCAATTTCATAAGAGTCGGTCGAGCTGTTTCGGAGGAGTATGGGAACGAACATTGTGACACGAGAATTTTATATATTAGATATGGGATTAATACGATGCGTACCAAACAAGTGACAACAACAAATATCTTAGATTTTGTACGAGAAACATTGAATCAATTTCCACAATAAGCCCTTATTGTTATTGCAAATAAATTACTATTGAATAACTGTATTAAATAGATTTCGGTAAATAGAACAGCTGAGATAACTAAATTAATATAATTAAATCACGAACGTTGATTAGTGTCAGTTGCTTTGCTTGCGCAGTTGTCGCCCATTTATTAGTATTTCTCGGAATTTACACTGGAAAGGTCTGAATTAACAAACGAATATTCGTAAAGTAATTAGGAATGACTAATACTACATAGGGATATAATAATGTTTTTTATATTATATTATAATATTTAAACTAAATAAATATAGTTCTATCTCCATTGCACATAATTTTGACGTACACAGGAAAAATATTTGCAGAATGGCTGGAATGTGTAATCTGCTGTTGGGCCCGAACGATCTGGATATTTTTTTGGACCGCCCATCTATTTATAGGGAGGGCATTTAGCACTTGATTCTTAGGTTTTTTTTGTAAATTTTATTGTTCATTTATATTAACTTATTAGTTATATTATATACTTTTAGTTATATTATATACTTTTAGTTATATTATATACTTTTAGTTATATTGTATACTTTTAGTTATATTATATACTTTTAGTTATAAGCAATCATTTTGTGCATGCTGTCCCTATATTATCCAGGTGTGGTTCTAGTTTGTGTAATTTTTTCTTTTTTTTTTCTAATGTGTGGCCTATTATTTCTAACTATACTATTATTTTAGTCTATCCCTACTCATATAATACAGAGGAAAGATTCTTTAATCAATAAAAAGCTGAATTGTTAACGAGTGATAAAGGCTTTATAATATCACGGTACAATCAATAGAAGCGTAGCATAAATGAAAAATGTTTATAAGCGGGAAAATTATTTTCTTTTTAGAGCTTCCCCCAATTTTTCTCGTTCAACGCTAGTTGAGATCTTAGGAACTGGGTTATTTATTGAAAAAGGCTATATTATAACATCACTTTACGACAATAATGGCCTCAATTTGGGGTAAAAATGTGCTATTTAATTGTGTTTTTGGTAGATTATTTTTAAGTTTGACTGATGCTACAACTTTTAATAGGTATATATATATAAAAATCATCAAATCCATATACAAAAACAATAAAGGTAAAATTAAGCTTGAAACATTAGGCCCTAGTTTTCCAATAGAACGAGGAGTAAGACAAGGGGACCCGCTGTCTCCAACAATATTCATAGCTGTTCTTGAGTCGATCATTAGCAAGCTAGATTGGAGTAAACAAGGTCTATACATAGACGGTACTTACTTGAGTCACCTGAGATTCGCGGATGACCTAGTACTGTTATCCGAGTCATCTTCCCAACTACAGAGCATGGTAGAAACCCTGAACCAAGCTAGTGGAAAAGTAGGCCTAGAGATGAACATTACAAAAACTAAGACAATGACAAACAGCTCTCAAAGACCAATAACAAACCATTGGAATACGTTGAAGATTATGTCTATCTGGGAAAAACCATAAGTTTTCACAGAAAAAATAAAAATACAGAAATAGAGAAAATAATAAAATTAACATGGAACAAATTTTGGGGTCTCAAGGAAATTTTTTAAAGGTGATCTACCACAAGACATTAAAACCAAAGTCATGAATTCAAGCCTCTTGCCTTGTTTGACATATGGTTGCCAAACGTGGAAATTCACTGCTGAAACAAGAAAAAAGATAATCGTCTGTCAGAGAGGACTCGAAAGAAGTATGCTAAAGATCAGAAAATCAGATAAAATACGCCATACTAAAATAAGAAAAATAACCAAAGCAACAAATGCTTTAAGCTACGCAAAAAAACTGAAATGGAAGTGGGCAGGACATGTTGCCCGGCTAACTGACCATAGATGGACTAAAAAAGTAACTTTCTGGAAAGGCCCACTAGGCAAAAGAACAAAAGGTAGACCTATTACGCGATGGGAAGACGACATTAAAGCGATAGCTGGTCGAAATTGGAGTGAAGTGGCCGAGGACAGAGATAAATGTGCGTCACTGGAGGAGGCCTACACCCAACTTGGGGTTCCAGTAGATTAAGTATTTAAAAGGAATATATATGTATATATTTTTTAACTAATATAGATTAATAACATGAACTAACACTAAAAATAAATTGTAAAAGTGTAAACTTATATAATACTGAAAATAAAAGGCTTTTTTATTTTTTATTTTTATTTTATTTATATATAGGCCGTTTCATTAATTTGGCAAGTAGATGATCGGTTAAACACATAGTTTCTAAACCGTATGCTCAATTGTTTTTGCATAAAAAAAAATTCATTAGTATCTGGGATTCAAACACCACGACCTCAATATTGAAAATCGAATGTTTTACCACTTTCCTGCTCGGTATTATAATTACAACCATAAAATCTCCCTATTACATGTCACAGCGTATTTTAGTCTCTACTGGAGATCTTCAAGTGTATCTCTTGCGCAATAAAAACGATGCTTCAAGCTTATAAATTGGTAATACCGCTAGCAATTAAAACGATGCATTAATATCGATCTAATCTCATTGCATGAGTTATGTTTGATTCTTGACCACTGATTTATAGTCATGAATAAAAAAACCGGTGCTGATAATGGTGTTTTAGATTTGACCGAATTGACTCATTATTTACCACTTTTGGTAACTTGGCCTATTAATGATTTTAATTTTCAAGGTCTTATGAATGTATTGATGGGCTGTATCCGGGGCTCGGGGTCTCTATGGTTAGAATGCTTAAAAAATTGTTTTTCATATAATATTGGTTTGCTATAAGAGTTATTAATAGTTTATTTTTATTAAAATTGTATAGAGACATATTATGTTTGGTTGTCGAGCCAGTTAGAGTGAGAAATTGTATTTATATTTATATATTTATGAATATACAAAACCTTATATTCCGTAGCGTTGCGTATGTATATAATTTATATATAGTCTTAATGCTTTGTATGATCTAAGTATTGGATAAAAATAGCTACTAGAATCTATCCGCGAATAGAATTTTAGTGATCTTTTAATATATACATATATTAATTAATCGACTAATGGGTCAGGCAAAGAAGGGTAATCACCTTCTTGGCTAAAACATATTATTGACAAAGTAATTTGTCTAAAATACAAGGCTTCTTTAGTATTGATAATTTCTAAGGTTACGCAACGCATGCAATTGTCAAAAAGCCTGCTAAAAGCACCTGCAACATATTGTTGGGTATATTCATTTTTTACCCCAATAAACAATTGAAAAAACATCATTTTAGGTTTCATTTACCATTTAAGGGTAATCGTTCATTTAATAAGCCAGCTGGTATAAACGGAAATTGACTTTTTTCGCAATTTAATATTCAAGACGAGGAATTGTTGCGGTGAAGTTGGCATACAAAGGAGTTTGTCTGTTCGTGACTAAGAAATTTTAATAGAAAAATGTAAAGGTGTGTTGCTATGGAGGGATCGACTTAAACATGAGTCTAATTTCATGATTTCTTTTATCTTTTGAGCAATCGATGGCGTTGTGCATTGTGCGATTATAAAATGCGATAGCATAATTCGTTTTAGAAAAGTATAGTATTTAGGATTTAATATTTATGATGTAGTTTTATTTCAGAAGTTATTAATGTAATATAAGTGTACACTCTTTGGTTAATATTAATATAGTGTGTGGTGACTGGGGTGTCATAACTTAGACACTTTTGTTATTGTGGCTTAAGTATGATAACCAATTTCTGTCTTCTGAATTGTTAGAAGTCATACAACATACTTATTCAATATAGTACGATTTGGGGTCTGAAAATATTATCATTAAAAAAAACACTACGAGTATTACGAGTAATACTACATTGTATTTGTCAAAACTAGGAAGAATAATACAACATTAGGTACTTAAATATTCTGCATTCTACATAAAACATAGTAAAAAATTTAAATAAGCATAGTAAGACTATGTATTGACCATTCATTTGCACAAATTGAGTTATTAGCCATAACGTAATAGTAACTAAAACGTTATAGTAAGATTGGCGAAAGACAAGATTAATTTTAATCGAATGGTGTAAAACAATGGTTCTAATGCTATTGTTCTGAAGGTTTTAAGGTAACTCCATTGCTAAGCTTTGAATAGAAGATCCAGTCAATTCAACAGTAATTATCATAATATTGTCGGATTATTTTCGTAGTTTATTGGATTGTTGATGGATTTTATTATTTCACCATTATAAGTCTGTCCTAAAAATTACATCGAAAATCGTTTAAAAAGAAGACGCGTGCTTCTTTTGTGTATAGGCATACCTAAAATATTTAAGGTTATTATGACTCCAGACTTAGTCCTAGGTGGTTGACCAATTTCAAAAAAAGAACATACCACTGTTTGAAATGTAACTTACCTTGAAAAGAGCGTAGACATGAACAACCTGAAAATAAGAACAACTATTAAATCTCAAATCTAAAGCTAGATTTACACTTAACCGATATCCATACAAATTTACCAACACGTTGTACTTGAGATATCTTGCAATTTATGTGACTACTCGACACGGTTTCACTTTGTTCTTATAACAAGGAGATAAGGTTCAAATTTGTTCCATGAGATCCAATGTAGCAGTATCGTTGGCTGCCGACACCGCTCGTTGTCACCGAAAGATATATGATGTTGTGTCTCTATATACAACGATGTGACAAGCTAATTCCCTTGCCTTCTAGAACAAATCTATAGCAGCTTTCATAAGAAAATTGGGACATAAGTTTAATATATAATGTGAGATCTTTAACACCTGGAAATAAGTGCTCTAACGTTAGTTTCAACTAATCATTAGTTGGATTTAAATAATTACCAGTTGTTAAACAAGGTCTAGAATAATTTACGTCTCGTAGGCATTTCAACTCGTATTTTGGATATGGGGTCTAATAAGAACATATATATTTTATTTAGAACATGGGGCAAACCGCCCCGTTGGTATCCTGATGTCGCCGCCGATGGACCCTCGTACTGCCTTCACAGAAGGCTCACAAGTCCACGCTCTATTCTTGGAGTCGAATTGATCCGGAAATACTTCAGTAGATAGCTGGTTCCACATGGTGCGCGCCAATAACTGCGTAAAAGCTGCTGCTGCGGTCAGTTATTGAACGACAGATGTTGAAGTGAAACGGGTGGAATTTTGTATTCTGCCTCGACGTCCGATGGTGAAATTTTACACTAAAGGCGGCAAAAGCAGCCTTTAGAAAATATAAATATATTTTCTATAAGGGACCAAGGGCTGGAGACCAAGTTTTATGGATAAATGGGATACACATATATGAGCTCTAAAGCATTAAGTTCGTTTAAGTCCCGTAAAGGGCCTTGGGACATGCCTCTTTGTGTGTATTTAATTCATATTTTAAGCGTTTTAATTTTTTTAAGGAAATTATTCCTTTGTTTACCTAAACTATTATTGTTAATAATTGTATCCAGACCTCTAAGATGTGTCACCACAAAATCACAGAGCAGAAAAACAATGCGTGTGCTATAATTATAGGAGTTTAATAACTTAAGAAAATCAAACATTATTACAAAAGTATGTCAAATGTAACACGTTTTATTGCCATATAAAAGTTGCGTTGATAATCTGTGATGGATGAGCTATTAACCTCATGTAACTTCCATAATTGACTTCAAATGAGTCCTGCCCATATGCAGCTTGGGTACTTAATAGCATCTATTTCCGATAGCAATAAAGATGTTATTATTTACAGTTTATCTCATACATGCGGGTGATATGTCCAGAGAAACGTTTGGCGTTTGTTTTTTATTTATTATAAAAACTTTGGTTATACATGTATCTTTTTAGTTCTGGTATTGTGGAGCTGTTTTAAGCAAAAAAAAATTCTTTCAATGACTGACTAAACTTAAATTGTTGTGTTGGTTTGAGTCCAGTTATATTGATAGAAATATCGAGTAGTAAAAGTCCGGAATTCGTACATTACTTACGAAATGACGAATATCACACATCACTTCTGGGCTAGTACTAATTATTAATTATTATTATTTACTAATTTATTCGTATTTCGGACTCGTTTTACGTAACTCCAAAAAATAACAGCTCCTTCAACTAATCATACAAGTCAAAGTGGCAGGTAGAAGGCCTGGCCTCAGACGCACGTCCTGGTTGAAAAACTTAAGTCAATGGTTTGGTCAAAGCACCAAGTCATTGTTTAGAAGCGCGGCATCCAAAATAAAAATAGCCATGATGATCGCCAACCTTCGCAAGGAGATGGCACTATAAGAAGAATACTGTTCCTAAGCTTGGTAAGTTGCACTGTATAGTCCAAAATGTATAGACATAGACATATCATTTAATAAAACACTATTTTGACCGGATTGAAGTTATGTATTATTATAAATATATACTGTTGAACAAGAAAACAACAACCGTCTGCCCTTTTTAGACATTTTAATTATACGCAAAGCAGATGGCACACTAGGTCACACAATACACAGGAAGGCAACCCACACAGATAGGTACCTCAATGGTGAATCCCACCACCACCCTTCACAACTGCTTTCTGTCGGTAAATGTTTGTTTCAGAGAGCCCAACGTCTTTGTGATGATGCCCACCTCGAGGAGGAACTACAGCATGTCAAACAGGTGCTACACCGAAACAAGCTGCGCATCCCCCGGCTGCATCACAAAAACAAAAACAAGACACAAACAGTTCCCCGCCAGCCAGCCTACTTGCCATATGTAAAGGGAGTTACAGATAGAATTAGCCGGATCCTAAAACGAGCTTCTATTCATACAATTTTCAAGCCGCACAAGAAGATTCAGCAATTCCTAAGACCAATCAAAAGTAACACCCCATTTTAGGTATATACAAACTGGATTGCGACTGTGGCCTGTCTTACATAGGGCAAACTAAACGCAATATGTCCAGCAGACTCAAAGAACACATTGCAGACATAAGACATAGACGACACACAAAATCAGCAGTCTGTGAACACATACTAGATAGGCCTAATCACCACATACGCTTTGACCAACCGAAAGTACTTGCGAAAGAGAAAAGATTCTTCCCAAGATTGGTACGCGAAGCCATTGAAATCAAAAAACACCCCAATTTCAATAGAGAAGACGGCCTAAAATTGTCAAACACCTGGGATCCAATAATATCCAAATTAAAATCTCAAAAAGAACAATCCGCGAAAATAGAGGACACCGTTAGCCATTTTTGCCAAAACCCTCCATCTTTTAGTCGATACCAACTCCGGGGAAATAAATACAGATAATGCAACTTTCTCTGCAGCTGTGATACTTTTTGACATTCAACATCTTTTGTCTTCAGTCACCGTGACCACGCACGCTGTAAAGCACGCGAAACGTCGGATAAATTTAAAATTATGTTAAATAGTTGTAAATTTATAATAATACATAACTTCAATCCGGTCAAAATAGTGTTTTATTAAATGAATAAAAGTTATGTTAATCAAAGACAATACTATAGACATATCACATATTACAAACAAAAACACACACACAAAATAACAATAGTAAAAGAAAAAAAATTAAATGAAAGATATAATGAGAGATATAAAAAAAAATTCCTTTTCCCATTCGGTTCGTTTCAAGTATGTTATGTGTGTGTGCTGTGGCTGTAATTGGCCCTGGCTCAGCATTATGCTGAGGAGCAGAATGTTCCACAGCGCTGGTCATTTTGCCAGAGACCACAGCAGCTAGTTTACGCCTCAGTCGCAAAAAAAGAATGTATAAGTAACTTAGTAGAAAATAATAATAATAATAATAGTAAAAGTTAGCAGTGTAAGTAATGAACTTTTGTGTAATATGGTGTGAAGTAAATAAAATAAAATAAAAAGTTAAAAATAAGAATTAGATAAATTTTATATGACTTTTCCTTATCATTATTTTATTTTAATGAATACTTTTAACTTTAGTCAATAATAGATAACAAATGCTCATGCAACATCACCAATTTCTTCATATAAAAACAATTTAGATTCGTAATTATTTTCCAAGTAATAACAAAAACACGAAATTATAACACAAATCTTTACAGAAACAGACGTTCAATAATTATTTTTCGCTTTGAGATCAAAGTGTTCCCAAGTATTTTGATACTAAACAATATTTCCGCAAAATCTGTGTTATTTTCTACTTTGTTAAGTTGTTATTGTTTGATTATTATTCACTTTGAAACTGTAATTAAACCAAAGAGCAAGAATTATTACAAGGACCAATAAGCTTCGGGAATTTCGGAATACTGGTAGCTGATAAAATAGGATTAATTAAAATATAATGGTTTATTTTTTAATAAGTTTTACTATCTAATAATATTGACTTTTTGATACAATTTTATGTTGTCTATTAATATTTATTAGAAACAGCTAATAGGTAGAAGCTCGTATATATTTAGAAGCCACAAAAATGGGCGGGCTTGGGCTTTAAGTTCAATTTTTCATTAAGTTTCTAAACAGATTCATGCAGTAACTTTGTGAATAGACAACTAAACAAAATACTATCTTTACTATATAAGATCAAAAGTGATAAACCACTGATCTACTAGTTAAAGAGGTTTACTTTTATAAGCTACTATCTAATAATATTGACTTTTGATACATTTTTTGGTTGTTTATTAATATTTATTAGAAACAGCTAATAGGTCTATAAGCACGTGATGATGGACAAAAATGGGTGGCTGATTTAGTTCTATTTTTTATTAAGTTTCTAAACAGATTCGCAGTAACTTTGTGAATAGACAACTAAACAAAATACTATCTTTAAGATAAAAGTGATAAACCACTGATCTACTAGTTAAAGACTAGTTCTTATAATCTTTCGTACAGTCATCAGCACGTGATGATGGAGCGTATTTATTCCTCGAAGATTCAATTTTAATTGTACTTCTTAAACTTCTACTTTAATAAATCTCCTACGTTTTTTAGTTTTATTTTGGAATTGCAACACCAATTTACTTTCTATGTGCGCATTTAAAACGCGTTCGTACGGTGAAGGAAAATATCAACTATTATAAAAAAACAAATGACGAAACTGATGCAAAATTTTTAGGCCCAGACACAAGAGCCTAAATAATTGAAAATATTTTATTTTAAAAAAAATTCATTATTCACAAGTTGTTAATGATACGATACGATACTCACAAAACACTCTTTTTTTCAAAGTTTTATTTCGGGCGGCCCGCGAATTAGGGGATAAGGTTACATCCCCTAAAGGAAGAAAAGAGTTACGCTTAATCAAACAAATTTCGCTTGGTGGATCACACGCGGCGCGCTCGTTTGGGGGCTAAAGAGATTGCTACATACAATATGAATTATAATAAATAATAACAATAATAAAGCCACTTCAACTCCGTTTTGGTAAAAAAAAATATATCAAATGGGTGTTAGTTTTGTTAGTATACTCTGCGTTAGTTATTATTATTCCGATTCTTTGTGTTGTGCAGTATGGTCCCCATATGGGTAACGCCTCCTCCTAAGACACTATGAGTTATGAAAACAAATAAAATTACCTGAGAAGGATAGAATTTCGCGATGGAAATTACTAATCTTATTAGAAATGCTTTCAAATGCTAAGTTAAACGAAAGTTGGTCACGGCGTTGGGTTTTCTAGGGAAGATTGATAGATATCATAATATTTCTTATATTCCCGACGGAAAGTTCAAAACCATATCCACAATGTTTTTACTATACATTCACATTAACTGTACATACAAAATTCGAAAAATTAAAACATGGAACACCACACCATCTGCCCCTATCCCCTCTTTATCTCCTATTGTCTGGGTAGGCCGTGAACTTAACGTGGTGTGAAAGTTTGAGACGGGAGAGACAATTTTGGGTGTCAATGTGCTACCAAACGTTGAAAAATTTCAGCCACAAGGGTCCACACTCGGCGATTATAGCCAATCTTGTTTTAGGGGTTTTTTGGACTAAAACTTCCACCGCAGTAAATTGCCGCCAGTTCTTTACCAACTACCGGAATTTCGATCCCGCTATGTATCTCTGTTTAAGCGGGCCGTTGAAATTTTTACCAGTTTATTCTTACTTGATTTTGAAGTCTATACGAAAACGTGAAAAACACCTCGAAATAATAGGCGATAATTGAATCAATGAAACGTGGTAATTCAGTTCTACACAGTATAAAATAATACAACCTAGTAAGCATCAATGTTGTATGTGTATAAAACGTAGTATTTATTATTATAGAGCAGTGTTGCCCTAGTGGCTTCAGCGTGCGACCCTCACCCCTGAGATCGTAGGTTCGATCCCCGGCAGTGCACCAATGGACTTTCTTACTATGCGCGCATTTAACATTCGCTCGAACGGTGAAGGAAAACAACGTAAGGAAACCGACATGTCTTAGAGTCAAAAAGTCGATGGCGTGTGTCAGGCACAGGAGGCTGATCACCTACTTGGCAATTAGATTGAAAAATGAGGAGTATTATATATAATACAATTAGGAGTAAATATGATGGAATAGAAATATGTAAGTGATTGTGAGTATTGACTTATCTATAATATTACAGTCATAATTTCTTTTACTATTTCTCGGTTTAGAAGTTAGAAGTCTTTGTGAATTACACGTGAGCTTTTCTGAGAATTTTCTTATTATTTATTTCTCGATAATATAATTGGCAATTATAACTGATATTTATAATTGGAATAAAAAGTTTTAAGTACTAATGAACATGGCATGACATGTAGTAATGAAAATAAAAAAACCAGTGGCGCCTCAGATTTTTGTATCGGTTTCATGATGATTTGTCAATCTAATAGGCAAGTAGGTGATCACTGATCAGCCTCCTGTGCACATGGCGTCGAATTTGGATCGAAGGCATGCCGATTTCCTCACGTTGTTTTCGGCGAGGCCGTTCGAAAGATGTTAAATGCGCAAATAGACAGAAACTCCATTGGTGCACAGCCGGGGATCGAACCTACGACCTCAAGGATGAGAGTCGCACGCTGAAGGCAACACTGCTGCATGAGAAGAGCAGCAATAATGAGACGAGTAATAATTAATAGTAATTACTTTTAATCGTACTTAAAAAATAATGCCAAGATTAGGTATCATTGTACTCGTATAATGACAATGTATTAATTTAATGTAATTAAAATTAAATAAGAAATTTTTTTTATAGAAAGCGTATTCGTGACCAATACGAAAATGTCTAGTGAATCTTGGTCTGCATACGTTCTATGGAATTTGATATGTATACCAAATTATTACATAAAATCACACGTAACTCCCATAGGATTTTGAATTATTAACCGAATTCTCTATTAGAGGGTACAGGTTAGCCCACGGGAGTCAAAGGGATTAATCTTATATAACCTACTTTAATATTTAACCAAGACATTAAGTTCTGGGTAAACTAGAGCGTAGGGTTGCCAGAAACTTATATGGTATCATGGATCATTTTCTTTATAGTTGTTAGAAAACTTAAATAAATCCATAAACTGTTGACTTGTTGCTTTATTTTATTAATACGTTTTACAATGATAGAGTGTATTTTAAGAATTATTATTAAAATTCAGGAATTAAGAAAAAAATTATTTGAATAATAGTAAGTCATGTTTATCCCGGAAGAACTGTGTTCGCTACGGGAAACATTTTGTTTTTTTTTTAAATATAAGTCTTTATCTTGCAATCAGTCAGCTAGACTATGAGCAGATGTGTTGAGAGCTGTTAGACGTTCAGAGCAAAATCTCCATCGAGACTGCTCCTCTCTTTCAACCGTGTCTATAAATGTTTATCCCGGAAGAACTGTGTTCGCTACGGGAAACATTTTTTTTTTTAAATATAAGTCTTTATCTTGCAATCAGTCAGCTAGACTATGAGCAGATGTGTTGAGAGCTGTTAGACGTTCAGAGCAAAATCTCCATCGAGACTGCTCCTCTCTTTCAACCGTGTCTATAAATGTTTATCCCGGAAGAACTGTGTTCGCTACGGGAAACATAAAATAATCTTTTGACTAAAATATATGTCTTTATCGGTTGCAATAAGTCAGCTAGACTATTTAAGAGCAGATGTGTTGTTCCATGATTTGTGTCAGACGTTTCAGAAATAAAACAAAATTCAAAAATATTACTCTTAAAATTTTTGGTATAATCTCCATCAAGAAAAAATGCTCCTTTTTTTGGCAACCGTGTCTAGGCTAAATGTTGGTATCCCGCCAAGAACTCTGTTCTGCTAGAGGGCTCGCGGGAAACCTTTTTTTTATTTTATCTTTAATATAAGATCTAAAGTTTATCTTGTTATTACAATCTAAGTACAGAACCTAGACTAATGAGCCTCAAGATCGTGTCTGATAGCTTCGCTACTAGTTAGATTTTCAGTTCCGACAAAAATGCTTCCATCGAGACTGCCTCCTCTTGTCAACCGTGTCTATAAATGTTTGCATCCTCTGACCAGAACTGTGGCATTCGGCTTTATTTTTTTGGGATTTTTTATTTTTTTGGGCTATTGGTGGGTATTATACAGTTTTCTTTGTCTTTATCTTGCAACGATCAGTCCATAGCTTTTAGACTTATGAGCAAAGATGTGTATTAATTTCTGCAGCTGTTACGACGTTCAGAAGCTAGAAAATCTCCATCAGACTGCTCCTCTATTAAATCAACCGTGTCTTATGAAATAGTTTCTCTAAACCTGGAAGAACTGTTTGTTCATGCTTTTACAAACATATAATCTTTTGATTGGGTCTAAAATCCCGTCATTTTGAAAAAAAAGGGTATGTCCTCGGTTTTTACAAGAAATGCATATTAAACTATTTAAGGATGTAGAAACGTAGTTTGTTCCCTGATTTACGTGTCATAGCTATAAAGAAATGTCATTATATTCTAAAATGATGTCAAAAAACCCTATTACTCTTAAAATTTTGTTGGTATTAATTCAATCAATTAAAAAAATGCCTATCTTTTTTTTTTATAGAACGGGGGGCAAACGGGCAGGAGGCTCACCTGATGTTAAGTGAGCCCATGGACACTCTCAATGCCAGAGGGCTCGCAAATGCGTTGCCAGGCTTTCAAGATTTCGTATGCTCTTTTCTTGAAAGACCCTAAGTCGAATCGGTTCGGAAACACTTCAGTGGGCAGCTGGTTCCACTGCTGGTTGGTACGCGGCAAAAACTGCCTTAGAAAACGCTCAGTTGTGGAACGACGGACGTCGAGGTGATACGGATGGTATTTTGTATTCTGCCGTGATGTCCTATGATGAAACTCAGCTGCAGATATTAGTCCGAACAACTCCTCTGAATACTCTTCAAGGTAAATGCGGTAGAAGATGCAGAGAGATCCCACATCACTCCGCAACGCCAAGAGATGAAGCCGCTCGGAATCTGACTCGTCGTTGACGATTCGAATCGCTCTTCGTTGAATACGGTCAAGCGAAAGGAGCTGGTACTGGGGAGCTCCCACCCAGAGGTGAGAACACTCCATGTGGGGCCGAATTTGCGGTTTATAGAGTTGCAAGTGGTGGCCCGGATTATACATACTATATAATTACTATATACACGATAGGAAATTTCATAGTTCCCATTTTAGTAATAGCTAATTAAAATTATTAATATGAGGGTTAATGGGGTTTCTGTAACATAACCTAAACCGCAGGCTAACGGCTCTACTGACCCTATAATAATACGTTGTTGGTTTGTGACACTGTGTTAACGGTACGTGCATCGAAAAACCACATGTTTGTTAAATCGATTAATCTTGTATGCCATATTTTAGCATATTTTTTGAACTTTTATTCAATGCTTAAATTTCAGCGTTGGATAACGTGTTTTTTGCTAAAATATATACAAAATAACATAGGTTTACTAAAAAGAAAAATAAAGAGAAATTAAAATAAAAAAATAAAAAGTTAAAAATATACATTAGTGTGCGTGATTAGATAGGTACTTTATTAATTTCTTTTTCTTCAGGTGCTTTTATATTTATGGGTGCAAGAACCCCTCTCAGCGGAGAGTAAAGGCCTCCTCCAAAGATGACCATTTTTCCCTGTCTCCGGCTACTCGCATCCAGTGCGATCCTTTATTTATGGGCGTAAAAACAGTCTTTATATTATAGTAATTACTTACTATTGACTGACTAACAAAGGAAAATTTCTTTTAATTCTCTTTTGTTTTTGTTAACGATATACTTGTCATAATCTTAAATTGTAGGCAATATATTTTTTTGCATAATATTGATTTATTTCCGTGTCTTAAACTATTGTGTAGACATACATATATTTATAATGCTGCTTTGCTCTCGTATGGGGTAAGATTTCTTACTAAGCGGTGGTGCTCTCTGGTTCTCAATTAATATTTGCTTCCTCTAAGAAAAATATACTCATACTCACACTCATCATCGGACGTTAAGGCGGATTACGAAACATCCCGTAATACCTCGACATCCAACGTTCCACAACGGAAACAGGCAGCCACTTAAGTATTGCCGGACCAATTCGCCTTAGGGTCGACTTCTTCAAGAAAAGTGCGTACCTATGCTTAAAAGGCCCGGCAAAGCACTTGCGATTGCAGTGTCCATGGGCGGTATCATTTAACATCAGATGAGTCTTCTGCCCGTTCGCCCTGTTATATAAAAATAAAGTTGTTGATCACTGATTACATACTTTTCGATAGGCGAATACCCACGCGTTGCTAGATTCTTAAAAACATCAACGCGTTATAAATTAAATCTTCAACATATCTTTATACTTTAAATTTAATAAAGAAACTCTCGCTTAAGTGAAACTTATGAGGTTTCACAGGATTACACCGCTTCCGAGTTCCACTTTAATCAACGTCTCTCCAATTTCCTGCAGACAAGGTGTAGATAGCAGCACCTAGTAGGGTTTCAGCAACTTAATAGATTTTCACGGGTTGATGTTACACCTATGTACTCCTTTGAGCTTCAATTATATCTTAAGTTCCACTATACGAATTATTAGGTCATTATTTTACTCCAATTCTTACTCCTTACTTAGTATAATGCATAAAAATCTGTCAAATTACTTTGTTAGTTTTTGTCTTGAGTATATTAGTCGTACTATATTTTGGCATTTATTTTTTAAACATTTTTTGTAGATATTGATATGTCCAGTACTTTTTGAGCCAATTTGTTAACAAAAAAATATTGTTTCACCGGAAATCGTAACCTGGATCAATCATGAAAGTATGTGAAGGCGGTGAGGTGAGTATGTATTTTTGTATAATAGCACAATTTACTTTTTTTTCACTCTAAAACACTATTTATCATAACATACTTACGGCAAAATCACGAGTAATATTAACTTTATTGGTTAACTTGCGTTAATCGTGATTACATAACATAAAAATTCTCGTTAAAATTAAATAACCATTGAAGCCTATCGACGGGATTCAATCTGCAGAAGGTTATAAGGAAACTAGCTGTAATAAAACAATTAAATCATGTAGGCACAATTAGTGACACCTATTTAGCTATAAAGATTAGCAATAATGCAAAAAACTAAGACCAGAAGAAGATAAAAATAAACTTTTATTTGATGTTTGAAACGCAATTTTTATAAATAACTTAAATGATATTGGAATAGAATGTATTTCTTACGGGATTTACGATTGAATTATTATGATAAAGTTAAGCGGTTTAGATAAACCTAAACAAATAAAGCCAAGAGCGTAAGCCCCTGAAATTTGTATCTCTTATGAATTATTACACTAATGCTTGCGAATTTGTTTTAGACTTAAATGTTTTTCACATACTGTGTCTAGACGGTCTTGACACAGTTTAACGAAGCCTTAATCGATACACTTTAACTCTAACCCATTTATACATAAAAAATGAATTCAGTACAATTACACCGTACCAACAAAAGCGCTTTTCCGTCCCTTTTTATCATAGCGTATATACAATTTGACGGAGAGAAACAAAAGTGTACTTTAGTTGAAACGGTGCAATATCGTTGATTGAGTTTGTATGAGGGCGTATATCGAATGTATGAATGTGTATGTCACACATGCACATATACATAAAGCCTATTTTGCTCATTGAAAATTTAAAGCAAGATACTACGACCCAGAGGTCGACGAACAGAGGGTCTGTCTTTTTTACCTATTTGGAACCACCATTTGTGCGTGCAACACGTATATACAGTGACCCAAGTCCGACAGTCACCACAAGTAGCACCTGGTTCACGAGCACAACGTATAACCAGCCATCGACCCCTCGTCATATTGTAGGGTGAGGGACAACCCGAAGCATGGACGCAATCCTTTGTTTTATCCGTCTCAATATTCAGAACATGACCAATGAGACTTCTGACTCATTTTCAGAACGCTATCAAGTTCAAGGACAGAACATCTTCTTTCTATCTATATAAATAATCTATGTAAATCTGTATAAACAAATTTAAAATAAAATTAATTGTTGTTCTTTTGTCTCGCTAAAACTCGATTTGGCTACTTTTGATCTTGGAATATGTGTGTGTATATGTTATAGTTAACATTATTTTCGACTTATACCACATAATAGTAACTAAAGAGATACAAGGTGGTCACGGAACGTTTTACTATACTTGAGTATGGGGGGGGATCTATAATGTCCAAAAATTGCGTTACGTAATACTTGAACGCTCCCTTTGGTCTGTTTTAAAAATTTGTATTAAGTTTTGACACAAATATACGTGATACAAAGTTCACCGGGACATTATTTTATAATCAAACTAAAACATAAAATTAGCATAGGGGCCCTAAAATATAACTACATCTCTAAATGGTATTGAAGTGTCGTTGGCGCGTATCCCTTTTGTAAATACACATTTGAAAAACATTCTAATAATTTTTACTTGTAACATTTATCGCCATATACATATATCTATATACACCTTTGTATTTGATTATCGTTTTTGACAACTCCATATTTTTACGTTATCTTTAATCTGTTGACCCACCTCTATCTACAAAGAATTTGTGATTATAGATTATATTAATATGTAAGTGCGTGCCCCTATTTCACCATGCCTCCTGCTGATAGAGGACAAATCTTTGTTTTTAATTTATTTTATTATTATTAATTACTTTGCAAAAAACTTTGCGATTAAAAAGATCGGCGGAGAGTTTATTGCCAGTTCTTCTCTTCTGATCTACGCCCTTGATTTGAGAACTGGCAGTAAATGTAAAATTAGAAGCATTTAATTTGTATTTCTTATGACGTTCATAAGTGTATAATGTGTTACCTATATGAATAAATGATTTTGATTGAGATATGTGATTTGTTTTAGTTGTTAACGGTTAACCGGTTGTAGCAGTCTCTGACTGACCATGTTTGCTGAAAATCTACAAAAGCACCCGAAACACTGAGTTATGTGAATAATGTTTTATATAAAATATGTAATGGTTTTCTTATACATAACAAGGACCTTAAAACGTATTATTTATGAATCGATATTGGAACAATAATATTTTCACTTACATGATATAAAGCACAACAAATTGTATGTTTCTAACAAAAGTCTTTATTATCAGAAGAAGGAAGGAAGAATATTATTTTGTACATTTAAAGATCACTCGCCTGTGACATATTGTCTGGCGCGATATTGCAACAATCAATAGTGGGCCGTTACAATACAGTTGGAGAAGCAAATATTTTTCTACTGCTTTATTTGGTATCCTTTGAAACTTCAATAACATTCGGTAACTGAATGTTAACAAAATAAGATCGTTCAGTATTGAGCTTTAAAGAATCTTATCCGATGAATTTTTATTTCCTAAGAATAGACAATTGCTTTCTTTCTCGTTTGTGTTTCTTTAATATTTTTTCCTGTTATTTTGTAGTTCATTGTTGGATTTATGTTACTGATCGAGTATTTACTTGCACACTTGCTTGACTTACAAAAATAATTAATAAGATTCTCTTGCTAGAGATAAATGTTACAATGTTCAATGGAAGTCAAAGTCAAAGTTAAAAATCAATTATTCATGTAGGTAACACAATGTACACTTATGAACGTAAAAAAAAAGAAATATACATTAAATGCTTCTAATTTTACATTTACTTACAAGACTCTGAGTACTACTTTAAGAATCTTAAAGTTGCGTAATTTAATACTCAGTCGGTAACTACTCAAGGAGGCAGAGGACAGCGAAATACATTCATTACTTTCATAAGATCTATGGCAATTTTGCTAATTTTATATACGGTACTTAATGAACGACTATGAGTACGATTGTCAATTTGATAGGACCCTTAAAATATCGACGGTAGAATTATAAAACAAGTCCGTTCTAATATTATTTAATTAATAAATACTAAAATATAAATTGATAATATAAGGCGTGAAACTTATTCTTCTGTAAATATCCATGGTAAATGCCGCTTAACTGGTACTGGGTTGAATTCCCAGTGAAACAATAACTATTTCAGGTTTCTACTAGCTTCAAAAATTTCATGACTTAGAAATGTTCTCTTTGCCATTGGGACAACGAGCAAATAATCATTTGTTTTTACATCTAGAAAGCTTTCCATCTGATATAATTTTAAGCCTTAAATAGTTTTAATCATACAATTTATGTGAGCTTTTTTAAAAACAAACACTTAAAAGTTACTTTAGTATAAGAAGGTAGTTTGAGAAAATCTCTTTTAAAAGCATCCAAGAACGTTTTATAAGATTGTTCAAGCCTTAATGGCGAATCTATCCGCAAAAAGGCGATGTAATTACATCATTTTATCAAAGGAGATTTCCGTTTTGTCTCGCTTAAACAAAGCTTTGTATTTGGAAAATGTGCGGTTGTCGTTACATCACAATGGAAATATATTATTTTAAATGAATAGTAGAAGAAACAGTGTTGACCTAGTGCGACCTAGTAGCAGTGTGCGACTCTCATTCCTGAGATCGTAGGTTCAATCCCAGGCTTTGCAGCAATGGAATTCCTTTGCTCCGCATCTACGCTACGGTGAAGGGATGGAAACATGGATAACCAACATGTATCAAATCCGAAAATCTGTGTCAGACAAAACTCTGATCACCTAATTGTCTATGAAATAAAATTGATCAAAGAAACGGATATAATCTGAAGACCCATATAGGATTGTAACACTACTAGATTATTATTATTATTACATATACAGTAACTAGTGCGAGTTTGAACGATTCTTCACTCTGTAGTGTTGTGTTCGAACCACCACTAAACGATTTTTCTTTGCGAAAAGAACATAAATTAAGTAAAGAAACATTATGTGGAAATCTAAGGGTTAAGGGGCTAAGTAGACTTTCGTTTGTCCACATCCACTGAATTCATGGTTCACGCCACCAAAAATATATTAGTATAATAAACACTTATGATAAAGTTTGTTAGGATATGCAATTACTGAATTGAACTTGTCTTTAAGAATGTTAATAACAATTATTATTGTTTTAAAAATATACGATTTCTATTGGTCAACTTACAGGTGTTACTTCTAGGTAGTCTATTAACATACAATTAAACCATACCTTTATGCAAACTTAGACTAGAATAAGTCTAACACTATTTCTATTTCTTAACATAATGTTTGTCTCAACTTAATTCTTTTCTTTTCCATCCTGTCTTGTTGCATAAATGAGTATCGGGACCGCTGCTAAATAATAAAATAGAGTTTCTAAATGTGTAAACATACGGTTATCATATATGTTTACTCGTATGTCTTCTTACAGATAAGTATAGTACCTATATTTATATATATACTAGCAGACCGGCCAAGCGTTGCTGTAGCTAAGGTTTTTGTTATATATCATAGTAGCAAACTATTCAAGGGAAACCGTAGGAGAACACCAGTCATGCGGACCACCATGCTTTTTTGGTGGGTATGCCATTAAATTGTAGCTTATGTGAAACGTTGGTACTTTCAACACAGCGCCATCTGTTAGAATTGTGACTATTAAATAATAAACAAATATTTTGCAATAAAATAATATTGCGGGTATAAATTGAGATGAAAGCTATCCTATCTTTTAAGTTAGATCAAACTGCATACGGTGTGCAAATTTGATTGATATCGGTTCGTTAGTTTAGGAGTCCATCGCGGACAAACAACGTGACACGTAATTTATATATATTAAGATGAGTACTTTTTTAAAGTCTAGATTTTTCGAACATAGCAGGCCAAGGCACGAAAGTGCGACCGTAATTAAAGGCGTTAAAAATGATGCGCTAAATTAAAACCATACTTAAATTAATTAAGTAATATAATCTTAAAATATCCTTAAAACTTCTGACGACCTGATGGAGGGCGTTAAAATGTTGTTAGTATTCATACAAATTTATAGTTTATTTTTATATTAAAGGTGACTTAAATAAAGGTCTGGTCCAAAACTGAACGTTTTTTAGGCAGTTTATGCCGTGCACCACCACTATGTGGAACCAGCTGCCCACAGAAGTATTTCAAGAGAAGAGCATACCAATTCTTAAAAGGCCAGCAACGCACTCGCGAGCCCTTTGGCATTGAGAGTGTTCATGGTTGGCGGTATCAGTTAATATCAGGTGATTTTTAACCTTCTATACTGTTCTTTTTTTGTTTTATTTTAAATCATCATCAAATTTTTCTTGAGTGGATGGATAAGCACTTAATTATACACTGATATTCTCTCCCGTTTCACTATGAATGCAATAACACCAAATAAAATATATAACCGCAGAATATAGCCACAAGTACTAGGCTAGCGTTAAGGCCAATAAAACGCGACGGTATAAAAGCGATAAAAAGTTTTGAAATTTTTCAAGTAATCGTAGTGTCTAGTGCGGACAGGAACAAAACCAATTGCTTGCGATTCCTTTATTGTTAAACTTTTGCAACGTGGTTAATGCGATGTGGAAAATGTTAAAGCATTATACACATCTTTACGAAGCTTTTGTAACTTTGCTAATATTCGTTTTTAAAGCAATGGTAACTATTTTAGTTACCATTGTTTAGGTTTAAAATACAATAAAAAGGGCGTATATAGATAAAAATAAATATCTATAGATAAGTATTCTTAGAATTTCATAATCGATTTAAGAATTACAATTTTAAACCAGATGATTGAACCTTTTTGTATACATTATGTATTCCATCTCAGTATTTTTTTTCTTATATATAATGTATGTCAGCTGTAGGATTACGAAAAAAATAAAGTTCTATTTAGTTTATTCCCTTTAACCGATCTTAATTTAGTAACTTAAAAATATTTTAGAATACATGCACATGAAGGTTCTAAAAATAAGAATTTAATATTTTAGTCACAAAGTATTTTCAACGAAGCAACCGCGATTTCAGTTTTGACACAAAAATATCGCGTAAAAAATGTTTTTCGCCACATGTCTATTTTACACGAACGGGCGTTTGGGAAATCGTTGCAACTATTGTGTGCCGAACGCCATCTGCAGTACATTTCGTATCGATCACCGAACAGGAAATTGGCTGGCTTATCTTATTGATAGAAATATTTTTCCTTTACGGACATCCGTCGTATGGAGGCGTTTTGTTTCCTGTAATATCTTAAATTGCAATATTTTCGATATATTCTTCGAGAACATACATTTTATTCTAAAGCTTTTTTGGATCTGATAAATATATAATTATATTTTTGTTTTCATTATAAAACTTAATCTGATTATATAAATAATCTGTCATTTCATGTTATGGTCAAAATCTCATGGATATCGAGAATCAGTTCCGATGGGCGATTTCGATATAAATGTCCTAAAATTCTCAAGAGAAACCTTGCCAACTTCACTTGGCATCTTATTCAATAGGGTTATTGAATAAACAAAACCAGAAGCAAAAAATAGCTCATTTGCGAGTTTGCTTTGTTACTTAAAAACCTAAAATAGGATGCATAATTAAGATATACATATATATTTTTTATATGGTATGGAAGTTCGCCTACGATTTGCATCCAATTATCGTGTTTTAAAAGAGTGTTGGTATTAAGATACTTTTTATAATTCATATCGAATATAAGTTATATTTTTATGCGTTTGCGACCCTAACCTTAAGATTAGTATACCATAGTATTGTGTTTAAGAAAAATAAAAACAAGCATAAGCGTTCTTTAAATGAAGCCCCCGATATATTTGGACATACAAGTAAGAACAATATTATAACAAACAAATATACAGGAAATTAAAACAAATTTACAAAGTTATGAATGGCTCTAAAAAAAACCGGTATATTTCAATGTTATAACTACTAATAAACAATATCTAGGTTCTTAATGTTATCAAATGCAAATAAACATCATGCCACATGTTTCCAGTGTCTCAACTGACACAATAATATAAGTAATATTTGATACAGGTAGCATCATCTATTAGAACAATATTGAACATAACTATTTTTTTTTTTTTTTTTTTTTTTTTTTTTTTTTTTTTTTTTTTTTTGGGGGGGGGGGGGGGGGGGGGGGGGGGGGGGGGGGGGGGGGGGGGGTTGTTTTTTTTTTTTGGGTATAGAAAAAAAAAAAATTTTTTTTTTTTTTTTTTTTTTTTTTGGGGGGGGGGGGGGGGGGGGGGGGGGGGGGGGGGGGGGGGGGGGGGGGGGGTGTTGGGTTTGGGGGGGGGGGGGGGGGGGGGGGGGGGGGGGGTTTTTTGGAAAAAGGGGGGTTTTTTTTTGTGGGGGGGGGGTATTTTTTTTTTGGGGGGAAAAAAAAAATTAATTGGGGGGGGTTTTTTTTGGGGGGGGGGGGGGTTTTTTTTTTTTTTTTTTTTTTTTTTTTTTTTTTTTTTTTTTTTTTTTTTTTTTTTTTTTTTTTTTTTTTTTTTTTTCCCTTTTTTTTTTCCCCCCTCCTTTTTGTTTTTTCGCCTTTTTTTTTTCTTTTTTTTCTTTTTTTTTTTTTTTTCCCCCCTTTTTTTGCCTTTTGGCTCCCCCCCCCCTTTTTTTCCCCCCCGTTTTTTCCCCCCCCCCGGGGGCCCCCAAAAAAATTTTGGTTAATTTATCTTTTGGGGGGGGGGGGGGGGGCGGGGCCCCGGGGCCCCGCCCCCCCCCCCCCGGCGGGGGGGGGGGGGGTTTGGCCCCCCCCCCTTTTTTGGTTTTGCCCTTTTTTCCCCCCCTTCTTTTTTTTTTCCCTTTTTTCCCCTTTTTTTTGGGGGCCCCCTTGGGGGGTTGGGGGGGGGGGGGGGGGGGGGGGGGGGGGGTTTTTTTTTTTTGGGGCCCGGGCTTTTTTTTTTTTTTTTTTTGGGGGCCCGGGGGGGGGGGGGGGGGCGGGGGTTGGTTTTTTTTTTTGGGTTTTTTGGGGGGGGGGGGGGGGGGGGGGGGGGGGGGGGGGGGGGGGGGGGGGGGGGGGGGGGGGCGCGGCGGCCCCCCCCCCCCCCCCCCCCCCCCCCCCCCCTCTTCCCCCCCCCCCCCCCCCCCCCCCCCCCCCCCCCCCGCCGCCCGGGCGGCCCCTTCCTGCCCCCCCCCCCCGGGGGGGGGGGGGGGGGGGGGGGCGGGGGGGGGGGGCCGGCGGGGGGGGGGGGGCCGGGGGGGCCCCCCGCGCGGCCCCCCCCCCCCCCCCCCCCCCCCCCCCCCCCCCCCCCCCCCCCCCCCCCCCCTGCCGGGGGGGGGGGGGGGGGGGGGGGGGGGGGGGGGGGGGGGGGGGGGGGGGGGGGTTTGGGGGGGGGGGGGGGGGGGGGGGGGGGGGGGGGGGGGGGGGGGCTTGGGGGGGCCCCCTCCCCCCCCCCCCCCCCCCCCCCCCCCCCCCCGGGGGGGGGGGGGGGGGGGGGGGGGGGGGGGGGGGGGGGGGGGGGGGGGGGGGGGGGGGGGGGGGTTTTTTTTTTTTTTTTCGTTTTGGGGGCCCCCCGGGGGGGGGGGGGGGGGCGGGGGGGGGGTTTTTTTTTTGGGGTTTTTGGGGGGGGGTGGGGGGGGGGGGGGGGGGGGGGGGGGGGGGCCCCCCCGGCGGGGGGGGGGGGGGGGGGGGGGGGGGGGGGGGGGGGCGGGGGGCTTCCCCCCCCCCGGGGGGGGGGGTTTTTGGTTTTTTTTTTTTTTTGGGTGGGGGGGGTTTTTTTTTTTTTTTTTTTTTTTTTTTTTTTTTTTTTTTTTTTTTTTTGGTTTGTTTTTTTTTTTTTTTTTTTTTTTCTTTTTTTTTTTTTTGGTTTTTTTTTTTTTTTTTTTTTGTGTTTTTTTTTTTTGTGGGGTGTTGGGGGGTGGGGGGGTTTTTTGGGTTTGGGGGGGGGGGGATGTTTCCCTTCTATCTGATCTCCAACATACATACAACATGAGCCTTTGACCAGTAATGTGTAACTTCACTGTACCTTCGTGAGAGGAGTGACAAATAGACCCTCAAGAGCTCAAATCACAATATATGTAAAAATAACAACGCTTGGAAACATCAGATAGTATCGAAACTGTAATGGATGGCGGATATTATTGACAACACTGTCGCTATGTAAATGAAGTGCATGATAGCTTTATTGCATATTCAGAGGAAAATTTAAAATATTCACGAAAATCTACGTTTATTTTTGATTGGTACACTGACGTAAATGGATAAATGCATAGTTAAAATTATTTTTTATGTAGATAGGTAATTTAAAATTTAGTGGATCCGTGTCACCCATCGAAATGTTTATGTACTCAGTAAAGATTTGTTTTACCCAAATTGGGTAAATGTTATTCGCGCTTTGTACCCTAAGAAATAGTTTGTCAAACGTGTGGTCAACCAATTACATTTTAAATTATATTTGTTTTTTTTATTTTACCTATTCCTAAATATGAACTGTTAATATGCTTCTACAGTTCCCAGCACGACATGCTTACATAAAATGGTAGCATAAGCGCAGGCCTACCCTAAAACATCCTTTTGATAGGTAGGCGGGCGTGGCATTGATAGTAGCTTGAGAATAGGAGCTGTGCCACCACATTTACTATTTTATTAGAATTTTTTATTTTTAATAGTAATAGTTATTTCTAATCCTAAAAATGGAGAGGGCTCTGGTCCTATGCTTCTACAGTTCCCGGCACGACATGCTTGCATAACATGGTAGCATAGGCGCAGGCCTACCCTAGTGGGGCGTGGCTTTGGGAGTAGCGCGAGTCGTCGAGATCCCCAAGGGAAATTTGGTGGACTAGCCTTCCCGAGGTTTGCCGACCCTGTGCTTGGTCTAATACCTTATGTACTATACGTAACTAAGCAAACTTTTTCAGGGATGGTCCAGTCCAGTCAGAGTCCACCTTTCGATACGATACAATACAATACAATATATATAGAGCTGGTGCGGCTTGTGAAGCGGCTGAAAAAACTAAAACTTGCAAATACAGGGGTCTAGGCTCAGAATACGTTTTGTCCATCTTTCGAACTTGGTCCGTGGGGTACTTTTAAGGCTTTTTAAAGAATTTCAAAATAATGGGGGGGGGGGGAAGGGGGGCCAACACCCCGGAAAAAAAAAAAATCAGAGGAAAAAAAGGGAAAAGCCCCCCCAACTTCCAAAACACCCCCTAAAGGGGCTCCTTTTAATAATATATTTTAGTTTAAGTTAAGTTTAGTTATTAATTTCAATGTATATTATTTTATTATTATATTATAAATGACATAACATATTCCTAAATATAATATTGTAAAGTATTTATGTTCCAGCGTTATGTGAATTTTTGTTATATATTTAAATATATTACAAATAAAATAAATCTCAACTCAACACACTTTTTACAACGATTGTATGCTCATCTATGCAAAAATATAATCATATTTATTTTGAAATCAAACATATAACTTTTTTGTCCTACAGTTTTGCAATAAAACTTGTATTTATGATATACCTACTTCTGTCTCTAACGTGGCTTTAGACACATTACATTACCTTAAAATGTAAGGCCCTGGGTACAAATATCACTGAAAATTTCTCTTTCAGATCAGTGACGAAGAATCGACTGTCGCAGTCTCAAAAAAAATTGTAGTCCCCTCATTTCTACCTACTACTAATTTATAAAATCTATGGTAAGATTATTTTTATAAATAATTATGAAAGTTGAAATTCATTTAAATTTTAAATTATTATATTTTAATAATATAGCTCAATCAGTGATAAATGTATATAGAGAGATTACATGACAAGTCAAAACAACAACTTTTACCTGCTATCAATATTATTAATAGACTGTACTGCGTTCCCACCTATTAGTCAGTAATAACTTAATATCTTGAGTTGACGACTCTTGCGCATAAGTTACGGATGTTGTAACTTTAATGTAACTTGATTGCTTACGTTTTATTCTTGATTTTCTAAACTATTATATATGTAAGACATGTTTGATACTTATATATTATATTGTGCATAAGTATAAAGGATACTCAGTTCCAAAAGGCACATATATATGCCATTCGGTGGTTGTGAAGTCTTGTTGTAGTATTATATTCCATTAATAATAAACTATCGCACATAAAATAAAAATAAATAACACAGTGGCGCAACCCTAATTGGGCCTTGGCCTCAGATTGCATCCATTTCTTTGATCCTTTTTATTTTATAGACAAGTAGTTGACCAGCCTTCTGACAAATATCGTCGATTTTTGGATTTGAAATATGCCGATGTTTGTTTAACCGTACGTGTGTTTGACATAGATAAAAAGTCCATTGGTGCACAGCCGGGAATCGAACATGCGACATCTGGAATGACAGTCGTCTTCTGAAGCAACTAGGCCAACAGTGCTCATAATACAATATAGCTTTTAATCATAGCTTAAAAAATCAGTGGCACGCACTCGGTCATAGCAATAAACACCGCAACATCTTATACCAATTAACTACCGATACAACGTTATTAGATTATATATAATTTAAAAGTTTCTATGTTAATAAACAAAAATACAGCACATAACAGATGTAATGAAAACAAAACTCGAAACCTCGTACCTAATTATACTAAGTGTGAAAAACACATTCTACAATTGAGCAAATATTTGTTCCATTTGCCGGTCTTGTTAAAGCACTCGAAAACCTCGCAACTTGACTGTTAGCCTTTTTACACGGTTCTCACCGGTGTTCTCGCGTGTTTACATCGATTTTTATTCACAGTATCGCGCAAATTGTCTATGTATCCGGTGACTTTCTAGTTATGTTTTCACTTTGATTCACACTATACAAATAAAGTGAGATTTTATGGTAACATTTTTAATATAACAGAATTAAGTTGAGGCTCCGGCGCTAGCATATTCTCTCTGGATCTCAAGATCATCAAATATTTATATTTAGGCACAAACAGCTGGATTTCAGTGTGCATGTGTCGTTCTTACCGAAGTAGCCAGAGCCGTACATTACATTTTTATCTATTTCTATGGCGTCTGAAGGCGTTGTCTGGCGTTAGAAAACAAAAAGACAAACAACAAACTAATACTGGAGTGTCACCATGCACTGGAGGCAATAAAGCTGATAAACAGGGTCACCCTACCGCGGATAAAAGAACACAGTGGATCTCTCGGCAATGATCTGCTTGCAAAGAGAGGATCCGGAATGATGCCAGCTGGTCCATACCCGTTCCATCCCTAGCTCTTCTCGCAAATGCGAACCTGGTTTTGCCAAAGATTCAGAGAACTCAAACACTAATGTTGGTTGCAAAAAGCGCACAAAATGGCATTGCCAGGAGTAAACAGTGACAAAGTGACTTCTAAGCCAAAAGGCCACTGCCCCCTAAATAAACATCTCTTTGTTCTTGGTGCGACAGACAGTACCTTGTGCAGAGGCTGTTTCAGCGCAGAGGACTCAGTCACCCACGTCCTGGAATACGTGGCTGTGACTTCCCAACAAACAGATCTTTGGAGAGGTGAGCGCTGTGAAGCCTTCGAAGTGCCCAGGAAGCTTTTGTCTCTGTGGAACTTGCCATTGGACATTGTGAATCTCCACAAACATTAACTTCACTTCTGAATCCGATGGCTCTGGATGGAACCGTGTGGAGTTTATATCTATGTGTTATATGTAATTTTAGGAATTAAACAAATACCACACGATAATTTTATACCACATTTCTTTCATTGTGTCAAATGTATCTAATACATATCGGTAGTAAATTCAAGCTTGTGCTGTAAAAAAAACTAAAAATAATTTAGAAAACGAAATGAAACACAAAATGTGTTAAGCTGTGTTTAGTCGATGAACCTGCATTAATTATATGGATGCACCTCTGCTAATAACAGCAAGGTAATTAAGCTGAAACACAGTACTCAATTCAATAAATTCGAAATTTAAAAGTTTCATACAAACGTACAATGTAAGCGGTCACGAAACTTTGAACATTAGCGCAAATGTTAATTGAATGAGTTTAACATTGTAAAACCAAAATTCGTTTGTTAACTATTAATACAACACGGAGGGTAAAATATCATTTTAGTTGCCAAAATCGTATCCAGGAACGAACTTTTGCTAACTAAAATATACTGTTTAGAGTCTAAATTTTAGACTATAATACCAATTATCGCAGCCTTTGTTCCCGTGTATGGCTCTTCCTCGAAATGGGTTAAACTGCAAAATGATTTAAGAAAATCCATAAACATATTTTTATTTACGCGTTTTACACATTTAAAATAAAATGCGTTTTTGACAGTTGTACTTATTTACGCGCGTTAGAAAATACATGGAGGCATTATTAAAAATGTTTTTGATTGCATGCACATAATTAATTACAAAATTAACACAATCAAAGACTGCCAAGGAAGCATTATACTGCAATAAGATAAGTTTACATTTAAAACATTCAAATAATAATAAAATTTATTATTATTCTCTTACATGTAAGTGTAATATAAATTCTAAAATTCGAAAGATTTTTTTAAATTAATTTTTCCAATGCCTAGACGATCTTTATTGAGCTACTAATCATTCTGTTTCATTTTGTTTGTACGTAATTAAATTCATTCAATCATAAACTTTTTTCATAATGCGCCTAAAGAAGTATAACTTCGCAATAAAATGCGCCCCCTTTTTTTTTTTTTTAAACCGCGCCGACCTAACTAATTGAGACATCAATTACTATGTATTAATAAAACCCATTACAAATGAAAATCGATATAATGGTAGATTAACTACTGTTTTATATTCAACTGTGATTTTAATGTTCTATTTTGTAATTCAAATTACTATTGATCAACGATAAGAATATAATCTGTGAATACAAGAGTATTTCTAATATTTTAATTGTATGTAATCTGTGTACCGATAACAAAGATAACTTAACATGGGTCGTAAATTACAGTCCGGTCTCCTATTAGTCAACTATATTGAATTAATATTATTAAATGCTTACAACTTTCTCAGCTTAGAATTAGGATAAATTCCGTTGGGTAGATGAAAATTCGCAATTTTCAATAAAATCTTTGAAAAAAAAAAGATTTCTTGGGTGTATAAAAGTATTTTGTAGTATCTATTTTAATGAATTACGCATTATGGTCTGGGACCTGGATAAAGATATTGAAGACAATATAGGCTAGTTAGTACTTATACCAAAAACATGTTACTTACTACATTGTCCTAAGTAACACAGTGTGTATGTACGTATACATATTATATACAATTTGTTCACACTTTCATATTTAAAATAGTAATCTTAAATACAATAGAACAGCAACGACCTTGAAAATATAACATTTAATTTAAATTCTAAATAACAAGAGAAAAGTCGGCTGCTAAGCAAATAAAAACAAAAGGCAGTCGCAATCAGATAACATGTCGATTTATGCGTGACTTGTTCAGTGGTCATTGTTCATATAATTCATTTACACCTACTTACAAATTACTATTTAAAAGTGCTGTGCACATTGTCAGTGTCATTTAAAACAAAATCAGTAATCGTAATTGCTCATTTGTTTTAGTTAATTGGAGCTTTCATTGTGATGAAAAGACACATATATATATAAAAAAAAGCTTAAACAGTGCTATTGGGGTTATTAAAATTGATGAATAAGGGGTTTTTAAGGCATCACACACGTCACAATACAAACATATTAGATTTTTTAATTCAGTTTAAAATGTAAAATAGCGTTACCGATGGAATAATCATTGTTTAAAGGTTACGAAATTATATAATGCAACCTCTTACGCTATATTAACATACTATTGGCCGTCTTCGCATGGCACATCATTTATTTCAAATATTTTTGAAATAAATATGGTACCCATAATGGTATAGAAAATTAAGTAAGTTATGGACCATATATACTTTATCTATGTCATTAAACAAATTACATATTTCAATACTAAATACCTCCTCAAGATCTACGAAAATGATTAGTATACAATATACATTACGAAATTTAGGTTATCTCCTGACATAATAATGCGGGATATGAAATCCTTGTTTATACTGTAAACAAGGACGACACCAGAGGCAAGAATCCGACGTGGAATAAGGAATTAGCTGGAATTTACAATTGCGTATGAATTCTGCGAATAAGATGTGAGAGAATTGAGACAAATGTCGCATATATTTAAATATGTTGTAAATAATATCTCATAAGACACATTTAATATAATTCAGAAACAGATATTATCTGTGAGGACGTAAAAAAGGAACGCCCTAGGCATTCTACTTTACGCGCCGAGTACAAACAAAGAGAAGTGTTGAGTCGGAATTACTTTTTTGGCCAATACACTTGCACCTATCAGTAAAACTTTACTGTTTTCGCTACTCCGGATTGACTATACGATCTTCACAAGACCGTGGAGACGGAGAGTAAATAACAAAATTTAATTATAATTTACGCTTCGACATGGAATTGAACCCGTTACCCCAGGCATCACAGATATCTGTGAGGGCTTGAATATACGCTATATCTACTAACTCGTGGAGGCTTTCGGTTTTGTGTCGAATTAATTGACTGAACAACAAGTTCTGTCAATTAACTCCTTCTAACTATATGTTACGCTCCTTCAATAGATGTTTATTGGAAATTCCATCCCACAGCTCATCCTTTATCGGTTATTCATTAAGGATCTCCGCCATGAAGTTGTGGAATAGGCTGCCCGTCTCCATACGATTGGCTACCTCCCTAACATCTTTTAAAACTCTTCTGCATTAACATTCCTTTAGCCTTATCCTATCCTGATTAATCGTGCCTTGTGTAATTCTTGTATTTCCTTTTCTTTTGTATTGGATCGCCATTCATGAATCCGTGAGATTAGCTTTTAAGTTTGTTTTATTTAAAAAAATGTATTACTTTCTAAGGTTCTATAATTTTTTTTATATAACACTTGGTTATGCACTTCTAGCACTTTACTCGTCATATTTTTTTTTTAGTTATTCCTTATTAGCATTGCCTAAAAGAGATCGCTTGTTAGCGATAAGGCCGCCCGTTGCATCCCTTATAATTTTTATGTATTGTGTTATTTTTGTTTTTTTTAATGCAACGTAGTGAGAATAAATAAATATTATTAAATATGTTATAAAATCAAGACGAATATGCGATTCTGTTTCGCTTTTACAATTGATATTCGATCATAATACTTGATTACTGGATTAAGATTATTAGTATTGACAAGTCCAAGTAAACGATGAATCATAAAATTAAGCAAAGAAATACATATAATAAAAACCTTATAAACAACCAGATTTTTCAACTAGGTACTTCCTAATTTGTATTTTGTCATAATGTGGTGAAGTCAATATGAGAGCCTTTCAAATACTTGTAATAGACCAAGATCTAATAGTCAATCAATATCGACAAATTGCGAATGAATTCCTATTTTTTAAGTTGGGCGATAAAAAAAGAATGGTAAAACGTGAGAAGAGGTTGAATGAGGGAACACCCCAATCGGCGCGTCGAAAATGATACAATAAAATTTTATCTCCGGAAGCTCGCTTCGGCACGTACGTGTTTTTTGGTCTGTGTTTAAACTTCGCGGTTCAATGCGATAAATGTAAATTATTGGTATCATACTGTTCATTCATTGATATGGAATTAATAAAATGGCTTAGGGAGTACTTTCTCATTTTTGTTTTGGTCTTGTTAAGTGGTGGCTACTGGCATGCGTGACTCTCACCCCTGAGGCTATAGGTTCGAAACCCGGATTTACTTTCTTTCCGGAAGTTATCTTTCTATATGCGCATTTAACATGTGCTCGTCGCTTCGACCCAAAAAGTGAACGGCGTGTTTCAGGCACAGGAGGCAAACAGGACACACTGATCACCTATTTGCCTATTAGATTGGGACATGAAGGCTGATTTTGACAACCTTTTACTTATTATTCTATGTGCGCATGCATGTTAAATGTAGTAATAAATGTTATCTTATTAAAAAAAATGGTTACGAAACACATACACAAATCTAAGACCAGGAGCAAGGATTATAACCCCACTGTTTTAGATAAAGCCAAAACTTGAAACTATTAAAAGAACTTATGAATTGTGAATTTGGTAGTAATTAGAAGCTTTGTAACACAACTCAGAAGTTACTTGATACGAGAATGTAAGTGCGTGCTCCTATTTCACCATGCCTCCTGCTGATAGAGGACAAATCATTGTTTTTAATTTATTTTATTATTCTTTATTACTTAAGATGTCATGTGGAACATGGTGTAATGGTTGCAGCTCCTTATAAACGTTGTGTAAAAAAAACTTGGCGATGAAAACGAGTGGCGGAGAGTTTATTGCCAGTTCTGTTCTTCCGTTCTACGCCCTTGATTTGAGAACTGGCAGTCTATCAAAATAACTTAATAAGCAAATATACATTATTTTTTTTTTTTTGACGTTCATAAGTGTACATTGTTACCTACATGAATAAATTATAGTGTAAAAATAATTTTTGATTGATGAGAAAATGTCTTTAAAGACAAATTTTACACCAACGCAACCACTTTAGAGGAAAGTATCACCGTAACCATGGTAACAATCTTGAGGACTTTAATAAGGCTGATTATTTAGACAGCATCACCCAGCTATTTCAAAAATTGTTAGCTTTCATGCAAATAAATCAAATTTCAAATACCACTTAATATTGATCAACTTTAAAACGCTAAGTACGTTCTAAATTTACAACCAATTTTTAAATGATTAAATTTTAATTACATGAAAAATGTAATAAAGCGAAACGGTTACCATAACACAATCTCTCATTAAATGAATTTTCTCATTGAAGTTCTGGCCATATTTTAAGCACAGATTGGACGTTTTACAGTTTAATGAGTTCTTAGTGGGTCGGTGGTGTTCCGTGACGTCACGTTTACTTTATTTATTCAAGTAACCATTGGAGCAAGATGCGTCATAAATATTTAAGTGTGACCGCTTTAGGTAGACCATGAACAAGAACTAGGGGTGCGATAGTGATAGAAATTCAAATACCATATTGTTTTTTTATTCTCACAATAGTATATTAGTTATAGAGAAGCGCTGGACAGAAACCGGGGGAAACAGATAGTCCGCTCTAGATGCTTCGTTGCTGACCACGACGTTCAGACCTGAGCTGCCCATTCAAGAGAGAGAGATAGTAGTTATATATCATCAGACAGTCAGAGTCTGTTTCTGCGCCGAAGAATCTGTCACCCACGTAGTCCTGGAATGCGTGGCTGTGGCTTACCATTGAACAGAAACCGTCGGAGCAGTGAAGTCGCTCCGTGAAGCCTGCGAAGTGCCCAGGAAATTTCGGACTTTTTCTTAATTAGCCAGGACTTAAAGAACGACGGAACAAATGGGTGTCTAAGTGCGAAAACTTAGTTCAGACTACATATATACATAATTCCGGCAAACAATTTATGTTCCATAGGTTGAAGGACATGTTAATCGGAATCTAATTCTTATAAAAATATTAAGTAATAAAATTGTCTAACAAAATTTAAAAACAGACTAAATAATTTATTAAAATATTTTCTAGTGAATAGCAATTTTAGGAATTTAATAATCATTTTGTTAAGAATTGTATAGAAAAATACCTTAAAAAGATCGACTATTACCAATTGATAGGCCATCACTAGTCACAAATGACAAACATTCCAAAGAACGGTTTAATAATACCATTAAACTGTTTACCGACATTTAACTACCAGTTAAAAATTCACAAGCCTATAGCGCGATGTTTAAATATTTGACATACAATTAAATTTTAACACTCTTTAAAAGTAAATAGGTTTTATGTGAAGACGCCTAAAGTGTAGTGGTTATATGGCGGATAATTAGTAAATAATTAAGTTCGATACTGGGTGAAAAATGTTTATATAAGTAGTGACGGCAGTCTGTAATGTCCCAATAGCAAGAGCGATGGTGATTGCAATCACGATCTCGACTTCGAGTTTAAGGTTATATCCCACCAAGGTTGGATGTAAACTAAAACATCGGAATCGATATCGCTATTGAAAGTTACTACGGGTACTGCTTACCTAATGATAATGACCAAATAGACTCAGAAATGTCTGTCGTGTTGTGTACTTCATCAAAAACACCATACAAAAATGTTACTAAAAATGTTTCTCTCCATAAACGCATTATTCTTATATTTGCATTAAACAAGGTAATTACAATACAGTTTACTTTGAAATGAGAATATCAAAATGTACTTTGAAAGCAACCACTTTCCTTAATTTACATGAAAAGTGTTAGTGCTGAACTGTTTTCTTCAAAGAGATTTTAATATTCCAACTTTCTTACGGCACCGAGTTAATGCTCTTTTTAAATACCTCTTTAAGGATAACAAAAGCTGCGGGAAGGTAAAGTTATAAATAAATTAAAGCGATATTAAAATATAAAAATGAGTTCCTAATTCAAAATTTTACAATATTAAGGAAGGCATCTGTGATGTTGACGATTTTAAACAACTATGAAAATATACAATGAATTCTTAATTTGTAATTGCGATTTTATTTACGTTGCCCTGTTGGGGTCAAAGTCTAGTAATTGAAATTGAACGTTGAAGGATTTTTTTGAAATTTGGTACGTACCATTAGTTCTGATGACAATCTCAAAACAAGAACAAAAGAGTGATGTGCGCAAATATGTAAATATCATTTGTTATGAAATTACACGCGCCCAACTATTTTATTCTGTCTGATCAATGCCTAGGGCATGATGAGGAGCGGTCTGATGACTGGGACCTAGGAGAATTATTTTTAAGCAAGTAGTGTACTACTACTTTATAATATTATTTATTTCAATAAAACCGTTTACCTTAAGTGATGTTTTCGCTTATTTTTTTGTAAATGATTAATCTTTAAGGTACTGAAGATTTGCAAGTTTATTGCACTCTCTTTTGTTTTCTTCACTCTGTCCTTCCACAGCCAATTAATTGTTTACCAAATTCAGTTGAAGAAATTTGTTAGTGAATAATTGTTGTTTGTGGGTGTTGTAAAACTAATAAATATAAAAATAGCGTAATACGCAGGCGCGTTATTCAAACGCAAACAATGCAAATACAGGAACCACAACGGCTGAAACCAATGAATGCAGGTGACATAAATTATTCAAACTCCAACACGGGTCGATAAACCCACTCGTGACCGAAGGAAACACTTATAGCTTATTCAGGAATGCTCTAAAAATAACAAGTGAATGTAAAAACTATGGAATTTAAATTTGGAATCTATCGATTGATGTATTAGATGTATGTTCCGGTAAATATTTGTGTTGGCCTCTGCTTGCTTTGTTCTTTGATTTGTGCTTTGCCAATTGGAAAATATGATTTAAAATAAACTTTGGCATTTTGATTTTTACGACACGTATGTTTTTGTTGAGTCTTTTGTTGAGTGAAGTTTTTGGTATTACTATTTTACTATCACCTTCAATTTTTAACGGTTATAATAATTGATAAAATTGTGCACACTTTAGAGTCTATTAATATATAAAGGGCACTTATTATAACTTACCACCAGGTATAGTAACATATAACAGACAAAAATAGTAAATGATTACCAAAATTAAACCCGCATTTTAATGTAAAATACAACCTAAGTTTTAACATCTCGCTATCCTATTTAAGCAAAATGACTCCAAATAAATCATTGTTAACCCAAAAGTAGTAAATATCGCCAAAATTAAAACAGCATTTTAATGTAAAATTATAACCAAAGTTTTTACATCTTGCTATCCTATTTAAGCAAACTGGCTCCAAAAAACTCATTGTTAGCCCAAAAATAGTTAATGAAAACCAAATTATTAACCATATTTTAATTTAAAATGAAATGCAAAAAAATAAAATCTCGTTATCCGATTAAAGTAAATTACCCTCGGCAAAAAAATATTTTGTTATTTTTGCCGAATAATTATTCGTCTTCATCTGATTCCGATGAAGTACTCAACAGCGGAGCACACGAACTCGGTCCCGCTAAGTTTTCATTCGCCATGCAAAGAAGATAGATACCAAAACACACCCAATAAAAGCAAGTGCTGAGCGACTAAATTGGCGATCGTGTGGGTGCGGGGTTGGGTGGGGGGAGGAGGATCGTAAGCCGCAGACATAACTTAATATGGCATCATAATGCTTCATTTGGTAATAAGCCTACATTTTATGTCAATCATAGTGGTTTATTTAGGCAGAAATAGCGATTAATTTGTCGCTAAGATTGGGATAATACATTTGTGTTCGAATACAATTTGAAGTGCAGTGTGACTAAAATAGCTAGTACTATTGTAATTTTAGACGTTATTTATTGGTGTTAAGTATATATTTTGGTAAAAGAACTAAGGGTATCAAAGATTTTATGGTGATATAAAGGGCACTTATTATAACTGGCGTTAAGTAATGGTGTAATAATCATTATTTTTATAAGCACATACTTATCAACGAACATTAAACCTAAAATCGTTATTGATTGGAGTAATTAATGAAAAACGCGACAAAACATTCCTTTATTTCAGATCTTTATAGCGCGGTTACGAATTGGACGAAATGATTAAAACATGTAACATATATCTGAACGTATATATATATCGTTTTTATGTAGCATAACACAAGCTTCGGTTAATTGTTTACATCCATCCAATCATCTCTTGAGATATTGTATCTCATAAAACCGAGAGAATGGTTTGAATCCATTTAGTTCCTATTATTTTATTTTAGTATCATGAGTATTTCCGTTCCATATTTAAATGCTTGCTACCGTTTCACAAGTCCCAGGAAAATATAATATGATCCCACACTCTGTTTGTATGTTAAAATTATGACATAATGGTATTCCGGTTATTACGTCAAAATGTATTAACAAAAATCAATAAATTGTACACCTTCAAATTTTTTGAAAATGGAATTCAGGGGTACTAACCACTAGACCAATGAGTCGTCAAAATAATTACGTCAACTAAAAAAAGAAGATCTACCTCTATGTATACGATTGAATGTAAAACCATTTTCTTCATAACAGCGTTACCAAACAATGTTCATAGACATCGACGTAATAACATCCTTAATCCGTTATAAGTTTTTAACTTCGTTATTTTCATAATAGGCCATCAAGATTCAATAGCTATTCAATACAGAATGCGCTATTCATGTAAATGAAGGTAAGACTATACTAACGGTTGGAAGAAGGCTCTAACAAGAGCTTTGTGTGGGCTTACAGACTCTGACTAAGTGCCGAACAATGGGGGCGGGAAAAGTGCTTGTTAGTTCGACTGCCGATCTAAATATTGATTGGATGTAACGACTTAAAGTTTGTAAGCCTGGGAACTGGCATATCAGCTTCTACACTGATGCCTTGTATTTCAAACTTAGGAAACTGACTTTGCGTGGGATTAGTAGATGTAAAATACTTCTGAGGAAGAACTTAAATGTTCTATTTATGGAAATACTGTCAACCAAAATAGTGATACATGTAGGTGATAAACGCTTTGATGATTACGTCCAATTTATAAATATACTATAACGGCCTAAAGTAAAAACGGAATGTGTCCACATTTTTGAAACTAGTTATTTAAAAAATGAAACAAAAGACATCAAATGTTTCGAAGCTAGAAGTATTGAGAGAAAAAGGGGTGCGTGTACTTATGTACGCGCGTAAGAAGTTATACTTCTTTGGCTTTCTTTATTTTTTTTAAATATTAAATAATTAATGATAAATATTTAACGTTAATAATTTAATCATATTTAATATTTAGTATATTATTCAATTATTAATTAATAATGATAAATATTTAACGTTAATAATTTAATCATATTTAATATTTAGTATATTATTCAATTATTAATTAAAAATAATAATAATTTATTATTTTACTATATTATTCATTAAATTTAATAACTAGGTATGTTTCATAACCTTTTACTTAGTAACAATAGGTCTTTGTGAAAAATCATTGCTAAATTTCTTTGAAAAAATAATTAAAACTCCTTTATTTCTTTAAAAGGTACTACAAAGGTCATTATGGTCATTCAAAATTCTTGGCATAGCTGCTAACTTCACGCATATTCTTATTCTTTGTACTTGTAGATTGTCTTATTCCCATCTCGCTCGCGCACGCTCGGCGCCCGGCTGGTTTAAAAAGAATTCGTTAGTGGGCAACTTCATTCTGATAATTTTGTGTCACGGTGCGCGCGCATCGTAAAATTTAACTCTCATCAATTTTTTATATAAAGAAGTATAAATTCAAAATAAATATTTATGCTTATATTTTTATTTTATATTATACATGTTTCATGTTCCCCTGAACTTCCTTAAATATTTAAAAACTACCCAAATCGGTTTAGCCATTCTCGAGTTATAGCGAGACAAACGAAAAGCAATTAATTTTTATATATAGATATGCATTTTGATATTTGTGTGCCTTTGTCAATAATTGTATGTACGCTTTATGTTATATATTTTAAATTCAATCTTAAAAAGTCATTGTTTCATTTACATTAAAATATTAACAAATATTCGGTGACCCCAGAGCTGGTACTATTCTCGGTCAAAGTATTAGAATCGCTATAGAGCGAATTCTGCCAGCATAACTTTGCCACAGGGACCAAACTTTATAAATTTGTTTTATTTATTTATTTTAGTTATTATTATGTACAGCTTATATACTGATTAAATACAAATTAACCTTTGTTTGTTTGTAGTGATATAAACTATATTGTTAACAAATAAGAAACATAATAGCATAGTTTTTTATATTGATATTTTACTATGTCAAAAATTAAGAAATTTCATTTTGTGTAAATGCAAACAAGAATACCTGGCGCAAGTTCGCAAATGCTTTATTATTTATTAAGCTATTTCGTACTCCTACAGCTAAAATTAAATTAATTAACTTAAAATATATTTTACAAAAGCAATTATACTAAATATATAGCCAAAGATGGAATGTATAAATTAAGAAAAAAGGTTCAACGAAAGTTCAGAGGTTTACGAAACTTAAATCAATAAAAATAATAAATATTTTAAACTAAGAAATACTTTATTCGGCTGTGTTGTGTATATAGGGTGTGCTCATGATGCAGGTTTTTAAACATATTACGTCAGCATTCTTTAATCTCCGTATTAAAAAAGGCATCCCGATAAAGTATTGCCTTAATTAAACGTTAGAATATTAATAGTTTGAACATACGTGAAATTAGAACAAAAGTAAACTCTAATATGCGGCCGAGTTTGCTTAGTAGAGTTCCTGGTTGCTATAAGCTAGGAATATCTTATTTATTATAAGCTTTCAGTTCCAAAATAATATTTGTAAATGGACCAAGAAGATTTATTTGTTTGCATATCGCACATCCTGAAAGTGTTCTATTACGTATAACATTAAATAAATTGTATCAATAGTAATAACATTATACATTTAAAGTAAAGCTAAATTTTTTAAACAATTCCCTGATATATCTAATTAGGAAATCACATAAAATATAAAGAGGCTTCAAGATAAATGCACCGTACTCAATAAGGTTTACTAAACTACTAGTAGTAGTAGATTCATATCTGTTTATCATATCATACTTGTTATTACAAAAGATCATTGTCATAATAGTTAGAGACTTGATTGAATATCGATATTTCAATGAATGTCTAGAGATTCAATTAACTCTCTGATTTAACTACTTTACTGCGACATATATACTGTAAAGAATAACCTCATGCAGTTAATCTGAATGCGCAACCGTCTTAGACCGGCACGGCTACCAAATGGCTTCCCTCATAAAGTTGATAAAAAAAACAGTTAACGTGATTGAATCAAACTAAAGGTTTACATAGGTTAATTACAGGTAATTACGCTTACAGACCAACGCTCGCTTTGACAACATTGTGGAAGCGCAGAATTTGGCTCATTAACTAGACATATAATTACATGTGTGGCTTATTCTAGTTAATCGATCAAGTGTGTTAAGTGGAATTAAGGTTGTAGGCTTTGAGTGAAATATGTATGATTAGTCATGTCTCTATATAAAATTCTCGTGTCACAATTCCCATACTCCTCCGAGACGGCTCGACCGATTCTTATGAATTTTTATATGCATATTCAGTAAGTCGGAGAAGTGATAAGGGGTGTCCACCCCAAATTTTTGAAGTGAAAACTTCTTTAGCGGCGCTGAGCACTTTTTGTATGGGTAAAAACTTTCAAACTTGCGTCAGGGTCACGTGATGCTGATCGAAAAAGCGTAAGATCGAGGGGAAGGGAGAGGAACTAGTATCTTCCACTCTTTCTACCGTGCCTGAGTGTGCTGCTCTGTTTAGGCGGCACAGGGCGCTTGCGCGAATGACCGTGTGTGTTTATGTACAGCGTCTCACGCGTATCCAAGGATGGTGACAGCTGATTGCTTGACTGTTGTGTAGTAAATACACTGTTGTGTATTCGTAAATGTGAATTGTTTAAATTATGGAAATCGAACAAAGTGAATCTATTAATGAAAAAAGTGATGATGAAGTAGTGAAAGCAAATGAGTAAGTACTTTATAAATTACTAGATGAAAAACTCTTACTTGGCTTTAGCCCGTAACTGCCGTCAAGAAAACCAGCTATAAGCTGAGAACTATAAAACGTAAAAAAACGAATACTAATAATAGTAATAAATATAATTTTAATAATAAGATTAGGTTTGACAAAAATAATAAAAAATAAGAATAAAAAATAATTTAATTCAATAAAAAACAATAATAAAACAATGTAAGCAATAAATAAACATTGTATTCTACCTCATAAATGATAGTACTTTTATACTTATAATTAAACACAACGTTAATATTGAAGTTTTCACTTCTGCCGGCACTCCCGGAGTGCTCCCGTTGTTTTTTTTTTTTACTTTTTGACAATTGTTTTGGTTTTTATTTTTTTATGATATAGAAATAAATACAACCCTTAATTTTCACCCCTCTTCGATCAACTCCTATTTTTTATTATAGTAGATAGTTATTTTTATTGAAATAAAAAAAAGTTTCCTAGATATAATATATACGTACATGGATAATATAAGATATTTTGCAAACGATCGAATGGAAACAGAAAATACTTCTTAATAATTAATTGGTTGGCATTGGTACTAATAAAGAACACTTACGACATAGTATTTTTTTTTTCAATATGTATAATAACTTGAAATTACATGGGACGAAAACTTATTATTGAGATCATTCTAGCTACGGTAGCCTTGTAAGCATAGTTTATACTAGTAAACTCGGCCAAGCGTTGCTGTGGCTAAGATTTTTGTTATATTACATAAATAATATATTACTTAAACTATTTAAGAGAAAAGGCAGGAGTACACCAATCCACCATGCTTTTTTGGTGGTTATGCCATTAAATTGTAGCTTATGTGAAACGTTGGTATTTTGACAAGGATCAATACCCTAGGTACGAATAAAGAGCCTTTTCTGGCGGTGGTATTTTAATTAAAAAATAATAATAAAAAGACCCTTATTGTGACGTAACTATAAAAGATAGAGACATGCTGTCGTGACATTTTTTATAGATAGTGATGTGTCCTGAAAAATTGTGATACATCATTTTGTTCTATCATTAATAGTTTTCGCAGCGCACACGATTGAAGGAAGTTTTTTGTTTATTTTTTTACACCTTGGGTTAGATTATTCAAGTTTTAGTAAGCATCCCTAAGATAATGAAACATAGCCTATGTCACTCGGGAATAGTGTAGCTTGCCAACGGTGAAATCGGTCCAGTAGTTTCGGAGCCTATTCATTTCAAACAAACAAAAAATCAAACCTTTCCTCTTTATAATATTAGTATAGACAGATAAAACTAATATTAGGAGTCAATCCTTGCGGATTTTGTCTACGACTATCCGTTTGTAAAAACTGTACATTTTTCTCATACTTAGTTATGACACTGAACCCTTACACGAATAAATATAAAAGTGCATTCCTACAACTTTGATTTCGTTCCCTTTGGATTAGAGACTCTAGGGGGATTCTAGTGCACAGGTGCTAATTAAAGATTAAAGTTGGCGCCTGGTATATAGTAGCGGTGATGCTAGAGCTGGTGCTATCCTCGCTAAACGAAGAATGTATCGCAATTCAGTGAGGAAATGCTGCCAGTATTAAAGGTAAAAGTAAATTTAAAAAGCTCCCTGTGACTGACCTTTTTAATTTTTTTATAGAACAAGGGGCAAATGGGCAGAAGGCTCACCTGATGTTAAGTGATACGGCCGCCCATGGACACTCTCAATGCCAGAGGGCTCGCGAGTGTGTTGCCGGCCTTTCAAGTCGAATTGGTTAATTTATTTTAGTATTCTATTTATCCATATTTAATTATTATTATATATGGTAAAAATATTGTTAAAACCCCATGTTAGTGTGTTATTAAATGATAAAAGCACATTTGTGTAATAGGTAATATAGGTATTATATACCTATATATAATAAAAATTATATATTTACGCAGGATAATGGTAGACAAGAGTGTGCATACCTCATGACTTACGTTGGCACGAAACCGGTGTAACATCACTATCTATTAAATTAAATTAAATCTATTTAAACTTATAAAATTTTTCCTAAGCAAAAATTTTAGTGGAGCATTTTTTAACCTGAGGTATCAAGACCACAATCAAACAATACCTAGACCAATAAAGCACTTGCATATCTAATATATTGAAACACATAGGAAGCAATTTCATGACAAGCGTGCCTTGACGTTAAATTAACGACACTCCGGCTCTGATTGATAAAGACGCATGCGTTGCCAAGAAATACTATCCTAATTGCAACTGGAACTGATAATGATTTCAGCTCTACTATTGAGTTATTAAATGTTATGTATAACTTAGCAAGATAGCGTGTCACATAGAAGAATATTACTAAAAAATGCTTAATATCTCTATATTTATAAAATTCTTATGTTACAATGTTCGTTCCGAAACGGCTCGACCGATTCTTATGAAATTTTATGCATATTCAGTAAGAAGAATCGGCTGCTATCTTTCAAACCCCTAAGTGATAAGAGGTGTCCCCAAAATATATATTTTTTATTTTATAGACAAATCTTTATGTTTTTATTTTTTTATGATACAACATACAAAAATAGATACAACCCCTCTACGATTAACCCCTATTTTTTCATTATTGTAGATAGTTATTTATTTTTGTGAACTAAAACAATTTTTCTTAGAAATATACATTTATAAACAATGTTGTCTGACCCCTGATCTATACTAATGTCAAACCTGCGAAATTTGTTTGGTTACGCGCTAACCTTCACAACTAGTGGTTGGAATTGAAGAATTCTTTTTGAGTCTAGGACCGTTTATTAAAAACTCAAAAGCATTATCGCGCTACAGCCAAATATTAAAAATAATGAATAAAAAATTCGTAAACACGAATTGCCTGCATAATTCGCCAATGTTTCGGATTTTATCTAACTATGATGATGTTGATATTTTCCACCTCACCAAAGAAGATGTGAGGAAATATTTGAAGAGGCGGGAAGACTTTGACTTTATTTAGCAGTAATTTTTTTTTTTTAATATTAAATTTCAGTTTTCTTTTGTATACTAATGTACTTATGTTTTATGTTTCATATATATTGTTTACCTATGTAATCTGTTTTGGCTTTGTATATTGTCTAATTGTTTTGTTTTATAATATGTATGTTAGCTGTAAGATAACTACCAAATGAATAATATTTTATACAAGTTAAATTAAATTACGGAAAATGTACAGCATGCTTATTTTACTGTAAAGATGGCTCAAAATTTCTTTATTAAGTCCACTTCCTACGCGATAATGCTACTGTTCAATAGATGAATACGCAATACGAGTCTTTATTATAAATCGGAGAAGTATAAAATATGTGATTGACAGATGCGCAGGCGCATGGACCATAAACAGTTATAGCATATTGAAGCAACTGCCTGCGTGATAACGCAACGCGTAAGCTCTTTTGAGTCAAAATATTTACATTATTGTATATAGTCTTAGAGACAAGTGATAATTATTATTTCTCCAAAAATACTAAACAATTGTATAACATTGTAATACTGGTGTGAATACTTATGATTTAATTAGTAAAACATATTTTGTATATCTTCTTGTTATATACAAAAGTGATAGATCCGATATCTATGGTTTTAGTACAATTGTTAAAAACATTGATATCGGGTTAGTATATTAGGTTAGTCTAGGGAATAGGCACAATCGGATCGTAGTTAAAAAATATGTCGGGTAAACAATAGTATGTTATTTTTATTAGTATCAATTCTTAAAAGGATGTCAACGCGTTCGCAAGCCCTCTGGCATTGAGACCGTCCATAGGCAGCGGTATCAATTAAAATCAGTTGAACCTCCGTCTGCCCCTTTTCTAAAATTTAAAAAAATTGTATATTTCAAGAAAAAGGGAATGTAAACGGCGACTCTAATTCTAGGGTAAAAGGCACTTTCAACCTTATTTATAGATTCTGTTATGTAATCGGCAACACTTCGGAAATGCAGCAAAATTATTTAAAACAATTTCCTCCTTTGATATGAATATACGAAATATCACCCTTGTTGTTCTAAAATACTACTAGTTGTGAGTTTTTAATTACATTATTATTATTAAAGCTTTATTAATTCATACAACAATATTGGTTAGTTTACATTCCTTAATATTAGTTAAGTTAGTATGAGTTTTAAACAAAATTTAATTACATATTATTCACCAAATTTTAAGTAAGTTGTTACCAAGCGAGATAAAACTTAAATATTAAACGAAATGGATCAAAACTTATTTTTAATTGAGGTTACTTTAAGCAGACTCCTAGACTAAAGCTTACATCATTTATGTCACAAAGCTGCCCCCAATAAGTGCATTCAGTCGATTCGTCTTCAAACAGAAACTTGTTGGCATCAGTCCCAGTTTTTGCTGCCTTTTTACAATCGCTCAGAAAGGAATTTTAATCTGCCGTAACCAACTCATTGTTTTGCAAATATATTGACAGAAATGCTACTTTTTCACATAATTGCTTGGCATTTAGCCTGAGATCGTTGCAGGCATGTTAATATTAATGGTCGTAGAGGTTTATTTACAGAATTGTCGGGGTTTTTATAGTACGCTAAAAGGTAAAATAAAACTTGGTAATCGTATGACTTTTGTTTGTCATGCACCGATTACTCTCGATCTGAAACGAATTTACAGTTTATGTTAGACTGAGCGGTGTTTGCCTAGTGGTTAAGAGTGCGGTGTTCAACCCACTACGGGTTTGAACTCGGGTGTGGACCAGAGGTACACCTCCCAATAGCGATAGCGATTTCGACTTAAATTTTAATCTTTCAATATCAGCACTATGAATATAAAACAATTTATTTAATAATTGGGTTTATAATGTCAAGATCGGCTCTATGTACCTACGAAATAATTTATTGTCTGTGGGCTTTTAGCATTATGCGCAAAAATGTTAGTAATTTTTACATTATTTTGCGCATGTTCAATACTATAGATAGTATTTCATTCTAATAAAATAAAATGGTGAATCATGCACAATCGCTTCTAAAATAGCAATTTATGTTAATATTTAAATTATATAAAAAACCGGAATTAACATTCTCAACAAATTATTATAATCTTTATCAGTTGTTAATAGTTTTGAATGAGGTTTTGTCAATAAACCCACCCACCCATTATAGATACAAGCGCCATAAAATATCTTTAGCCTACGCAATTTTCTTAAAACTGTTTTTCATCGCGAACAATTTGCGTAACATTCGCAAGGATAATTATCCAATTAGCGTGGCGTTAAGTGAGAACTTGCTACTTGCTAGTTACGTGCCTAAAACAACCGTTACTAATCATTTTACTCGTTACAATATGTTTCAACACGAATCGTTTAAGAAACATTGCTGTGTTATCTGCTATTATTATTTTGTTTATTCCGTACATTTGCGACTTATTCAGTACAAAGAGTCTCCTCGTGAGTTGTGCTGTTATTGTGAGCTACTTTGTGAGGAAGTTGCATGGATCTGGTTAGCGCTGCGCCTTTTTAAGTTCTCATGTCATTTTCACACGTATATATTCTTTCTATAACATATTTTCATAAGTGTGTCATTGTCCTCATTTTAACAAGTGTGATCTTTGAGAGTAAACTAAAAAAAAAAATCGTGTGGTACTCGGGAACTGCCGCGGTAAAGCTTCGCTATATCATTTTTTATCAACTTATGCAATTATAATATTATATATATATATATATATATATATATAGTCTGTCTCACTCTAAAGCGTACCGTCTGCACCGGTCGCGCTTACGCTACGTCACCGACCTCGTCAGAGACATGTGAATACACAGTATACGTTCTGTCCCGCTCTAACGTGTATTGGCCGCACGTATATTACGTCATCGTGTGTTAGGTTTTTAATTCGTTACGGAATTTCTTGATTCGGTCGCCGCGCTCAAAGCCCGCGATAAAATCTATGCAATAGTTTAAAAATCTTTTAAGTGTTTGCTATTTGAAATATATGGTAGTAGAAAGTTGATACTTTATGGTGTTCTTTCATATGATAGGCAAACAAACCTACGGAGCAGCCATAAAAGGCAGCTGCCGCAGCCCATGTACACTTATGTAAGTGGGTGCGTTGCCTTTATTCGTACTTTACACTATAGGTAAACTTCCGTATTTATGTGCGTAATTTTTGGAATAGAATTTAGCGAAAGTTTTTAATACTTCTTTTAGTAAAAAAGGGCGTGTTAGGTAACGCAGGGAAAAATTACGCATTACGTTTTGAATTAGGGAGCGTTCAAGTATTACGTCACACAGTTTTTGGAGATTATTGACCTCTCCCCATGTAACGCGCCGTAACGTTTTTTTGTACCCAAGTATAGAAAAACGTTTCGTGACCACCTAGTGACTCTTTATACCTAAAAGTTACCATTATGTGGTGTAAAGTACTGTAAAGGCGAAAATAATATTAACAATAACGCGTAATTCAATCCCCGCCCCATATAGTAACGGTTTACAAAAAGGACCCCCCCCCCATTTACGTTACGTAATACTTTTACGCTCCCTTATGTGAAAAAGCGCGATTAAGAAAATAGTACAAGAATCGCCTGTTATTGTAAGTACATTTAAATTAAATAATATAATTTTTAACGGATGTATCAAAGCGGTATTTCTAAGAAACATAATAAAAACATTTAACCAGTTCCTTTGCGTGATACAGTTGCATTATCATTGATCTATTAGTTTTTATCCGTGACTGCATCCGCCGCATTTCATTCAAGATAACGCCGTTGCGAAGATCGCCGTTACATTTTACAAATTCTTTTTACTGTGATAACAGTATAGTAAATGTTTCTAATTTTAAGAATAATAGATTCTAACAAGGTCTAAGAATTACTGAAATCTAAACCATCAATAGGTACTAAAAAAATATATATATAGGGTAATTCCGGGGGAGATGGCCGTACGGGAGAGATGGCCAATACAAAAAAGTTCGAGTATTAATTCATAGATGTCAATACTTTTTATTTATTTCTATTCATGTCGGCACCGGCAACAAGTGACAGTGAATTGTTTTGCAAAAAAAATAGGAAAAAGTAAGTATTTGACTTTGTTTTTCATTAACACGTTAGATCTAAACTAAGGGGTTGACACATTAAGTGGTTAAAAAAAAGTTTTGACAGTTTTGCACGTTTTCGTGATATCTGCGTGAAGTAAAGAACTTTCTCGTGTTCTAGCCTCAAAATTAACTTCATAATTGAGATGTTGCTTTTATTACGTCCTGTGGCCATCTCACCCGGTCAATAGGGATAGATGGCCATAGTATTTTCGGGAGAGATGGCCATAAAATTGTATGCCCAGATTGAATTTTTTTTTTTTTTATAGAACGGGGGGCAAACCGGCAGGATGCTCACCTGATGTTAAGTGATACCGCCGCCCATGGACACTCTCAATGCCAGAGGGCTCGCGGGTGCGTTGCCGGCCTTTTAAGAATTGGTACGCTCTTTTCTTGAAGGACCCTAAGTCGAATTGGTTCGGGAATACTTCAGTGGGCAGCTGGTTCCACATAGTGGTGGTGCGCGGCAAAAACTGCCTTGAAAAACGCTCAGTTGTGGAACGGCGGGCGTCGAGGTGATACGGGTGGAATTTCGTATTCTGCCTCGACGTCCGATGATGAAACTCAGCTGCAGGTATTAATCCGAACAACTCCTCTGAACACTCTCCATGGTAAATGCGGTAGAAGATGCAGAGTGACCCCACATCTCTACGCAACGCCAAAGGATCAAGCCGCTCGGAGAGGGATTGGTCGTCGACGATTCGAACCGCTCTGCGTTGTATAATTTATCTTTAATATTTAATATTTTCTACAGATGCCAATACTTACGAAAAGCCGCTACTGGACGAGGTGCCTGGAGCGAAGAAAACTTAAAAACTGCAATGGCAGAAGTACAAAGTGGTGGTGGAGAATGACGATTTATAGGGCCTCTTTTATCTATCATATTCCAAGAAAAACACTAGAAAGAAGGTTGAAACAAAACAATTACATAAAGGGACCTATGGGACCATCGTTAACCTTAGGTACAGAAAACGAAAAAAGACTGAGCAAGCATATAAAAGACATGCAATTGAGAGGCTTTCCTTTGACTATTGATGATTTAAGAACAATTTCATTCAAGTTTGCTGAGCAATTAGGAAATAAACACAGATTTAACATAGAACCTGAGAAGGCGGGCTATGATTGGATGCATATGTTTTTAAAAAGGAATTCCGATATTTCATTAAGGAAATCAGAAGGGGTGTCATATGCTAGAAGTCAAGGGATGAATAAAGCAGAAGTTGATGCCTATTTTGAAATGCTTGAGAGGATTCTCAGTGATAATGACCTAATAAATAAACTTGGCCATATTTACAATATGGACGAGTCTGGATTGCAACTAAATAATAGACCAGGTCACGTTTTGGCTGAAAAAGGTTCCAAAGCTTATAGGTAGCTATGTCAACGTCTACAGAAAAAGGAGAAACGATCACGGTAATTGGTTGCTGCAATGCTGAAGGTAATTTTATACCTCCTGCTTGCATTATGAAAGGGCAAAGGAAGAAACCTGAATTTGAAGATGGGCTGGCTCCAGGTTCAGTGGTTTATATGTCACAAAAATTCGTCTATATTACCTCTGACATATTTCTAGAATGAAGATTTGAAGATTGGATACAATGCAGTATTTGTATGCTCTGGGTGCACGAAAATTGGACTAAGTTTGATGACATGTGTTCTCACTGCGACAATAAGAAAAAAAAGGAGTTAAAAGATCTCAAGGGTAACGGGAAAGGTAAAAAAAGTACTGGCCATCTCGCCCCGAACACTATGGCCATCTCCCCCGGGCACTCGGTAAGAGATGGACAGTCCTAGTTTTTTTTTAAAGTTTAAAATTATATTGTTAGCGTTGTCTAAAGTGATGTATCTTTAATATTTGATAAGAATAATAAATAAAGTTTATGTTCCATACGAATTCACTGTTTTATTCATCATAATTCCTTCATAATACAGTTTTATAGTTACTAGGGCCATCTCCCCCGGAATTACCCTATATACTTTTCTCATACGCACGCCATGACTAATATGAATTATTTACTAAATGTGGCTTAGTCAAATTTAAAGCCTTAAGATCAACGATCTGTCGAGCCTTGCGGTAGTGTGTATCAATGGCGACGGTATCACTTAACATCAGAAGAGTATACTGCCCATTCGCGCCCTGTTCTATAAAATCACGTTCCAAGATAATAAGTTAGGACAATTACAGTCAATTATTTTATTTACACCTAAAAATGTAACGTGTATTTTAGCTTCCAATAAAAAAATGTTTTATACTAAAAAAAATTAGATTTCGATTTATTAATAGTGACTCTCTCTAACCATCGGCGAACAAGAAATTAAAGAGTAATATTAATTCATTTAATAAATTAATTATTCATTAGAAGGAGATGATAAAAAATAAGCAATACATTAGCGAAAAATTTTTGAACTAATATCTGCAGCTGAGTTTCATTATGATGTCAAGGCAAAATACAAAATACCATCCGTATCACCTCGACGTCTTTCCACAACTGAGCGTTTCTTAAGGCAATTTCTGCGGACCACCACTATGTGGAACCACCTGCTGCACTGACCACTGAAGTATATATTTATAAACTAATCCGACTAAGAGTCCTTCAAGAAAAGAGCGTACTATGCTTCATCTTAAAAGGCCGGCAATGCACTTGTGAGACTTCTGGTAATGTAAGTGTCCATGGGCGGTATCACTTAACATCAGGTGAGCCTCCTGCCCGTTTGCCTCTTTTTTGTTACCTTATTTATTGAATTCACAAATTCACTGAATCAATTTAAAGGACTGTTTTAACTCATACAAATAAAATAACTAGAATAAGAGGCTATGATATAACGCAAATAAGACATGTCCTACATACTCTAGAAATAACGCTACTAAAATAGACGTCTATCATTCATGTTGTTTTGTTTGTCTGTCTGCGAGAGCTTCTACGAAATTGCATGGGTGGTCCCGCTCTTAAGTAGGTTTATAGATCCTTAGATCAATATTTGCCTTACTACGAAGCTGTCAAATGGCCCAGTTGGGATGCGAAAGCGTATGGTATTTTATGAATGCTGTCAATTCAGGCTTTTCTGGAACGTGGCCTACATCTGGGACTTTTCTTGAGTGTACCTGCAAAAAGGAGAGGTAATTAGTATAAAAATATTATGAGATTAGAAGTACTTTGTTACTTTTTAGTAGCTACCAACGTATGAAACATTTTGCTATGCTACACAACACTAGGTTTTTTATATATAAATAAAATAAATCAGTGGCGCTACAACCTCTTTAGGTCTTGGTCTCAGATTTCTGAATCTGTTTCATGATCATTTTTAAATCTAATAGGTAGGTGATCAGCCTCCAGTGCCTGACACACGCCGTCGACTTTGAGCGAATGTTAAATGCGGACATAGGAAAAGAGTCCATTGGTGCACAGCCGGGGATCGAAACTACGACCTCAGCCTGACCAGACCTGAAGCCACTAGGCCAACACTGCACAAAGATATATAATATACGTAATAACTTTAGTATTTTTCATGTTCTAACTTCTGTGTCGTCATCTGATCAAACGATCATTATCAATTGAATGTTATATATTTTCTGTAGTTTTAACTCAATCTTAAAATGTCAAGATATCTCATAATTATGTATGTGTAATAGCGGTGCTTTGCATATAAATAGAAATTGGTGTTTATTTGTGATATTTAATCCCTTCAGGAAGCATGTTATTGACCGACTTACTTAAACAAGTACAGTGAAGCCGTAGACTTTAATTAGGTAATCTTATATAGTAAATATTAAACTTAATCCCGTAAACGCATAATTTATGATATTACCTTTTATTAAGCACTTTTTAATAGGTAGAATTGTTCGTTATACTTTCAGCTACTATTTTTGTCTTGCTTTGTTAGATGTGTGAAATAAAAATAATAAAAACTTTATTTATGACAGAATTCATATATCGCTAGTCCCCACACTAGGGAGGCCCTGTGTTGTGGGTAACTAGAAAACAATTATTACGTGGTACATGTTTAAAACAGTTTAAAAAATATAATAATAAAAAAATGAAAAAAAAAATAATAATAATTTAGTGTTACAAATTAAGAATGAGTGAATGAGTGAGTGTGTGAATGGGTGTGTATGCGCATGTATTTGAGAGTGTAGCTGAAAGTTGTTATGATCGTGAAGTGTCTGTGTTAGTTTTTGAAACCTCAAAATCATACCAAGATATTTAGTAATGCCTCTGTAGATTTCAAATTCAATTTGGCTAATGTAATTTCTATATATATTTCAATATGACTGTTATAGTTCATAAATAAAATTTATAAAATGTAGCGACCTTCAATTCATGAATACAATATTATGATTGTCATTCAACTATTCAAGTAGCAGATAGATTTTTCTTATACTCGTAATGTGGCCAGCCTGTATCTTTAAATTTTTATTTGCCGAGAATCGAACAATTACCAGTAAGCCCTTAAGACACTCTATAAGGCTACAAAGATAGTCTAATCCTTTCCAAACAAACTCAAAGTAAATATGAATTCTTGCCGCAATATTTAATCGAAACTATTAAAATTAAAATCGATGCGATGCAGATCGAATTAAAACGTTGGCTTTTCATTCAATATTTATGCAGTAAATAACGATAGTTTCATTACAAATTCAAATTAGTTCCTTCAAGTCGATAAGACAAATTGTTTGACTAAAGTTTGATAAAATTTAACTAAATATTTAGTCTGAGCACGTTCCTAGCTGTATAATGCGATGGTAATTTGGGGATACCGTTAAATCCTCTCAGCCAGCAGAATCGTTCATTAAGTGTTAATGGTTGCTTTAGATTCTAAAATTTTAATAAGTTTATTTAAAAGTCATAATCCAACCGCTTATTTTACGATCACATAGGCCCGTATGTTCGCCTATATGAATAAAAGTTTATTTTCATGTATTCTGTATGGGAAATAAACAATGAGTATTCTTTCATAGCGCCACGTGAATTTATATCAAATACATGTTTTTTTGTACTGAATGTGTTGCGAAGAGATAGTAGAGCAGTGTTGGCCTAGTGGCTTCAGCGTGTGACTCTCATCCCTGAAGTCGTGGGTTCGAACCCAGGCTGTGCACCAATAGACTTTCTTTCTATGTGCGCATTTAACATTCTAACGGTAAAGGAAAACATCGCGAGGAAACCGACTTGCCTTAGATCCAAAAAGTCGACGACGTGTGTCAGGCTCAGGAGGCTGATTACTTGCCTATTAGATTGATAAAACAGATACAGAAATTTGAGGCCCAGACCTAAAAATGTTGTAGTGCCACTGAATTACTTTTATTTATTTTAAGTTGCCAAGCATGTACCCTACCTTCCATTGACGCATTTAAAAAACAAAAATACATCTTCTATATTTTAAAATAACATTCTGAATGAATCGACTAGTTAATATATAACGGTTACCACAACCCAGAACTAAATGTCAACGATTTTCTCAAATAAATAACATTTCTAAGCGCACATGTTCAAAAGTGTTCTCAATTCTGTAATGTTTGAGTTAATTGCTGGTGACAAGATTTACAATCGCTCTCGGTCAGAGAACGTCTATAGCTATTAAAATACTGAAGGGATCTTTCAAATTGTTGACATTGGTTTCCAATACTTAGAGTATTTACAGTTGTAGGTTTTCGTTCTTACTGTTATTATATTTATTCATTAATTTTACCTAATGTCAGTTTCCTTAGGGTTTATAGTATATAATATAGGAACTTATAGAAATAGTTGATAAGGCATGCATTCCATGAATTCTGTGTTCTTGAATAATTACTATCTAAAATTTAAAACTGATGAACCCTGCCCGTTTAGCCCCAGTTTTAATAAAATAAGTTTATATTTAAAGAAAAAACTTTTTAACCGGATTAAAGTTATGTATTATTATAAATTTACAATTATTTAACATAGTTTTAAATTTATCCGACGTTTCGCGTGCTTTACAGCGTGCGTGGTCACGGTGACTGAAGACAAAAGGTGTTGGATGTCAAAAAGTATCACAGCTTTATACATAACTTTAATCCGGTTTAAAAGTTTTTTCTTTAAATGTGTAAAGGTTATGTCAATAAAAGACAATACTAAGTTTATATTTGCTCAAATTATATCTTTATTTTTCCATTGTTTCTTAGAATTACAAATTATGTTGGTATAAGGTCGGTTAATATGTTATTTACCGATTTTGTCAGTACATTGTATATCTATTTAAATAAACGATATACTATAAACAAAAAAAAAACTCTAGTTCGATTTGGTAATTAGTTTCCATCTAGTTTTGGTTTTATTTTTAGATTTGTAAAACATTCACAGGATTAACTATTTAGTGCGGGATCTATTTAGGATGTATTAATAATCGACGAAAGTACATGAAATAAGACTGTCCTAATTATTTAGATACGATAATGATTCACAGCAGGAAGTTGTATCGCGGATGCTATTTAGAAACATTTGTCGCATTAATCTATTGGTGATTTCATTACTGTATCTGATGTTCTATATCAATACATATATATACGTTTAGAAAGCTGTTCTGCTAATAAGTGACAAATCACTGGACAAATGTAAATTCATTTGGTAGGTTATATTCTAGAAAGATAATTTAATATAACAGTGTGATATGCGTCATTAAACATAATTAAAACACATCCAAAACTCATTATGTTATTCAGAACATTAACAGTCCATTCAGAAACTGAGCATTCGTGATTTCTCTTAATAAATATGACTTGGGATATGGACATAGTTTGAAAGTTTTTTCTTTAAATACAAGTAGGTAATCAAATATTAAAATATATTCAATGCAAGGATTCTGAATGCATGAGATACGGGAAATAGTATCAGCGAAGTTTTTTGGTAGATGGATTCTAATGCAATAATAGCGTACGACGGTGGCGTGATATACTTGACTTTTTATGTTTTTTGAGCTATTGCATAGATTTTATCGCGGGCTTTGAGCGCGGCGACCGAATCAAGAAATTCCGTAACGAAAATAAAAACCTAACACATGATGACGTAATATAGGTGCGACCAATACGCGTTAGAGCGGGTAAGAACGCATACTGCGTCTCACATCGGTCTGGCGTGATCGGTGCCGTAGCGCAGGTGCGTTAGAGTGGGACAGAACGCATACTGCGTATTCACATCTCTCTGACGAGATCGGTGACGTAGCGTAAGCGCGGCCGGTGCAGCCGGTAAGCGTTAGAGTGAGACAGACTACATAGGCGTGTTAGTCTGAGTCTGGTAGAGTGGTAGATTGAATTAATGTCAAAGAAAAACAATTGCTGAACTAAAAAAAAGAATTATAATTGCATAAGTTGATAAAAAAGTCCCCGAGTGCCATACGTTTTTTTTTTGTATTAATTTTTTCTGATGTAAGTGACATGTAAGTTTAATGAGAATAAACCTCATTAAATCTAAGTATTATGGTTTTACAGACAATTACAGACTGCAGGATTTAGAAGAATTCAATTAACCAATAACAATTCACGATAAGTCCAAGAGCTGAACAATTCTTGGTTGTGTATTTGGTTCGTGCAGGGAGCTAATTCCAAAAGGTTTCTCTTTCAGAGTCCGTGATTTGGAATAAATATTTATAATAGATAAATTTATCTATTTGCACAGTTTTAACTGGGGTACTCTTCCGTCTCATTCTGTCAACTTGTATTTACGCTAACAAAACAAACTGAATTTTTTCAGAACTTACTTTTGAATATATTTGCATATAAATCAAAACAAGTTAATGAAGTAATATAATGTTAGTCATATTTCACAACGATTTAGAGTAATTTAAAATTTCATTATTTTGAATTGTTTACTCAATTATATGACTTTTTATAATAAACTATGGTTCTATATTTACCATCGATATCAGATTGTGAATGACTCTGAATATGACTGTATCATCCGGAATACAGCAAACTCGTTTAAAATACGCATTTTTTTAATATATTTTTTCACTAAAAAAAATCTGGATACAATTGAATTAACGAAGGGTTGAATAAAAAATAAGGGTTTGTTTATAAAGTAAATAAAAATTCTTTAACCTTAAGAAAATCAAAGGAATCTGTTAAGAAGACGTGTGTTCCTAGAACTAGTTTGCTTTAAAAGCTTTAAAGTCTAAAGCAAAAACTGAAAGAGCTTAGATATAGGTACTTGTACGTTTTTGCTGTGAACAAACGCTAAACAATTTTTTAGTGCTTTAACGGGAAAAATTTCAAATGATATGTCAAAACAGAATTTCGGAAAGCTTTGCTAATTTTTGTCACAAAATAGCTGCAAGGACTATGAAAAATTGGTTTCATTCTCAAATTTTATGCAAAAATTAAAGATATGTTTTATTATTTTTGTTACTACGACGCATGGATGCCATCACAAGCAACGACATTTAAATATGTTCTCCGAAATATGAAGCTAGGTACAAGATAAGTTGATACCAAAGATCACGGTTTTACATTAAAATAGTGATGGCGCCCCCAGCCTTACCTCTTTCAAATATTTTTATATGATTTAATTATTTACAAGGCTTTGCTTTAACGTGCGATTTGAATAAATTTCTTGTCCACGCTTGATGATACTTTGCAAACCGGAAAAAAACAAAAGAATGGATTTTTGAGGCTCATCGTTTATGAATTAGAGTTTTAGCTATTGAGCTGCTATATAGCTATTGCTTTCCTTAATTACCTGTTTATTACGCGTATAAAATGTTTATACCCGATGTATTTAGTTTTATGGCACAAGATAAAACCGCTGACCACAAATTGTTTTTCCAAACCATTAGTGCTACATGAAACTAAATTAATATTTTAATTAAGCTATAAATTAAGGAACAATTTAAGCTGGGTGGCTGGATTAAGATTAATGTTTTTTTGTGCAATTGTGTCCGCAAAATAAATTAGGTACGTTAAATTCTTGAGATAGAAAGCACTTATTTCTACTACGATGTTATATTGCATTATTACAAGCGTATTTTTATTTATAATGGATAGGAATTATAAAACGCATCTGAAAACTTTATTTTAATTGTTTTATTTTGATTTTTTTAATGTTTTGAAGAAACAGATCATTTATTTTAAGTTCTTTAATAATGATACAAAAATATTTCGTAAGAATATTTATTTATTTATTAGCTCATCAGTATTCCTACAGGCACTCATTAAACAATATCCAAACAATTACATTATACACAAAAGCCAAAAACGGAATACACATTTAAACATAAACCAAAGTTAACAACTTTTACCTATTCATTGCATTGATCGTTATAATATATATTTAATATAGAGAAATAATAACAAAGCCATTATTAATAAAAGATATCAGAGTTTTTTTTATAAATTTTTTTAAGCATTTTTATATATATATCTATTTGCTGGTAATTTGTGTTATAATCTGAAGGTATACGATACATGACTGAGTTACGTAAATAGTTTATATTAGACCGAGAAATTTGAAATAGTTGGGTTAGAACGGGTGTGAAATAGTAAAAGCGGCAATAAGTCAGGGCAATCAATTAAAATATTGTTATCAAAAACATGATATATCCAATTACTTTTACTATTGACAATTAAAGAGAAAATATTTGATTACTTACATAGTGAAGGAAAGTTAACTATGAATTTTTGTGAACACCTCATACTAATAAAATAGGTTACAATACTATGTATAGGGAGCGAGGGTATTTAACAATTTTACATAATTGAATTTATTATTGCTAAATTACTACAAATAAACTTTGATCGATACTCTAATATATCTTTATTGAAAATTATTTAAGTAACTATTATTTGATTTTTTGAAAGGAATACTTATTTGTATTTAACAAAAAAGGTGACACCTTCAATTTACTTTTAATTTTCCTTTTTTTTATCTACTCTAAAGCTTCTTTTTCAGGGTATCTTCAAATAATACTTCCTTTTTCTAAATAATTTTTTTTTTTGGTAATTCTAATCTTTATTGGAAAATTATTTACCAACAACTTATTTTTTTAATTTAATTTTTTTCTATATCCACTTCAGAGCAAATCTACTAAATATTTGATTTAAATTAAATAATTTTCACTTTATTTAGAAATTTTCTGATTTTCTTAGATCTAATATAACATAAGAGGGCGAAAGTCACTACTTGAAAATATTAAAAATTCAAAACCAAATACGAACTTCAAACCACTGATAATATTTGCAGGGTTCAAGGCAAGTATAATACTCTTCACTACACTTATTATTAATTCCATTTTTCTATTATTATAATCATATCTTCTCTTTATTTTTAAAAGGGCCGTAGACTCTCACATATTAAATTTACAATGGGGGAAACATAAATGATAAATTTTTTTTTTTTAACTATATTATATACATGATTATGAATAAAAACTTATTTTTTATTTTATTATAAAATATCTATAAAAATAAATTCTTTTTTATACTGAAGAATTCCACTCAATCAATCTTATCCAAATAAAATTTTATATTTACCGGAAAAATAAACATTTATAATTAAAATCTAATTTAAATTTAAACAGATTTTTTACAACTACCCTATATATTTAATATTATAATATATTAAATAACTTATAATTAAATTTACAAATATATTTATATTTTAATATAAATAATAATTCTAAAAATATAACTAAAAATTTAAAATTTATATTACATATTTAACACCCACTCACTATCTTGACTTTTTTTATTTAATTTAATTAAATAATAAAAATCATTTATTAAAATTTTATATTTACTTTAAACAAGCCCTCCCCACTATGCATTGTTAGTGTACCAAACACGCCAAATTGCACCGTCTATGGACTGACTGAGATGTCACGGCTCAAACGTTATGTCAATAGGTAATATGACATTTAATGTAAATAAACTAAAGCTTAAGTTTCCTAGAAAAGCGGTGCCGTTGACTAACGGCCGTTTTTGTACGGTAGTTAATAACGGACGTCTTTACTATTTAACATAATGCAAAGAAAACATCATTTTCGCTCGTCCAAGTCACGTTTCCACTCATGATATTAATTGAATATAGTTACCGCTACACGCGAAAAACGTTGAACTAATGTTTATCATGCAAATGCAAATGCATGACGTCCGTCATAGCGTCTGTCATTTGACAGCACCGCTATTTGACGTTACGGTGCCACTCAACGTTCTCTAGAAAACCTAATCCGATGTTATTTATAAACAACGTATGAGTGACGTCACCCAACGTTACATTACGGGCGTTAGATAACGGCACCACTTTTCTAGGAAACCGTAGCTTAAGCAATTCATATTATTTTTAATTTTATTAACACAAAATGCGTTTAAGTGATCGCATTTATATATATATATATATTATGCTTTTTAAAGTTTAATTAAAATTTAGTATTTTTTTTTAATGGATCTGGCACGATTTGTGCATTAGCCAGCGTCAAGTATAGAATTTTTTATAATTCGTGCTTGTCTTTAGAAATTCGACCGTGTCCTCCATGTACGGTTTAGGCACTCGCCCGGTACCGCACAACCCTCCCAAAGGCCGAGAACAAATTTAAATTAAATTAAAACTTGCCCTGGAATCGGGAATCGAACCCGGTACCCCCTCACCTAGCTGCCACTTAATAACACCGCTAGGCTATGAGGCCCCTAAAATTTAGTATAAAAATGTTTCATAACATCGTTACCACAGATTAATAAACTTTCTAATTAGGGACAGAGTTTGTTAGCTCGTTAGTCGTATTGTGGTCTGTCCTTTCTTGCATAGTCTGCTGTTTGTTGTTTGTTAGTGAACATCGCTTATAATTTAAATACGGAAATAATAATGCTAACGCCATTAAATTATATCAATTTTAATTCTGTTGTGTTCGGTAATAATATTATATTCTGCTTTTTGTTTATGGTATTTTAAGAGTGTATTTCTACTTCTATTAGATCTTTACGACTAAATCTCTATCGACAAATATTGTATAGCGAAATAAAACGAAACAAAATATAATCTTCTTTTTATCCTATTTCCACGCTGTCGAACATGAAATGTACAGACATTTATCGTTTTTCTTTACCCCTAACAATACGTAATGGTTAACATAATAGATTAATATTATTTTTGTATGAAAAACTTAGCAGAACTCCGTGGATGGAGTTAGTACAAATGGTGACGAATGTATCGTTCGAAAAACACTCCAGTGGTTAAAAAGGGTGCGTGTACTTATGTACGCGCGTAAGAAGTTATACTTCTTTGGCATTATTAAAAATAGTTTTTGATTGCATGCAAATAATTAATTACAATTAAATAATCAAAGACTGCAGGGAAGGAGAGGAAAGGAGTCATTATAGTTAATAAAGTTCAGTTTACATTTGTAAAATTAAATAAATAAAAATTTATTATTATTATCTTACTAATAATGTTGTTATTAAATTTTGTCCAATGCCATAGCATCTTCCGTGGGCAACTTCATTCTGTTAATTCTGTGTCACGGTGCGCGCGCATCGTAAAATTTCACTCTCATCAATTTTTCATAACGCACGTAAAGAACATTAGTTCGTATAAAAAAACTGATATTATTGTAGTGACCTTTCTGCATTAGAGGTGTACATACTATTAACAAAGGTTTACAATGTGTGAAACTGTGAATAATTTGCGAGGTTACATATTTCGAGGTTTTCTCACGTCCGCCCTAAATATGTTCCTTTGTAGTTTTTCTAATTGCTCGTCATTAAAACTGTGCTTGAAAGGATTTCCAAAATATACAGAGCAACAAAAAACATTCTTGAAAAACAGGATGAAAAGGAGAAAGAAAGTATGGTGTCGGTTTAGCTTATTTTAAGTACTTTGAGGCACAACTTGGAGCTAACAATAGAAAAGAATGGAAGCAGCTGGAACATCGGCGTCTCCTAAACGCTGATCACCAAAACCGCCACATCTGATGTATTAGATTAAGTTAGGTTATGTAACTAAAACAAATGTTTATATATATTATACTGGGTGCTAGCAATAAAGGCTAATCTATAATATAAAAATGATTCGCAAAATGTGTTGGTAAGCGCATAACTCAACAACGCCTGGACCAATTTGGCCAATTCTTTTTTATAATATTCATTGAAGTACGAGGATGGTTCTTACGGAGAGTAAAATTAAAAAGTCTAAAATCAACACTTTTCTATATTCCCATACAAAATATTCGTAATAATACTTAAAAGTCAATTTGAACTTTAATACCATATCATAAAGTTCAAGTGTTAGTGGAGGGGTTCTGGGAAGGTAAATTTTTATTTTTTGACATAATGTATTTGTGTGTCTTATGAACTTTCTTTTTTTTATCTTACTAGCTAGACCGGTGTCCCGAATAGCAGAATAAGTATTTAAAAAAAATAAAGAATCGACTGTTAGGCGGTACGATGTTCGCCAGACCAGCTAGTTAATAATAAAAAGTACTTTAAATTTATCTGCACTGCATAGTTTGTTTAATAAATCTGGCACTTTCCCTGAGGTTGTGCATTCAAATCAGGTCGCAATTTATGTGCGCATATAACGTTTGCTTACACCGGCATATCTCCCAAAAATCAACGACATGTTAGGCACAGAAGGCTGATAACATATAACAATAACATATAGACTCTGAGGTTATGACCCTCTTCAAAATATATTTGTTTCTGAAGTGTTATCTCGAGTATAAAGAGAACCAGTGGGTTTAAAAAATCTACTACATATAGTTTTACCACCTGGAAGCAAGAACAAAGTCTAATAGGATTGACTGTTAAGTCTAATATTTTTTTTTATAGAATAGGCGGCAAACGGGCAGGAGGCTCCGAAACTGTTAAATGAAACCTCCGCCTATGGAAACTCTCAATGCCAGAGGACTCGCGAGTGCGTTGCTGGCCTTTTAAGAAATTGTTAGCTCTTTTCTTGAAGGACCCTAAGTCGAATTGGTTCGGAAATACTTCAGTGGGCAGCTGATTCCACATAGTGATGCTGCGTGGCAAAAACTGCCTTAAAAACACGCTCAGTTGTGGAACGACGGACACCGAGGTGATACGGGTAGAATTTCGTATTCTACCTCGACCTTTGATGATGAATCTTAGCTGCAGGTATCCGAACAAGTCCTCTGAACACTCTCCATGGTAAATGCGGTAGAAAATGCAGAGTGACCCCAAATCTCTCCCAAGGGAAGCCCCTCGGAAAGGGATTGGTCGTCGACGATTCAAACCGAGGATCCTTGTCTATATATCTGATATGGTGGTGCCTTAGGAGACCTTACAGGGAGAATGGTATTACAAAGCATGTGTCATTGGATATATAGATGGTTCATCTTGACTTATAATGTCCTCCAGTGTGATAGCAAAGCCATGCAGGTCGCTATTTATCAATAACTGATAAATTATGACTTATGCATGGATTTTTAAAACAGCAATAAATCAGAATTCAATCTTGTTTCGACCTTAGACCTTCGACATCGCGATATATCTGTGAATCATTCCACCTACTTTGGGGTGTCACATGATGTTTTATGTTTCCTGCGTATTCTGTTTGTACTTAAACTAACCTACCTATTTGTTGTTTTCACCTATAAAACAAAACGGTAAATGTAAGCGAAGGAAAATGTAATAATTAATTAATGTTTCTAGTATATTATTATCGGCTCTAGCTTTCTACTTTTCCTTCACATTAGTGGCCAATTTGTAAAATAATGCTGCGAAATTTGTTAGAACATATATTGTTATTAAAGAAAAAAAACACTGCAGAGCCAATCAACGGGTACAAATCGTAGAGAACGTGACGTCACTCAGAAGCCTGTGATCGCTCTGAGATGCATTGGAGCTTCTGAGATGCTTAATTGGCTAGCAAAAGCTCTACGCAAAATGGCCACAATGGATTGTCAAAATATCTTTAAGTTTAATAACAAGGGGTAAATGCATTTTGCGGGTAGGATTTTTTGTAAGCCAAGGAAATAGTTTTGATTCTGTGTCTACCCGCAAAATTAAAAAACCCGCATACTAGGATTACCTAGTATGTTACGTTGGCGATAAACATTAAAAATTCTCAAAAAATATGTTTTAATGTAGCACGCCTCGTCAATTCCAGAAATAAACAGTTTATTGACTCACCAATTACGTAATCACTCAAATAGTTATGATAATAAGTTATATATTATATTTTAGTGCATGCTTGTATAGTAAAAAGTTGAATCATATATAGAAAACGATACTTTTAATTGACCCCAATATTACATAGCACTTTAGTACCCAAAAAAAGGGAGAGACCCTTAATAGAGCTCATTAACTGGGATGACATCTACACATCTTTCTTCCTGCTTCTAGATGGGAAATACATATCTATATACGCAAGATTTTTTCAACACCACTCAAGGGAAAGTTTTATACTGACTATAGCAATTCTACTTCATCAGAAGGTACATGTGTGACGAAGCAATCTCCAGAGCAAGTAAGATAAAAAATATCAAATAGTAATTTTTATTTATTAGAGAACGTAGCAATTTATTTTTTAATCCATAAAAGTAGCAAGCATCTACTATTGTGTGTATAAAAGTCCGCAAACAGGAATTCTTCCAGACAGATAAATAATGTTGTAGCTATTTTTATAAAATATCGACATGATTGATAATTGTCTTGAGTCGACATCAACTAGTCTCACCAGTTTCAAAAGAGTTATACAGCTTTGAGAAAAATATCTGAAGCTGCCCTGACCTTCCGCAGACAACTTGAGCGCTTTGAAATGTCTTAAAGTATGTTTTAAAAGCTAACGATTCTGGAGAAATATTTTTCAAGGGCTTCTCAAAAGGGTTTATTTTATTGCAATACTTTTAGCTACTCGCTGGTCTCACGTTGACAAAAGGTATATAAAGTCACGTGGGATCATTGATCATGATTCTGTATTGGCAAGCTTATTGCAACCTTCCACTCCTGACACATGTCGCTTAGATCTAAGACGTGATTTCCACACAATTCTTCTTTTAGAGTACGATCAGAAGTTAATTGTGAAGAAGTTGCAAATTCTGGCTAGCATGGACTACATCCACCATAAAGCGAATCAAAGATTTTTGGTACGAACTTTCATAAATCATAACCTCTTTGGTTTCCAAACGGAAACCAGTGTTTATTAAAATATTATAAAATTGGAATAGTATAAAATGCGTGAAGCTGCAAATAATGTCATATTGTAATATTACACTTGCTGGTAATTTTTTTTTGTAACATTATTTTATGTTTACCGAAGTTGTCATTCATTTTAGATAAAAGAGTTTGTAAACACATACCGTAGATATAGCATTATGTATGATGTGGTCCACTTGAATATATAAATAAATAAAATAAAACACTGAAAGTTATATAAACTGTAAGTGCATCTATTAATAAAGCATCAACATCCGAATTATTAAAGTAGAACAACCATTTGGACTATCTATTGTGGTGTTTATCTGATTCGTATAATAATTATCGCTTGAGAAATCTCGCATTATGCGTAGAACTAGATTATATAAATGCATGACTATAACTTATTTGTATATTAACGATAAAAGGGTTTAATCTGATTCCTAACATTGCGTTTTAAGTCGTAGATAAATATTGCACGATTATTGGGTATTACACAAATCAATTTCCAGACCTAAGTAAGCAGATTTGTGCAATGTTTTCCGCATACAATATTATTCTGTATCATAAGTGAAGAGAACCATTGAAGACGGAACTGGATATCACTTATTTTGGTACCTTAATTTATGCCCAACGAATCGTTATCTGGCTGACCAAAAGTAGGCACACAAATGGACATAAGTAAGACCATCAATCAATCGTTCAGGAAATAAACGTCACTGTATAAGAATTTCGTCGTCTGTCGAATTTAAATGTGAACATAATGAGATGGTAGCTACGTGACGTGGAAAGCAAAAACGCTTAAGAAACATACAAATTAGTACAACTATAACGCGAATTCACGTCTCTTGTATGGCGATTCACAATTACAAGACGCTAAATAGAAGCGCAGTTGTTGCTAAATTGGTAAACGTTGTAAATGAACTCGTAAAATTAAATATACGTTAGAGCCAAGTTCACGCTCAAGCGTTTTGATAGTCAATTTTAAAACAAAAGAATACCAAAGAGCGCCTATATTTGTTGCAGTGAAACACGATCGGTGCGTCATTAAATTTAGTGGATCGCCCTAGCATATACTCGTCGAGCATAAATCATAGTCCTGCGCAGTTAATGAGTCAAGCAAATATTTTTACTCTTATTGCAATTTGACAGGTGACAGGGTATTTACGTAAATCTCGCTTGAAGTACAGACAAAAACAACACCATTGATATTTCTCAGACATAAGTCATTTGGCTACGTATAAACAAAAAAAAAAAAAAAAAAAAAAAGGAAAAAAAAAATATATGGATAAAAATTATATCTCTTTGACACATTTAAATAGAACTTCTTTGCACACACAGCAGTTTTGTGTTAACACACACTTACACGTTTAACTACGTTAATTTATATTTATACTAGCTGACCGGGCAAACGTCGTTTTTCCATGTATATCATTTATAATAAAAAATAGGGGTTGTATGTATTTTTAATGCTGTATCATAAAAAAATAAAAACAAAAAAAAAATCTAAAAATTAAAACAAAATAATTTAGAGGTGCACTACCCTTAACATTTAGGGGGATGAAAAATAGATGTTGTCCGATTCTCAAACATACCCAATATGCACACAAAATTTCATGAGAATCGGTCAAGCCGTTTCGGAGGAGTTTAACTACAAACACCGCGACACGAGAATTTTATATATTAGATATTACACGTGGCGACCGTGGATGGTGAGGGCGGAGCTGGTAGACCTACTCGTGTTTGCTAGAACTGATTTAGAATGTACTTGAAAAAGGGCATGTCAAAGGCACATAATCGAAGACTGCGATGAAAATTATGAAAGTGAAGGAAGCCAGGAAGGTATGTAAGGACGGTAGAAAGTGGAAGTTTGTGGTCTCTGCCCCCTTTGAGGAAAACACGTGGCTCATACAAATAAAATAAACACATTTTTGTTTAGAAAAAGCTATTAAAACAAAGTAAAAGAAACTATTTTGCTTTGTAACAGATAATTGCCCCTTACACGAGACCGGACGGCATTTATTTATCAAAATATAATAATTTAATAAAATCTTTGTTAAGATATAATAAACATGTGATTTCGTAAATCACTTTCTTCTTGTTGATTCATTGCTAGGCAACCATAATCGTTTGTTTTTAGTACAGGAATAAAAAGTAAAGTTAGTTCGCGAAGGTTTTAATTAGAAATTCTGTTACTGGTTCATCAATGTTCTTTATCTCACGTGATGTTAAGTGATACCGCCAATGGACACTCTCAATACCAGAACGCTCGCCAGTGCGTTGGCAGCCTTTTAAGAATTGGTACGCTCTTTTTTTAAGGACTCTAAGTCGAATTAATTCGGAAATGAGTGGGCATCTTGTTCCACAAAGGGTGGTGCGCAGAAAAATCGCTTTAAGAAAACGCGTCAAGGTGATATTATGGGTGGTATTATGTATTATAAATAATTTAATTTTAATTTTAGTGTTCTCGTTGGTTCAGTGTTTATGGGTTTTATTGGCGGAATGATAGGAAGTATGTTCAAACAATCAGAAGCCTTTATTAATATCATGCAACGAGCCTTATCGTTAACGAGCGATTAATGCAGATCGGAACTTTATATAATAAATAAAATAATTGAGTCACTCTATAAACCTTTATGACGGTCTTGTCCTAACATTGAATCTATTTCTTTGAATGTTTTTCTTTTGTTTGCAAGAAGATCATCAAAGGTCAGTCTGTACTTGACACGTGCCGGTTTTGTGTGATGTTTACAAGATGTTTACTAATATCCATTAGTACACAGCCCGGGGTTAGATCTCATGAGATCATTAAGGCACGCGCCACTAAGCATAATCGTAAACTAGTGCAAAAAGTGTATAACATGGTGTTCAAATAAAAATTCAAATAAAAAATATATAACGTATAATGAATTAATGCATAAATAGAGTAAATAACATGTTATTAATCTCTTGCATAATATAATTACTTCATTAAATACAGAATTATATGGGTTAAAGTTATTGAGTGCGAAGTCATATCTTCGTGTCACTCTTAGTAGGAATTGCTTTATAATTTGAATTCGAAGCTCAGAGTTAAAATAAGTTAAACAATGCGGAAAAGTACTTACATTAAGTTGTTTTAAGGTATTGTAAGGTAAGGATATGTATATACAAATGAAAACATAAATTATTGCCTATTTTAGTGAGAAAACAATTTAGCTTTTTTCCGGATATTCGTTCCGATTAAAAATATAAAATAAAATAAAATATGTTTAAGGAAGGAAATTTTTAAAGGTGATCTACCACAAGACATTAAAACCAAAGTCATGAATTCAAGCCTCTTGCCTTGTTTGACATATGGTTGCCAAACGTGGAAATTCACTGCTGAAACAAGAAAAAAGATAATCGTCTGTCAGAGAGGACTCGAAAGAAGTATGCTAAAGATCAGAAAATCAGATAAAATACGTCATACTAAAATAAGAAAAATAACCAAAGCAACAAATGCTTTAAGCTACGCAAAAAAACTGAAATGGAAGTGGGCAGGACATGTTGCCCGGCTAACTGACCATAGATGGACTAAAAAAGTAACTTTCTGGAAGGGCCCACTAGGCAAAAGAACAAAAGGTAGACCTATTACGCGATGGGAAGACGACATTAAAGCGATAGCTGGTCGAAATTGGAGTGAAGTGGCCGAGGACAGAGATAAATGGGCGTCACTGGAGGAGGCCTACACCCAACTTGGGGTTCCAGTAGATTAAATATTTAAAAGGAATATATATGTATATATTTTTTTTTTTTAACTAATATAGATTAATAACATGAACTAACACTAAAAATAAATTGTAAGAAGTGTAAACTTATATAATACTGGAAATAAAAGGCTTTTTTATTTTATTTTATTTATTTATTATGGAACATAAGATACATGTATCACTTATTCCACGTCATTAAATTTGAAGGCATCCCTACTGATCGGCAAAGAAGACAGAGGGTGTAGGCCGAGAGAAAAAGCCGGCGTAAAAAACTCTCGGTACTCTTTTAAAACAGCAAATCATCAAACAACACTTATTTAAAAATTACCTTATTACCTTTATTATATCTACCTAAAATATCTGTAATATATATCTATCTCTAGCAGACTAGAATATTAAAAGAGGGGGAGGGAAAGAGGTGAACGTTACGATAGAAAATTAATTTCGGATTAGATAACGAATCATTTATTAGCCTTGATAGACTTTGTAAGCTTCTTAAATCTAGGGTGAACTTAAGTAATTAAGTATTGCTTAAGTAACCGTTAAACCTTTATCTCTTTTTTAAGATACCATATAATATTCAAGGGACATTACAAAGAAAATAAGGCAATTGAAATGACGCTAGACCGAGCACATGACGAGAGATATCAGGTTGAAATGAAAACAAAAATTAACAGAATGGCAACCACGAGGTGGAAAAAGGAAAAGAGGAAGACAGAGAAAGAGATGGGCAGACGATATAAAGAGATTAGGAGGCACAACTTGGACAAGAAGAGCTAACATTAGAACATAATAGAAGCAGCTGGAAGAGGCCTATGTGTCACAGGACACGCTGATCACCAAAACCGAGATTCAGTTAGGTTATGTAACTTAAACAAGTGTTTATATAATTTATTATACTGGGTGTCAGCAATTAAGGCTTAATAATAATAATAATAATATAAGATATAACGAAACACTAGCGAGATTAATTTAAAACTGGTAGAAGTACTATTAATAAGTAATACTAGTCTGCAAGGACTTGTATACCCTATCCACGTTTTCCTATAGTGGCATTCCTATTTCACTCTCAATTCTGTGGCATGAACCATTGCGTGGCCTAATGAACTTTCTCAGATTTGAACACAACTCTGTAAAGAGCAATTAAATTAAAACATATTTAGAAGATATACAATAATAATAACTTTATTGATGGCAGAAATATGGTTGTGACCAAATTCATCTATTACTAGTCCCCACACTAGGGAGACCCTGTTGTGGGTAACTAAATAGCAATTATTCCGTGGTAGTAGTTAGTTTTGGTATTACAACTAATCAATTTTTTTTTTTTTCGTGGGGAAACGCGTTAAGCATACCCTCCCGCGGCATGGTTGACCTGGGGAAGGGTGATGTGGGACTCGCTGTTGTGCATACCCACTAAAACCCCACGGCGCCACCAGCAATCGCCCGGGGCAGGACACGGTAACAGCGTAGCCTTGTCCGCATCCAGCCACGCGATCAACCGTTAATATTACGGTCCTCTACGGCCACGAATGATGACCTTGGCACAGCAAGGGCCTTTCACATCGGCCAATTCATCCTGTTTCATAGAGCTGGGGGAAACCGGGTACAATGCTGGCAGGGATGCGTCAGCATCCCTTCTTTTGGAATTACAACTAATCAAACACAAGTCATATAAGACATTAAGTATGCGTAAATATGAGTATGAGAATGGGTGTGTGTGTGTGTGTGTGTATTTGAGAGTGTACGACCTCTAAATTTCACCAACATCATCTTGATGGTTCCTTCCACAGTCCGTTTCACAAGGTATTTTCTTTTGCGAACTAGCGAACTGTGGAACCGACTCACCTCCCTCCCTCAGAGATACGACCTCCAAATGTTTAAAAAGCGAGTGTACTCCTCCCTCAAAGGCCGGCAACGCACCCACTAAAAATGGGTGTCTATGGGCTGCGAAGACTGCCCTTTTTGGTCGTCCCGCAACCTCGTTTGCCCCCCTATTATATAAAAAAAAAAGTGTAGCTGAGAGTTGTTATATTCGTGCACTGTGTCTGTGTTAGTTTTTGGAACCTCAGAGTCATGCCAACAGTGATTAAATCGTAGTCTATTTTATCAAATTTCTTCCTCGAACCTATGAGTAATCTAGCATTTCGGTATATGCCAGGCCACTTGCTTTGAGTCATAAATGCGCACGACGGTTTATTGCATACGAAAATGTCAGATTTAACTATGACCAAAGACTATGACGTCGAAATCGTAAATTTTTAATTGTGGAAGTTCATTGGCCGTCGGTTTCAGATGTTTTTCGCGAGCGTTGACTTTCGCTCATGTTAGTTTTGCGCGGATCTTTTACGATATTTGATTTAGATCGCGTGTTTTAAAGGAATCCATCCACTGTACCTACCAAGCAATATTAAAATTTAGGCAATTAATTTACATATAATAGTTGAATTCTGGTTCCATTATATATTTAGAAACAAAACAGCTGTCGTTTTGTTCCCGTTTCTACAGATTATTCTTTTGTTTCTGTTAAAGGAGTTTTGATAAGTCAAGCCAATATTTCTATTGAACATCGTAACATGTAGAATTATTTTAACGCGTCTTGCATAACAGTGTATTGAATAAAATTTAGTAATTAATAATAAGATAAAGGGAAAAAGGGTGAAATTTACAAAAAAAAATAAAAAGTCTGTTATTATTCATTTAAATATCAGTGTCATATTGTATCAAATTAGAAAGTTGTTCTATACTATTATCATATTCAAATTAATTATACGCCTACGTCAAAGATTCTGTTATTAGATAACCCACGCAATGAGATGATTATGAATTGTTATTATACTCAATCAAAATCGATGCGTTTATATTTACAACAAATAGTTGAAAATATTTCTTAACGGAACGTTTTTTAACTGCAACAAATATATTAAATGGATAAAGAGTAAACTACTAATATTATTAGATTCCGCCCGTTTTGATGGTTTCGTTTTTTTATATAGAACACGTGGTCCAAAGGGTAGGAGGCTCATCTGATGTTAAGTGATACCGCCGCCCGTGGACATTCAATGCCAGCAAGATCGCGAGTGCGTTGCCAGCCTTTTAAGAATTGGTACGCTCTTTTCTTGAAGGACCCTTAGTCGAATTGGTTCGAAATTACTTCAGTGGGTAGCTGGATCCACACAGTGCAACTGCATTAAATAAATAAACTCGTTTATTTTGGCAAGAGTTTTAACTCTGTGAATTTTAACAAAAATTATTGTAAAAAGAATTACTATACAATAATACTAGTCTTCAAGTACGTAAGAAACACATCTTTCAATACATTATTCTCCTCTAAGTAGTAATTTTGATTTAAATAAAATGTTATTATTATTAGACTACCTCTCCCCCCCATGCTTCTCAAATAGGTCACTTTCCGACGAAGAGTCCAGCTAAAGGGTAATATGTAATTGTCCGGACCGTTTTGGAATTTTTGGTGTAGGGGATCTGGGAATGGAGAATCATATGCGCAGATGGCACTGCAGTCTTGTTATTTATTATAAATGCCTCAATCGAAATTCTTGTGGACAATCTGTGGGGTCCACTAGTTTATTATAAATGCCTCACGAAGTTCTTGTGAATCGGAGTTATATTATTTTGCCAAATAAAATTGTAGTCACGACATGATTGTCAAGGCCGGTCTGCTTAACCACAAAGTAATGATGAAGATTCAGAAGGCTTTCGTACTAGTGTCGTTTCTCCAGTATAGTGTAAGGTAAAACTACCGCTACAGCTTTAGCATAAGTCAACACTTAAAATGTTGAAATTACATTTTATATTGGAACAGATAGTCAAAAGTCAAAAATCATTTATTCAGGTACACGATGTCCACTTATGAACGTCAAAAAAGAAATATACATTAAATGCTTCTAATTATACATTTACTGCCAGTTCTCAAGTTCAAGGGCGTAGAACGGAAGAGAAGAACTGGCAATAAACTCTATTAAGTCGCCTAGTTTTTGTGTTACACAACGTTTGTAAGGAGCTACAATCTCTGCTCGCTGCGATAGACCCTTTACGGGATTGATCAGTGAATAAGTTTTTAGTATTACTAATTTGAATATACATTTGAATCACAATAAAGGCTTCCTCTGCGCATCAGAATAAGCGCATGCGCATGTTGTAATATGAAATCGAATCTTTTGCCTCATTACGGAATGTGCTTTAGTATTTAATTTGCGCTATGTTTATCTTCAAAGTTATGATAATTTTATCTCTTTAATAATTACTAATTGGACATTAAACATTAATTTAAATGAAAACATTTATTTATATATTATTTAATAGTGAATTTCCCAATTTATTGTAGTATTTTTGAAGTTATACTTCTTTTGGCGCGTTAGGGAAAAACTATGAGGGTAAATTTTTACGATGCGCGAGCGCACCGTCACAAAAAACCGACACCCTGAAGTTATCATAGTCAACATTTTACAATAAACACAGGACCAAATAAATAAAAAAAAATAATAACAACAGGACCTCGGGATTGAGTTGCGCGCCTAACCACTAGACCGATCCACACTAAATAACGTGTGTGTATGGTAATAAACGGCGAAAGTTTTTATCATATAATAAAGCCAAGTATATTGACCATTCTCACTGATAAGACGAAGTCAGCTGTTATCACTAACATAATAACCTAAATATCTCATCTAAGTTGTAAATTATAACATACATCGGGCAATTGTAATAAACGATGTTTATTACTTGGAGACTTTACGTCTCCCTATAACAGATTGCGAATTTATTGATATTAAAATGTATGTATTGCAAGAAGTATAAATTTTACAAGAAACATACAACTAAACCTAAGTTTTGTATGACTATAAGTTTAAAGAAAACATATACTATTAATAATTAATTGTTCACGAAACACAAAATCGAGAATATAAATTAAAGATGGCTTCTTTCCATATATTATCCATTTAACATTACACATTGGTATTCAGACAATTTAAAATTCGAACGCCTTCAGTAGATAATAAAATAAATAAAGAATGACAGTAGTCAATAGACAAGCGCCGGTACGGGTCGGTCGTTCACGCGTGGATACGCCTTATTAATAGACTATCAGTAATGCGGTCAAATGATTTTCATAAATGATTTTAAAGGAAAATATACTAATATATACTAATATTTTTTACCATTTTAAACTGCATTACAATGTAAACTGTACCGACACTTTTCACGACGATAAACCAAATTGTATTAATTTAAAAAAAAAAATCACGCAAACAAGAATCTAGGCTTACGCAAGATTTTTTGCTTAATATTTTTAAGTGTTTGACTAATAAACTACTTATTGAGTTATTTATATTTAAGCTTTATTAACTTTGTTTTAACATAAGCGTAATTAAAAATAAACAGGACAAAGATAACTATTTTACGCATAATGGCTCGCTTCACCTCTTATTACAGATAATTTTTCGCGTATCGTGTCAAATTGTCAAAGCGAAACAGCGCAGCGGAATTCGTCATGCTCAGCTCAATACAAAAAATACTCATCTTTCGTTCTGCAAAACATCTTTGCTAAATTAAAGTCAATGTTTGCAAACGCAAAATATTTTCCTACCGTGATTTATAAACGTTCAGAGCAAATGTTTTCTCGTTACTATACAATAAAACTTTTATTTGATTAATAAAATGAGTTGTTAGCGTAAAAGTTCATCATTCTACCTTGACTCGCAGTGGAGATTAATTTCATCCTACTTATAGCCCATTTCTCGATTACCTTGAATCATCGCTCGGTCAATTGACGTCATGTCACGATTTTGACTCGATTGTTAATACTCGACTAATAAATTAGTGTAATTTATAATGTAGACGGTAAAAGCCTACTGAGTCAGAACCACTCTGGAACACATGAGCCTGTCTTGATACGTTTATGTAAGCGCTAATTGAGCTAAAATATAATTTATTTATGTTATTTATTTATTCACAATTTGTTGCTTTATAATATAAAAATGTAACATAATTACATGTAAAGGAAAGGTAACTGGCGGCTTTATCGCTTTCGAGCGATCTCTTCCAGGCAACCACTGTGAGAAAAGAAAAAAAAAGGAACAAAAAACAAACTAAACTAATAAAGAATACATGATTTTTTTTAATAATAATTGAAAGTGCACATAAATCATTATAATTTAATTTAAGATCAGTCTCACGTCAGTTAGTAGGTATTATTAAAGTTAGGGATACGATGTGGACAGGTAATGTTTGTACAGAAGAAATTTAAAGGAAGATAGAGAAGGAGCTAAGCGAATAGGGACTGGAAGTGAATTCCATAACTGCCTAACTGCAGAGACCTTAAAGGACTCGCCAAGAAAGGAGGAGTTATGAGTTATTACACGGGATTTCAAGGATATAGTTTTCGGAAGAGCGTAAGCTATAGTTATGGGATCCCAAAAATTTGAAATCATTTTTGAGATAGGAAGGAGTTTTAGGGTTGAACAGGATGGAATATAAGAGATGGAGCCTAAGCCTAACCGCTTACGGAACGCAGAGATATGGTCGTACTTTTTAAGACCGAATATAAATCAGATACAGAAATTTTGGAGACGATCCAGTTAATTTAGCAACTCCTCGTTTAGATCGGAAGACCAAGAATCGGCGTAGTCCAGTAATAGCAGGAGAGATTTAGCCAGTGATATATATATAATTTTTATATGTTTCTCAATTATTCTGGTGTTTTAGTATTTTCGTGGTCCAGCCTAGTACCGTATGCAAAACTCAATTTGCTACTCCGCGAAGGCATAGAAAGCTGGACAAAAAATATGATGGTACCCCGTATATATAGATATGTACCCCGTTTTATTAATTGAAGACGCAATAAAGGAAGGTATTCTTACTCGCAGCCCGGTCTCAGTAGCGTTTAGGTGTCAGATTCTATTAAGCAAAATGTCGTTAAATATCTATAAGTTGGAAGCAATTATAGAATGGGCATTGAAAGGCATGTATTATTTTATGTCTCTTTTTATCGCCGCGTATATTGTGTAATAAAACGCTAAGCTCTTTCTAAAGCACATAAACAGTGAATAAGCCCCGCAGAATAACGTGTTTAATGATTTTAAGGGTGTATTAAAGAATATTAGGTATTGACAATCAATAATATTCTATTCAACCGGTGGCGCGTATTATTATAGGCGAATCTAAGAAGAATGAATCTGTTTCTTTTACTATATTTCCTATGAATTCCCTCTTTTTGCTTCAGAATTTTTTCGCGAGCTTCGCGTGTCGCTTTAGTACGAATGTTAAATGCACACAGAGAGAAAGTCCATTGCTGCACAGCCGGGGATAGAACCTACGACCTCGGGAATGAGAGTCGCACGCTGAAGCCACTAGGTCAACACCGCTCTTAGCTCAAGGTTACACATACCTGAAATGCCTCATCAATCGTTTAATAACAAATACATTGGACTGTAAAGAAAATAAATATTTCGATTATATTTTTGTATCTGAGCGTCCTTTGTCATAGGTTATTGTACTGGAAATGAATCGATGCTCGCTTAGTAGACAGAAAGCGATTGTTTGAATGACATCGATCGGATTATATGTATAGAGGAGACAAGACAGACCAACGCTACCGATTTACATAGTTAATCACTAAGGATTTCTTTAACTTTCTTTTAATAATCTATTACAAGACTCACGCGCCATACATGGATTAGGTTTCAGTAAAAATTAGTGACAATTTTCATTGTTATAATAATGAGTAAAAAAAAATTGACCATAGTATTGTCTTTGATTAACATAACCTTTACACATTTAACGTCACGTGACAGTCACCGTGACCACGCACGCTGTAAAGCACGCGAAACGTCGGATAAATTTAAAATTATGTCAAATAGTTGTAAATTTATAATAATAAACATAACTTTAATCCGGTAAAAAGCGTTTTTCTTTAAAATTGACCATTTTTCGGAGTTGCGTAGAAAGCTTAATTGGTTGATTCGATTGCGGCGTAAGATGCACATTTTACAACTTCTTTATAATGTTCTTTTTAATCCTAAAACACTTAGTTGCTTAAAGTAAAATTTTACGTTCCTCTCTGGCGGTGGTTTGATTTGCGTTCCCTAGACAATCTAATTCTTGAAACACCTACTCATAAAACTGAATTCTATCACTCCTCCAGAATTCCTTACCTATTGATGTCAGACGAGCTCAGTCTTTAAATTTATAAATCTTCTTTTTGATAATTTTTCTTCTGCCTTGTAATTAGCTACTACTTATATATATTCATTGTGACTTAATTAACCCTTGGATTAGCTTTTACATATTATTGTTTATTTATTTTTCTTTAGATTTTACTTTATTTTAGTTATATGTAGTGATATATATTATTTTGAGTTTGAGTTTTTGCTCACTATTTGTACTTTACCCTGTGTAGGTGTTTCTTTTTTATTCTTCCATATTAGGGTTGCCTGGAAGAAATCGCTTGTTAGCGATAAGACCTAATAACCTGATTTTTATGTGTATGTTTTTGTATAAGGTAACGAAGTGTAAATAAATCAATATTGTTTTTAAATAAAACAGTTTATATTTAGTTCACTTATGTGTTTCCAGACTGCAATCTACAACTCTACAGTTGATAAACATAAATCTTACAATAATATGTAGCTACTAAACGATTAGTTTGAAAGAGCAGACCTGTTATAAAAATCTATTTTGAATGTCAAGTAAACAAGCTTAGTGGGGCCAAGGGGCACAAGAAGTAGTATTGTTTGTCGAATCCAGGACCTCCAAGCATTAACCACTAAGCCACAGAACTATCCAAAATTTAGACACTATCACACGAAAACAATAATAAAAAAAATCCTTGAACTGTATTTTTTTAAACATCTATTAAATATAAGAAAGTGTTGGCGCTGTATAGTTCTGGCCTAGTAGATTCAGCGTGCGGCTCGCATCTCTAATGTCGTAGGGTGAAGTAAAACATCGTGTTTCTTCACGTGTTTTGGCATGTGTTAGACCCAAAAATTCGACGGCATTAGGGACAGTAGGCTGATCACCTACTGGGCTACTAGAAAAAACAAAGGATACCGAAACATATGCAGAAATATGAGGCCCAGTCGGAAAAGCTTGTAGCGCTACTATTTTTTTAACAATTTATATGCCCACAGTAGGATATTTAAAATTCCAGTGAGTTTTGAGAAGAGCTTAACGATAACTACCTTTTATTTTTAATAGCTGGCCTGGCGAACATCGTACCGCCTAACAGTCGATTCTTTATTTTTTTTTTATACTTATTCTGCTATTCGGGACACCGGTCTAGCTATAAGATAAAAAAAAAAAAGAAAGTTGTTAAGACAACAAATACATTATGTCAAAAAATAAAAATTTACCTTCCCGAAACCCTCCACTAACACTTGAACTTTATGATATGGTATTAAAGTGCAAATTGACTTTTAAGTATTATTACGAATATTTTGTATGGGAATATAGAAAAGTGTTGTTTTTAGACTTTTTCACTCAATTTTTTTTAATTTTTCTCCGTAAGAACCATCCTCGTACTTCAAGGAATATATTAAAAAAAGAATTGGCCAAATTGGTCCAGGCGTTGTTGAGTTATGCGCTTACCAACACATTTTGCGATTTTTATATTTAATAGAAAATTACCGCGTTCCATAAACACCCGCAGCTTCCGAAAATCGTTACGCTATATATAGTAAGTGAAGTTTCGCGTTAAATTTCGTAATCCTAAGTCTAAAGGAACCATGATGTCTTGAGTATTGGGTTCGGTTTCACAGCGGATCACATATTGTATTTATTATACATATTTTTCAACTATAGGTTATCAGAACCAAATCGATCTTCTTCCGTATTTTCTATGACAATTGTAGTACCATAGAAATTACACTGTTAACGCAAAAAAAGAACTTAATGCCTAGCGCTCTATGACAGCCATTACAGAGACCTTTTTAGGACAATTTGGTAAATTCAATTAAAAATTACAATTGTTTCTATTTATATTTTCATCGCGTGTATGAAAAGCTAAAGAGCTTTATCTTCCTGCATGTAAAGCCAGATGCCATTAAATATGTAGTCATATATTATTATGTATCGTAAAATTAAAAGCCGGTCAAGTGTGTGCCGGGTCATGAATTATTCGTAGCACGTGAACTATTTTATCTTGAAATGGGTTAATTAATGTTCAGTACATTATACTTAACTCACTCTTAGTTCATTTCTGACCTCAGAATTTTGTGAATTTGATGAAATGATTTTTATTTTATAAAGCGCTTACACATAATAGGTAGGCAATGCAAGACTTCCTCAAGTAGGTAGAGCTTAATGCGTAATTAAACAATTATACTTCATTTATTTTGTATATTATGTATCTATAGGCAACTGTGAATGGTAAGGTTAAGTCAGATGGGCCTGGTACATACCTGGACCAAATCCAGACCGTACTCTAGTAGGAACGTCCCTTCTCTAGAAGGGAAAGTTCAAAAGTACCCATAACAGACCAGCATACATGGTGAACGTCATAAAAGTGGATAGAGAGAGATGCAGGACCGCTAGTAAAGACCCGTGGTTCTCTTCTACCTCTTCGGAAAAAAAGCGTGAATGTATGGAGTGGAGATGAAACTTGTTGTACAAAATTCGATTAAACTACTTTCTGTGGTAAAATAGCCTCAAGTATTATTTTACTCACGCTTTAACTCACATCAATAGACGCCATCTCTCTTGCGACGTTTTATTTCTGTTCATGTACATTTACACTAATATTTACACAACATTAATTTAACTTAATATAAGCCATTCCATTGGTAGAATTCAAATAAAAATCAATATAAAATGTACCCTTCTAATATCAGTTACCTTTGTTACGTTTCAATGACTCGATGTAGTGAAGAAATATCAACAATACGTTTTAGTACTATGAAATTAGTTGTATATAACATTAATAATTTAAGGCAAGGCTAACAATAGCTCGCATGATTTACTAGTTACATTCAACGCACTAATAATTTACGTATATTAAAAATATTTTTAGTACCAGGTGCCTAGATAGAAGTTTGAATACATGCTTGTGATGTACTTCATAAAATTATTACATGGCAAGGACAGTAATTCAGTACTACAGTGCCTTAGCTTCAATGTGCCTGGTGGGTACGTCAGAAGGCGAAATCGTCCGCCGTTGCTTCAAATACCCCCAGCTAAGACTAACCTAAGCGGATAAGGCTCTGCTGTTACCGCATCCCGCCTAAGGCGATTGTTGGTGGCGCCTTGGGGTTTATGTGGGTATGCACAATCGCGAGTCCCACATAACCCTCCCGCACTAAGCAGTCGCACCGCGGTAGGGTATGCGCAATGCATTTCCCCAAGTAAAAAAAAAAGCTAAGACTAACCTTCTGAAAAGGGCACGTATCATTGGGTTAAATTTAGTTAACGAATTACATAAGTAACGGACCTTTTTCATTGTCCGTTGAGTCAACTGACAATGTGTTAGTGCCTATAGTAGTTAGTTATTTTTTGTACTTTTTATTATGTAATTTTGTTTTCCTAATTAATTTCTTACGTTTGTGTTTTGTTTCGTCTGTAAATTTTATTCACTTGTATTGCACTCTTGTCAATTTAGGTTCACCTGTTAGGACAGGAGTGTTTTTTTTAATGAATAAATAAAATGATGAGCAAAATACGTCAAATTGTTATCTATGTTTATCAGGGCTTCAGCTTTTTTTTAGGTAACTTGATTGTGAGGAACTTGCATACATCTTCCCCTGAAGACCTATTTTCGCGTAAACATAAAAAATAGATTCGGGTTTCTGATATTAGGGATAACATTTTTGAAATAAAGAATCAAGTCAATTGCTATACATTCAACTACTTGCAAGATAATAATTAAATATGCTGAAAAAGTATCTAAAATATAATAGAAAGAAAATTATATACATATTATGTGGTATAAGCTCATGTAAACGTTTACTCGTCAATATGAACTTCAACAGATTGCCGCGGAGCAGAAATAAAGAAAAAAAAATGAACTTAACAATGATTCAATAATAAAATCTTACATTTTATTCATGTGTAAAATATACATTCAGTGCTACAAAAATGCATTCAAATGTGAACAAATACGAAAGTTTAAAGCGTAGCGAAAATCCTGAACATTTTTCGATTTTTCTTTAAAGTTTAATAAGCTTTAAATTCGAGCATTTATAAAATCTTTGTTAATTGAAGCTGAAATTCCCTTCCTGTAAATGACATGTTACCCCTTTCATAATCAATAGGTTTTGATCAACCTTGGCATAGACAAGATTTACAAATAAATCCCTTTATTGTAAATATAAAAAAAAAACAAACGAAGAAACAATAGAAAAAAAAGTCGCGTGTTTTGTACTGTTTACATACAAATCATTCTTTAACAATGCAATAATAATATTATCTACAAGAAGAATGCTATACAATAAGTAATAGTTACAAATATTTATAAAAGCTAGAAATTAAAAACATTGTTACGTCGATCTAAAAATATTTAATTGAAAGTAATTGTTTCTGTTTTTGTGACTGCGAAGTAGCCCAGAAATATATTTAAAAAAATATTTAAACTCCTTTTAAATACGGCTATTTTAATAAGCACGGTCTTATAATTTAGTCAAAGTACTCATATTGACGATATCTTAGTACAAAGTTTGTTGACATAGTAACGAGCATGCGCAGATCTTAATATATATCCATAAACAATGAGGATGTACCAGCTTATTACCGACTGAATATTGTAATAGAGAATACGTACCGAAACATTAGGTCACAAAGGACAATGACCCTTGTGACATACGTAACAAGGAACTCTTTATGTGTACCATGCACAAATCAATAAAACAAAGGGAAAATTACTTTAATTAATAATTATTAAATAACAATACCTTATATTTTCCATCGCGGTCATATTCCGTCAAATCTGTATACACAACACAATCACAAACATATCAACCGGCAAAGTCTTGTCAAAATCACGTGGTAGATAACGCTTTCGTCAAAGCGCATGACATAATGTATAGCGTACTAACCTCCTACACAGTTCGCGAAGAACTAAAGTCTAAACGCAAGTTGTCGTGCACGTGGCGACGTCCGCCCTTCCAAAACGTTGTCAGACGGAAAAAGAGACTTTCACACAACGATTTAGATACGATTTTGTATCTTAGCTTAGGATATGTTTATTCTCGTATGAAAAGTGCAGTAATGATCGAGATTTGATGTACAGATAAGGCTGAGGCGTAAAGCTATTGTTATTTAAGAGATATTGGAAAAGTTTGCTGCGTAATCTCGCCTTTCAACGGTTTAAAGGATGTTTTGGGGCGCGTGACATTATTAAGGGCCTTTATTAAATTTGTTACGAAGATTATGAAATAGATACGGTGTGTTGATAAAATCTGAGATGGAACAGCTTGAATGTCTTGATGACTTGGCATTATTATTGTATTATGTAAGAGCGACGTTGGCCAACTAAGACGTGCAATCAACAGTGAGGTCGTGTGTTCGAACTCTGGCTTGCAAATATATTTTTATATCCTTAAGAACATTCAACACTTTTTTGTATGAAAGTCCTTTGGGTACTGGTGTGTCGGTCACGTCGACGAATAGTGTCAGGCACGAAAGACTGATAAACCACTGGGCTACAAAAAGTTGAATAAAGACGTTGCAGCAATGTGTCTACACTATGCTTTATTCTGGTTGGTTTGTTCCTCAAATCCCCACTGCCTTTTTTTAAACTCTTTATTAAAAAAATGTTTTTTAATATAGTTAAAAAGGAGGCAAAGGGGCAGGAGGCTCATCTGATGTTAAGTGATACCGCCGCCCATGGATAATGACAATACACAGAAGGCTCGCAAGTGCGTTGCCGGCAAGAAATTGGTACACTCTTATATTGAAGGACCCTAAGTCGAACTGAAATTGAATTGAATCGAACATTACAGATTACACGAGAAATATCAAACGTTTTACCGTTGTATGTATTTATATGTTGTTTAAAGATAAATTATAATACTCTAGATCTGTTTTTGTATGTTGTTTAAAGATAAATTATAATACTCTAGATCTCCCAAGTCCCACGTTTTTATTTATTATGCCTACAATCATATTAATTATAACTACTATCATTTAACCATGTTTTGAATATTCATGATATTATACAATCTGTCAACACGTAAGTTTGAATAGACTCTGGTTACTAACATAATAACTAATCGAACTAGGAATTTTACATATTATAAACTATATATAAACATTCAAACGCTATTTTTGTAAGTTTTTAAATCCTTTATACATACAAAATAATATGCATATAGAATTATGTGTTATAATCACATACTTTTATAAAATAATCCTAAATCCATTTTTGTTAGCCTAATGCTTGAGCTTACGATTCCCAATACTTGAGTCTTGCGTTAGAGACATGGCTGTCAAACTTATTTATGTTTGTTTTATATATATGCCCAATTATGTACTCATACAATAAAGAACATTCCAGAAGAAGCAATCGAAAATGGACACGTGTCAAGTACAAAAGGACCACCTACTTGCCTATTATTGAGTGATATTGAGTAAATACTGTTGATTTTTAACGGAGAAATGCTTCCAGTATGTTGTATTTTTAACGTTTTATACAAACAAAAATATTATAGGGAGTTTATTTATCTGCAGATAGTGTTACATAATATAAGTAAATACAGTATCTATTTTAACTAAGTAACATTGTAGAACTGGGATTTAGAAAGCTTGCACAATAAAACATAGAAATCAGTTTAATAATAATAACACATCGTTACAAACAAATTGAGTACAAAAAATATCAGCTAAAAATGGTCAAAAAGCATCTAATGAGGGGGTGAATGTGAGGATGTGGTATGGTTCTTTTTATCAAATTAAAAGTCGTTGTATTAGATAATTTTTCAGAATTTTAAGCCAATCATTAGTATTATACCACTCTTGGGTACCGAGATTTTACACTGTTACATGCATACACCCACGAAATAGCCTATTATGTTTAATGAAAGGGAAATGTAAATATTTACGTAACAAAACTTCAATGAATAGAAATGAAATGAATGACTCGTCTCGGGTCATTGAGGCAGAGAAAGGTCATTGATTTGTAAATGTTCATTGGATCTTTAATCAAAAGATATTTTAATAAGTTGAAGTTTAAAACTAAACTTTATGATGATTAAATTTTTGATGAAATGTATATGTATAAATTATACAATGCATCAACTAATATAATATAGTAATTGACTTGGATAGCTAATAATTTATATTATTTTTATAAGGTGATACCGCCTCACTAAGCGCATATCAGCTAAGCCGAAGCTTAAATTAAGAAAAACTTTACATTTTATACGAAATCATTTACAATTTTAATGGAATCTTAAAGGTGGAAATAATTTCTTCCAATTAAGTTAACAGTTTAATATGAAGTGGTGAATATTTTTTATAATTTGCCTTTGCACAAAGACATCATTTAACATTACGATTATGACTAATGACTAATTTAAAAATAACCTAATTTACTGAAAAGAATATTATCTAAACCTAAGAATATATCATTAAGTGTCCAATAACACTACTTACGTCTGTATTAGGACACTCTGTTCTTGTGTACTATTTTTTCCACTTAGCACTGTTTAGCACTTAAGGCTAACGTGCTAAACAATGGTAAGTGGAAAGAAATAGTACAGATATACGAGATAATAAATAAATTAATGCTTGTCCTTCACCAAACACTGGCGCCCTTTTAGACCCCGAATCACTTCGCATTGCCATCAGCCTCCACTTAGGAGTGCCCAATGCCCATATTATGTACTCCCCATAAGTGTCCCTGTGGCTTTGAAGTAAGTGTTCTTGGACACCATGGCCTACATTGCCAAAAGAGTGCAGGTCATTTTTTTCGCCATGCCGTGCTCCACGAGTTCATATGCCGCTCTCTTGCCTCCGTCAATGTTCCAGTCACTTTTGGAGTTAACAGGCATCGCTAGATACGATGGCAAGCGGTTGGGTGCGAAGTCGTTAATCCCTGGGATGATAGGACGGGCTTTGGTATGGGATGCTACTTGTGTGGACACGTTAGCCCCGTCTCACCTCCCTCGGACAAGCAAAAAAGCTGGGGCGGCCGCAGAGCAGGCAGAAAATAATATCGGATCAAATATAACTCGACTCGATTTTGTTGTCCGGCCGTTGGGTTCAAGTGCACAGCTGCTAATTAAAGATTTAAGTTGGCGCCTGGTAGATAGTAACGGTGACCCCAAGGCTGGTGCGTTCCTTGCTTAACAAATAAGTATCGCAATACAGAAAATGCTGCCAGCGTTAAAAAAAATTAATTTTCGTTTTATACATTTTTAATTATTTTAATGATTACTATACATAGTACAACCTACCTAACCTAACCTACAGGTTAAGAAAATTGTAAATACTGTATATTTGATTGTTATGTTTAGGTTTTAATAAACAATATGCCATATAGTTTAAAATCCCATAAACTAAAGCAATTAATAAGATACAAAACAATATATTAATATAAAATTTATGATTAAATAACCGCATATATTCCACGTAAAAATCTCCTAATTTCTCAAACAAATGGTGTAGCAATTTCGTTCTGGGTCGGCCACAAAGCAACATTTGTTTGCCTAATTACCTGCCTAATTTCGACCACAAAACATAAAACCGATAGCCGTCACAGCTAAACACGTGATGGGTATCTAATTTCACAAATTTCGTCGCCAGATATTTGAAATGGCCACATGACCGCGTCGCAGGGTGCTATTCTCAACTCAAACGATAAACACGTACATAAAAATGAAATCCGCAATATGTACGATATTATACCAGGTGAGTACAAAATACCAAATGTTTATGCTACACCTTTTTGATGCAATCAATAATAAAAGAATAGATACTAAAGTTAGTTGGAAATCGTCCGATTTGGAAGTCATAATTCAAAAAAGTGATTTTGCCAAACAATTTTTAACATAATTTTTTATCTGTTAATAGAAGCAAATGGCGTAAACTCCAGTCAAATTTTGTATTTTTATTGTTTTTATATAAACAAATATAAGAAGTTTATTTAAAGAGTTACATTATATAAATAAATACAGTATGTATGATATCTAAGTAATAATGGGGAACTGATTGAGAAAGCTTTCACAATAAAACAAAGAAATGGGTTTAATAATAATAACACAATGTTACAAACAAATTGACTATTTAATATTGTCCAAATTAGGTGGAGCGAAAATGTTAGTGCAAATGGCGAAATTTCCAGTCAAAGCTTAATGCTAGTCAAATGATTTCGTATTCAATCTAAGCGGATGCATATATCATTAGAACACAACATGACTGCGTTACCATTGGATTTACATTATAATGCTTACTTAGAAGTGTCCGTTACATTGACTACCTATGGTGTTAATCAAATTCGACACAAACCATTGTACTGGTATAGATATCGCCACTATTTTTTAGCCTATTTTTATGTAGATAAACATAGACTTCTTAATTTCATTCACACTCACTTAGATCTGCAACCCGATAATGTCCCTGCCTCCGAAACGAGAAACTTCCAGAGCTCCCTGTCCTGTACGGTCTCCTTCCAATTGCTGGCTTTCAGCTGCAGCAGGTCCTCTTCCACTCTGTCGTTCCAGCTGTACCTAGGCTACTGGTTGGAGACCGGTTGACCTAGTTAATCTTTCAGACAATATATTTCTTTGTTTGAGTTTTATTGATTTCAGACAGGTTTTAAAGTGATATGAATATATAGTCTAAAACTAACTTCTGAAGAAAATCGTACACAAACTGACAAACAAAAATCACATCACTATGCTGCATATGTATTTAACTAAAATTTAAATCAAACAATTTCTCAAATGTAGCAACTAATGCTCAAATTTTAATTCGTTATACGGTCATTAGCTTCGAAAATAGACCCCCTGCGACAATCTCACGTAAATTTGTCACATGAAAGGACGTTTAATTTGCTGTTTCACTAGCTGCTAATTACAACTTTGATTGCTGTGGCCGCGTTGAAACGTGTCACAGGGACTCGGCGGGCTACGAATTTGTTGTAGTTCAAATGGATATTAAAAAAGTAATTGAAGCTCGGTACTTCGTCTATGTATGAAAGATTAACCTATTTTTATTTCTAGATTTTAAAGTACAGACTTATATCGCAAGTCACATAAGATAACATTTTTACTATTGAATTGTTCGAAATTTCACTGCATCCTACTGCATGATTGATATTCTAGTTGCGTATGGACGTCTTTCGTTGGGTTGATATTACATTATTACCATCATTATTATATTTAGCTTCGGAATTAGGAATTTAATAAAATTAAATACATTTTGATTTACCGAACCAATTCGAGAAAATATTGTATTAATCCTCTAGCATTGAGTGTGAACGGTGCCCGTTTGCCCTATTTCTATATAAAAAAAAAGTTCGTTCGTATAAAGTACACATATCAGAAGTGAAAATTATTTGGCAACTCATTAACAAATTTTTACGTCTTGTTCATATTTATACAAATCTAAAACTTAAGATTTCAAAGACTTAGAGGTAAGGAAAATATGTTAGGAATTTAATGAATTTAATTGTCGTCTGTTTTATAATAAAAACACGTGGCTTTTCAATTTACATAAAATTTAATTATTTTGCATAAAATATAAAATACTAATATTTCATAAATTCTCTTTACGAAATTATAATTTTAAAAATAGAATTTTTATAAGGTAATTCGCCCTTCTCACTCTCTCTCAATCAGTCTCAATCGCTCTCTCCCTTTTCTTCGACAAAACGCTGCACATCTTCGTGACGCTTATATTTAATATTATTGCGTTTCATCCGTAAAAAATTACCCCCATGTGCCTAAAGAAGTTTCACTAATACTTTGCAAATATTTAAAACTATATAGCTCTATGAGTTGCAAGAAATATAGATTTTTTTTCACAGACCAAAATAAACCTAAATTCTCAAACAGTTTAATGATGAAACATTTTTACGAAACTCGCTTTCATATTCATAATATTACATTTAGGTTAGGAATAGTAGACATCACTAGCGAATTGGTATTATTTTGATGTATGCTTTTTCAGACAATATTTTATTTTGATTGTCTTTTTTCACCCGGATATTGCACAGCTGTGGCAACTTCTGTCTAAATGTATATCCTAAAAGCTTTGACATAATGGAATCATATTTAAAATTTATGTATTCTGTAATTCGCTGTATAAAATAAATTTAAAATTCGAATCCCGATTGTTGAATTTAATTTAAGAACACATTTTTCTAATGTGGAAACTAATGGCTCTTTGAAATACTTTACAAGTTACTTTAAATGTTAAGAAATACACTGACATTTATCTTGGAAAAATCCGATGTTTCCTTCTTTAAAAGTGCATTCACCACACCCTCGTAGTCAGTCAAAAGCATTCGATTTTTAAAGTTGGAAAATACCTTCTACTGTACTTCTCTAACAAACACTGTGCCAATTATACCATTTCCATTTTAACTACTAATTTATATACAAATTAATGTAATGTAATTAAAATCGTTAATGTTTAAAGAAAACACGATTGCTTTGTCGTTTAATTTCGTTCCCGTTAGCGACCCCAAGGGGACGTTCAGATGGAGTTACGGCACTGAAATTAACGTAAACAAACAAAATTAGACAGGAAATGGTTAATGTAAATACTTCGTGTATGTTAAGTGTTTCACCCGTAAAGGTAATTCTTATATAATTAGAGTAAATTTGTTTATTACTCCTAAATAATTTCAAAGGGGTTTTTAAAGAAAAAATCTATCTTCAAACTTTAGATGTTTCAAGAAGTAAAAGGTAATATGCAAGTAGGTATTACCTATGGACTAAAATGCACTGAAAACTGTTTGGTTATAAAAGTTATGGTTAATGAATATAAATCTATTTTTTTTTTTAAATTGAAAATATATTTTTTTTAAATCTCATTTATGGTCTATGGAGTTCTGATGTGTAAGACAATACTAAAAGTTAATGAAGAAAATAGGAATATGAGAGATAATAGAAGTATACTGTTTTTGATTTAATAAGATACGACTTATTTATTTTATATAACTAATAACTATAAATCACATTGAATATAAAATTATCTCTACAATATATAGTCAAACATAAAAAACGTTCACTCATTTGAAACAATTAATGATTACAATATTTTTAAGAAAATATCTTTCTTTTTTAACTTCTTTACGAGAAATAACACTAATTTATAAAAAAAGTAGTATTCCATTTTTATTTTTTACTAGTATATCTATGGTTTTAAAAATAAAATTTACGATTATAATAGTTGCAGAATTATGTTAATTAAAGGCGTATTAATTAAACTAGTATTTTTAATTGTGTGATCCTGGGACATTACAGTAAATTTTATTTTGAAGTCGTATAAATATTCTGCATTAAAATAATATTGTGAACATAAATATGTTACATTTCCTGAACGTAAACAAGGTTGCGCGTCAGCATTTAAAAAAATAATTTTCAAAACCTCAAAATAAATAATGACAAATAAATTACAATAAACATAAAATCACTCCGGTTGAGTGAAATCAGAAGCGTTCTTAATTTACATTCTTTGTTTTATTCGTGGAAACGTTTAGCGTTTTTGCGAGCATTATCCCTTGAACAAACTCAGTCAAAATACGATTTTAATGGCTATAAATATTGCGATATTAATATGCAAAAACAATACTTATTGCAGAATTATGGTATATGTCGGTTGCCCAGGTTTCCTTGATATGTCGATTCTGAATGGAATTTTGTAAAAAAAAATATAATAATACGGACATAAAATTTTCATATGACATAGTTACATACGAGGAAAAAAATGTTTAAGTTAAAAATGCTTTGGCTTTTAGTAAGCTCGTAATTACTGACCTTTTCACATTGAAAGCTCAGAGTAGGTGTGATAAGAAAGGAAAAGTAATCGAAAATAAATTATCATAATTGTTCTTTTGTTGATACAAACATTCATATGAACGTAAATGTTACTGAAACCACAATTATTTAAATAAATTAATATGATTAGGGTAATCCCTATTCGTGTGTGCGTACAATATCAATAGGGATTACCCTAATGATCTTGTAATTCTTTTTAAATTTATTATTTTCAACAAAAGTATAATTAACATACAGACACCATTATAAATGTATTACTATATGATTGAAGTCATATTAAATGCATTCGATTTTATAATCTTGGTTACAAATTGCACTCAGGTAATCGCAGTTGTAATAAGAGAAATCGACTTTGGGCCTTTGTTTTAAAACTTTTCCTACTATGTATCACTTCATGTGTGCTTACAAATGTTTTATGACATTGCAAGTTGAGTCAAGCAATTTAAAATTGTGCAAATTTATCTTGTATTTCTCTTAAGCAAATTATTTATCTATTAAATATATAAAACAATATGAATGTAATGTATTTGGCCGGTGGAGGTTCTGAACCCTGAGGTGATGCGTTCAAATCCCGGTTGTTAACTCTTCTTTTTAGCACACTTAAAGACTTACTCGTTCCATGAATATTCATTTTATTGTGAGGCTCAAAAAAATGAGGAATAAAGTATATACAGATGTATTCCTCCGTTTGCCCCATGTAGCATTCGGGTGCGGGACTTCATATAATATTATGAAGTAATTATAGATAAAATATTATTAATAGTGTCTGAGTGATATTATGATTATAAATAATTTAAGCACCATCTTAACCGTGGTCGCGGTTCTGAATCACGGCTGGGGATAATGGTTTTTTTTTCGTGTACGAATGATACGGTGAATGTAAACGTCGCGAAGACCTGGCATGTCTTATACGGCTGATAACTTAGTTGTTTATAAAAATTCAAAAGCGTTATTAAAAGAACTATCTAATTAAATTTGTTTGACAAATAATAAAAACAATCAATACGAAACAGTTAACAATCTACGATTGTCATTATGTCACAGAGCTCATAATTGATAACGCCAAAGTCTAATGAGTTTATTGCCATTGATGCTTGTGGTTTCCACGTTTTACCAATATTACTATCTACAAATTATATCTTTGAAAACTGCACCTTCCCGGTGCAGTGGACAGAGGAACGGTGTATTCAGGCCAAGCCCCAGCATTTGATTATCGAGAACACAAATATTTCTTTTCAGTAGGTTACTATCTACTTACCTATAACATAATGAAATCGACGCAAAAATATACCTACCGTTTTGCGTATTACATGCGTTTAGTTATGCGCAACGAGATGTCTTTGACATATTTCTATGCCTGAAATACGTGTTTTGTATAAGAAAAAAATATATAGGACTCATCGTTGTATTTGCATTTATTCCATTAAACATTTGACAATTTGAGGTGATGATAACGGTGTTAAACGTATGCTCACGAGTATAATATAACGCAAATTGAACATCAAAAGCGCATGCTAGACCATAAACATTTACTTCCCAGCTCTAGTCCGCCCAATTTAAGAAGACCCCTTGCTTGCACTTTCTTAATAACAAAGTAACCAATTTATCAATCTTAAAATTATCTGATAAGCTTATTTTTATAAATTCTATGGGTAATGCCTTTATCACTATGGAAAAACTTTAAAATACTTCATAAATGTGGTTAATATGTGCCTAATAACGATTATAAACGACAGCGCTTGATTTAGACAGGGTTCAAGATACAGTGGATACCTTGTTTAGGCTATGAGGAATAAACAATGATAACCCTATGTGCGGTCTTGGCGCAAGATTCTCTAGAGTGTACCTAAATGTACTCAGCCAAAGTGTGTTAAGTGGACAAAAAGTTAATAGCAATGTTAAAGGATCGCAATAATGAGGTTTTACGAGCAGATTTGATACAGACGATTCTTCGTAATATAACAAAAAGCTTATATGCACATTTTTGTATGAAATATCAACGTTGCGTAACCGACATCATGCCAATAAATCATTCTATCAAATAATTACGGGAGTACTTTTAATATGATATGAAAAGAGATAATAACTTGGTTATATTTATCACAATAACCATTGTTGCACAAAAAAATTTTTATTTGCAAAAGTACGCACTGTTTTAAAGTAGAACTATTTAAACACGCGTTTATATAAAATTATTAAACTAATAACTTAGGATCACAGGTCTAATGCAAACAGTATTTAACATTATCACTAGTATATAGTATTATATATTCTACACCAAATACAAAACACAGTATATGTGTATCTCACGCAAAAATATAAAACAACATTCACTCAACAAACAACTAATAAAAACAATATTTATCAAAACCTTCTTCCTCTTTAAAGTTTTCTACGGGAATGCACGCAAATTTATGAATAAATAAAAGTAGTACAGTATTTTTAATTTAATTAAATATATTTTATTAAGAAAAACACTACTAGTGTTATAAATGTAAAACTGTGATAATGAAAGGCGAATTTGTTCCAAATGATACAGCATTTTCTTTATTAAAGTGATATTGAGATTTTATACGAAAATAAACGCTCTTTTATATATAACACACTTATTGTACAGCTGTCGTGGAGAGCGAGAGACAACCAACTTTTAACTTCATAAAACATTTAGTGATTCTCATAAATAACGTACAGTATAAACATTACCTATATACGAGATTGAGAAATCTCATTAAGCTGAACAAGAATAGAAAACGTGGTGACATTAAAGCCTTTGTTACTCAAAGCGACCTCACGAACGTGTAGTGACAGTATTTACTTATGACACAAATGATTTTAATTCATGTGCCCTTTAAAACAGAGGGAAATTACTTGGTTCCTATCACGAACATTGTAGATGATATTTTAGCAATATTGCATTTTGTAAGATTCTGTCTTCAAAGGACTGGTATAAGCTTCATGCCATAGATATTTAACTATGGAATTACTGCTTTCAAAATGAATATTATAATAATTCAAAGGGATTATAATGAACTGTGAGATTATAGCTTTATATACTATATAATTTTGTAATGGAATAGTAATAATGAGTTGAATTTAAATAAAGTGTTTGCCCGTTCGCTAGATTGGGGTAAATTATATTTTTGTGTCTGTTGCGTTGATTTACCACTTTGCTTCAATTATCTGGTATCGTGCGCTTGGACACAATATATTTTTACATATAATTTTTGTTAGATATCAGGCAATATAATACTTTAAAACGGTTCTCCGTATTCTGTAATTCTGTTATGTACAATTAGCTAAATTTACTAAATCTATTTGGTAGACAGAAAAGAATATGGGGATCGCAATTTTGCGATAAAATGATCCCCATATTCTGAAAGAAAAAATGTTATTTCATATTGATTGGTCTTGTACTCAGATAATTAAAAGTATTACATGATTAATAAATAGTATTAAGATCTCGTTAGACTATTTTTTTATAGTTGACGAAGACACATGTGGCGAATTGATAACCTGGACTCCATTGTTTTTCATAAATACTTTAATTCGTAAGTTAAATTGATTAAACTGTTACGATCTATATACACATAAATATGACATAATTTGTATGTAATGTGTACGATGACACAATTGCTCGAGTCATCAGATTAATTTTAATCGTAAATTTTATGGCGCTTAGCTGCCGTCACGTGGGACTGATCGTTTTTTGGGATCATACAAACATGTTGGAATTATGGTGCAATGGGATTTTCTTCATTAATAATGATTTGTTGAAGAGGCGTTGATTTATTTTCAGGATAAATTTATAAAAAATAACTTCTCTTTTCCTCGATCAATATGTATAATTGGGAATGGCAATACAGAGGCCGACAATAATGTTAATTTTTAGCCAATTAAGATTAGTTTGCTTTTAATGATCATTGCAAAATCCTAACCTTCATAGGGAATTTTATTTGTTTTCCTAATTCATAGTGTATATGGCATGAAACCTTTCAGCCCCCAACTGGAGGGCCGCGAGCGGGCCAGCAACCGGGTTTGATTAAGTGTTCGAAAGCATTTCAACTTTCACAAGTATTACCACCGCGGAATTCCCTCCTTTTTCGTGTATTGTGTATATATGTTCTATTTCCCTAATTGTGTATGTGGCATCAAATCCTTAAGCCCCAACTTGCGGGCCGCGGGCAATTTTTAGCGGAAATCGTTTGATTAAGTATTCGAACGCGCTCAATTACTAACAGGTATATCTGTTTATTCTTTCCTTCTTTTAAGGGATGTGACCTATTTCCCCAACATTTAAATATTGTGGTTCCTAACACTACACTGTCGTATCTTTACAGGTTCAGGATTAGACGAAGAGAGAAGAGACGGTTTTTCGGTCAGAACATGGACCGATTGTCCAACGACAGATATAACACTGAGCAAGCTATGGGAATAAAAGTAACAGAAACGAATTTAAAGGAAATAATGTTAAACATTAGGTTAAGAGGCATATATTTGGGATTTGCTGTTAAGGTCATACAAAAAGTTGTTAAAAGAAATAGGTCTTTAATCATACGGGTTACCAATACCATTTACGTAAGCTATTTAATACCTCCGACGAATTCATAGTCGGGGATCAATCAATCAAAGCCTTTATTTTAACTAATACAAGAGAAAGTTTAAAAAATTTAAATGTATATAAAAAAAGTTCTTTAAGAAGATTTTGTTGCATAGCTGTCCACTTGTACAGCTTGCCGTTGTGGCACAAAGGCCTCCTCCAGCTGTTTCCAGTGCTTCCTATCCCTGGCAAGTCTTTGCCACAGAGGACCGGTGGCTTTTTTAAAGTCATTAGCCCACCGCGCACATGGTCTTCCTCTCTTTCGCTTGGTGTTGTAGCGAGGTGGCCATTGTCGGGGATAATTTTTGTAAAAAAAAACACTACACTGCCATCTCGCGGCAAGCGACAGCTAGTTTTGTTTTATGTAATAGGAGGCAAACGGGCAGGAGGCTCACCTGATGCAATACTGTATGTATTTACTAAGTATATGTATAATATAAACTCACTTTTTTAACATACAAAGAAACATGGCGGTGTTCGAATCTATTGATTTTTATTATGGTTATAAACCCCGCAAAAATTTTGTATATTTGCATTTAATATTATTAAAAATAAAACTGCAGTTGTTTAACATCGAAGGTGGTCCAGTTTTATAGTTTCATTATAAAATTTTCATAATCTATTCTTTGTAACGGCAGATCAATCGACACGTCCAAATTGCCCGTTTTTACGATTTCCTGTAGCTCATTATTTTTATTAGCGGTGACAATGAACTATGCAACAAAATATCATTGATATTCCGATCATTATTGATAGTGATATATTATGTTATCGCCTTGCTATCGGAATGTAAATCTCACACTAAACTTTCTGCGTCTGGTTTATTAATACCTTATACCCAATGAATTAAAACTTACTTAAGAAAATGTTTATCTTGTAAGTAATTTCTGATAATCATTAATCATGTTAAATGTATTATTTACCTCAGATTTATTAAGTATTCAATTAATATAGATAATATACGTTACTTTTACTATCACATAAAACAATTTTTAGGTAAGAAAGTAAAACGAAACTGAAAGGCTGGCGTTTTGTTCGAATGTAAGCTTGAACGGAAATACCTGTTTTACTTATCGTGTGACTGCGATTAGACTAGAATTGCTTGACCAACCACAATCAAACGAATACCACTATTTCGTTCCGATTTCTATGCGTTTTACATTCCCTGATATTATTGTTTAATGGAAGCTTTTACTATATTCTTAACTTGTATAGTAATCATAATAATTAAAAATGGATCAATAGCAAACTAAAAAGTATGGTCCCTAAAGCAGTGTACTTTTAATGCTTGCAGCAATTAATCTTTTTAGAAGTTTTTATTGTTATCTTGTCAAAAGTTTTGGTCATGCGTTAAAATACGTCCGTAAGTTGTAAAGCTTTTTAATAAATATTTAATGACTGAGCTTCTGTGAACATGACATTAAAATAAATTATCTAAGACATTTTGATAAAAACAACATTTTTTATTCGCTAAAGTCCCGCGATGTTGCGGTTAATCAATTTATATGAATTCTACTAGTAGACCCACTTTTTACTCAAAAACCAACCATTTATCTATTTTAATTACACAAAAAAACAATCATACGAAGATTTATACAAAACACAATTAATATTAATATCTTACATATGTATGTCTTAGTTTAAATTTAGATATATTCATTGTCTTTGATTATATCATGCATAATATCTTCAAATCCCACGACATTTAACACTATAGTTAATTAAGCAGACATGGATTATGTAAATAGTAAGAGATTTAATGTATATATTTGCTTAGAAATAGCTAGTTGAAATCGTGATTTCTATATTTAACAGAACGATACTACGAGAATTATTATATATTCAGGGTTAGGAGTGGTTTTGTGGGTCTCAAATACAATATTCAATACTAAAATGTATCGCTTATTTTTAATAACGATAGCTCTTCGAACTAAACGTCAAAGACCACCAGAGGTTTCATCGGGTGAATGTCGGGGCCATTTCCAAACGACACCACAGACCTACTGCGAAGCCTAATAACGACTATGCCTTTAAGCTTGTTTAGAACTGGAAGAAAAGAAAAGTAAAGAAAAAAACGTGTGTACTTATGTACACGCGTTAGAAGTTATACTTCTTTGGTGTAACAAAAATCTTTTCAAAATTTTTATCTTTCGCCTTGTTCTACGTTTGTAGAAAAAACTGCACTAACAATAGAAACAACTAAAATGTTGGCTATAGCTAAATTCAGGTGTCGTTTTTTTGGGAAGGTGTACGTGCGCATCGTAAAAATTTACTCTCATAATTTGCACCAAATCATCAACGCGCCAAAAGAAGTATAACTTCAATAACTTTATTATGGACAATAACAGGATATTGAGGTAAAATAAAGTACACTAGCACACTGGATTTCCTGTGTTGTGGACAGCCAGTCTCTTCCTTTTGACATGTTAACTGTTCTTTACTTTATGATTTCTACACAACACAAATTTATAATTAAACTATTTTTGCACAATAAGAATATTTTCTATATCAGCATAGGATAGGTTGATAATATATTGTTCGAGATGATTAATTGATTAGTGATACGTAATGTGAGTTTTGAAATGTTAGTGATAATTTTGTTTTTTAAGAAAGTCGTTAAAGATGAGGGCCTCTGAAGGGGAGTGTTGGGCGAAGAAAGTGCTTTTTTGGGTTGCTTATACATGGGTTTGCTACAACTATAGTGGAGTATTTTACTATATTACTCTTTTGTCTCTGTTTATTTGTGTTTACATTGAAAGGAGAAAGATTAATTAAACTTATTTATTTTTTTATGAATAAGGGAGTAAAACTTTCCTTCTGGCGTGAACATACGTGTTAGGTTTAGTAGTGAATATTATTAAAGACACAACCTAAGGTTTTTTTAAGGAAAATTTAATTACATAAATCTTGGACTAAAATAGCCAATTAACTAAGTTAGATTACAATAATGATAAGCTAAAACAAATATATTATACAGATATGAGTTGAAATCAAAATTTTCAATTGCATTTTTATCTCATAAATTGCCAACATATAGCCAAAGTTTACAAATGCTGGCGGCAAAAATTTTTAAACAAATATTGTACTCAGACACCAGTGAGTATACATCACCAAACTTATGATGAAGATTTTGATACTGTCATTAATAACTAACATTTGAATGACATTAAATCTAAGCAAATCACAAAAGATTCCTTTAGAAAGCCTAAAAAGGGACAGCGCAGGTCGGCTTTATATAAAATAAATGAAGTTATTTATTTTTAGATCCACATACAGTTTTGCTCAGAAAACTTACAGGTGTGTTACTTGTTGTTAGATTAGTCAAGAAACTTTGCCAGATATTATGCAAACATTGAAGGTTATGTATAATAATAAGATACAGCCAGAAAGAGTGGTCAATTGTAAATTCCACATTTATTATAAAGTATAGAGGATAAGAAAAAAAGCTGTGCACTGTCTAATTTAGACAATTAAAACTAATTAACGCACAGCCCTATTCGCATTTCAAATTATCAAAATGGCACATCGTGGGACATGGCGACCGCAAATTAAACTCAGTACGAAATTTAGCGCGCCAGTGAGGTCATTGTCTAAATAAATATATATTACCTAATACACAGACGTATTACGACTGTGGTCATGCAATGTTATGGAGTTGTAAAGTTCTTAGTTTGAGCCTGGGAGCTGTAATTAGAACAATGTTACGGGTTGTTACTATGAACTTCGCTTTCTAAAGGGGAGTACGATAATCCTATTCGATTTAAGTTAAACATTTATAGAAATTTTTCAGACTTTGGTGTTTTTGAAGTTATACTTCTTTAGGCGCGTTATGAAAAATTTATGAGAGTGAAATTTTACGATGCGCGCGCACCGTGACACAAAATTAACAGAATGAAGTTGCCCACGGAAGATGCTATGGCATTGGACATAATTTAAAAACAACATTCGAATACTAATAGAATTTATGTTACACTTAATAAGTGTACTTAGTAAGAGATTAATAATAAATATTTATTTATTTAATTTTTCAAATTTAAACTGAACTTTATTGACTATGATGACTCCTTTTCCAGTCTTTGATTATTTAATTGTAATTAATTATTTGCATGTAATCAAAAACTATTTTTAATAATGCCAAAGAAGTATAACTTCTTACGCGCGTACATAAGTACACGCACCCTTTTTTTTTACATAGGACCTCTAAAAAATAGCCTATCTGGCACAGGATCAGGCAGATCTGTGGCCGAGAAGCTAGGCGGCAGGGAGTGTCAAACCTCCCGCATAAAAAGGGACTTTATTTGCTAAACTTAGGTCTGGATGGCTTGGCGTTTCCTAGTACTACTCCGGAAATATCCTCATAATATTTATGGGCGAGCCGAAACCCTTTGTCGGCGGACCCACGCTACCTCTTGTGCTGTTCATCTTACTGACATATTTGACAATTCCATAGCAGATTATTTTTCAGCTGCGATCTGTGCTCGAGCAACATGTCGGATAGCCCATTCTGAGTAGTGGGGCTTTTGTGGTTTTAAGTTGAAACCAATGTATTTATTTAAAATTGTAAACTTTTACTTGTTTATTTTCAAACAGAAAAATTTATAAATTTAGTCCTGTTCTGTATAATTATTAATACGCTTTTAAGTTTATATTTCAGCGAATAAATATACGTACTTGCATGTTTTATACACTTTGCTTTAAAAAAATGGAGCCTTATTAGCTCCATGCTACTAAAAACAACTCATAAAAGAGAACTCAACTCAATTCCTTAAACAAGAGCTATAATAAAACAAACTGTTATTAACATATATAAGCATCTATTAAACTCAATTTATCACTCATGGAGTCACTGTTGAAATGATTTGATTGATGATCGGGTTACTGTATCAACTTAACAAACAAGACGATACAATGGACGAAGCTAATGCTTCCCTGATATATATAATTATAAATTATGTTGTAGTGTCTACAAAACTTTTCTGAATTATATTATTTGGTGTTTAAAATTTTGTTTTATTGACCGTACCCGTACGATGTAATATTTGGAAATTTAATTGCGAAAGAAGTTGGCAACCATTTAGATCTCAATTCTTATTAGGCGAAGCGGTTGACATCGTGTATTGATGTTGAACTTGGCTCAAATTTAACACTTGTGATCGTGTCGACCGGATAATATACCAAAGTACATGCATACATACATGTAACTACATATGGGCTTAGGTATGAGTACTTGGTATGGGCTTGGAAGTTTCCAATATCGATACTGACAACCCAATTACTACAATGATTTTTTGTACCACGCGATCCCAAGGTTGCGACAAAGTGCTACAGATATGAGAGAACTATATCGAATTAGCATACAAATACCTACGATCCTTTATTAACGATAACATGCCCCAATACCAGCCTTTTAATGTTACTTATAGATCTGGGGGCACGGCAGTGCACCCGCCAAGTCGAGCAAAAAGCGGCTCGGCCATACAGCCCTTTCCTCAAAGCAGTTCAGGCTATATTCGACACCCTATAACTTCGTTGTGGATAAAATTAGAAGCCAGAATATTCGTCAATTTATTTATTAAAAACTTATACACAAGGTATGGTCAGTATAAGATGTTGTTTGATAATCTAATGTCGTACCGACAACTTTTTACGGTAGAACTGCGTTGCAAGATTTGTTTTGTTTTACAAGTTATATTTTTGATGGCATAGTCATTTCATATATTGTTACACCATTAAGTGATCAATTCTATGTTCGTACTGCGACATGTATGCCATATTAGAGTGATTACAACCAACCGTATCATGATTCAGCTATGCCGGTCACAGACAGACAATTATTGAACACGATGACGCATTTACGCAACGAATTATAATGAACTTATGCGTAAAGATATCTGTCACTCTCTATACGACTACTAATTTTATTGACTTTTGACATTAATGTGAGAAATCTTTTGGATCTGCCAACAGGGGCGGATCTACTAAAGGGCCCGTGCCCCACTGAAAACACTAGGTGATGTTTTGAATTTCTAAGGGGGAGAGTTTTTGGATCTGCCAACCGGGGCGGATCTACTAAAGGGCTTTTTGGGCTGCAGCCCAGGGTCCCGTGGATACAAAGGGCCCCCAGTCCCCACTGAAAACACTAGGTGATGTTTTGAATTTCACATTAATGTGAGAAATCTTTTGGATCTGCTAACACGGGCGGATCTACTAAAGGGCTTTTTGGGCTGCAGCCCAGGGCACCGTGGATACAAAGGGCCCCCAGACGCCACTGAAAACAATAAGCGATATTTTGAACTGGAATGATGCCTAATAATTTCGTGATTTACGTATGACAAAGTGTAACTTCGCACCATGGAATCACTTTTGAATGAATTATTCTTCGCAAACATAGGCTACTGTCTTCACTTAAAGTGTCCATAGCATTAAACCTGGTTACTGGAATCAAATTGAAGAACAAATAGCATTCGTAACTTCACCATAAAATGGCAGTTCGCAGTAATATTGTTACAAAACATTTTTCTGAGTATTGCTCTATAAATTCTCGGTGTTTGTACGTGACTCCTCATTGAAATGTTTGTGATAGCTTTCCTATATACATACAGCAAACATAGCAATCACCTTTTTAATATTGATCTATGACTCATTGCGTATATACTACTGTTGGATAGAATGTAGTATTAACAAACATGGCATCTTTTAAGTAGTTTAAATTCAGGTACATTGTTTCTTATACCGGTAGCTTTTACTAATCAATATAAATAATGCATACACGTAATGTAAATCTTGAACTGGTTATATTTTATTCCTTCAAAGGTAGTAAAGTTCATAGGAATTATCAAGGATTAATAATGAAATCCCGCAGAAATCAAAATATTAATATTAAATCAGCCATTACTAGAACCGAAACGCAAAAACGATTTGTACCGTAAATGCAAGAATTCTGTTTATTTCGATTACTCGATGTAACAGATGCGACAAAATTTGAGGGTTGAGTCACGTATAAAACTTAATCGTATCAAAATATATATCATTTAATATAAGAACTATGCCTTGTAAAGATAATAATTCAATCTCTTTTCGGGTCTTGGATTGCGTGTGTCGATTTTTTTTCCTGAGCCTCGATTTTTGGTTCTAAAATAGCTTTCTCACACCTTCGCTTTTAGTTGCCCTGATAAGAACACTCTATATATTCATAGTGCTCCGAAACTATAATATTATAGTTTATTAAATGTTTATTATGGGCATAAACCAAGTAGCTACCGCAAGGTACGAGGGATTAGGTAGGTAATTTTTGCGGTAAGCAAATGCATAAATAAGCAGCTTGTTCACAACCTTGGGCAGATTATAGTCTGCGGATATGCCTCTGGGTATTACTTAGTATTTACAAGCTGTTCCCGCAACTTCAGCCGCGTTGGAGCATAACTATAATTTGCTATTACGTTCCGAAAATCATAACGGTATACATTTCTTCCTTCGTACAGCATTCATGATTTAAATATTGTTCAAGCTTTTGAAGTTTGTTCGGCAAGTGTATTCGTTAAGTATTTTCCATTCTGCTATCACAAGAAATGATCAGGTTTTAGGTTCGAACCCCGCCTTTTCACCAATGGATTATTCTATGTGCGCATTTATCAAAACTTCGTATTGTGAAGGAACACAGCGTGAAAAAACCCTGTGTGCCGGTCATAAAGACGTCGTGTGTCAAGCACAAAAGAATGATAGGAACAGATACTGAAATCTACGGCCAAACCAAGGGTTGTAGAGCCACTGTTTTTTTTTATCTAGTCACAATCATAATAGTAGGGTCACATACTGTCGACGGGGTAGATTAAAAAACATCTTATGGTTAGAGTAAGGAAATTTAAAAAGTATAAATAACCGTTGTATTATTTTTGATTTCTATCACTCCTATTAATTTTTACTGTATAAACAGATGTGTTTATACTTTTTTATACATGTAGATTTTATGCTTTTAAAATCAAGTTATTCTATCTAGATTAATGGTCCAGCGTGTGCAATCTTAGGCACAAAGTTACAATCTTATGAAAAGTCGTCTGTATTTGTTTTTTTTTTACTGAGTCATCATAATTTATTTATTGAAGTTTACTACTCATACATAACGCTATATTTACAATATATGTCGATCCTGTTACATTATATTACGATGTAGGCTAACTTAAAACGAATCATTAATTCAAATCTAACCTAAAAAATCGATTTACTAATATATGTAAATTTACGATTAATTTAACTTGACGATTCAAAAGTGTACTTGGTTACCTACTTGAATAAAGATATTTTGAGTTTGAGTTTGAGTTTATGGTTTTTTTTTATTTTACGTTTCTTACGTTACGTGACCAATAACGAAGTCGAAGAGACCGCTCTTGTATTCTATTTTTTATAGTGATTAACAATGCTTTAGCATTAGTTAAAATGGTTTTAGTTGCCTTATGAAAACATTTCAGCCCTGTGATTCTGTAACTCACTTTTCGAACTCACACGGCGGTTTTCGGATCGCCGGTCGCTCTCAAATCAGTCGTGAAGCAGTCATTTTATGATTTGGCATTCTGAAAAGGTGGAAGCTTGTAGTTTATTGTTTATTAGAATGCCAAATCATAAAATGACTGCTTCACGACTGATTTCAGAGCGACCACCGATGCGAAAACCGCTGAGTGAGTTCGAAAAGTGAGTTACAGAATCGCAGGGCTGAGCTCTTGTGAACACCACCAGTGTTTCAAAAGTGCATTGTATGAGGAGCTGCGCCTGATCGTGGACTCCGGCTGTATGAAACAAATCCGTATCAGAGTCTATTAAATGAAAGTGCATTTGTCTGTCTATACAGACTCATCATGCATAATAACCTACGTTCATTCTAGGACATGAGAATATTGAATAGTTCGTACTTTCACGTATAAATACTAAAACGATTATATTTACAATCAGTAATAGATTTGAACATATTAGGATTTAGGTCCCAGTTTACATATTCAATGAAATTCATAATATGCTGACCACAGAGTAATTAGCATAATGCATTTTTGTATGTTGACTTATAACTACAATAAATGTGTTTTAATGATTATAGTATTCAATATTGTTTTAGTAATATCTTGCATCAAAACAATAACGGATCGTTTATAGATTAGATCAGAGATCATTTTTACAACATTAAAACCTTTTTATTAGACCACATTCGAAGATTTTATACGTAGGATTAAATAATATATTTTTGATGTTTAAATAGGTTGTAATAGGTAAATTAGCAAATGCGCTGCAGACATGTGAAGCAGACAGCACGATTTAAGGGAATCTGTTAGCCTGCCTCCCGTTAATAGTGAGAAAATAGATCTGTTGGGTTTTATAAAAAAAAATGGGTTTTAGTGGGTACGGGTCCATTGCACCTCTCGGACCAACTCATTCACTCCTGGTGTCACTTATAAGTTGCACCGGCACGGGGTCTCAAAATTTATTTATTTATTACAGAAATACATACATTATCCTTACAGACTATGCCAATACGATAATGTCAAATAAAATATAATAAAGTAGGTATAATATTAAACACATAATATACACAATATCGCTACTGTGAATTCACTCTGCGAACATATAAATATGTCGATAGTGTCGGAGACAGTAGACGCAACGTCTTTGATAACGCCCTTGGTATCGCAAATAACCTAGGCCTTCGCCGTCGCACATACCCCATAGGTACTAAGAAACCCAGTTCTTGGAGTACACTTGGGTTGCACACTACACCCCTCAAGATGGATTTCCCAGCACTAAAAAAGGTAAATTAATAAGTTGGACCTTAGCTTAAGTTCTCTTAAACTAATTAATAAATATTATCTAATAGTAATAATTCATGAAATTTATAAAAATCACAATACTAATATCGCTAGTAAAAATGTGTTTCAGTTGAAAGGTGATAGAAAAATAAACTGTTTTCCTCAAACCGATTCTAGTGTCTTTATTTCCGATACGAAGAAGATGTAATGATAAGAAGAGCATATACATACAATAATTAGAGCACTTCCGCCTGTGAATAATAGAAGGTGCAGCAAGGAAACACATTACTGCTATAATGGGTGGTGACGTCCTGTTTATGTATTTGGAGCACTGATGTAATCAGACAAGCTTTATCCAACTTTGGCCGTGTTCGTGCTTCTAGGACCTTATTTAAAAAACTTACTAGAATAACATAATACAGCAAATACCATCCGTATCACCTCGACGTCCGTCGTCCGTCACATTGCTACTAACAAAACACCGAAACGACTTCACCGATTTTTATGAATGCCGTGCCGTATTTTTATGCCGTGTGTCGTGCACTATTTTTCGACCCCTTTGGTAAATTTTTTATAATTTGGTATTAAAAACAACCCTAATCCCCACTTCATATTTTTAGGTCTTGGCCTCAGATTTCTGAATTTGTTTCATGGTCATTTTTAAATCTAATAGTAAGTATGTGATCAGCCTTCAATGCCTGACACACGCCGTCGACTTGGTCTAAGACATGTCTGTTTCCTCACGATGTTTTTCCTTCACCGTTCGAGCAAATGTTAAATGCGCACATAGAAAGAAATTCCATTGGTGCACAGCCGGGGATCGACCTCAGGAATGAGAGTCGCACGCTGAAGCCACTAGGCCAACACTGCTCTGTTGCTGCTTGATATAATTATAAGTTTTTTTATATATTTAAACCAGATGTTAGGGTTTTTAGTTCGCTCTATACCTCACTAGTCTGCAATATTGGGGGATAATACCGTATTAGTTGATGTGGCTAGGGCTTGTAGGTAATTCTGCGAATAATCTGTTGCTGCTGATCTGGAATTATCTTAGAGTTAATTGTACCTGATATTAATTGAGGGATTTTCTTTTGACTTTCTGATGGTTGAACGTAGTTTAATAACAATAAAGCAAAACAAATTTACCCTCTTCTTAAGGCGCTTTTGCCTCAAAAAGGTATATATATATATATAGCTTAATCTGTACCAAACAGTAACTGTAACAAACATCATTAATAATATAGAAACCCTTCTTTTTTAAGTCGGTTGGAATTTTGAGGATTAAAACTTGGTTTTTATACAAAACAGAAACATAGCAAAGCGGTAATTCTACAATTTATTATTTAAATATAATAAAGTATTAACTAATCCCAGGGCGGTTTGTATGAACGCAATAAACGCAAAAACTAAGAGATTTTTAGACGGTATTTAAAAAGAAAAGCTATTTTCTCTCTAACAACTTATTTATTTATTAACACTCTGTTGCAGAAATATAATACAATTGACATAATTAAATTAAAAGGAGGGCAACTGGCGGCCTTATCGCTTTCGAGCGAACTCTTCCAGGCAACCACTGTGAAAAAAAAAATGGTAAGGTAAGCAAGAAGTGCAAAAATAGATATAATGCAAAATAGATATAAATAGATATAGTGCAAAAATACATATAGTTATTTTGACAAAACTAAAATAGGAACAAAAACTAAACTAAAAAAGGACACATGAAAAATACGTGGGTAACACTGAAAATGTTTAGAACGGGCCAGTTAGAAACATTGCTAATGAAAACGTTTTTTTAATTTCAATTTTAGAACTCTTTGGTAACCTAATGTAGTATATTGCATGCATTTGTCATTTGTTTTTATGAATTGGCGGCAAATCTAAAACTCTTGTTACACGTGAAAATGAACCTAACGCGAATTTTCGGTCAATGATTTATTATGACTTTCGTTGTGGGCTTACTCAACAAAAAAGCTATGATAGGCTGCCATTAGCATTTCTTAATGAAGCCCCATCTTTTGAAACTATTTATAATTGGTCTAACGAGTGTAAACGTGGACGTAGCAATCTCAATGATGATCCGCATGAGGGACGTCCTTTAACAGCGACTACTGAAGATAACATCAGTGTTGTGTGACGCATGATAGAGGAAGATAAGAAAGTGACCTATCAGCAGATACGGGCAAGCCTAGGCATTGGTATGAGTCAAGTTCAAAAATATTACACGAACATTTAGGCTTCAGGAAGCTTTGCACCAGATGGCTTCCCCATACGTTAACCGACGACCAGAAACACCTACGCATGAATTGGTGTAGCCAAATGTTAGATAAGTTCAACGCCGGTGACTCAAATGCAGTATTGGACATCGTCACAGGTGATGAAAGCTGGATATATTGCTACGAACCCAAAACTAAAGATAACATTCGAGGTATTCGCTTTACGAGCCCTGAAGATGCGGTGAAAGCGTACGAAAATTTATTTATGTGCATTTAAGTCATATTTTCTTGTATTTCTCAGCATGACATTGCTTTAGTATTTCTAAATTAATTATGGTTTAATCTAAACTTACTTAAATATAACCATTATTATTGACGCAAAAGTCTTGCCGAAATACACGAAACAAATTCCTCAGATACAACACGAATTTATTAATGACACAATTCGACGCTTCAAGTGAATGGAGTCATGTGATCAGACTGCGTCAAGCAATCGAGCTAAAATAATTTCATTAAAATATTATATTATATAACTAGTATATTGCACTGTTCCTTCATTCAATAACCCCCCTTAACTCGACCACATACATTGAGCTTCAATAGAATTAATTGACCAGAAACATATCAATAAACGAAGATAACTTAATTAAACAGTTCCAGAAACCACATCATTTCCTTAGAACCATTCAATTTCACTCATGTCAAACGTATACTTAAGACGTAATAGCTGGACGAAATGGCAATTCGCCAGCACTGTTGTGCCTGTATCGCTTATTGTGTTTAATTGAATATTAATTCAGTGGGACTGGCCGCTGCCAAGTTTATTTAATTGGAAAACGTGCTAAGTTACTTGTGAAATTCATGGTATTGTTTCAATTGATATTGGCCGTTCACTAGTAATGGGTAATATCGAGAGTATAGTATTGTCTTTTATTGACACGGTGAAAATGGACTGGACAATGGACACCGTGAGCCATTTCTGCCAAAACCCTTCATCTTTTAGTCGATACCAACTCCGGGGAAATAAATACAGATAAATTTTTTTTTATATAATAGGGAGGCAAACGAGCTTGCGGGACGACCAAAAAGGGCAGTCTACGCAGCCCATAGACACCCATTTTTAGTGGGTGCGTTGCCGGCCTTTGAGGGAGGAGTAGACTCGCTTTTTGAATATTTGGAGGTCGTATCTCTGAGGGAAGACCCCCCCGGGAGCCGATTCCACAGTTCGCTAGTTCGCAAAAGAAAATGCCTTGTGAAACGGACTGTGGAAGACCTCCAACCATCAAGATGATGCTGGTGAAATTTAGAGGTCGTTCGGCTCGTACGGTGTTGAAAAGAGGCAGGAGGGATCAACCCAAACAATTCTTCCGAACACTCTCCGTAATAAACTTTGTAAAAAACGCAAAGAGACGCAATGTCTCTGCGTAGCGAGAGAGAATCAAGCCGATCAGTAAGACATTGGAGATTGACAATTCGACAAGCCCTTCGCTGAATTTGGTCAAAAGGAAGAAGCTGGTATTTGGGAGCACCGGCCCAGAGATGCGAGCAGTATTCCATATGAGGTCGTACTTGAGCTTTGTAGAGCTGCATACGTTGCACCTCAGTGAAATACTGCTTAGCCCTACCCAAAACACCCAGCTTTTTGGAAGCCAGATTGGCTTTTTCTTCCAGATGACTGCGGAATTGGACTTCTTTGGAAATGCCAACCCCAAGGATACTGAGGCTGTGTGACGAACTAAGAAGAGCGCCTTCAAATTGAGGAGACACGACAAAAGGATCTTTCTTGGCAGAAAACGAACAAACCTGAGTCTTTGTAGGATTAAACTTAACAAGGTTTTTACTACCCCACACAGAAACCTTCTCCAGAATCGACTCAATTTCGAGAACAAGTATGTTACGGCTCTCATCGACTTCAGATCGAGACATGTTCGGATGGCCGGAATATAATGTGTCGATGGTGCTGTCATCTGCATAGCAATGGATGTTGTCGATATTCAACAGGTCATTGATATGCAGAACGAACAGGGTCGGCGAAAGGACACAACCTTGCGGAACGCCTGCATTGATGGGTCTAGGATTTGAGCACGATCCGTCAACTAGGACTTTTATGCTACGTCCTACAAGAAAATTTGCCAGCCATCGGCATAAGCCATCGGGCAAACCGTATGACGGTAGGTTCGAAAGAAGCGCCCTGTGCCAAACCCTATCAAAGGCCTTAGCTATATCCAAGCTAGCGGCCAATGCCTCTCCCTTACTTTCCACAGCTTCGGCCCATCTATGAGTTAGATAGGCAAGAAGATCACCAGCCGAGCGGCCACGGCAAAAGCCAGACTGACGATCACTAATTAGCTGGTGCTTCTCCAGATATCGCAAGAGCAGCCTATTGATGATAGACTCCATTACCTTGGAAAATAAAGAAGTGATTGCGATAGGTCTGTAGCTGGATGGTTCAGAGTGGTCACCTTTTTTGGGAATGGGATGAACATGGGCAGTCTTCCATGAGCTTGGAACTACGCCCGAGGAGTACGAGAGTCGAAAGAGCCGTGTAAGCACCGGAGTCAGCTCAGAAGCACAAGTCTTAAGAACGATCGAGGGAAGGCCGTCAGGACCACTTGACTTGTGGGTATCAAGGGAGATTAAGGCCTTCAGCACACCAATCTGTTCGAATCGAACTTCAGGCATAGAAAACCCGCAATGCGGAATAGTAGGCGGTAAGGTCCCTGAGTCATTGAGCGTGGAGCTAGATGCAAAGAGAGAGCAAAGGAACTCTGCTTTCTCTTTCGCCGAGTGAGCCATCGAGTCATCCTCCTTTCGCAAGGATGGTAAAGAGGGCTGACAAAAGTTTCCCTGAGTTGCCTTCGCCAATGACCAAAAGGCTCGAGTTCCAGAGGGCAATTTCGCGAGCTTTTCACCAATTCTGCCAATATGTTCCGATTTTGCTTTAAAAATTTCTCGTTTAAGGGTTCGGGTAGCCGCGTTAAATTTCTTTTTATGGAGAGCTTCATCGGGATCCTTTATGGCCATTGCGTGAGCCCAGATTTTATAGTACTCTAGCTTAAGACGGGAAGCCTCTTTGCAAGAATGGCCAAACCATGGCCGAGATTTACCACGAATGGGAACCATAGAGTAAGGGATATAGAGTTCCATTATTGTAGCACCACATCGGCGACAGACTTGAAGCAGACTTGCAACCATGGGTATGCTGCAAAGAAATGACGCATGTCATCCCAATTGGCCGATTTGTAATGCCAGACACGACGGCATTCCGAAAACTGCGGGCGGGTTCGACGCCTAATTGGCACAACGGTTCGCACCAAGCAGTGGTCGGAGGACCCAAGTGGGGAATCCACAGTAACCTCATAGAAGTCTGGGTGAGAAGTCAGCATAAGATCTAATAACGAAGGCTGATGGTCAGCTCGGTCTGGAATTCGCGTAGGCGTTGTGACCAGTTGAGTTAAAGCATATGCAAGAGCGAAATCATGGAAGCCTCTTCCCGAATAGTCGGTCGTACGAGAATTCAAGCACTCAGAATGATGGGCATTGAAATCACCCAGTATAACGACTTCAGCAGGCGATAGAGACAGAAGGGAATCGAGTGCAGTTTGGACATGTTCTATAAGTCGATCGACCTCGGTGTTGCCGCTGTGTGACCTGTAAAGGCAGCAGTATATGCAGGGATGGTCAGCACATTCTACGCGTACCCACAAGGTAGAAAGATCGGATTCTTCCAAATGTAAGAGGCGACGGAAATTTACATCCTCACGAATGTAAACGCATACACCGGCTTGTGGCTTAAAATTATGCTCAAGACAATAGCCTGGATAGTGCAAATGTTCAACAGACGAGGGAACTATCTTGGTCTCCGTTAGAAACAATAAGGCCGGCTTAGCCGTCTCGAGGTGAAAGTGGACGGGATTTAAATTAGATTGAAGCCCCCTAATGTTAGTAAAGTCTGTGTTAAATTGTGTTACCGTGAGTTTATTTCTAGATTTGCCTCTGCAATTGAGCGGTATTTTGTCCCCCCCCAGAATACGTGGGACAGCCTGAGTGAGCACACCCAGGGACGGATTCTCCTGTACTAGAAGTGCAGGTACCCTCCTGGGGTAAAAAAGTTCTATTAAATAACGCTGCCATGATGATTTGGAGAGGAAGGGCATGAGCTTCCGGGAGTCCCACAATATAAAACGAAACGCGACACACGTCCTGCGTGGGCCACTTCACGCTTGTTTTCAGTGGGAGAGTGGTATTACCCCGATCGTGTCGGCTCATTCGGCTGCTTATGCAGCATGACACTCCCACTACTTGGACTAACTGACTGCGCTGGTGGAAATAGTTATTGTTCAAATATCCCACCAGAGGGCGATGGGGTCGTCACTGCCCTACGCCTTAAAAATCCCTTAGTCGCCTTTTGCGACACCCACGGGTAGAGATGGGGAGGTGCTATTCTATAAGCCGGCACAACACGGCAAAAAAATACAACTTTTTCTACAGCTGTGAACTTTTTGATATTCAACACCTTTTGTCTTCAGTCACCGTGAACACGCACGCTGGAACGCACGCGAAACGTCGGTTAAATTTAAAATTATGAAAAATAATTGTAAATACATAACTTCAATCCGGTTAAAAATTGTTTTATTAAATATCGAGAGTAGTAGAGTATCATAGAGAGACTAAGTTAATGTTTAGTTTTAATAAATTCGGACTGTGGTCGCGCGTTAACCATTTTTGTCAGTTAATACTAAGAACGATACAGCAACATTCATGATATGAGATGACATAGGACACTTTTGAGTATGTAACATAGTTCTTAATGTAATATAGAAATACTTTCACTTGGTATAAACTATTAAATCACGGGATACCATATTAAACATAACAATCGTTTCAATGAACACATTGAAACGACGCACTCAGACAACAACTGATTTATTACCATATTCTCAAGTATACATAAATAATGACAACACAATACTTAGGTGTCTAATAATCAGTGACTTAAGGTATAATCAAACATAGCGGCACTTAACAATATTAGTGATATTGTAGTAGAAATAAGGTTTAAAATAAAATAAATCAATGGCGATACATTCTTTTTAGGTCTGGGCCCCAGATTTCTGTATCTGTTTCCTGATCATTTGTCAATCGAATAGGCAAGTAGGTGATCAGCCTCCTGTGCCTGACACTCGCCGTCGACTTTTTGGGTCTTTCCTCACGATGTTTTGCGTATGTTAAAACAGCGCACATAGAAAGAAACTTTATTGGAGCACAGCCGGGGATCGAACCTACGACCTCAGGGATGAGAGTCACACGCTGAAGCCACAAGGTCAACATTGCTCTAGAAATAAGGTTTTGTATTGCAAAATATATATTGTTTTGCTGCTCTTATAATATTATAGAATACAAGGTTAACTCTAAATAAAATGTTTCTGCTGGCATATGCCTCTCTAATTACGCATCTTCATAATTTATCACCGTCAGGCACATCAAGGCAAACTATCCAGGTAATCAACTGACGGTGTGATGCCCTGCTTGGGTCTAGGTTACGAAGAAATTTCACGTACAAAATTTACGAGATTTTACCATTCGGCCAGGTCTAGCATCTTACCAATGGCACGAACATAACTTTGATCTATGATTCTATGCTTTCATAGGGGTTTTTTGTTTAAATATAATAGGGGAAAGTGGGAGAAAGGAGTGAGCAAGACCCACACCCCACACCCAGTTTTAAGGGGTGGGGGTTTGCCGGCGTAAGGGGGGATTAAAACACTTTTTAAAAAATTGGAGGGTGAAACCCTGGGGAAAGCCCGAAAGCCACCCCGAGGAAAATGAAATGGTGGATCCTGACGAACCAAAGAGTTATTTTTTGGAAACCGTTTAGTCACAACGGTCTCTGAAAAGACAAACAAAAAACTCTGACCAAATTGACACAATTACTAATATTATACGTATAAATGTTTTTTAATATTGAAATCAATTTTAAACTTACAAGAAGAAATGTTATAAAGTACAAAACATGTAGAAATTTTCCGAAAGGTTATCAACAAACGTACATTTACGAAGCGCGTCACGAAGCGAACATATGTTATAAAGGAGCTTGCATATCTTGCGTTATGAACAATGGACCATCCTTTGAATATTTCAGTTCGCATACTGCGAGCAAGTTGTAAATAATTAACCATTAATATAGGAAAGTGCATTCTTTTACACGAATACAACGATACCAACTCACAGTGCTTCTAAAACTTCAATGTCAAAGAAGTTTATACATTTTATTGTGACAACTATAATTACTAACCTAAGATATGAAATGAAATTGATTATGAAATTTGGAATATTGGAGAGTAGTAAAGTGTGTTCGTATAAAAAAAATCTAACTAGGCAATTAACTCCCTGTCATATTTTTAAATCAGCAAGTTTTTTGTACATAATTTTTGTAAAGAGCTGCATCGTTACATCATATTCCTTGTCACATCTTAAAGCAATTCATTTTAATAATGAAAAATTATTAAAACACTAAACGTTTAACTTCTATCAGCAATATGCATGGTAAAATAGGAAGATGCGCTTACATTACGTAGTATCATGATCAGTCAAAGTGAGTTAAGGCAGAAATGAATAATATATACACAAAATCCAGTGGCAAAATACAATATCTTTTATCTCAATAATGCAGTTCACATATTCTTCCACAATGATGATATATTAAGCCACTTGATTAGTGATTGTCCTAAATAGATTAATATTCTCCGCGAGGCGTCAAATTAAAACATTAAAGGGCCGACACCAGTTAGTGGATGTAAAGAATTTCGTCGTTTCCGCACAGTTGATTATGAAATTCAAAAACCAAGCTGCATTTCTTTGATATGTATCTTAAACTCTCACTATAATTATACAAAAAAAATCTTTTTATTAATTTTCTTTTTAACAAGGATTAATAAAAGTTCGTGTAGAAGTTATATAAACTAAATATAGTTAGTATGTCCACTAGGAAGATGAACACATTTACAAACTAATTGTAAGATTTTTGTACCACGTTATGCTAGCACCAGCTCTATGCGGGTTAGGGTTGTAGGACTCCTTTTTCCGCAATTAGACTCCTGATTGGTCCGTTGTGCGTTAAAGTCCTGGCTAATTTAGCCAGCCTAGCTCCTTCCAGAAGCACAGAAGTCTCCTGGGCACTTCACAGGCTTCCCGGAGCGACCTCACTGCTCCAAGGATTTTTTCACATTTTTTGGGTGACTGTTTCCTCTGCACAAGGGGCTGTCTGTCGCGCCTAGGACAAAAAGATGTTTGTTTAGGAGACAATGACCCGTTATTGTCCCTATCATTGTTTTAAGGTTGGTTCTATTTAACCTTAGTAGTCGCTATACGGATAATGACAGAAAAAGATCGAAACTTATGATCTTTTGGTAGTGCCGATGGTAAACAATTTTTAATTATTGACTCAATCATTACTTTATAAGGTAAGGCGGTTATTATTGACAGTTAATGATAAAATAACTGGCGTCTGTAATTCTGGATGATGTCAGACATCGAAACTGATATTGTTGTTTTCACAAATGAAATATTGTAATCATAGAGTTGTTGGTTAGAGTGAATGAAATTGTTTAACAACTAGAAACAACTCACCTTTAAATTCTTCATAACTAAACATACTACTAGTTCACTTTTTTTTTGCAAGAAGAGCGTACCAATTCATTTAAGGCCGGTGTCGCAGATTTTTATAAAACAGGGGGCAAACGGACAGGAGGCTCACGTCACTCAAAGTAAAAGAGTCTAAAAAATCTTCCTGTTCTTCAAGACCAGGCACCAGTAGCGAAAAGAGGTCAGGAAGACCTTAAGGATCTAAAAAAAGGCAGCTGCACCTAAAGCCATGTCTTCATCAGGAGAAGGAAGAGCGAGAGGGCGACCACGAACAGATGCAGCTCCCCCTACTAAGATACTGCATCATCTAAAGAAGAACAGGATGATGAAGAAGAAGGCTCTGACGAGTAAAGCATTTAGAGTCTAATGTTACTGATTTTAGTGTAATTTGTTTGTTATGCCACTCTGCCTGGATAACAATTTCATGAATATTTACATTGCAGATAATGTCAGCAAATCGTTCGGATAAATCTAACGGGTTATCTAAGCAGGACGAAAATCTCAGCTAAATAATATAATAAAGCTCTATTTAATTCATGAGATATTTTATAAAATATAAAGAGTTACAGACTTTTTTTTACAAGTATTTTGACCATAGCATTAATTAATGAAAATAATGGCAATTTTACATGAATCGAGTTAGATCCAGCTCTCCTTAGAACGTACAAGTTTAAGATTTATTTGTACGATATTTTTTTAGATTTATTCTTATTAATAATATATTAGGTATTTGTAAGCTCTTCATTTTTAATGTAAGAAAAAATATTTTTTTGTAGATTTCTTTCTTTTTTCTTTTATGAATTTAAATTTCGCGTTAATAATAAGTTTTAAAGTAATAACACGCACAAAACGACAATTTATACAACACAGTGGAAGCCTAAAAGCTTTAACGTAATTTATTTTGATTATCAATTACCAATAACCCTCAACGATGGCACCTTTCGTCTTACAAACATCAATAAACGAAAATTGATTGCGCGATATTTACAGAAATTGTTGACGGTCTACATAAATCACTTAAAATTACACTGCCGGTCGGTTGGCAAGTAATTAATAATTTTTATAACGTTTTTAGTTAAAATAAATATACAATTTTGAGTAATGCATTACGATATTCAAAGTTTAAATTAAGCTATTGAGAGCTTTTACAGACACATTTTTAAATATGGTACTTTTTATATTTGTTTCAAGAAATAAGGCAGACCAAATCATCTTAATTAAACGCCTATAAATTCTAGACAGCTTTATAACTTAAAACTGTAGATTCATCGTCTCATATGGATTTTTTTAATGATTATATATTAGAATTAAAACGAAGGGCCATGTCTACGAGATACAGCGACTTTAGTGATTTCATTCGGTTTACTGTCTTAGCCTATTAATGTTGGTTGCAGAAAAAAAAATCAGTGGCACTACAACCTCTTTAGGTCTGGGCGTCAAATTTCTGAATCTGTTTCATGATCATTTTTAAATCTAATAGGTAAGTAGGTGATCAGCCTCCAGTGCTTGACACACGCCGTCGACTTTTTGGGTCTAAGGCAAGCCGGTTTCCTCACGATGTTTTCCATCACCGTTCGAGTGTTAAATGCGCACATAGAAAGATAGTCCATTGGTGCCGGCGGGGATCGAACCTACGACCTCAGGAATGAGAGTCGCACGCTGAAGCCACTAGGCCAACACTGCTCTATAAATTTTTTAAACTTGCTTTAATTCTATAAAGTATGTAATTTTTGAATGCAATTGCCCAAAAACCAGGCCCTATCTTAAATTAAGCTTCTAATTTTTTTTTAATTTAATAAAGCGTTGTCTTCTTGGTGAGGTAAGAGGTTGATGTATAAATACTTTATATAATTTACTAATCGATATATTCTCACGACATTGTGTGTACATTACCCATACATCGATTGACGACGTTAAAATATATGTATAACACAGCATCAAACAGTAATGAATTTTAAAATTATTCATCTCGACTTAAATCGTCGACTTATATTTATCGACTGTCGTTAAATCTGGGTCGTGGTAATAAATAACATGTTACAAGTCCACTAATTTAAGATTCTCTTAGTGGAAATCGGTTAACATGCTTTGGAGCTTTATGAAATTAATACAGATTGAGTAATGCAATATGGCTTAGAAACAAAATTATATTTTATGATTGCAACCCAATTTCAGTCATAATTGAATTGAAAGGTTTTAAGTTGAAGGATGAATTGACGGTGGTATTTGTGGTAAATTTTAATATTCTTACTTATTATAAAATGACGTCATATAATTATATTTTTTATGTAATAGGAGGCAAACGGGCAGGAGGCTCACCTGATGTTAAGTGATACCGCCGCCCAAGGACATTGCCAGAAGGCTCGCAAGTGCGTTGCTGGCTTTTTAAGACTTGGACGCATTCTTGAAGGACCCAAAGTTGAATTGGTTCGGAAATACTTCAGTGGGCAGCTGGTTCCACATAGTGGTGGTGCGCGGCAAAAAAAGCTTTAAGAAACGGTCAGTAGGAACTTGATAAACTCAAAAAAAAGCGGCCTTTAGAACGGTTTCCACCAATAGATAGTTTATTGTATTGTCTATAATATACCTGGAAATAGCCACCTGGAAAGGGTTGGAGGAGGTACATATGGACTTATAGCCAAGAGGGGTCCATATGTACAGGCGAATATCACTTTACTACTAAAGCTATAAGTAAATACTAACAACATTTGAAATGTAAATTAACGTTATGGAATTAAAACAAGGATTTATTATTATTAATTATAAGGATTTTCTCTTTGATAAAATACCGATAATTTTCGGATTAAAAAAAAGTGCAGTTGTAGTTTCCGATTCTGTTTATTTCACGTTATTTTTGGCGGTTATGATTTAGGCATAATATTATATAATATATTGTATATATATAACAGCTGACCCGGAAAACTTCGTACCGCCTAAAAATACTTGGCGATTAAAAAGAGTGGCGGAAAGTTTCTTGCCAGTTCTTCTTACCCGCTCTACGCCCTTGACTTGCGAACTGGTAGTAAATGTAAATTTACAATTAATTTAAATTGACAATTCGTAAGTGTACTTGTATACCTACACGAATAAAGATATTTTGAGTTTGAGTTTGAGTTTGAGTCAATAAATGTTATAGATAGCTAAATATAATTTATGATTTTATGGAAGTATTACAATAAATAAAAAATAAAAATTAACTTCACTACTTTATCTAAAATACCGAATATTGTGGATCTATCTTGTCGATTCGAATGAACATTAAATAATTGACAGTTGCCACGAACATTTTGTATTGGATTTTTTTTTCGTAGTTTTTCCGAGGACGAGGACCTTTACTTCGTACTTCGCTCACTCCAGTCAGCTTCCGTCCTGCCGGTCCTTCAGGCGATTGACCATCCCGCGACTTCCCAAGCCGAGGTTCGAGTCTCACAGGAGACGCCCTTGCCCACGTCGTGGGATAAACGCGCATTCAGGCCGAGCTATGCTCGCCAGAACGGCCCGAGCTGTAAAGGACCTAAAGGCCAACAGCGAGATTCCTTTAAAAAAAAATCGGGGCGGAGACAAATAAATCAAATCAAAATCGGTCCGGATTATAAGTGTTCGTAGAAACTCAACTTTGTTTTATTTGATATTTGGTGTCTCTGTGGAAATAGGTAGGTGCAGTTATACTTGAGTTGAATTCTAAGGAATCAGTTGGACGTCGTTGTAGGTTCATCACCTTCATCTATCAGTCATCTATCAGTGTAAAATATACAGACTCTATCAATATTGGCGCTTTAATATGAAACTAGATAGAAATTTGAAACGTAAATTGAGTCGTAAGATGAAATGGATTACGAGTACCATGTTGCTTTAATACTTGACTGTGTCCAGATTGGTACAACTCCTCTGGGAAATCTAGGCTAGACGCAACCAAAGGAAGAAAGGTGGCAAATACACACTGTAAATAGGCGGTATTTATTTAACAAATAAAATACGTTACTGGCATTATATTTTAAAGGTTTGTCACGATACGATTTGGTTATGCACTTCCTACACTTTACCCTTAGTATTTATTTTTGAAGTTATACTTCTTGAGGCGCGTTATGAAAAATTGATGAGAGTGAAATTTTACGATGCGCGCGCACCGTGACACAAAATTAACAGAATGAAGTTACCCACGGAAGATGCTACGGCATTGGACATAATTTAAAAGCAACATTCGAATAATAATATAATTTATGTTACACTTAATGTAAGAGAATAATAATAAATATTTAATTATTTAATTTTTCAAATGTAAACTGAATTTTATTGATTATAATGACTCCTTTTCCAGTCTTTGATTATTTAATTGTAGTTAATTATTTGCATGCAATCAACAACTATTTTTAATATTTTTTTAATAATGAAGTATAACTTCTTGCGCGCGTACATAAGTACACGCACCCTTTCTTTTTATTTTTTTTCCTTACTAGGGTTGCCTGGAAGAGATTGCTTATTTGTCTTTATTTGTAATGTTCCGAATATGAAATAAACAAATGAATTTCAGTTAATTATTGTTTAAAATGATTCTTACGCAAATAGACATTATATTTGTACAGAAGATAAAAACAATATTATACATTATTTGGACCACTAAAACCGATTTATTTCAGAGAATCTAATAGTAAAAACTAATGTTAGGTAGAAACAGAATTCGTAAGCATTAAATTAAATAATATTTTAGTTCTAATACCATTCTAAGACCGTTATAAAATCATTACGTTGTCGTCACAATCTGCTTTGCTATGAAGTTTATATTAGGCGCATTCAAAATTATCGCGTGGAAACGGAATTTATACATTGTGACGTTGTAATAAAATAAAACATTTGTATGACATTATATATGTCATATATAAGCAATGGAAACATTATATATTTTGGTATTGACCATTCATACTTACTACCTACATTCAAAAAGCCATTATATATATTTGTAAATTTAGAAAATTAATAAACAATAAAAACTAAATATATTATTAAAACAATAATTAATGGATTTATTTCGGTCACTACAATTACGTGCGGGACCACCAGTAATCTTAGTATATGATGCAAATCAAAAATACGCAATTACACACAAGAATTCAAGTAATGAAATAATTCTACTAATAATTGTCACTATAAATCTATTGTAAATTCGAATATTAATTGTATTAATAAACCATCAGTAAACAACGAAAATCATTAATATTAAACGTTGATTGCCTTCGTATTGACGTACCGCTGTTTATTTTCACTCATATTCTTGGAGCATATTTTCTGTAAGTAGACAAAATACCCCCTTGAATAAAAAAGCCGTCGAATGACCTGCTATTTTGACGGTTAATTATTTTACAAGAAAAGCTTATTAGACCAATCATAGAATTTACTTACAGCAAAAGAAAATCATACAGTTCTTCCCATTTAAAAACTTAACGCTACTTACAGCATTTCAGCGGCGTGTGATTTTTACATTCGTTTACTTAAAAGTTTAGGGAACCTACAGTTTTGGTTTTTTTTACCATTTAGCGACATTTTATTTCAACCAAACATTACATTCAAATGACACTGCTTTCTAGATCTAATCATAATATAAATAATCTTACATCTTGAATTGCAATTAAAAGACCCAAATACATAAATCCAAATAGCATATTTACGCCTGTATATGATTGTATCGTCTTTCTTTTGTTTCGTTAAATTTTGTGGTTTAAAAAAAGTGTTTGGGGGAACGAGCAAAACACGTACTTATAGTATCTGCATAAAAAGTCATCATGTGATGCAGTAAATAAATATTGTTTCATTTATTATTAGCGACTATTTTTTTTCCTTTAAAGACTACACAGCAAAGTCATTCCTAAGTCGATATTATATTCACCTAATTTCGTTAATACTTAAAAATAACTTAACAATGGATAAATTAGGGATTCATAAGTTCTTATTTATTTAAGGTTTGAAAAGTGTCCCTATCTCTTATAGCTAATAACAATACATTCACAGTCTTTTTTGTTTCTTTTTTTTGTTTCTAAATTTTATCTCACAGAGGAAACATTTATAACGATCTGCTTAAGACTAACGAGGCATAAGTCGGGCAAAAAAAAAAAGAAAAGAAAAAAAAGAAAAAAAAAAAAAAAGGAGGCACACCTGATGTTAAGTGACACCGCCGCCCATGGACACTCTCAATGCCAGAGGGCTCGCGATATTAAGGGGATAACACTCTGTGCTTGTGTACATACTAGTTTTTCCACTTACCACTGTTTAGCACTTAAGACAAATGTGCACTCACGCTAATTCACTAATTCAAATGGGTTTTCCTTTTTCAATCTTCTTACTAGGCCCGTGGTGTGAAAAATCTTAAGCCTCGACATTCAGGTGTTTCGTGGGCTCCAGCAATCGATTTGATCACTGTGGCGGCGACCTCCGCATTAAGATCCCGATAGAGGTCATCATTGCGTTTAGTACCAGGGAACATTGACTATTCTCCTGAGCACTTTTTTTAATCGTTGGATTATTTGAATGTAGCTCTTACTGGTACAGCCCCACAGTTGGCAACAATAAGTTCATACAGGCGTAAGGACTTGTTAATAGATTTATAATTTATTTTGTATCGGCAACGTGGAATGCCTTCCGAGCAACCAGTACAATTTACTTTAAAGAAAATCTAACTCTTCGCGATTCCTTTTAACCTGAGTCTGGTATGAAGCGTCATATTATCTAGGTACTTAGGTGAATTTTGGAGCGATACTATGACGTTATCAATATATTCTGGCTGATAATGATGTTTTATTGGTAATGTCTAGGTGAACTGATTTAGACTGATTTAGTCCTTTCGTGAGCAAGCCAACAGCATTTAAGGTTTTTTGTAGGTTTTCTACTGCTTCCTTTACAGTAGCTGCGGTAAGCATGATAGCAGTATCATCAGCAAGTCGCGATTACGTTATCTTCTAGTTGTGGAATATCGCGCGTGAATAAGTGGTAGAGAAGCGGACCTAATACAAGCGAGTACTACACAGCTAAATATATTTTATAACGAATAGAAACGCCGTTTATTACATTACCTACTATACTATCGCTCGATGTTACGTTGTTACGAACAAGGCGCGCAATCTATAATCAATTATAATAGGTTGAGGAATAAAAGATTGGTACGGACAGTGATTACCGTGTATTTCACGTTGTGGATTATAATTTTTTTTCTTGTAAAATTATTATGGTTTATGTGGTGAAAATTACCACATAAAAAGGTTTGGAAAAAAAAAAAATTAATCCTCCAGGCGCATTTATTTATTTAAATAATGTTCAGATTTTGTTTAGTTTTATTTCAGACTATTGCAGACTATTTATTTGGTTTTCTTTAATATAAATATCCTTTGTCATTTGCTTATATTACTTAAATAAACATATACTTAAGCTTAAGCTTACCTTTCATACGTGTTCTGAATTATTTAATCAGCCCTGCGATTCTGTAACTCACTTTTCGAACTCACACAGCGGTTTTCGCATCGGCGGTCGCTCTCAAATCAGTCGTGAAGCAGTCATTTTATGATTTGGCATTCTGATGAACAATAAACTACAATTTCCCACCTTTTCAGAATGCCAAATCATAAAATGACTGCTTCACGACTGATTTGAGAGCGACCGCCGATGCGAAAACCGCTGTGTGAGTTCGAAAAGTGAGTTACAGAATCGCAGGGCAGTTATTAGATTAGATAAAGAACATAGATAACGACGTATTAAAACACAGTTGAATCACCTGTGCAGAAAAGACACAGAAAAAGTAATTTCTGATACGCTGATACCACAAATTATAGTGTTATTTTCGCAGGCCAAAACTCGTAAAGCAAAAGTAAGCTGAAAATGGTAGGATTAAGTCGCAGCCGGGAGTGTTAAGATGTTATCTTTTGATTAAGGTCCTCGTAATAATAGAGGAAAGTTATTTATGGAAACCACGCTCATTACAATCTCGTCTATATATTTTTCTGTCGACACGATCCGGGTAATTCGAGAATCGCCGCGAGATATTCTTAGTATGGTAGCACTGCAATTATATGCTTTTTATCTTGCAATTACATATGAGTGGTTGAGTATGAGAGTCGTCTTATTAATAGGCATAGAGAATGATTATTTATTTTCATTCCACTGTAGGAGAGATATACTACCTACGACCAATTACGTCGCAATGTATCCGCTATTTTCCTTACGCTAAGATGACAGACCAGAAAAATAATTTTGATTAAACGTTTATAGATTTTCCGATTCAAACTAATATGATATATTAGTTGTAATAGAGTTTTACGCATCCGTACATTTTTCTTGATGTCCACCGTTAGTTCATCCTAGGCGCAATAGATGTCTCTATCTTCAAAATTGTACAGTATTACGAAAAATAAAAAATAGAGTAAAGACCATACTACTGGTCTAGGATTTATATTTCTTTTTCAGACTAGATTAGGCCGACTCGAATTAAAATTGCCAACGCAAGCTTCGTTCGTCATCAAGAAAAGTTTTATACGTAACGACGCATTCGCGCGCTTCTAGACCTGTATAATATTATACAGGTTATTACTCTTAGTCAAATGTATTTTATTAGCTATGTAAGATGCGACACGTACCTCCTAATTAGAAATTTTACGCTCTTTGCGACTCCCCAGGCCCCGATTCAAATGAGCACGCTTAACTCAGGAGTCACGGCTTATAAATCATATTTAATTGCGCGCCTAGATATGGTTGCTATGTAATTTACTGTATTATTCCTATGTAATTGTTCCTATGGGCTCTGAAATATGGTTGAGAATTCACGAGTTTCTAACATCACTTTATAGCTAATGAAAATGTAATGAAGTCTTACTTCAATCATCTGTTTGTTATTTGATACGATGTTATTAGATACATCTTGTGGCTTTTTCTGATTAAATTATATTAATATGTAGTATTTAAAATTTACATTTGATTCCAAGAAAGACAATGATTATTCTTAGTTGTAAAGTACTTAAGGTTATTGACCTCTATGAACCAAAAATATCAATGAAACCGATACAAAAATATGTCTATTTCAAGGCATCAATCAAAAATTATAAACTATTATTATATTAGGATATATTATATGTATATTGTAACCATGATCACCAACTCACGCAGTACTTCATACACAAAAAGTCCAAATTTGGCAGTTAATTAAAAAAATGTCGGGAATATCACGAGGAATAATACAAACAACCCGTAATTTAAAAATTAAAATACATAACTGCACAAAGCCACAGCATAGAGTAAAATAGCTTATTTCAAAAGTAATTAAGCGCTTCAGAAAGGCAAACAGCATTATTTTAATTAAATAGCAAGACAAACGGATTATTAATACAACTGACAACCTTTAGCAAATGTTCGGTCTGATTCGGATTTATCCCGTCAACAGAATTCAGTAATTAATTCAATCTATCTGAGACTAATCGTCGAACTTTGACGATTAACAGATAATTCTCAACTAATCCGATCGGGTAAATATACCTACCGGCCGGGCAATTTCGGAAACTATTCCGATTGGAAAGCGTGACCTAGTGGTGCTAATTGCTTATTGTTGGGAAGTTAACAGCATATGCCTGGTAACTAGAGACTGAATACGACGTATGTGTTATATATAAATTTTTGAAGTTTAAGTTTATCTTTGTGTTTCTAAATAAACAAGTAGACTCGGCCAAGCGTTGCTGTGCCTAAGATTTTTGTTATATTACAAAGTATTAAACTATTCAAGAGAAACGGCAGGAGAACACCAATCCACCATGCTTTTTTGGTGGTTATGCCATTAAATTGTAGCTCATGTGAAACGTTGGTATTTATTTTGATAAGGATCAATACCTAGGTACGAATAAAGAGCCTTTTCTAGCGGTGGTATTTTAATAAAAAAATAAATAATAAAAGGACGCTTATTGTGACGTAACTATAAACGATAGAGACATGCTGTAGTGGCATTTTTTATAGATAGTGATGTGTCCTGAAAAATTGTAATACATAATTTTGTTATATCATTAATAGTTTTCGCAGCGCACGCGATTGAAGGATTTTTTTTGTTTATTTTTTTACACCTTGGGTTAGATTATTCAAGTTTTAGTAAGCATCCCTGTTTTTTTTGAAAATGAAACATAGCCTATGTCACTCGGGAATAGTGTAGCTTGCCAAGGTGAAAGAGTTTTTGAAATCGGTCCAGTAGTTTCGGAGCCTATTCATTTCAAACAAACAAAAAATCAAATCTTTCCTCTTTATAATATTATAAAGATAAAGATTGTATAGATTGCAATTCTTCATACAAGTTTTGTTTTGTACTGTTTCGAGATAGAAGTTCAAGTCTTCATACAAGTTTTGTTTGATGTAATTAATACTTTTTTAACAAAAATTCATTTAAAATCAGAATTCATTCAAATTCTTAGGTCCTTCTAACTATATGTTACGCTCTTCTAATAGATGTTTATTGGAAATTCCATCCCACACTTCATCCTTCTTAGGCAATTCATTTACGATCTCCGCCATTAAGTTGTGGAATACGCTGCCTGACTCTGTACGATTGGCTACCTCTCTGTCATCTTTTAAAACTCTTCTGTATAATCATTTCTTAACCTTATCCTATCCTGAATCCTGATCAATCGTGACTTTTATAATTCTTATGTTTCCTTTTACATCACTATTCGCTGTTCATGTATTTGTATGATTAGCTTTTAAGTTTTTAGTCTGTTATTAATATTTTTTTTTGTATTACTTTAGATTAAGGTACTATATATATATATATTAATATATTTATATTTTTATATAACATTTGGTTCTGCACTTCTCGCACGCATCATGTTTCTTTTTTTTTTAGTTTTTCTCATTAACTAGGGTTGCCTGGAAGAGATCGCTTATTAGCGATAAGGCCGCCCGTTGCATCCCTTATAATTTTTATGTATTGTGTTTCTTGTTTTTTAGCAACGAAGTGTAAAAAAATAAATAAATAAAATTACAACTTTGAGTAACAACAGTTTAAAATTTTAGTTTTTACAGAATGCACAGATTACAAAATTCATTAGTAGAGAGCACAGAGGAGAGTACAATGAAAGTCCTCGACATGACAATTGACGTAAGAAATATTTTTTTTGACAGTTAGCAATCAACAGATGCGAGATTAGTTATGGAAATAAAAGAGCTTTGAAAAGTGGGTATAGAGTATGGTCGTACCCCGCGTACTCTAAAAATACTTACTAAAACAGTCTCAAAATAGTTTACCTTATCGATTGATTGAGAAATTTCATTATTTCAATTTCTTCATCACTTGTGTTATTAGTTTTTCCGTAGTAGCAAATGAATCGGCAATATTCCTCAGAGTATGATAAATAAAACCAAAGAGAACGAGGTCACGCATTGTCTTTTGTGATTTTCGTTTAATTAATTAAAGTAAGATTTATGAAATGTGTATTGTATATGTATCTTAGTTCGCAAAGCTCGTACATCTTATATTATTGTCATTGGCACTCATTTCAATTGGAGAAATATAACTTCCCTTAGCCATGTATTCACGTAATAAGAAAACAAAGTAAAACATAAGATTTCAATGAAAAATTGTTTTAATATAACGTCACCAGTAACATTTCTTATAAGCCCCTAATATCACATCTGAACGACATCATTAACTGAAATGACATTCGAAATTTGAAAATTCAGAAATTTGCGGCACTTTTGTTATAAGTTTCGAGGAATATTAATAAAGTTGCTCAGAGCATGTCAGATTGAGAGAATTAATTAATTCATTACGAATGTTGCGTGGTAAGTAACAATGGAATTAAATTCAGTCACAGCATTGATATTGACCCATCGATTAATTATGACCGACCTCAAAAAACAAGGTTATCTATTTTACACGTATATTGTTTCCATTTTACGTTGTTTAAGTGGACCTATAAATCCAAGATTTAGTTATGTTTAAGACAATACATACATACTACATGGATTTTTGTGCATGGATTTCTAAGAGTTAGCTTTTTAGGAGCCAAAACCGCGCCTATTCTAAAAATAATTCCAATTATTTCCAAGCCAGAGTTGCCAACTACACACTAAGACTATTCTCGTCCAAGCTTATAAATTATTAGTACAAAGTGATCTGATATGTAGCCTAATGGTACCTACACTAACTTAGATAATAAAGCTTGGAATTCAACCTTCGTTTGACAACATAAGTAGGAGTGAAAAATAGTTACTGAATTTAACTCATTTAGGTCTTACTATAGAGTAACACTAAAAGAAAAGAACGTTAAAATTGTAAAGGAAATATTTCTCAATTTATACCGGATATAGTGCAGGCATATCACATTTTTATTTCAACGACAGCCTTGAGACGATCGAATTTCAAGCGTCATTAAAAACAAGCAATAAATTAAACATAGCGTCGAGAGTAATACCAAAGAAATAATTTTGAATTTAGAATATTCCTTCTCAGTTTCAGTAAATATTTCAAGTTCTATTTTCGTCAAATAATTCCAGAAATTTAATTTGTTTAGATTGTTGATGCTTGGACTTAATATTTTAATGGGCTTTGCTATGATAAATTGGTAATAGGTATATAATATCCAAATGAAATATAAGACTTGAGAAGAAGAATATATAAACTAAATATAAATCTTATTAAAATTTGCTTCAATCGCTTTCACTTTTTAATAACTTTTATTTACTGAACAATTAAAAATAACTAAGACCAATTAAAGCCACAGGCGAAAACTACAAGTAAACCATTCTCACTTTTTTAGACAATTACGCATTTAAAATGAATTTAAACGTAATATAAGGTTAGAATTAGGTTTTCTTGGAACCACGTGAAAATCCGGAATTGGATTCGAACAAAACTTTATAGAATCGTAAGTGGATTTCCGTTGAAACTCCTGTAGGATTGGCAACGGTAATCGAGTTAAAAATAGCATGTTCTAGAAATAATTAAGCCAATTCACTTGACTTCACTTTGGGTTCATGGAAAAGTTCTCAGTATTCGTTTTAATCTAATATCTAATAGTGTATTGCAATTATTATTAACAATCACGGATATAATGACAGATCGATTAAAAAATTTCTTTGAATTTATAGTAAAACTGTTTGAATAAGAGTTTCCCAAACATTTTTCCTATAAGCAATTTTTTTGGGGTGGGGGGAAACCCCAACTAACCTGATATTGATTTCCTGTAAGTTCTTACTGTAGAGAAGTTAGTTAAAAACTTTAAGTAAAACCAGGTAACAATAATTGATTAAAAAACAATCAACGTATATTTTATACAATTTTATAAACATAATATGGTAAAATTATTTGATTAAAATTTATAGGTATTTAATTAATGTACTGTTTTAATAGTAAAAGTTAAGGCAGATAAGTACCATCATTACATAAAACCCCCCCCGGGGTTTTTTATACCCCCGGGGGGGGGTATAAACCACCTTGGTAATCACTGGTCTAAATACTTAAGTTGTACACAGAAACAGAAAAAAAATACGATGATACATTTTATAGTAACATAATATTATTAGTATACCACAAACGTTATATCGAAATTTCTGCTTAGGAATATATTTACAAAGCATTTTACTATTTTTTGTTGTAAGTAAGAGTAATATAACGAAATATCCCATTTCGCAAGCTCTAGTGCCTTTTAATGGACACAGACAGGCTTTGAACTAAAATGTTAGCCGACAGTTTTGCAGAGGACATTCAAGGTACAGACGAAATTGCTTTTCATATTCTCAGGAATTTGCACCTATTTTTAAAAGACCTTTTTAAATCAAAAATATGTTAATTTCGTTCAGTGTTTTATAACTTGATGGATTTAAAATTCGAATTTATAATATGTTTTAGTAAACTGTACCAGCCTTGCGATTCTGTAACTCACTTTTCGAACACACACAGCGGTTTTCACAGCGGCGGTCGCACTCAAATCAGTCGTGAAGCAGTCATTTTACGATTTGGCATTCTGCTAAACAATAAACTACAAGCTCCCTCCTTATCAGAATGCCAAATCATACCGCAGTATGAAAACCGCTGTGTGAGTTACAGAATCGCAAGGCAGTACATATAATATTGCATATCGTAGATAACAAAATACAAAAATTATCTATTAAAATAACACAGAGAATCAAAAAGTATTTTCCTCAAAGTCTGATTGGTGGGTCAAGAGAGTGAATATTTATTAACGCCGATTTAACCAAGTCTAAAAGTAACCCACCAATGAGGTAAGGGGCAAAGACATTTCTGCATTTGTTTTATGGTCTATGCAAGTAGGTGATATTGAGGCCTTTATCTACGGCGTTTTAAGATTAAGACATGTACTGACATGGCGCTCGGCGAACAAGTGTTGCGTCGAAGATACAATCTAAATAATATTTGATTATGAAACCCGTATTCTACACAATATCTAGATTTTATAACCCATATTAACTCGTAAATATCATGTATTTATAAAATAAATATGTCATAAACACGTATAATTTAGTATCGGTTACGATCACATACGACCATTTGGCGCGGCGGACGGTTGTTTTAGCTGAAAACATCGCGTTTGGCAAATAAACTAATGAGCGGCTGTACAGTTTGGTTGACATTAGCCCAAATAATCACGTCACTCCCGGCGTATTTACGAATAACGCATATTTTCAGTGGAAATATTAGGTTAATGTTTCATTATAGTGTTGTTATTATTTGTTCTTTAATCGGCGACGTGAAAATGGGGTGTTAAATGGTTAACGTGCGTGTTATCGGCGTTTTAAGCCCATTTATAAGTTCAAAAAATACAATAAAATATATTTCTAATAAATGTACGTAAAAGGGATACTGATTGTCATTCGACTAGCTAAATATTATGAAATTACCTTTGTTTAGCAAATCTGAATAATTTAGCTTATAATCATTTTCTATAAATCAATAATAATCGCTAATATATGTAAGGAAAACATAATATATTTTCCTATAAAAACTCTTGTCTATATTGTATTTTATATAAACTCTTTTGTAATGTTGTCTTTGCCGTCTGATCGACGATGTTTAATTTATGTCACTTTTTTTCTATAAATGTTGTTTCTTTAGTATTTGAAGAGAAACGTTCGTTATTTCCCATAAAGCGATTGATACAATTTATTTTAACATTTATCTTATACTAGAAACTAATTTAATCAGTTATCGCGTCAGATTTTTTGTTTTACGGCATGTTGCTGTACTTGTGGCCAAATTCATTATCACGTTGGAATGAAACGTTACTTTATACAGACGTTTCGCAGCAATTTCTATACTAACAAAGTCGTCATGTAAATATTCTCACGTTAGGAATAACTAATTACAATATCATATGACGTAACGCCTTGAGGCTAGCCATAATCTTCGTAGTAATAACGAGAATAAATTTTTTATAAATCACGTCTATGATAATAAAAGCCCTTGTGACTATAAAAACGGTTAGGAGCAATAGACGTCAATTTATACGAAGTTCGCTAAAGTTGCATATAGTTGATCATTTTCAAAAATCAAGAGCATAAAAAGTTTAACGGCAACTCTTAAGTGTGAACTGACCTAACGTAATGTATCATGTATATTATTTTAATTTTACACACCTAGCATTAGTGCATTAAATACGTTGTTTCTTTAGGATTCACAGAGCAACGAGCCGCTTGTTGCGCGCTTTTTGTTCTCCAGTATAAGCGGCTGTACGGTTTTTTATTTAATTATCTTATCTGATACGACGGACTAATTCAGTCAATTATTCCGTCGTAGGTCGTGAGTGATACAGGATTATACTGCTACTAGTAAAAAAAAATCTGTGTCCTTCTAGAGTTACGATGTTTTTGTACACATTTTAAATTTCGCATCAGTTTTTCTATAATAGACTACGTACAAGTCTTATAAAATACTGCTCACGAAATAATCATTTGGTTTTTAATAATTGCAGTCAATAACATATCACCTATACGCCTGTGTTTTTAAATAAGCTTTATGCCCAGTAACATTTTTGCTTTTTCTTAACTTGAGACAATTCTTAAATCACGTATTAAATATTAAAACATTCTCACTATAGACTCTAAAATGACGGCGTAAGAGAAGCAAAGACGAGCAAAATGTTAGATTTTGAAGACAGCGTAAACATGCTCGTGCTATACGCTCGATGCGAATGCTAAAATACAACGCGTAGGACATTGGACAGTTCCCACCTCTAAGAGTAAGATTCAGAGACTAGACTTGGTAAAAGTATGCTTCAGCAAACATGTTGCATATAGGAAGTCAAGGAAGGTGGCTCCGTTCAAAGGTGAATGTGTTTTGTTTGCTAATTAAACACAATATTGTGAAGCTCACGTTTACAATTTCGTAGATATATTTACTATAGAGAAGGGACTCTGGAAAAATAGAACAAGCTAATCTCTGATTTTTAATTCCGTAGAATTCTGACATTTCATAAGTGTTGCTACTAAAAAAGTTCTCCACCGAAAAAGGGACAAATTTTACTCATTTGAAGGCAATAAAAATGAAATGCGACGTATTTTTTATGTTCTATCTACAAATAGGTAAATCTAAATATTTACTCAGTCAAGTGACCTAAGAAAAAATTAATAAATATTTCAATATCACGAACAATATATCGAATTAATTTTAATTACTTTATTTTATTCTTTAGCTGGCATCACTGTCTACTAATTCCAGGTTAAGTAAATCTTTTTAAAAGTAAAATGTTATATTTACTTTTGCGTTTTTTTACTGTTAGTGATGAAAAGGGACGTAATTATCACTCGCCGTAAAACCACTTTTAATGTGGACCACCGTACTTAATAAAATGGATACATTCACTAACAAATAAAATGTATGAATAGACTCAGACGTTCAGACTCGTATTGAAATTTAAAAAAATTGTCTGGCCAAAAGGTTTGTCATTTCTGACATGTCAAAAAATGATAGCTGTCAGAATTCTACGGAATTAAAAATCAGAGTATAATCTAATACTTCTAATAGAATAAATTAATTCTGCAGGTATAATGTCAAATAGGTCATATACACTATTTAGGGTTTGCAACAGATATAATATCTTTTTTGGAGTTCTTTTAACTTTAAATATTATGATATAGGGATTATGTTCAGTTCAAGGAATGCACATAAAACTGAATTAAAAACTTTACATTTAAAACTTTTTGGGATAAACCAATGTATTATTTGAAATTTACAATAAACTATTTTGAACTTCCCCCGCCGTTCCCGTGCTTTACAGCGTGCTGTTCAGTTGACTAAGAAAAAAGTGGTGTTGGATGTCAAAGCTGTAGAGAAAGTTGATTATCTGTATTAATTCCCCGGAGTTTGTATCGACTTCAAAACCCTCATCTTTTGCAAAGTTAAAAAATCCGGTAAATTTTTAAATGTATTCTCACTATTCTATAATTAAAAATAAATAAATATATCAGTAGCGCTAGAACCTTATAGGTCTGGGCCTCAGATTTCTGAATTTGTTTCATGATAATTTTTCAATCTAATAGGCAAGTTTGGGTCTAAGACATGTCGGTTTTCTTACGATGTTCCCCTTCAGCGTTCGAGCGAATCCTAAATGCGCAAATGGTAATAAAGTCCATTGGTGCACAGCCGGGGATCGAACCTACGAACTCAGGGATGAGAGTCGCACGCTGAAGCCACTGGGCCAACACTGCACTATTCTATACTAATTAATAATTATCACTTCACTTAATACTTATCACTATCTTTTAATTACTATAGCTCATAAAGCCAGTTGGATCGCGAGTCGCTGATCTATTAGAAACTGTCTTATATCATTTTCAAAAATCTTGTTTTCCATATGGTTACTGCTATTGAATATCTCCCAGTCCTAAACTTTCCTCTGATTCATGTACGAGCATGCAATTGGCATTAATCGTTCCCCAATTCCAGCCATTCATTTATTGGACATGCGTAAATAGGGATTTAAATGCACAGTACACATTAAATTTAGTGATTCATCTTGTTAATTTCCTAGTTATGTAATCTGTGGGTCTGTCGGAAGCAATTGAATGATTGCCTTTTACGATAGTTTTCCTTGTTCGTTATGGATTGAGATTCATCTCCAATGCGATTAGGGGATAATTTTTCCCTCCATATATCATTGGAATTATTTTATTCGCAGGCTATTGTATGTTACTTGTACGAATAATGGCTATGTTATTGAGAGTTCAGCGTTTTATTAAATTGCTGACCGATTTTTTAGTATAAAGTGTTACAGTTTTAAATGTTAAAAATGTAAGACTAAAAAGTAATTGTAGTAATTCAAATAAGCCTGTATTTTTTATTATAATAGTACTCTTAAAAAGCGAGTGTACTCCTCCCTCAAAGGCTGGCAACGCACCCACTAAAATTGGGTGTCTATGGGCTGCGAAGACTGCCCTTTTTGGTCGTCCCGCAAGCTCGTTTGCCTCCCTATTATATAAAAAAAAAACTCTACTGCTGCCATTGTGTCCAGGGACTTTTTCTATCTCCTAAATTTTTACTAAAAAGATACAATATATTAATTACAATAAAATAGTTCACGATTGACGCGTTACGCGTCTCGCGAGATACGCCCCGGCTCCATCGGTAATATTTTTACTTACAATATTCATGGGCGAGCCGGGACGCAGTTCCTTGAGAGACCCGTTATTTTATTTTTGTTTGCCGCCGTTAGATATTTAAAAAAAATAAGACTGTTCTTTACTTACGTAGAAGAAAATAATTATAAGATTTCAAAATCGTGGCACACCTTCCTAATCTCAGAAAACTGTAATAAAATTTCACTTTGGTATTCAATGATACTAGTTGATTTGATAAAGTAACCTAAAGTCTTAACTTATACAAATAGTGGTAACTTTTACACTATACACTAAAAATTAGCTAAAACCCAAAATATTATTAAAAAATACCCATTCATTAAAATGCGGGGCAAGCTAATAGTAGAACAGTAATCTCTTAGGATTATTATTACCATAATCTTTTTATATTTAATAATAAAGCTTTGAAGTTGCAGTTAAATATTATAACTTTTTTTTTAATGTTTCTGGCACGATTTGTGCATTAGCCAGCGTCAAGTATAGGATTCGTGCTTGTCTTTACAAATTCAACCGTGTCCTCCATGTACGGTTTAGGCACTCGCCCGGTACCGCACAACCCTCCCAAAGGCCGAGAACAAATTTAAATTAAATTATAGTTTGCCCTCGAACCGGGAATCGAACCCGGTACCCCTCACCTAGCTGCCACTTAATAAGACCGCTAGGCTATGAGGCCCCCATAACGTTTTTTATTTACCTGGTATATTGTATTGTTAGCGGACTAACGCCATTTTGTAGCAGAAACCTATATAAAGCATGGCAACACCGGCGTTGACTCACTTTTATTTCGGACTTCGTGCGGAACGGACTTGTTACTAACCTAACCTCAGTAGATTTTAAAAGTCTGAGGTACCTAAGCCAATTTTTTGTGTTTCCTAATATCAGAATTGGGATTTGAACTTTTCGCTCACTTCTCTTTTGTTTTGTTTTTGAGTAATCTTTGTGGTTTAAATTTTCCTTCTCTTTGTGTCCGTAATGGTGCGAAGTCACAAGTGATTAACATTTTAAAAGTGCTCTTTGTGTTAAAATGTTGTTTGTGTTTGTGAGTGCAACAGTGTCACATTAAATTCGGGATCGTCTAGTCAGCAAGGTAGACGAGGAGATGCTTTGACAGAGGACGGCCGAACGGTTGAAGAACAGTCAAATCAATCAGGACACTGTGTTAAGTGTGGGTCGGGGGGGGTAGACCCCCTTGTAAATTCCAGAAGGATGATCTGGTCTTTGTTATTAAGAACATGCAAAGGTATGGGTTTCTGTTTTAAATTTTTGTGGTGCTAATGTGTTTAGACCACTTTGAGAACATACAAGTGTATGGGTCTCTGTTTTAAGTTATTCTGGTGCTAATGGGTTTAGACCACTTAGAGAACATGCAAAATGTAGAGTCTCTGTTTTAAAAATTGTCGCTTATGAGAGCACTAGGAGCCACTGTCGATACGACGCGGTGTATTGCAAATACTGAGTTGTCTTTATTTATGTTAAGTCTGAAGCTATCTAATTCTGTAATATTTGCTTTTTGAAAGATCAATGGACAGGGTAACCAGTCCCAAACTCACGATCTTCCTGTATAAATTGTAAAAAGATCAATGGACAGGGTAACCAGTCCCAAACTCACGATCTTCCTGTATAAATTGTAAAAAGATCAATGGACAGGGTAACCAGCCCCCAAACTCACGATCTTCCTGTATAAATTGTAAAAGATCAATGGACAGGGTAACCAGCCCCCAAACTCACGATCTTCCTGTATAAATGGTAACAAGATCAATGGACAGGGTAACCAGCCCCAAACTCACGATCTTCCTGTATAAATGGTAACAAGATCAATGGACAGGGTAACCAGCCCCAAACTTAAGATCTTCCTGTATTAATGGTAAAAAGATCAATGGACAGGGTAACTAGCCCCAAACTCATGATCTTCCTGTATGAATGGTAAGAAGATCAATGGACAGGGTAAGGAAGATCAATGGGCAGGGTAACCAGCCTCAAACTCACTGATCTTCCTTTATGAATGGTAAAAAGATCAATGGACAGGGTAACTAGCCCCAAACTCACGATCTTCTTGAGAAATAAGTAGACCTTTATACCTTATATCTACTCTTATGGTGATACTAAACTTGTGATTGTTTACACAAGTCCTTTACACATGAAAGTGCTAGTTTGTTTCAAATCTTATAAGGGTTATGAATAATCTTTCACTCATTCCTTGAGAGTCTGATACTTTAAAGTTCCTTTCTATCTTTCATTACTTTGATTGTTTGTATTAAACCAAGTAAATATGTTCAGCTGCTGACCAAATAGACGACGCAATACCTTCCCAGAACTGTAATGTTCTAACGTTCTATTCTACCCACAGAGATGACAGTATAGACGCTGGAACATCAAATCCTGACGAGGACGTCAGGGTGTCAGGAGAGGCCGTGTTAGCGGACTAACGCCATTTTGTAGCAGAAACCTATATAAAGCATGGCAACACCGGCGTTGACTCACTTTTATTTCGAGACTTCGTGCGGGGAACGGACTTGTTACTAACCTAACCTCAGTAGATTTTAAAAGTCCTGAAGTACCTACACGTTCTAATCTTTTGTGTTTCCTAATTGTATATTATTTTCACGAGTCCTTCTACATAAAAGCAGTGGGCATACACAGTTCACACCCATACATATCACTCACACAGTGGTTTTCTTTTATTGTACCTCGAAAGAGTCTGGTTTCCCACAACACGGGAGTATCCTAGGGCACCTCCCTCCTCCCACAAGCGTCTATAAAATAAATTAATAATTAATTAAATTAATAAAGTTTTACTATTATTAGTGTTCGTGTCTGTGTAAAACGTTAAAACTGACTGTAAAAGATTTTAGTATAGTAGGTACTAGATCAATAAAGATTTGTTACTTTCTTACTTATTCAATGTTATTTTCATAATATTTGAAATATAATACTCACTCCTGGTATTATGAGTATAGAATATGATAAACTCATATATTCCCAAAATTCTCACAGACAAGTATAATTAAATATGTACAGCTTAATACAAAAGTTGAGAATACATTTCAGGTTAAGCCTACTTTGGAAATTCAAAAGAAACTTAAGCCAAGACTAAACTGAGTTCTAATTACTTGTCAAGTTAAATAAATTATTCAAAACAATTAGACGATCAGACACTGGCAACCTTATTAATGTTAATGAAACGGCGTGACTTTGATAGCTTAGTATCAAATTAATTTCTAATATGTAAAAGTATATTTGAAATTCATGTTGATGAATGTCGAGTATATAATCTTCGGTGTATATTAAATTTTGAATATTTATTTTTATATGTAATTTCTTTACGATAACATTGTTTGATATGTATTGAAAGTAGTCTCGTTAAGTTAAGTTAAGATCCCTAATAAAAAATGTTTTTTTTTAAATCGACAATTCACACCAATTGACCTAGTCCCATGCTAAGCTGGTGAATCCTGTGTTATGGGTACTAGGCAACGGATATACATTCATATTATAGATAGATAGACATATAAATACATATTTGAACACCCAAGACCTAAGCACAACACCAAATGCTCATCACATCGATGTTCGTCTCAGCCGGGAATCGAACCCGGGACCCATAGATTCGCAGTCAGGGGTACTAACCACTAGACCAATGAGTCGTATGATATTAAATCATTGGTCTTTCCGCAATAGAGCGTTTAAGGTACATTTTCTACTCATTATCACTAAATGAAACTATGACTTCTGTTTGTGGAAGGATTTGTAATATTTAACATGCAGAAGTCACACTTATCACTAAGTGTGGTTTCTGAATATCTCAAAGTGTGGCTCTGAACCAATGCTTAAATGCCAGCAATGCATCGATGAGCTTTCTGCGTGAGTACAGCACCCTTGTTTTATTATAAATATAAATTGTTAAAAAACCTGAGAGGATCGGGCTTTACAAAAGAAAAAATTGCAATATTTTTCTAAGAATACATTCTCCAATTTCTCAAGCACAGCGTTTAATTTGAACTTCCATTTATTATTAACAGCGGTGTAAGAATATCATCTATTATTTCCTTCAACCCCATGAAAAAAGCAGCTCTCAAAGGAAATCATGACGGCCGTGAATATTTTATGTGAACCATTTTACCTTTATAAACTTTCACCTTGTTAACTTAAAGACATCCAATGCTACTAACTTAAAAGTTAACATTGTATGCTTCAATTATAAATTGCTTCTTACAAACCGTTCGGTTTGTTCAGTTCTTACATATTTTTTTTTATATAAGTTTTTATCTTGCAATCAGTCAGCTAGACTATGAGCAGATGAGTTGAGAGCTGTTATGCGTTCAAAGCAAAATCTCCATCGAGACTGCTCCTCTCTTTCAACCGTGTCTATCAAGACTTAGGATTTGTCGCCTTTTAAGCCTATTTATTAGGTCCGGTATGGTTAGTTGCGTGGCAAGCTTATTAGGATGCATTTCTAGCCTTTTTCTGTATTTCATACTGCAGGTCTTGATCTCGTCTTTGACAGTCATGATTTTGAGGTATTTTAAAGAATTTTAAAGGTCATATTAAGTATAGTGATGTTTTTGTTGAATACAATAAAGTGATTAGCTTATTGTTATAATCATTACATAGTTATTTTAGATATAAGAAAATAAATCTTTCTATGCTCGAATTAAGTTCGGTGGCGGTTATTGTATGGATATGTTCAAATAAAACACTTTGTTTGAAGCTAGGTAACAACTGGCTTTAATTGTTTAAAACATGAGCTTGAAACTAATATAACATTAGGGGTAGTTGGCTTGCGACGCTGTTTTAACAAAAAACTAACTTGACTTATTGAAGAGTTCGTAAATCTAAGTGACACTTAAATTAAATTACAATTTATGAGTGTGATAAAAACTAAAGGGCTCCTTTTGCATCAAGTGTGCGATGATTGCTTACATTTTGTTTACGCTTCTATTTTTTTACTCAAATTTATATACATATATACTAGCAGACCGGCCAAGCGTTGCTGTGGCTAAGGTTTTAGTTATATTACATAGTAGTAACCGATTCAAGGGAAACGGTAGGAGAACACCAGTCATGCGGACCACCATGATTTTTTGGTGGGATTGCCATTAAATTGTAGCTTATGTGAAACGTTGGTACTTTCAACACAGCGCCATCTGTTAGAATTGTGACTATCAAATAATAAACAAATATTTTACAAAAAAATAATATTGCGGGTATAAATTGAGATGTAAGCTATCCTATCTTTTAAGTTAGATCAAACTGCACACGGTGTGCAAATTTGATTGAAATTGGCTCTGTAGTTTAGGAGTCCATAGCGGACAAACAACGTGACACGTAATTTATATATATTAAGATTTATCACTTAACTAATGTAACATAACTCTCGTAAATTCAAAAGTGACAGACTAAGAAGAAGCCATTCATAATTTCTTCTATACTTCCGTTCCTTGATCACCTACTTTCCTAATTAAATTTACCCTGGAAATAGATGCAGAATGTTGTGCTAATAATAAGGAATTATAAGGCTTAAGTTCACTAAGGAGTTATGGTTAAATTTATGTTGTTACATTTTTATGAAAATGGGACCAAATATCTCAAACTAGCATTAAAGCAAATAGGGTATTGGTTACTTGAAAATTCGGTTACCGTTCATAAATTATCCTTCACTATGTCGCAGACATTTAAAAATCCATCATCAGATATGCAAGTCACCGCCTATTCATTTATAGCACGTCAGAGAATGACAGGTCCCTTATGGGAATTAAAAAAATAAAATTAACCAAATGCGCTGAGCGAAATGGAATTGTGAGGCTTTTGGGGTAGATAAACATGGGTTATTTATTTATGCTGTGTACAGTGTTAGTATTGAATTGTGTCATTAAAATTATATATCTAAAAAAACAAAAGCTAACAAATAAATCTAAGAAATCACAGACAACCTTACCATTGGATCTGAAGTGAACTTATTTAATGTTGGCGTAAATGGTTTAAGTAACTAATGTTAATTCTTATTTAATGACTTTGAGTATAGGTTTATAGAATGATAGGCTGATAGAATGTTAAGTGTATCCTGCCTCGTCGATAGGTAATATAGTGAACATTTATAATAAAATTAAAAAACAGTTAAATGTCTGATAAAACTTGCTTTCATCGCTAAATCATTGGTGTTTATTTTTGTAGCTTGTCAACGGGTACCTCTCATATACAATTAATGCTATAGAAATAAAAATAAATGTTGATAAAAATATAGCCTTAAACGGTGTTTAACCTCCATAATATTAAGCGATGAAATTAATTTTCAAAATTTATACATTTTAAATTAAACGGAAATAAATAGACAGACCACTGAGAGCTCTTTAATTATAAATTGAGAGTTTCCGTCTTAACAGTCTCTGAATGTTTCCACTTTTGCATTAAGCTAAGAATTAAGGCAATAATGGCTTGAAACGAGCTATATACTTTCCACTAATTGCCAAAAGGTATAGTGTTAATATTATGTATGTTATTCGTACGTATACGTATGAATAATCGTACATACACACTTTAACATCGTAATAGTGAAATTTCCAAATATTTCATGAAAATCATAAAGCTTGTTTTGTTCATTGATTGTATTATAATAATATATTATCTATGAAACCTACCTGTTAGGCTTTATAGTAAATCGACTGAAATGAGAATCCGACTTGCTTTTGAGGAACTACAACTCCATTTTATGTATTATTTAACAAAATCGTGCCTACAAAATTTATTTATTTATTTATTAAAGCTTGCGAACGCTCGGCATAATGATACATTGCTACAAAAAAATCTAATACAGATAAAAATAATTATATCAAAAAATTAAAAAGAAAAGCAATATCGATTTCAAAGTATGAGGGGAGCAACTATGGCTATCCCGACCTAGCTCGTTTATGAGAATGCTCAATCTAGATATCGGTGAGTTTTGGCCAAAACGCGTTCTTCTGAAAGGAGGGACAAATTGGATGCCTAGGCTATCTAGAGGGTACTCGAAATTTCAATTTAGTTTAAAGGCAGGCGCAATCAACCATATTGTTTAATATCTTACATGCAAACGATATATCAATCAATTTTCTAAGATTCTCGAATGACGACATCTTAACATTATAAATAAAATTTTAAGATATTTTTTAATATGTAATTTACTACAGTTTTAAATTTTGATATTATAAAACTAGCATAAGGCGCAGGCTTAGCTTCTGCAAAGAGATCCACATGACTTTCATATTCGATAGTGATGCTGAAATTGTACCCAATTTTGCTATAGTTCTTACTATATACGTAGCGCTTATGTTGCTTGGAACCCGATGTAAAAGAACTTAATGTGGACGTTGGGATTGCTATTGCTATTTGGATCTCCTACCTGCCCTGCGATTCTGTAACTCACTTTTCGAACTCACACAGCGGTTTTCGCATCGGCGGTCGCTCTGAAATCAGTCGTGAAGCAGTCATTTTATGATTCGGCATTCTAATAAACAATAAACTACAAGCTATAAGCTACAAAGATTTGGCATTCTGAAAAGGTGGGACTTTTCAGAATGCCAAATCATAAAATGACTGCTTAACGACTGATTTCAGAGCGACCGCCGATGCGAAAACCGCTGTGTGAGTTCGAAAAGTGAGTTACAGAATCGCAGGGCAGAGCAGTAAAGTAACTATTCCTGAAAGCATAATCCTATAATCGCACTTGAAGCACTCAGCATTGCATAATTGAGGTGAACACAAAAATGTTGTGTGATTTTAATGCGATTCAAAACATCGTCCAAATTCGATGTAGACTTACTAACAGCTTTAGCTGAAACAACCAATTCCCGCTCTTATTACTAAAACGATAAAAGCGAATTAAAATGCAAATTTAAGTACTCAGCCTTTGTTTGACAAACGAGGAAGAGGTGACTCGCAAATTTATCGAGAGTTTTTTTGCACCTAGACCCGTTCCGACAAAGAGCAATGATAAATTGTGAAAGGGCTCCGTTCGGAATTTTTCGATTATGCCAGAATACTGCTTATTTATCAAAAGATTAATATTTTAAAGCTATTTTTGAAGTTTGATTTTAAGCTTGGTAAATGGTTGAATTATTCAAATTATTGGTATTTTCAGTGACGTATTTCATTTCTATAAAATTCGTTATAAGTATCTGCCTATGTATTTACAAGTGTTGTAAGTTATAATAACAACATATATTTACAAGTTATTTAATAAAACATATAATCTTTAAATGTATTTATTATTTATTAAATTCATTAATTCAAATAAAATCGAATATATTAAGTTGTTCGTGAATGTTTATGTTTCATGACCTCAGTCGATCTGAACAGCCAAGAATGTCAGCCAATGTTAAATAAACTGCTTTTGCTAAGATAAAGTAATGAAGGATCTTTGGAAATATATTATTCAAAGATAATTCTCGCCTTTTGCAATGAATTAAACGATTTAACTGTCTTACTTTTACATAGCTTTTACGTAATACATATTTTAAATGTAAACTTATCAACAGAGACCGATTGATTTATAATATATAAGGCTGTACGTAAGTAGTGTATATAAATAAGAAAATAATGTGTATAGTAAATATGTAATACGTGTAATAATCATGAATTTAATGCATGCGATAGTAAATGTGGAAAATTTTAATTAGCTGTCCGACTGCGTTGGTCCTAATTTCAAAAATCCAAACCATTTCGGTAAAGCAATATCCAGAAATGAGAGAATTCTGTAAAGGTGCTCAAAACTAGATAACACGAAGTATAAATTAGGCTACTTTAGTTGTGCAGCGAATAATAGTCCGTATTACATGAATTTAAGGACTATTATCATATAGATCTGTTAGGGAATATGTTGATTTCTGGGTTTTAAGTGAGTTTCGTGGAATTCTTTACTAGTGTGAATATTGTGGCTTTATTATAGCAATTAATGATATCGCAAATCTTTGCTAATCTTTTACATATGATGTATAATGTTAATTAAGCGTGAGGATGAATAAAATGGAATTTAAAGAGCGTGGATAATGGGTCTTTTTCGAAGCAAGATTAACTGACAAATTTTATTTAATACCTCCCAACTAAGCATGTGAATCTATTTGAACTCAGAAACGACGATTTTTTTCCTTTTTGGGTCTAAGGCCGGTTTCCTCACTATGTTTTCCTTCACCGTTGGACCGTGTGTTTATGACGCACATAGATAGTCCATTGGTACACTGACGGGAATCGAACCTACGACCTCAGGGATGAGAGTCGCACTAGTGAACGTCACTAGATCTATACTGCTCCACTGTTTTTATCTACTTTATCTACTTTGGAAAAATAATTTATTTACGAACTATCTTCTTGCAATCTGTCATCCAGTATAATATATAAAATTCTCATGTCACAATGTTCGTTCCCATACGAAACGGCTCGACCGACTCTTATAATTTTTTTTATGATACAGCATAAAAAATACATACAACCCTTAATTTTCATCTACGGTCTACAATCAACCCCTATTTTTTATTTGTTAGCTAAGAAATTATAACTAGAACTCTGAGGTTTATATATACGTAGAGAAAAATCACAGAAAAACCTAAAAAGTTTTCATTCCGGAAAACCGAACAGTCCCTGGGGTAGCATAGCAAAATGTTCCATGTTGGTATGTACTAAAAAGGTAGGCTAGGCATTAAGGAGAAACGAAGTTCGCGGGGGTATCTAGTTATATCTAATATATAATAGATATAAGATATATCATAATATATCTAGAATATAATAGATGTGTTCTTGTTCTTGTTCAGATATTTTTTTCTTACTTAACGGCCGATCGATATAGTATAAATAAGTGATCCTTTTAGCTTTCCTTAATGGATCCGAATGGAAGGGTTCATTATTATTCAAATCTTTACTAAAATACTTAAGTACATTCATCCCATGAGTCTGAGCATGGTTGTATATATCTCTCTAATTTAAGGGTCCTTTGGAAATAAACTTTAAAATAAAAAAGGTCGTTCCTAAACAATAATCAAGGAAAATTGATACCCATATCAAGTCGTAAGACAGAATATCTAAAATTAACAGGGGTTTTCACGTAATTTAGGAAGGGTTTATGTACATCACTGTACAATAGCCCCTTTATTAACTTAGCCTCTGGATTATACGAAGGTCTTCGCAGCTATAAACTTAAGATGGAGTGTTGCTATTGATTTAATACTAAGTTGTACTATACAGAATTGCAAATTCGTGAGAACTTGTTACTAACTTTTGGTATATGTATTGGAACATAATGGGAAAGTTGAAGGATTATATTACGTTCATAATTGATAAATAATGGAGAGCTTCGTCTTCATATGTTTTAAATAAGTTAAAGTCCCGCTTTATCGCTTGCACGTATTTGTTTGCGTGGAAATTTTTATGATGGGGTTGAAAAGAATTTTGCGTTCGGCGGAAGTTTTTAGTCGGCGACTGAACTAAACGTATCGCGTAATGCGCACCTACTAAGTCACGGAGGTAATAAATTATTATGTTATTTTTAAATTTCCACTAATATTATTTATTGCCCGAAGTAAGTCCTAATACAAATAGTGGGTTTTACGAGCCATTAAACTGCGAAATAATACGGTTTTGAAGCTCAGTAAAATTATAATAAAGCCATTACTTTTATCTCGGAAATTCTAAATTATAACCCCTATTGTTGGTTTATTGTAATAAGTCCACTCCCCTTTATAACGGTCATTATGGCCATCGAAAAGTGTCGAGTCAGCACGTTTCTATTTAACTAACTCACACGCAAGTGTCTTGAAGATCGATTGCTGGGCATTTTTTGTGAACAGGCTTGGAAACAAAGGAGCGTTATAATACATTCGAAAGATATTTTGCGTAGGATTACGTTATCTTGTTACTTTTATTTACGTTATCAAGGTGTTCGTTTAACACTTTGCTGTAATAAAAAAACACTAGTAACTTAGATTAGAAAGGCAATTTTCAGGTACACTCCAGGACTGTTGTAAAACTAAAATCGTAATTATGTTTAAACAGTATGTATACTACTAAATAACAGCTATGCTACTACTACTGTGTTTTTTTCACTTAGCCTACCTTTTGAGTAGCTACATACCAACATTTTGCTATGCTACGCCAAAAAGACTGTCTACTTTTACAGAATTAAAACCTTAAAACTAAATACAACTGTCTTCGAGTTCTGGGCTTAGCAACATAATTTGTTATTCATATTTATATAGAAATTAATTACAGACTTTTTATACAGCACTGATTTTAATTTTAGTTTAGTTCATTAAATAAGAAATATTAAACAAATGAGATGTCATAAATATGATACCGAAGTTTTAGGTAATATATACGGATCCTTAGCAAATGTTTTCCCATCCAAATTGGTGTCTCCACTAAGCATGATTTTTGATTTCAAAAATACATCCATAAACAACCTATTATAACGGCAATCGTTAGCAGGTCTACTACGATGACGCAAAACTGTTGAACAAACAATAGCTATTTATATATTAACAAGAATTAGACAAAGCAATAATTAAGTTCAAACGAAACATACTCAAGGTAACATGTAACCGATGTTAACAACAAAAGAATCGCTAAAGTCCATCAAAAGCGAACTGAAAACAATTTATTATCTGTGGAAATGCTACAACAGTTTACGCTGGTCACACCTGTCGTCTCGAGTTCGGCTTAGTCCGCACGGTACCCAATTTGCTTATGTAAATACAGTGTTTCCCGTTTTACCTTGAATTATTCATCGCCCAAAGCGGACGTTTGTCCTCCAGTTTTTTCAAAATCAACAAAACTTCGATATAAACGCAATCAAGCGGGTATAATTGACCTGGAAATATGACTCTTGGAGGGTACTTATAATTTAAAGAAATATTTCGTTTTTTACGTTCAATTTTTTTATTAAATTTGTCATGGGAAAATTCGTGATTTAGTAGTCTTGAGATCGGAATAATCGCGATCACTCGTTCTTAGTCGATTTTTTTTTGTATCAGTTTATTCTATGGAGTAATTAGTTGATCGAATTGATCGATACACGAAGACCTTATTATAAGAATAACTTTATAAAAATAAAAGATTTAAAAATCAAATAAAAAACACAGTAGCGTTACAACCTTTTACGTCTGGACCTCACATTTCTGCATCTATTTCGTGATCATTTATTTTTCTTAATGGACAAGTTGGTGATCAGCCTTGTGTGCCTGACACACGTTGTCGGCTTTTTTGGGTTTCCTCACGATAATTATCAACGCACAAGCGAGTTGTAAATGTGCACATAGATAGTGAAGTTGATTGGTGCATAGCTGTGGATCGAACTTATGACTTCAGGGATGAGAGGTACATCTTGAAACGAGCCTAACACTGCTAAAAATTCATCTCTGAACCTGAATTTGAGACCTCAGAGATTTTGTATAAAACACGTTTATAATAATCTAAATATTCACGGTACAAATAAACTTAATAATGTATCAAATTTAATATCCAATATTTCATATGTTATGAGAAAACTTAAATTGTACAATATGTAAGAAAACCACCCGCTGACACAAATGTACCCACAATTGAAATACTCGATTCCAAATTCTCCTAAGTTGGGAAACTTTCGAGAACATTCCAGATCACGTAGAACGATTTTGTTTGTTCCATTATTCCACAAAATCTACTTCAGAATAGAAGTAAAATGTAAGTATGATGCACCGGCACCGGCACACGGTCAAAGGTCAAACCTTTTTTGCACTAATAAAATAATAGTATGAGATACTTTATTTGCCTTCTTAGAGGTCGCTCAAAGACGGTGTATGATATTAATACCATTGGAAATAGGTTGTAGTTAATTTATTTGTTGATATTTGTTAGAAATGCCTTGACCAAACAAAAATAAGTGTATGATAAGTAATAAAATAAAGTCGGATATCAAAAGATTGTTTGTTTTTCTTGATTGTGATTGGCCTAGAGGATAAGAGACTCCAAAGTTTTGCATTTAACAGTACATTCGAAAGCCCCTACATTATTATCCAAGCAAATAACAGACACTGCTTAACCATTTTGGTTAAGGCGTAACTATTTTGCATACGAGAATCTTGGAGAAAAGGCAAGGACTCTTTTCTTTCCCTAACTAAAAGTACAATAAAGATACATTACCGATACAGATTGGCAACATTCGCTCCAAATGTTCACACGTACGAAACCCTTTTGGGAAATAGCAATATGCTATACTGAAACGGAGGAAAATAAAATCGCTATAATATCCCTAGACGGTCCGACGTACCAAGGTGCCTCAAGTAAATAGGGATCCGAGGGCCGATGTTAATCGACTTTTTAACGCTACATTGTGGTTTAAGAATTTGACCTATGTGTTGACGGTCAGTCCAGTTTCTAATTAGGCTAATATAATGGCTTCTATGCCGGCCGGTATGGGTAATTTGTTCTTAAATAAATTGTTCGTCATTGTTAAACTTTGGAATGAAGTCTTGTTTCGATATTTTTGTGATACTGTTTGATTTTAACGGCTGTTCAGATTGTAACATGGATAGGTTTAAGAGGTTTGCGAACTTGGGGCTAAATAAAGTAACCGTTAGAATGCGGTGTACGAGCTCCTCTTAAATTGAATTTAGCTCTATTTCTTTCTAAAACTTTGATTTGTTCCGAATTTGTAGAAAAATAAAAAGTTATAGAAGAAGTCTAATGGCATGGAATTTTAACCGCTAAGTTTCGTGACCATTGATGACTGAGATATTAACATAATATTCCTATAAAAACTTTAATATATACAAATTAAAAAATATGTCTTCCAATTACGTCGATTTCACCAAATACTGCTCTACCATTAGTATGAGACAGTTTTAAAGAAGCCAAAATTATAAAAAAAACGTGTGTGTACACACACGCCTTAGAAGTTTTACTTCTTTGGGGCAACAAGATAAAAAAAATATTCTACTTTTGAAGAAAAACTACACTAACAATAGAAAAAAACTAAAATGACTATAGCTAAGTTCAGGGTGTCGGTTTTTTGTGACGGTGTGTGCGCGCATCGTGAAAATTTACGTTCATCATTTTTCCCTAACGCGTCAAAAGAACTATAACTTCAATATATAGATAGGAAAAATTTCAAATTCCTTTCCCCTTATTTATGACATTTTGCGACTGATTGTATCAATCAACTAAAAAGTTGATCATGTACAGGTACACATCAGTCTACACTGTATCTTGCTACGTAATGCTACGTGACTCCAAAGTGTGACGAGGTATCTACGGAAACACTGTTGACTACACTGCTACGAAAAGCGCTGTGTTTGATTGTCCTGTAATCGTTGGGCATAATTTTTGCATTTGTTTCATATGGGTTTGTATGTTCGTTTTTCTTGCTCGTTGCTGTTTTATTTTACCGTATGAGGAACCATAACTATTTGTGCACAACCACTTCTTCCCGACTAATAAGTCTTGATAGATACTGTTTATACAACAATATCTCCATTCCAAAATTTCTTTAATATGAATAGATGTGGTCACTGCGGTATTTTCCTACGTTGGGTCGCAAAGGGCGTTATGAATCATGAATGGTACGTAACCCTTAACATTTTTCACTTGTTTTTATGTGAACCCTTTGAAACATTAAAATTTGTCACCTTTTCGGCGAGAAAGCTTTGCATTTGTAACATGTCTTTATGCCAAAAAACAGTTCAGAAATTTATCTCGTCACAATATAAACTTTAACCTGTAACAGATTTTCTTTTGTTATTTCATCCTGAAACACATAAAATATATTAATCCAATTAGAGTCTTAATAACTGGTCTAAGAAACTCTAAATATTCATAAACTTCCCCTAAGTTCCCCGAGTTTTGTATGTATGAATATATACTAGTTCGGTGAAGTAAAACATTCGGAGGAATCCAGTGTACTACCCAAAAATCGAGAACGTATCCAGATGTCAAGAACAAAAATTTAACCATACTATTTTCAAAAAAAAGTGTATTATTTTAATTTTTTCACAATACTGTTATTTATACATTATATATGTATATTTAAGGCACATGTAAAAGTTAAACTTTTATATGTCTAAGTCGCTTTTAAATCTAAGCACAATTTACGCAAGCTTCGTTTTCCTTTTACAGTTTTAGCTATTAGTTTTTGTATCTTTTAGATTATAAATTTTATTATAAGCCCATTAGCAGACCATTTTTAATAAGTAAGGATCATTGAGTTACCCTAAAACGTGAATATGTATATACTTTACTTAGAGTTAAGTACAAGCGAGGCAGCGATTAACTGCTTATACCTACTCGTAAAGTTAACAATTTTTTAAGTAAAGTTCAACTCAGTCCCATTATGACCATATTATTTACTTCCAATTTCCTGAATAATAAATGAACAAGTGAAATCCGATCAGTATACGAGTCACGCATATTAGGAATACATTATTGATAGTGTTGAAATGTGTAAATGTATACTTTGTTATTAAATAATTAAGCTGAACATTAATAGAATAATGGCTTTATTCATAGACAACTAATTTAACACGCATTTAATCAGAGATTTCAGCATCAGATGTTTAACAGCTTAATGTCTAAAATTTTCAGAAAACGTTCCGAATTTTTTCTACTAACACGAATAAATGTGGAATGTCAAGTAAATTAATTGGGACATGAGACAATTCGTTGTGTTGATAATATTACTTAGCAGATCAGTCATCGAAGAATACATGAATATATAAAGAAGCGAAGATAGCCTTGTGGCCTAAACGAGCGACTCTCAAAACTGCGTTCCCACGTTCGTGTTACGGCTGAGCTCTATTGAATTTCTCTTTCTATGTTGCATACATACAATACATAAACTCTTGCTCCTGCTCTTACTCCAAAATTTATTTATTTAAACTGATCATACACTTGTCCATAGTATTGTCTTTGATTAACAAAGCTTTGCAATTTTAAGTAAAATTTTTTACCCGGGTTAAAGTTATCGATTAATAGATGGACGGTTATTTAGCAAATTTTAAATTTATCCGTCGTTTCATGCTTTACAGCGTGGTACGTGACTGAAGACAAAATTTGGTCATGTCAAAAGTATCACCTTTTGTCAGAAAGATTCAGGGTTTCGCCGTGACCCTCGTCTCGCTGTACAAGCTCGTGATTTACCGAGTTGGATTGACTAAAATTTAAAATTATGTTAAATAATTGTAAATTTATAATAATACATAACTTTAATCCGGTTAAAAAGTTTTTTCTTTACATATATTTGTCCTTAAAAATATCAAATCAGTCAATCTGAGGTCAAGACTCATAAACATAACGAACCGTAACGCTTTTTACTTATCTACTACTACCTAATATTGTTTTCCCAAAAGGATATTCTATGTTCTTTATTGCCGGGCCAAGCATTTTATTATATCGGCTATCATTGTTTGCACAGAACCTATAATGTTTGCGTTGCTCTTTTTAGATTAAACAGTTTATGAGACCGTTTCTGTGAAATATTATTGGAAACTATTTATCGGACATTTATTATGAAAATGTTACAGATGTCCTCTCTATTACAATGGAAATGTCAGGATAAATTTGTAGTTTCTTTTAGCATTATACCCGTTGTTAAATAGTTCAAAATATAAAAATGCGACAACATACACAAAATTGTTCAATGTGCCTCGTATGAACTCGAATTACCTGCATAATTCGCAAATGTTTCGTGTTTTATCTATGACACCAATTATGAGGATATTGATATTTTCCACCTCAACAAAGAGGATGTGAGAAAGTATTGGAAGAGGCGGGACTCTGATTATGATTAAGCAGTAATTTGAAATATTAAGTATTATTTGTTGTTTCAAATATTTTTTTTTTATCTATACTTAATTATGTTTTCTGTTTTATGTATATTGTTTATCAATGTAATCTGTTTTGGCTTTCTGTATTGTCTAAGTATTTTGTTTTATTATATGTATATTAGCTGTATGATTACTTATATATAATAATTAAATAAAACCTATAGGTATTAGGAGAAGATTATCAACTCCAAATCGTTGAAGTAAGACAAAAAGCAGATACAGAATAAAACGTCCAAAAACACAAGACAAATTTATATGACAAATATTTGTATGAAACCTTTCAGCGTAAGAAAGGCATCATGTAGTAATAAAACACTTAATGCTGAAAAACACATACAATCAAGTAGGAGATTTTCACACTTAGGGCTATAACTGTTCAGCTCATTCCTATAATATTATTGACTACTTCGTTGTATTACTGTGCAAACCGATCAGGATGTATTGTCGATTCCGATTTATTCATTAATGGGGAAAAAAAGGCGGGGCAAGTGAAAACAATACGAAACATATTTAAAAAAACAATAGTATACAGTAAACGTATACGTTACAAAATTAAGTATGAAACGTTATGTTTTGGTTGTACTGTATTATTTGTTTGTATGTTGCAGCTCCTTACTGCGTAGAATAAAATCGATGGATTTCCTTGAGATTGTATAAGGTATCGAGTCGTTAAGTATTTTAGATTTCCATAACACTTAACTCAGGCATTAAGGTTGTGGCGTGTCGTGACGCGCCAGAGCTTTTTTTTATATCAGATTTAGACAGAACGTGTTGCAACACGATCATTACATTCATCATAGAATATAGGTTTCTTATTCATCTTAAATGTTATGTTAAACCAATTTGTTCTGGCGCGTCACGACTAACGCCAAGATACATAGAGTGAGTTTCCGACTTGTGACTTAGCTTCAGGCATTAAGGTCGGAACTTCTTGCTCTTTATTCTTTCTTATTATAACAGATTTGGACACAAGTATGAGTTAGTTCAAAGAAACTATTTCATTTTTTCAAAGAATACTAGGTGTCTTATATCTTATGTTAAACATTTTTAATTTTCAGAACATTTAAACAACTTTATCAGTTGTAAACATCTAAACAGAGTTTCTGTTACAGACCTGTGCGATAGTACCGCATTAAACTCAAGCGCCACTTTCTGTAAATTACTTTGTCACGGTAGGTAGGTCGAAGTTTACGTTTTAAACAATAGCTAACACAAAGCACCCTCTTATAGTAATACCAAATAAAAGTAATTAATGTTCACGACTGCACTTGAGCGCGACAAGCTCGCTACGAAAGCTTTAAGTTGGCATGGAAGATAGTACCGTAACCCCAGAGCTGGTCCTTTCCTCTCTCAACGTATTAGTATCGCAATACAGCGAAATACTGCCAGCGTTTAACCAAACCTTTTTTAATTTATTTTTGTTTTCTATTCACTCATTTTAAATAATTATTATCTTTTTCCCGAAGGGTTCATGACATACCTCTCTGGCTTCATCCACTTTCATGACATTCACGTTTTAGTTCAGTAGTTTATGGGTACTATTAAAAATTAAATCATTGAAGTAGAAATACCTGTCAACAATAACTGAAAACCTACTTAATTATGAAACTTCTCCTAACAACTTTCGAACAAAAATACAGAGATATGAAAAACGAAACCAATCGACCAATTCCTTTACAATCTTTTTCGATATTCAGTACATCATACTCAAATATTATCTAATTCATTTGTAGGTTTAAAATAATAATTCCTACTAATCAAGTATAAATAAAATTTAATGATTCATAATAAATAGATGCATGTAAAGTTCGAATTAATCACCCGTAATTAATATTTCAGCAAATTTTATTTACTCTATAGAATGCTAATTCAATATTAGTATAATAATATATGGTTGAAGGCTGAGCTCAATAATAATAAAAATAGACTTTGAATTCAGATACTTTTAAGTTTAAACACGTTTATATTTCAATATTCTTTTAGGGCACACAGATAGTGCCCTTTTTTGGCATGGCCTCCTCCAAATCCCGCCATTTCTCTCTGCACTGTGTCACTCTCTGCCATGTACCACCGGCTGTTTCTTTGAGTTGGTATATCCACCATCTAAGTTGTTTTCCTCTTTTTCATTTGCTGTTCCTTGGGCACCAGTTTAGTACTTTTTTGCTCCTCTTTTCTGTTCCTCTTGTCATGATCCCTGCCCATTTACCACTTTAGTTCATTTGTTTTTATTGTAACGTCTTCTCGGTCTTCTTCCCGACTACTACCCGACCTCAATAGTATAGATAAAAATGATAAACATCATGAACTGCTTCATTCAAATCTGCTGATTTTACGAAACATGAAGGTAAGTTACATTTCAAAATTTATAAATCTATACTATTAGGACATCATAAAGTGACATGAACACCTATTACAAAAAAGCAAGCAACAAAATATTGATTTTTTTTGTAGTTAATAATTTATGATATCTGATATCCCTACAGATAATTTCAATACTGAAAGTAAAAGAATTTGAATAGCGATATGAGATTTATAGAAAAATAGATCCATTGTTCTTGTGAATCATTTCAGAGTCAACAAGAAGGCTGTGCATACTAAATTTTTGGGATCGTAAAGTTCGCGATGCGGCGGAATGAGAAATGAGACATGAGGGGAGCTTGCCATATTTTGATAACAACTTTATTTTTTAACAAAGGTACAAAGTTGGAGAAACGCAAGAATTTACATTCTTCGAAATATCATGGATGATAAAGAAATGTATTATGTATGTATTTCGTTCATTGAATATAATAAGTAAAATAATAATAAAACATTTTGTTATATCTCCTAAAAAAATAATTCTTGGTATGATTTTTTACAATTATTAATGATAATAATCCAATGTAGGCCAGTCTAATCAAATAGTGGCCAAAGCCATGTCATTGCATCGTACATGCATCTTTTTTAATTATTTACTTTTTTTATAAGTAGGTAACAAGCCTTCTCTTCCCAGTACAAATCAGACACAGGTCTAAAACTTCTCGATTTCCTCACATTGTTTTCCTTCGTCGTATGGTTAATATAACACACATGGAAGATGGTGAACAGCCGGGATTATTCTGGTTTAAGAATAACTATATTTCTTATAAGAATTGCATACATTCACTTACTGAGAAACACATATTTAAAACTAAGATTAAAAATTGGAAATTAGAGCCACCACCTCAAGGCGAGTGTCACGCTTAAGCCACTAAGCCAACATTGGCCTTGTTGTTAATAGTTCTAGAAATATTTTCTTTACTGAAATCATTAAACAATAAATCTTATCGACCTCAGTCACTTCAAATCGACTTCCTAAAATAGCTTTGGCAACAATATTTCAGGTGAGAGTCTTTAACACGTTGGGATATTGGATTGAGAGAAAATCACGCTCCAATGAGTCGCGTGGCTTGCGGAAATCCATATCAACGGAGACAGTCTATTGCGGATTTAGTGTTTCTTCAACTAATTCGAACAATAAAGGTATTGCTGGAGTGAATTTTCTTCGTTCTAGTTCACGTGATAAGGAAAAACATTATTTTCAAGATTAAACTTGTGTTACAGAAAGTAAACCTAAATTAATTTGAACAAATATACTCGTATATGACAGAAACAGACTAGACTGAGAATTTGAAACGAAAGATCAAGCGTGACAAAGATTTTGTTTAATTGTTGTGCATTTTGGGAAGATGGTTAATTAGCCAAACTTTCTGGGTTTAAAATTATTTATGTAAATCGACACATCACAATACGCGCCGGTCGTTCAATACGAGTGTAGTGAGGGAATAATGAAACAGATATTGAAGTGACAATTTGACAATGACATCTAAGGTAATTTTGACATCTGACAGGTTTGTTTAATAATTTATAAGATGTTTACTGTATATAATTACTTAGTTCTCTTCTACCTACACATAAATAAACCGATGCCATTTTTATTACATTAGAAGCCGCCCGCTATAAATAATAAAAATCTATTTATTTATTTATTTATTCCATATCATTATTCTATCATTACAGTAATAACTAATTCGATAGAACGACACAACATTTATACCCACACCAATTAACCTAGATAAAAAACATTAAAAAAAATATATATATTTATATATGTACCTACATCTTATAACTAATAATATAGGAAGCAACTCTTGTGAACTCAGCCAGTGTACAAACAAATAGGTCTACCTTAACAGAAATCTTATTTATTATGTGTATTGCTCGCGTGAGTGGTGCTTCGCTAACCAAGTTGGAATGTGCGCGCGGTACATCCAAAAGTTGAGACTTCCGCCTCAGGTTTCTACTTGGTACCCGTAGACTCAGTCTCTCCATTATATCCGGATTATGAACCCGACCCGTAAGTATCTTAAATATATACACCAACAAGGCTAGCTCTCTTCTGAGGCGTAGCTGGTCATATCCCACCATACCCAGAACAAACAGGGTCGGGTACATAAGTGGATACAAAGGATACACTCCATACAGTCTCTTGTAGAGGTACCGGGTGAATTTATTTTGTATTCGCTCTAGCATGAGACTATCAGTTTTATTATTAGCAGTTTTTTACCCTAATCTAAATCAGATTAGGGTAAAAAACTGCCTTCACCGGGGAAGGCGAGGACAATTACTGCGTACTTCGCTTATTCCAGTGAGCTTCAGTCCTGCCCTTCAGGCGATTGACCACCCCGCGACGGCCCAAGCCGAGGTCCGAGTCTCACAGGAGACGCCCTTGCGCTAGTCGCGGGAAAAACGCCCATTCAGGCCCATTTATGTCCCGGACTATAGAGAGCAAAATATGATTTTCTAATAATGCAAAAGTATTATTGCATAAAATGTAAAGTTATGAAATCCATAAATGACCGTCACCTTTATATTATTCTTAGAGGAAATAACGTTTCCTGAAAATGCGGAAATTAGTTTCGTAATTAATTCCTTTCTAATGGATGTGAATAAAATTAAATATTAGTTATGTTATAATGAAATGTATGTGTCAACTCAAAAGGTAGACCTTTCCTATGCGGTTTTCATTCCTAGATAGTGTGAATGAATAAGGTGTATTATAGTTCTATGTGAACTGACTGAAATATAAAGGTTAATTTTGCAAAACATCCTGCCAAATCTACGCGGGAAGCTAGTTTAAAAATAAGCTTTGACATAAGTTTTTCTTTGTTATATGGAAAAAATATATATTATCGAAGAGTTTATGTAATAAATTATGTACAAATAAATTCGATAATATTGCCCTTTTGATCTACAGAGAGTTTAACCTGAATAGCCAATATTTATTCTTGCATTTCCAAAACTCACTGAGCGATAACCGGGTCTAGAATGGATTTAAGCATTTCACAAACGACGTTAAAATCGGTAACTTTGTAAACTAAATTTTGACTCGACCACATTCTACACAATTCTTTGCTATGTAAAGCGAAAAAGGAAAATATCTCCAAAGCAAAATGGTTTTAAAATAAATACAAAACCCTTGACAGAACATAAAAACAAACATATATTTCAAATATGTAATAATTAAAAGGTATATATATTTTAAGCCATACTTTCGTATCAATGGGTACAATACCTATAGGACACGTAGTATGTCTGACTTACAAATCATTTTTTTTTTGATTGGACAATTCACACCAATTGACCTAGTCCCATGCTAAGCTGGTGAAGCTTGTGTTATGGGTACTAGGCAACGGATATACATACATATTATATATAGATAGACATATAAATACATATTTTAAACACCCAAGACCTAAGCACATCACGTCGATGTTTGTCTCAACCGGGGATCGAACCCGGGACCCATGTATTCGCAGTCAGGGGTACTAACCACTAGACCAATGAGCCGTCGACCGTAGCCGTCGTCGTACGTTTATATAGTTTAATAAAATAAGTATATATAGGTCGTGCATACTTGTAATTCAAGCATGATTTTGGGGTAATATTTTCTTTGTGAGCAATATAATATAATTAGCAATATAATATGTAGCGTCGGCAAATAATAACACTGCTCTCAAAGACAAAAATATCATTCGCGTCGATCAAAAGCCTTACCCTTCATTAAATCGACAGATGGCGCTACATTTATAGTAAAGTGAGTTTGAAACTGCACTTCACGTCTGAATGGAGCGATGCAAGTTTGGCGGAAGTAAGTTAGTTATATAGAAACGGATATAAATAGGTTACTCTGCATAATGTATGTGTGAATTGATTTTGCTCAGAATTTATATAGAGGCAATAGAACCGTATTATTAATCTCCAGTCCGGTTTGGTCACAGTGGATAATTTCTGGCATATCACAGCTCATGTGTGTGCGCAGAGCCATTTATGGTTTATGTGCTCATCCAAGGTACGGCAACATATCAGTCTTTTTTAAATGTGTGTAAAGGCGACATCAGGAGTAAGGATCATAATCTTAACCAAAATATACCTATGGTTATGATTATATTCACAATTTTTTCGTCATTTACGTTTGTTTTATTTTTTTAATCCTCTAACTGGGGTAGAAAACGTCCACGATACTTCGCCATCGCGTTCCATTTTGAGCCACGCAATTAACATCGAACTACGTCAATCCAATGACTCATGCCTCTCCTACAACTGAGCGTCGCCAGTATTAAATGAAGAGGATAAGGATGACTTTTAGGGCGTTCTGCAACCAACACTAACTTTTAATAATATAAAGAATTAATTCATTTGATATATATTATATTAATATATTTATACATGGATCGGATTTATAAAAATAATAAAAATAACGTTAAAAATTTCTTACTATTCGTTTGTTATGGCCTAGTGGCTTCAGCGTGCGATTCTCATACCTGAAGTCGTAGGTTCGATCCTCGGCTGTGCACCAATGGACTTTCTTTCTATGTGTGTATTTAACATTCGCTCGAATGGTGAAGGAAAACATCGTGAGGGATCCGACATGTCTTAGACCCAAAAAGTCTACGGCATGTATCAGGTACTGGAGGCTGATCACCTACTTGCCTATTAGATTTAAAAATGATCATGAAACATATTCAGACATCAGAGGCCCAAATTTAAAGAGGTTGTAGCGCCACTGATTTTTTTTATTGTTTTGTTACGTATAACGTAGGTTTGTATAGAGTAAATATGCATATTAAATATAAATACCATTGAAAAAATTTGCATATAAAAAAATCCAATATGAAAAATAATGCGCCTGTAAAATTATTCGCAGAATGAATTTTCTAATAAAACGTTATTTTCAAGAATGTTATAATGCTTCCATTAGCATTTCATCGTCTTGGGATTCGAAGTTTCTCTATAATGTTTGATGCTAGAGCCTGCTAATAAAGTATATGGCAAGTTTTATAAGCTGCCCAAGTGGAGTTTACTGTCGTTCTGTGACTTGTACATTAATAGCTTAATTACTCTACGTTAAGATAATATAAAGAACGTCATCTATGCTGCCATGACTGAGTGGTAAAGACACAAATCTGAGGTCGATTTCTTTATACGGGTTTGTTACCATCACTTGCTTCAGAAAATGGTTAAAGAAACAGACGCACTAATTTGTCTGTATTGTATGATATGGAAGGCCTACACAGATATAGCAGTGTTGGCCTAGTGGCGTCAGTGTGTGACTCTCATCCCTGAGGTCGTAGGTTCAATCCTCGGATGTGCACCAATGGACTTTCTTTCTATGTGCGCATTTAGGTCTTAGGTCGTAGGTTATTATTATTACATTGTTAGTTATTTCGACTACGTATTTGCGTGTTGTTCCCACGAGAATGTAAGTGCGTGCTCCTATTTCACCATGCTTACTGCGGATAGAGGACAAATCTTTGTTTCTATTTTTTTTTAAATTATAAATTGCTTAAGATGTCACGTGGAACATGGTGTAATGATTGCAGCTCCTTACAAACATTGTGTATAACAAAAAACTTGGCGATTAAAAAGAGTGGCGGAAAGTTTATTGCCAATTCTTCTCGTCCGTTCTACGCCCTTGATTTGAGAACTGGCAGTAAATGTAAAATTAGAAGCGTTTAGCATTTAATTCGTATTTCTTAATTGACGTTCATAAGTGTACATTGTGTTAAAATATAGCATATGTACGGTGTACCTATAGAAGCATATATAATATAATACTGGCTGCACCAAACAAAACGTTGAAGGCTAGAAGGCAGCCGCCAGGCTGTTTCTAGATCTGTAAGGCGGCGAACCCAACAGTTAAAGTTTGTAAATGTCGACTTCGACTTCTATGCTACTACTCTACACTAATTTCCTTTCCAAATCGATAATAGCCCAAAGTCCACGCTCAATATCTACCTGTGCATATGAAGCGCATAGTTTCCCGATATTTGACATCACATACCACGTCAGGCTCGATAGAGTGTAACATAATCGGTATGCCTTGACGTCTTCCCTTATGGGTTCAATGAATTTATATTGTACATACCGAACGTGAATGCTTTAAAATTTTAAATTCAGATTGAGATACGCAAAATGTATTTAATTATTTTCCTACCTATGTACACTTATGAATATGAGAATTTACATTTACTACCAGTTACCAATTCAAGAGCGTAGAGCGGGCTAGAAGAACTGGCTAGAAGCTCTGCGCCATTAATATTTTTGGTGTATTACGAAATTGTAAGGGACTGTAATCATTACGCCATGTTTCATAAAACAATTTCCGTTATTTGGAAACGTTAAAAATGAACCTCTAATAATTATAAGTGTTTATATATCCGTTATTTCCGATCCGTTATATTAGTAAAATAGTATAGTAATATAGTAATAATTATATTTATGCGGGTAATTAATGTAATGTAATTTATAAATATTATTGTATAAAAGACTGCATAATTGCTACCTTTAATTGGTTTTTTTTTAAACACCGCTATTTGGCAGTATGCGTTGACGCAAGATTCGTTAAGATGATGCTTTTTAATTTGAAAAAGTATCTAAAGTCATCATGCCTCAATAACAAGAAACATTAATTCAAGGCTCAATGCCACAAACATTAATATGACAAATAATTTTCATTATCAGCGAAACAATATTCCATTAACATAAATGGTACATTAAACTCACCTGCATAGCTCGAAACGCATGTAACTTTCATAATTTCAATGGTGGAGATTAATGGACGATCCGAAATGCTGGCATTTAATTGAAACTACTGTCACTTTGTGGTCATCATTGTCCGTCTGTGAATAAATTTGTTATGTTACGTGAACGCTTTTACATTGTGTTTCAACAATTTTGTTTGTTTCAATTTGTTGATTTAAATTTCGAATAACTTAATAGTGTATGGTCATAAATTTTTGAAATCGTACAGAATTTTATTTTATTATTGTCTAAAAAGGTTTTATATTTACTGTCCTCCTTACAATTGAAAAAGCATAAAGCTATTGTGGGTGTTACTAAAATAAATAAAGAGTATTTATGGTAGATTGAAGTTATTTGTGTTTTTTAAAACACAAGTAATTTTTTTTCACATTGAAATTAGATTTTCAATTGCTATTAGATTTAACAATCGACTATGGTATTCTTACTGTACCACAACTAAGGGTTAGGTGTCCGTATAATATATTTAATAAATATTAACCCCCCCTAGATTTATCAATTATATAGAAAGACTACCTGACCAGGCAAACGTCGTTTTGCCATGTATATCATTTATAATAAAAAATAGGGGAAGATCGTAGAGGAGTGAAAAATAGGGGTTATATGTATTTTTTAATGCTGTATTATACAAAAAAATTAACAATAAAAATGTATCTAATTTTTTTTAATTTTTAGCGGTGGACTACCCTTAACATTTAGGGGGATGAAAAATAGATGCTGTCCGATTCTCAGACATACCCAATATGCACACAAAATTTCATGAGAATCGGTCAAGCCGTTTCGGAGGAGTTTAACTACAAAAACTATACAGGAACAATGGGAAAGGTTAGTGATAATATTATATGTAGGTATATTCTTAACCTTTAGTACAAACTCAAAAATTTGCAGCACGCACAAAATACTGATGAAATAATATAATATCGAAAAGGCTGGCAGCATTAAAAATATTAGTTTGAAAAATAATTTACTTACTGAAACAACATCACGTATAAAATTTTCCATTTAATAAAGAAACGTCATACCTTTCCGCAAAAAGGAAATAAGAGTTAATTTATTTCCGTAAAAGTGATTAATCATGAATATGTGAGATGATTTATTACGCGAACAGCTGTTCTTATAACTCTTTCTTTTACCAAGTTTCAGTACCTATTACAAGTTATAAGGGAAATACCGAAAGCGAAATTATTCTTTGTATAACCTTTAGTTAATATGTTGCACTATATTTTGTATTGGTATGTCCTTCTAAGGTACTGAGTATGAAACGGGGCTCTTCAGGACACGCCTATTTTATATGAGTGTTGGTACAGTACTGATCTATATTCAAACATCAATTTATTTATATTAGTCATAAAGCCACAGTACATTCCCCTTAGTAAAATAAAATTTCTTAGCATATGATTCATTAACAAGGTAGAAAAATTTCTACGACATTTCAAACTAGAATAAGAAAAATATTGTAACATATGTTTTAAAAGTAAATTCAATCTCAAACTAAAATTCTTCAGAGAATTAACAATATATGCCCAAATAGGCAAAACCTAGAAAATAATAATAATATCACTTTATTTATACCATTATAACACAAAAGCTAAAATAAATGAAGCCAAGGGTAAATTTGGGGTCTTACTTTACTTGTCTGCTAAAAGCAGATTTATCAAGACAACTCCGAACCTAAATAATATGAACGTAAAAAAATAAAATACAATACTTAAGGTAAGTCATTTGACACAGATAGAGAGTACGGCCCATCCGTATCACCTCGACGTCCGTCGTTCCACAACTGAGAGTTTTCTAAGGCAGTTTTGCCGCGCACCACCACTATGTGGAACCAGCTGCCCACTGAAGTATTTCCGAACCAATTCGACTTAGGGTTCTTCAAGAAAAGAACGTACCAATTCTTGAAAGGCCGGCAACGCACTTGCGAGCCTTCTGGCAGTGTGCGGTGGTATCACTTAACATCAGTCGAGCCTCCTGCCCGTTAAAAAAAAAATCGATAAAGGAGCAATTATTATATACAACCATGTCTTAAAAAAAATTCAAACGCGGACATGCATATTCCCATGCCTCAAAGGATTGCACATTACCAACATTTTAAAAACTTAGGCCCATAATATAATTCGTAACTCAAGTCACAATCTCGTCTTGAGTGCTGTCAAATATGTCAAAGTTCATTCAGGAAAAATGGTTTGACAGTTTCTGAATCTAGATTTAGTTTCACTGACGTTCTAGAATATGTAGTTAGTTTGATGCTCAAAACCTTGTGATATCACGTAAAATATAAATAAATAAATTTAATATTGATAATCTTGTAAGTTACATTTTATCTTATTTCTACTTAGTTATTAACAAAATTTATTTTAAGTTAATGTAAGTATTATCATATTATTTCCTATTAGACACCGGTTTCTTGGTCGTCTTCCCTCCCCAAGTCTTCTCCACAAAAATATGTAATCACATAATCAGCATCAAATCATAGGGGTATATTATGAGTGAGTAATAATAAGAATTTTAAAGAAAGGTAAACCAAAGTTTACAAACATTCAACTATCAACGCACTTCAAATACTTAACAGACGCAAAATATAACAAACTGTCACTTGTTGGTTAGGCCTACAAAAAACAAATGAATAATATAAAAATATTATTCATTTGTTATTTTGTGGATGTTACCTAGGATTATTATTATGTAGTTGTATCGCTATCACTGCACTGTGCTTGTAATAATCGTAATAGGTCATCAATCCCTTATTTTGTATATTGCAGGCGTTGTTTAATAGCAAAAAAGTTTCCTCTAGATCCGCCTAACGTCGTTATCGTAGCAAAGCCAGGGCGCTACGATAAAACAACTTGTCCATTAACTTGATTGCGGCTAATTTTCCAACTAAGTTTGAATTTAATAAAACCAGCGTCACAGAAGCTGATTCGTGTCAAAAGTGATTTATTATAATAATAAAGCCCGTTTTATTTCCAATCATGACAAAAACAAATTATTTAAAAAAAAAATTCTTTTGCTTGTTATTCTATATTCTAGCTTCCTTCAGTACCGTCGATCGGAACCCCTTCACGGGTAAAGGCCTCCTCCAGCTTTTTCCAACTGACTCTGTCTATGACTCTCTTTCTCCATTCGTTTCCTGCTACCGCTTCTATTTCTTCTATCAACCTTATTTTTACGAGTGATTGTGATTTATTACGAGACTTTATTAAACCTAACAATGTTATATCTATTTGTAATTTTCTGGCTAGTGTGTTTACTAACACTAACTGAATATATTTTTATTTAATTTATGGTCCAAAAAAAAATTCGAATTTGTAATAAATTTCCTACGCTTCAAATTGGTTTAAGTTTAAAGATTCAGATGGTTTTGACAAACCATTTAATTTAGCTTTGTTTCTAACATATACTTTTTACAAGTCACTTTGGAAAGTCTTAATGAGTTGTGATTAGTGGAAATAAATGCTAGGTTCATTTTTATATTGAGAGATATTAACTTTAATAAGAATAATTTAAAAAAAAGTATACGAAAATTATTATATTATCATTCATGGTTTTACCCTTCAAAATTGTCCTCTATTGGGCATTTAATTCAAAAGTATTTTGGCCTTAAGTAGGAGTAGTAGTTTGACTTTCGATGGACGGTTATACCACTTTACATCCGGCCTTCGGACGGTTATATCACTTTACATCCGGCCTTCGGACGGTTATATCACAAACAAAACTATTAAAACAGAACATACAAAGATAAAGCTTATGCGAATACTAAGCCGGCGAAATCGCGGTAATTCGATCACTATATTAGTCACTAACAATCGAACAATGCTCCTATTATCTTAATAGAGCTCTATTTACCTCGGGCGAGGGTAACAAACACAATACTATACGTAATTCAGTGACACGATGATTACAAAGCATAATTGTATAGCGAAATGACTAGAATGTATAAGGATTTAAAAAGATCTATTACGGATAGCGCATTTGCTTTGCTTGACTATAGGAAGCTTTTTGGAATACAGTTGATTACGTAAATAACGCGTTCGCCCACATCATCTGCGTAGTCTTTTTTTGGAGGTGACTCAGCTGCAAGTAGTAGTGAATTTATATGGTGATATATTCAAAATCATTTATTCATATAGGTATACACAATGTACACTTATGAACGTCAAAAAAGAAATACGTATTAAATGCTTCTAATTTTACTGTCAGTTCTCAAATCAAGGGCGTAGAACGGACGAGAGGAACTGGCAATAAACTCTACGCCAGTCTTTTTATTCGCCAAGTTTGTTGTTTTACAAAATGTTTGTAAGGAGCTGCAACCGTTACACCATGTTCCACATGACATCTTTAAGTAATTAATAATAAAAATCAAAGATTAGTCCTCTATCAGCAGGAGCACGCACTTACATTCTCGTCGTATAATTTTTGTGTCGCCGAGAATTGAAACTTGGACATTGCAATGCTTGCGTTACCAACAAACAAATGTCTATCCACACATTCATATAGTCATTAAAAGAATTGAGATAGAAATTTACATATAATGATATGATGAATAACATTCGCTCGAACGGAGAAGGAAAAGTGGCGAAAGCGGCTGGCCTTAGACCTAAAAAGCCTGATCACCTAAATACACCTAGATTAACAAATGATCATGGATCAGATACAGAAATGTAAGGCCCAGACATAATGAGGTTGTAGCGCCACTGATTTATTTTTTATTGATTTCAAAAACATTTTTAACGACCACGTTAAATAGAACAAGCTGTTTCAGTGAGCATACTAGAAGGAAGGATTCTATGTCATAAAATACACTTAATTCAATATTAAAACTGTGGCAGTAGATTCTTGGTATTTGCACAGATAGTTAAGTTTATAAGTAGGTTCTGAGAACTACAGCTGTCCAGGCATGTGCAATTTAATATAAATTAATGTAATAATAATATTGTAGAATGTAATACACTATATTCTTCTTTTGATTATACACTTTGATATTACAATATAATATAGAGTGTAATAATTTTAAATTTAACACAACTAGGGAAAAAACGGGTTTAGACTTTTTTATATTTAAAAATAATCTCATTAAAATATCTCATATAGAACTTCTATGATTGAAGAAATTTAAGTAATTTTGTCAACACATTTCGGATTAAAGAAAAGCGATTTGTTCGATAAAATTAGCTTATCCCTATTAAAACTTTTGCAGGTAGTAATTGGCGAAAGAATTTTTCACTTTGAAACAGATGGCTTTATTAGGTATAATTAAAAGTTTAACAAATTAGCCGAGAGGCTTTTAGGAACAGATTAAAATGTAAAAGCTTCGTTCCCAAATAAATTGTATTAACAGATACGAAATAATATGAATTCGCGTTATATTCACTTCCGTTCCCCCTTCCGTGCCCCGCGGCTTATCGCACGTCATAAATGCGCGTGTGGAATTTGCCAGTAATTTTATGGATGATAATTATAAAAATCTAAGATTGCAATAATCAAATGATATTTCAAAATTCAAAACTCGTGTTGAATAGGGTATTTATTTAGATAATATCAGGTATATAAAAATATTAGCATAATTGATAACCTATTAAAATGGGTAAAGTAAGTGAACCTTACAAGAAAGATTTGGAGAATTACCCATTTTCAATATAAAAATAAATACTTGTTGTTGAGTGATTGCCAATTGGAATCAATAGAATCTGAGATTCCGTATTCAAATAAATAAACAAAGTGTTCAGCTTTATTAGGATTTAAAAAAAATGTTTTGATACAAAAAGCACGTTGATCTACACTTTTGAAAAAATAATAAGATGGATTTACGGACGAATCTTAAAATAATGTAAAACTTATTTCCGAATCCCTAATATAGCAAAGAAGAACGAATATAAAGGATTTACACAATTCTAGTAACAAAAAACTCTACGAATCTACGAATTTATGTAAACAATACATGATTGGTTTGTACCCGAGAGTTACGCAGTCAAAATTGATAGGCACTAGACCGATTTGGAGAATAGATATATACTAACTTTGAATAAGACGAAATTAATCCACTATCATTAGGACAATATCAACTTGCACTTATTTTGTTTTTTATTAAAGATAAAAAAGGTCTCTGCAGTGAGGCTTTAGTAGGCAGAAGGCAGAAGGAGACCTGGCCGCAGACGCACGTTCTAGTTGAAAAACTTAAGACAATGGTTTGGTCAAAGCACCAAGTCATTGTTTAGAAGCGCGGCATCCAAAATCAAACTAGCCATGATGATCGCCAACCTTCGCTAGGAGATGGCACTATAAGAAGAAGAAGTGAGGCTTTGGAATTCACTTCTTGTCCCTATTCGCTTAGCTCCTTCTCTATCTTCATTTTAATCTCTATTGTACAAACATTACCTGTCCACATCGTATCCCTAACTTTCGTACTAATTGACGTGAGACTGATCTAGAATTGTCGTGATTCATGGGCACTTTTTATTTTTCACGTGTCCTTCTTAAGTTTAATATTTTTTTTGTTCCAGTATTAGTTTTGAGTAAATAACTATATGTATTATGTATTTTGCACTTCTTGCTTACCTTATCTAATTTAAATATTTTTTTTCAACAGTGGTTGAGTTTGCCGAAAGCAATAAGGCCGCCAGTTGCTCTCCTTTTCATTTCATTTTGTCAATTTTATTATGTTATTTCAACGAAGTATTAATAAATAAATAAAACACTTTATAATCGTAAAGTGAAATTATAAAAAAACACACTTTTGTTTGCAGTGTTAAATGTTGCTGAAACATAAATATATTTCATTTAATTGTAAACGAGAAACACGAGGGTACTAAAACAATAAAACTTTACTATTTAAAATTGTTATAACACCCAAGAGTTGTAGAACGAAGTGTGTCGTTAGAAAATACAAACTTAAACGTAAAATCATTTATTTGTAGAGTGAAACCAATTTCGAATTCTTTCACTTGTTCCAACTCCCGATCGCAATTTTGCCTGAGATGTTTTAATAATCTTACAAAGGTAAAGGGCTCTTTTACCTTTAAAAGTGGATTTCAAATCATTCATCATTTCATCCCTTGATAAAAGCCTTTTAGAAGTCACTGATCGAAGTAATTGATTGATTATAATAATTTTCTCTTGAGGATTAAACTGGAGGCCGTGACTTTAGGTGTAGGATAAAATTTGATTACTTTTGGTAATTGATGATCTTCATATGTTTTTCTATTGAATACTAATTTACATGCATGATATTCAAGAAAGTAGAGATATCTGTTTTTTTATTTATTATCTTTTTAACCTTAAATATATTGTAGGGTGGTATTTTAAGTGCAAATATGTTGATATATACATCTCGATTATAATCTCTTTATTGCATACAAGTCGCTAGGGGCAAGGAACTTCCCAAGGTACAGATCACTTAGATCGCCGGAAGAGTCCAGGTAAGTTGTCAACGAGATTTTATACATTATACCACAATGATTTTACTTAATTAGAACGAAATAACATAGTAAACTTGCTGGTAACTGTTACCAACATATTCATTAAATAAATCTGATTATAATTAATTATGAGAAGTGTAAACGAAATATATTTACATAAGTCACCAGTGCCATAAGTCATAACTTCGCAGACACTAAAGCAACGATTCTTTGCAAAATTGTTCTTCCATTATATTCCGTAAATTCAATATTGCTCACACGAATGTTTATTACTCACGAACACAGCAACACGAAATTAAATTAATCTCTAGCGATATATTGTCCCAGTTGCGATATTTTCATTACCGGTCCTCATTGGCTGAAAAATGCAAAACTGTTTTCATTTAGAAAAGAAATGCCGGATTAAAACGCAATCAATTTTAAGATGAATCAAAGGGAAGTGGGATAAAAAATGTTCAATTAAATTGCATTGGTCCTCGCTCGTGAAATAAATGGCGATCGGCGAATGCAAAGTGTTTTATTTTTTTCCTGAATGTAGCTCAATTACCACTTCAATGAAATGAATTTCGTGCATATTTCAATTATTAGATCAATTAGTAATATTTAACGTACCGCATTTCCTGCTTTTTGTGTAATAGAAGCAAATAAGATGGACGGGTGATAATTACTTCGTAGAAAATAACTGGTCCCATGAGTACAGTTGGATTACATATTATTTTTAAACGAAAGAGGGGAAAACAACTTCGGAGTGGCCAGTAAAGGCTGCCGCAGTTGAGGACACCCATGTTAGTTCCGGCATTTAAGAGAGGAGTATACTTTTAAAGTTTCGAGGTCGTATCTCCTAGGAAAGATCTCCAATATATTTTACTCAAGTAAAAAATGTTCCATCATCAGATATGACGACGTGAACTTCCAGGCCACCGAAGTTCAAACATCACTTTTCTTCCAAACCTATAAAATAAATAAATCAGTGGCGCTACAACCTCTTTAGGTCTTGGCTTCAGATTTCTGAAACCGTTTCATGATCATTTTAAAATCTGGTGATCAGCATCCAGTGCCGCCACGCCGTCGACTTTATGAGTCTAAGACAATGTCGGTTTCCTCACGATGTTTTCCTTCACCGTTCGAGCAAATGTTAAATGCTCACGCGAAAGAATTTCTATAGGTGCACAGCCGGGGATCGAACCTACGACCGCAGGTATGAGAGTCGCACGCTGAAGCCACTAGGCCAACACTGCTCTGCTGCTCTTCCAAGCCTATACTTACTATAAAAATGTTTTGCACATACGCAATAGCATTTTTATTTGCCTCATCCGGAATTTTAGTTTAAGACCCATTCAGGAGTATTCGAAAGAAATCACAACATCTAAATAATCAACATGAACTGTTACGGTATGCACAAACGGCCTCATATCTAAATACCAAGAAACGTATAAAAAATAAACGCATTTTAAATGAACATTACTGCTTTGTAAAAGCGATATTCATTTTCTTTTAAAAGAATCGCGAAACAAAGAAGGCTTGTTAACGAGTGTCGTTCCGTTTTACGAAGGATTTACGACACATGAAAAATAAAAAAGTAAGTTTCTACATTTTGTGCATACTTTATAAACATTGTCGCTTTATTTGTAAGATAAAAATGCTTTAATTCTTGTCGTAAATTTAAGCAGGTCGTTTTATACATGAATTATTCGGCTTTTTCGAGATTTTCTTTGCCATATTCGTGTAAGTGGAATTGTTGATGTTATTGAATTGTGTTTTAGCCTGGAGTTTACTCATGATTATCATGTTCTATTTACTGTAGTATCATATTTTTTTTTATTTTAATCAAAGGACCATAAACAAGGCGAAGCCAGACAGCATGGGTTACGTCCTGATTCCTGAGTCCTGACGTCCAAAAAAATATAAACGATTTTAAAACAAATGGTGACTTTCACCAGTATAATACGCGAAATAGAACTAATTTGAGTGGACGACCAACCAGGCTCCAAAAGATAAACCACTGCATATATGGAAATTGTATTCGTTTTTACAACAAACTCCCAAGCGAAATTAAAGAATTATCAAATTCAAACCCCTTGTTAAACGAAAATTAATCAATAAAGCTTTTTATAAATTTGAGGAATACTTAAATGATCCTAATCCTTGCGATTGATTTGCTCCAGTTCAAACAATTTGTATATACTTGGCGATTAAAAAGAGTTGCGGAAAGTTTTTTGCCAGTTCTTCTTACCCGCTCTACGCCCTTGACTTGCGATCTTGTAGTAAATGTAAATTTACAATTAATTTAACTTCTTTCTGACAATTCATAAGTGTACTTGTTTACCTACATGAATAAAGATATTTTGAGTTTGAGTTTGAGAGTTTGATTATTTTTAATTCAAAATCTACTAAGGTACAATGGCAGATAATGAGTCAGGTTAAAGGATAATTGTTTATTACATTTCCCCAGCTGAAGCTAGATCAGATTGAACTGTAATTACGCCTTGATCGTGTACATGCACGCTATTTTCTGTATTAACAATCAATTTCCTATACAAAGACTAACTGTTTGCGTTTATTGTAAACGAACTCTCTATTATAACGCTTGTTTTATTCATAAGAAAAATGTAAGCTTAAAGTACTGCCTTGCGATTCTGTAACTCACTTTTCGAACTCACACAGCGGTTTTCGCATCGGCAGTCGCTCTCAAATCAGTCGTGAAGCAGTAATTTTATGATTTGGCATTATGATAAACAATAAACTACAAGCTCCCACCTTTTCAGAATTCCAAATCATAAAATTACTGCTTCACGACTGATTTGAGAGCGACCGCCGATGCGAAAACGGCTGTGTGAGTTCGAAAAGTGAGTTACAGAATCGCAGGGCTGATGTCCGTATTTAATAGGTCTGGGCCTCAGATTTCTTTACAATATAATATGTTTTATGATCATTTGCCAATCTTATAGGCAAGTAGGTGATCAACCTCCTGAGCCTGACACAGCGTCGACATATTGGATCTAAGGCGAGCCGGTTTCCTCACAATGTTTTCCTTCACCGTTTGAGCGAATGTTAAATGCGCACATAGACAGAAAGTCCATTGTTGCACAGCCGGGGATCGAAACTGCGACCTCAGAAATAAGAGTCGCATACTGAATTCACTACGTCAACACTGCTCATTTGAGCGGTAAAGTATTAATAATACAAAAATAACCTTATTATTTTTCCATGTCATTATTTATCTGTTAATCTAGAGAGCAGATTATTTATTTCTTTATGTTTAGCGTTGAATTTATAAAAAATTCAATAGATTCATAACATACTTAAGTATACAGGATATTCACTTTTATCACTTCCTAACGTATTCCCGTTACATAGTCAGGAATACGTCGAATTACCTATAACTCTGTATATTTTAAAATAGAGACCATATCGAATGAGGGATTAGTCGGGCGTAATAGGGTCTCGTAGAACTCGTGTTTTTAAAAGCATTCATACAAAAATATCCGATATTTCTTGCGCCGTTAAAAAAGCCAAAATAGTTCAAATATATTATAACGTATGTAATGGGATTAAGGCAAGAAATCTAATTAGGATTTTTTTTGTAGCGCACCATGTGGAATCAGCTACCCATAGCTGTGCTTCGGAATTAGTTCAGCTAAAGGCCCGCCAATGAATGAGCCAAATCTTAAAAGGCGGCACTTCTCGAAAATTTAGTGTACGGGCGGCGGTATCACTTAACATCAGTCTCTGAAAAAAAATTGACCTTCTGAGCCTAGAACAAGCCCACGCAACAATAGAGTATCCATTACATACATAAAAACACTACAGTAATATTTCTTTGCCGTACCTTTCTTCGCTTATAATATTTCTTTTAAAAATTAAAAATAATCATAAAATGTAAATTTTAAACTTGACCGAATTTCTGCTGCGTGACTAGACGCCGTTAGATTTTAATCGTTACCACTCTGACAGGAGTATTTACTGAGCGAGCTTCTAAAGCAGTCTATTGTGTTTTGGTCGTGATAACGATTTCTGTACACAAAAAATACAAATTACAGATGGCATGTAACAAGTTAACGACGAAGTATCACAACTAACATTAGAAGTCTGAAATATATTTGATTTTCGGTGACCGAGTTACAAATTTCTTTAAAACATTTTCAAAAGCACTAATTTAAATACGAGGACAAGATAGTTCTTTCAGGTTATATTTTTTTACCGAACAATACAAAAGGAGACTTCATCTAGGTGGTGGACGTGTAGCTGATGAAGATGAAGCTAGGGAGCTTCGGGCTTCTTGGAAACGGCGGACTGCGTGTTTCGGCTGAGAAAGGAGAGACTTGTCGCAGTTGGTGAGCGAGTTACGGAGGGAAAACAAATTATTAAATTTGTATTCCCTAATTGCCTCAAAATCATATCATAAAATCTAAATAAAAGCCAAGAGTCTGAGAAAATTAAATAAAAAAAATTGTTTTTACTATTTGTATCATAACACATGCATCTGACTGTATTTCTAATGAATTATGAAATCTGACGAGGAAAATCGTTTTACACCTTAATTATCAAAGTCAGCCTATAACCGTGCAAGCTATGAGTAGACATACCTACATAAAATGGACTAATTATAGAAAGAAATTCAACCTTTCTATGATAACATTTATGATTTTTTAAATTTAATTTTCGTCGCGAATCGGAGGTATTCCTCAATAACGTGAAGAATTCCTTCGTTGCAATCCATCTCAATCTCCAGACAGAGTAGTGGATATCACGATGATATTGTCAACACTTTATAAGCATTTTCTATCGCTGACTCTTGAATTTTAAATCACTTGTGTAATTATAAGTTAAACAAAGTAAGTTTACAATTCTAGCAGTTATATGTAAATTGTACTTTTTAAAATTGAAACGCGCGATGGAAATTGAATGTCATGCGGAAACTATATGCGATTTTCGATACAAATGTTTCTTGAAATAAATGAAACAGTTACTCGCAGTCGTTACTTTATTCTATTGCATTTTCTATGTAACTTCCTATGGTTCGATGAATATGTTATTGTAATATTCAATACAGCTTAAGATTAGTTGAAATACTACTAATGTGCGTGGTATGTTATGACAATTATTATTGACGATAGGCTGCAATAAGAACAGCATTAAAACAGCCCAGCCGTGCGACTCTAATCAGCGTTGCAATTTCATGTCAATCAATAGATATTCCTACGTAATAATTACCTGCTTAAATTAATAATATCAATAAAACAGGCACAGGAATCGGAGGCACATTCCGAGGGCACCTACATAAGTACAAAACTAATATTATATATAGACGTATTTGTATATGTTACCTAAACTTAACTTTTCAGAAAGTACCATATTCCTAAAGTATTAACTTAGCATTCTAAATGCACATTTTGAACTACAGGTATTTCTGAACAAAATGGAGGTAGGTTTGTTTAAAACGCGTGTATCTTTCCGCCAGTCAGGTGAACCTTCTGCCCTCTTTACAAGGGCAGCGACAATGCTGTTCTTTATAAAATATACAAAATGATTGATTGTATACATTTAATGACAAAAATTTAATGTAAGATAGCTGCTACAATACAACAAAATGGAAGTAAGTTTATGGTAATTAAAGGTATGTATGGCGCCTGTCTCTATACTAATTTTCAAATCTGGGTTACAGCAGAATCTGTACATAAACACATTTTAATTTATCGTCAATCCATACAAATTTGACATTCGACGAAATTTTCCGTTACCCGCAAATTCTCATTAGGTTACATGGATCGTAAAAGCCAAGAACTTAATTAACGTTCACAGTTCTTGCTCAACATTTATTTGGGCATGAATTCGTTTCTCGCAATAAAAATAAACAATGAAAGCCGCCCAGGTGTGTAGACTGTAGGTGTGGCTTACATAGGGAATATAAATTTGTACTGTTTACTTATGCGTTTAGGAAACGGAAATAAATATAAAGTTTTGTGTCAGCTGCGAGATTGTTAGTAATCTTATTATTAACTTAAGAACTATTTCTATATTGACGAGTCATAAGTGTACATTATGTTACCTATATGATTAAATGTGTTTTTTTACTTTCTACTTTTGAAGTGATTTCAAATGAGGGAATAGCTTCCTACATCTAAAATCTAAGCTCAGTCTTTAAATTTAATTAAAAAGCTACTTTTTGATCATTTTTCTGCCTCGTAATTAGCTACTACTTATATATATATTAATTATTGTGCCTCAGATAACCTTTTTATTTTTATTTTTTCTTTAGATTTGACTCTATTTTATTTTAGTAATAGTTACGTGTTATTTTGAGTTTTTGCGTGACAACGTCTTTAATTCGGACCGCTATTTATGCATTACCTCGCTCTGAGGCGTTACCCCTGGGGTTACATTTAAAATGACATAATGATACGTACCCCCTATGTACTTGTGATTTCTTTCTTATTGTCTATATCCATACAAAATAGGACTTGCCTGGAACAAATAAAATTTAATATTTTTTTTGAAAAATGCAACCATCCCATCAATATTTTTTATGACGTTGTCAGTTCAATATCGTCAGTAAGCCGACTTTACAGACAACCGATTTTTTTTTTGTTAATTCTTTATCACTTCTTATACTTCCCTCCTGAGGTTTTAATATTGTTTCATATAGTATGTTTTATAATTTATGTAACCTCCTTTTTTATATTTTTTATATGTATGTTTTTGTGTAAATAAATAAATAAATACATCATTATATAATCGTCTTGAGTGACTTATTGACATCATGATTGTAATTAAACCTCTTTTTTAATTGCACTTATTAGTATTTGTATCGTCTTCTTATATGTGATCTCCTTAATATAAAATATTGTATTGTTACTTGTACACCGTTATGTTGTCATGTTTGTGTATATACGTAATTATAATTCATCGAATACTCTAACTTTATATTTGATTTCTTTTTTTGTCTTTGTTAAAAGGACGTATCTGTTTGTTTCTTAAAAAATAAATAATTGTCATAGTTGAGTTGTCCCGTTTTCGAAGAAAACCACGAGCAATATCTGGTATAGTCTATATTTATTGGCTTTTATTATACATATATTTGTTAAACACAATGAGCACACAATTGCAATAAATATTTCACAGTATGAACAATAAAGTGTTATTGAATGTAATCTACTGATTGCATAACGCTTTTTAAAGCTAAGTTTTATACTTAAATGTAAAAAAGTAAAATAACTTGTAAAAATATTGATTTTTATATGTCAGTCACGTGACATAAAACGTTCACAGATTAGTAGAATCAACGGTGGCATACTATGCCAGAAAATGAAACTGATTCTATCTTGGATTTTAATTTCGTCCGAGACTGTTGTTGATCGAAAAACAATTGCAATTCTTTCATTATACAAACATGTATTTGTATAATGAAAGAATTGTAATTAAACGTAGAAACCTTACTTTTGTTTACGTGTTTACTGCCATGGTACGTCATAGGTACTGGTGGACTGAACATTTTTAAATGAAACGCAATCACTTGCAGTGACAAAGAACGACTAATTTATTCAAACACATCACAGATACAATAAATCACAGTAATACATTTTGACATAACTGTCATTAGATGGCGTTACTTGTACCATTTCTATATTTTGATACTTTCAACACATTTGCCTAGAAAAACGTTTTGGCGGGATTTTGAAATTGTGAATGTTTAACTACTTTAAACATTAAATCAGTCTGTCTCTGAATCTGTTTCATGATCATTTTTAAATCAAATAGGCAAGTAGGTGATCAGCCTCCAGTGCCTAACGCACGCCGTCGAATTTGGGTCTGACATGTCGGTTTTCTCACGATGGTTTCCTTCACCGTTCGAACAAATGTTAAATGCGCACATAGAAAGAAAGAAAGTCCATTGGTGCACAGCCGGGGATCGAACCTACAACCTCAGGTATGAGAGTCGCACGCTGAAGCCACTAGGCCAACAGTCCACTATTCAATAATTATCACTTCACTCAATACTTATCAGTATTTTACTATTTTACTCACTTAATTAGGCCATTACTTAAACGTATAAAAAATTGTTGTAAAGGTTCCATAGCCACTAATCAAAAATATGGAATGGTTTTTAAAATCTTGTCAAATAGCCCTTTGTTTGATACTATAAAGCATTATTCACAAAAAAAATCTATGCGTATATATATTCATGTAAAAAAAATTCTAAAATATTTAAAATACTTGAAAAATGTAAAGACATATAATATAAAATATTTTTTTAAGACCACATACGAAATATAAATCTTATATATAATTTCGGCTTTACACATAAAGATAACCGCAAGAGTATTTAGAACTAATATATTCCTTTCAGACATTCCTGTACGAGGTTTGAGCCAAATTATTAACATATTTCGCCATTACGATATTACAGATTTCATTACCATGCTGAATACTTCGAATATACTAGCAATGTATTTCTAATACTGCATCGTTCGTTTACAAGCTGAATATAATTATACCGATAACGTATACGTTATATAACTAGTCTGGCCATAAATTCTGTTCCATAAAAACATTCAGTTTTTATACTTTTTAATTATTTTGAATTTGGAACACATAATATATTATTTTAAAAACTTCTTTCGATTTTGTTTTGTGTTGTTTTTCGTGTTCATTATCAAATTAAATGAGGAATGAGGTGTTAAAGAAAATAGGATTGCAGTGATCACCTTGCGCAAAGTGATGGTATGGTGGGGCGTGCCTTATCGAGTAGTCACAAAACTAAATTTTTGTGAAAAACTAGTGAAAACTTCAGCCAAAGTGTATCAAGATACAGTCTTAGATCATGTTGTGAAACCTCTCAGCAATAGGTACACTTTTTAGAAATTTACCGTAAACTTTCCAGCAGGATTCTGCACCTGGTCACAAGGCACGAACTACCCAAGCCTAGCTTAAAACCAACGTTCCTGACTTTATAAGAGCTGAAGAATGGCATAGACCTCAACCCTTTAGACTTCAAATTATGATCAGTTTTCCTGGACATAGCCTGCTCTAAACGACACGGCGACATTGAGTCTCTTAAACAATTTATGGAGCAAGCAGTGGCGAAATTTCCCTTGGATACAGTGCGTAAGTCCATAGATTCGTGGCCAAACAGATTAAAGGTCTGTATAAAAGCCAAAAGTGGCCATTTCGAATAGAGTATTGTTTTGTTTTTTGCTGAGACTTTATTAAATTACATTACTTCATTAAAAAATACATTTTGATTTGTAACAGAACTTATCGCTGGAGTACATATACATATATATATATATATATATATATAACCATTTTTATCAAAAGTGCTAGTAACATACCCGATGAACGCCTTTCAAACGAAAAGAGTAGTTGCATGATAAAAATTATTAACGTATGTTTTTTTTTAATTTGTCATAGACAAGAAATTTTGAATTGCGAGCTAAATAAACTTAATGGAATCGACCTTTGAATATTTTCCTGGAATTTTTTTATGTTCCTGTGATAGTATGTTCGAATTTCAAATAATATTGATATTCATGTATATTTTAGTTTTGATATTGTTTAAAGTATATTCGAATTTTAAATATAATTTTAGAATAGAATAGAATTTTATATATCTAAGAGTAATTTAATCATTATTTTTTAAAGTTTCGATATTCTGTGTTGAAAGTATTTTCGAATTTCAAATATTATTGCTATGCAATAGTGTCACAAGGAACAAAGCTTTATTATTATTGCGATAGACTATCCAATATTTTCACCATTCGGCTATTAAGCGCTGACACTAGCAATTCGTTTGGCGACAACATTTTAACCCTTTCATCGTGATGTAATCCAATTTGCGTGGACGCGTGAGGAACAAACTACCATGGCTCCTCTCGATTTACACACGTCGAATGGACCATTTGATTTGATTTCAGTTTAGAGGGAATTGTTTTGTTGTTTTTTAAACTAGTTCATTAGTCGGACGATCTATTTGAATGTACAAGTTTGTTCTTGCGTGAAATTATTTTAGGTACATTTTCGAATAAGGCTTTGGATGGTGTTGGCTTGAACAACGCTTTTTGTAAAATTACATGGTGGGGGTGAAATTCAACTTTCACTTCATTGTACTACGCGCGATCTTTGATTTATCATGCTTAAAACATTTTTATTACGTAATAAATGTACAGATAATATAAGAGGCATTTGCTATGCAATTTTTTACAGGCGACACAAATAAATAATTAAATAATTCTCTAATAAAGCATCCAAGATTTATCTATTTACTAGAAAAGTTATGTGTATTTCAATTGATACTAATTAAAAAATTAAACTATACCCAACGTCAAACGTGTAACTTAAGGTGTAAAAGTGGGTACTTGAGCAATTTTTTTCAAAACTTCAAAGGCATTGCGCAGGCTGTTCCACTGAAAATAATTAAATAATACTTTAAAAGGTTTATAACAATACCTAACTTCAACATATTTTCGCTATTAGAAATCGATTACTTAAAAAAAAAAATTTGACCCACCCTAATATGGACGAGGCTTTTACCCTAAAGGGGCCATACAAAGACTAGACCAGTACAAAAGAAAAAAGAAATCTAAAAGAAAAAAGAAGAAAGAAACTTAAAATTTACTAATACAACTAATAATTAAGGCATGTAAACTAACCAATAATTTTTGTATGGATTAATAAAGCTTTAATAATATTAATATTGCCGATTGCTCTCTCCATAGTTCAAATGTTTACGGACAAACAATTCAGCGTGGTACACACACAGCTAAAAAAGCGGATTAAAGATTTTTTAAGACTGATAAATCACTTTGTATCAAAATAAATAGAACAAATTGTGCTTAAAAATTATATAACTAACTATTTCTGTAACAAAATGTTCAACGCGGTAAACTTACAAACACATTCAGCCTCATTACAATATTATAACAAAAACAAGTAGTTCCGGAGTTATCAAAGAACATTATAGAGTAAAAGTTTCAGAAGAGAATGTATTATCTTTGTGTTGTTGCTTTTGTACAAAATAATTTTGAAATTCACAGATTTTTTGCTTTCAAAACTAGGCATATAATTTTAGCAAACATGCTTTGGATTCAATATTACGGTGTAATATAGTCGAGGCGATGCAAATTTTCTAAACATAGAATCTTGTAAGCAATTTTTAAAGCAAGTACATATAATCCCAGAATGTAATCCATCGAAATTGTTTTACAGCACGCAACCGAATGTTATAAAAACCGTTTATACAAGAACTTATATTTACATAGCGATTCGAATTTTTGTTTTTATTAGTGCTTTGCGATTTAGTAGCAGATGTTTCGTTAAACTTTATATATAAATAAAATTTAATTATTTCCTCTAATTCTAAAATCGCTATTATTTCATTTATTTATTATTCTTCTTATTTGCAATTAGTGTACGCCATGTAGATAGATAGAAGTAGAAAGAGTCTTCGTGTGAACGGTGTAATAGTTCCTTTACTATTCGTAGCTCTGATGTCGCATCTTTGGATCGCGCAGTACATAAAAACAATACTGTAGTCGAGATCGCATTGGCTATTTTGCTTGTGAGTTACAGAGTACCAGAGCGGTTAAATTAATTGCGTCAATGCTTTTTAATAATAAATCTCGACCTGGCTCGTTTTTCCATCAACCTTAGGGTCCTTCAAAACGTACCAATTCTCAAAAGGACTCGCGAGCCCTCTGGCTTTCTTTTTTTACAATATATAAATGATTTACCTCCCACTCAAAAAGCCCTTTTCTGTGCTAATGTTTCACTACGGGAAGTTGAAAGTTTCAATCGATAAATAAACGTCAAACAAATTATATAGACTAAACGCACGAATCAAGACGCACACATCAAAATACAAATCCAAAGTAATATAGTAAAGTCAGAAAAGTTCCGTCGGTTTTACATGTACTACATATCATTACTACACATTAGTAGTATTGTATTTTAAACTATTGAAGGCAACAAGTTGTCGTACGGCTTATCAGTATATAGCGATCTGTCCCTGGCAAATAAATAGTATTAGTACATTTAAAATGACGTCAGTATTTCTTAAAGTTAATAATTCTAAATTTAGTATTTAAAATATTTTTTCTAATAATAGTAAGGTAAGTATCGTGAAAGGTTACCTTCGTGACAAATTGTTATAAAAGAAACAAGTCAAGATATTTAAATTTACAACTTCCTCGTCGTCTTTTTTAAGAATACGGTGAAATTTATAATTTACTTTACACATTTTAGTTAAACTATCACGAAATTAGAATTGTGTGGAATAACTTAACTATGTAAATAACTTCAATGAGCTATTAGAGATTGTTAAAAATAGTGTTATTTAGAGTTACTTGTTTCAAAAATGCACAATGCACATGAATCAAAACGGTCATAGAATGTCAAATAGACAATTAAGTAGCATGTTAATAAAGTCTTAGCCGGCCTAATCCTAATACTGTCTCTGGATAATAATGTGTATAATGTGTTTTATTTATTATAAATACTACGTAAAAAACTTGATGTTTGTTTCCGCTGGTGCGACGTTACCGTGCCTAAATCGAATTTTAAAACCAATATTTAACAGAATAAAAAAATTGTATAAGCTCTATACACATAAATATGTATTTTGAAATGGTTGAAATCTTGACAAATATTACGGACATAATTTTTAATCCTATCCTAGATTATGTTTAAGGTTCTGTAATTTTGAGGCACCAAGCGAAAAACATTAATTGCTTCGTGAGAAGTCGAACACTTGGATAAACTATACTAAGAACGTTTTATAGTAATATCCTCCGGGGCATAACTTGTCTACATCTATTTAATCGATCAGTTTCAAGGCAACGCACGCTCCTAAGCGAAAAACAATAAAATTATCGTAAGGCTCGAACCGAGGTTTAAAAATATATAACAAAAGCAGGTAAAGTGAATCTTGTACGGGCCTTACTTCGCTGCATGTCTTGGTTTTGTCACGGGAATTGTCGGACTTGTCACAAAGTCAGCAAAAGCTCGGAACAAAAAGCAGCTTGCTCGGCATTTTCTATTATTTCTTTACAACTTATATTCTGTGTAAGATTATTATAAAAGCAAAGGTCGAGATCTATATATATTTATTAAAAGAGACATTGCAAAAAAACGGGTGTGTACTATGTACACGCGTTAGAAGTACTTCCTTGGCATAACAAGATACAAATATTTTCAATAATTTTATTCTAGTTGTAGAAAAACCGACGCTAACAATAGAAAAAAGGTATTTATTACATTGAAAGTTTTATTATAACGCATTATCTGCTTAAATAAAGTTTATTTAAATATATCTAAACAATTATTTCTACATAATTAAAAAAACATTTTTTTATTTTAGCCTGCAACTTATACATATTGATATTATTTACTATTTCATTCACGTCCATTGGTTGGAGTTCAGTAGACATGTGAGTTACAAGAGGCTTATGATAGCTAAAGTATGATACAAATATTCTTGTAGAAACATTATCTAAATACCGTAAAAATACAGCATCAATCGTTGTATAAAAAAAACTAAAATGTTGACTATAGCTAACTGCAGGGTGTCGGTTTTTTGTGACGGTGTGCGCGCGCATCTTAAAAATTTACTCTCATCATTTTTCCCTAACGCGCCAAAAGAAGACTTCAAAAATCTATAGTGATATCGGCTAATCTCTATTAAGACTGAAAATTCATATTATTATTTGAAAGAATTTGAGCCGACGTACAGGTAGTCCCTACTCCCTACTTATATCACAGTTCCAAGCCACGGTGGCTTTCTGTCTTTGAAGGCCACTAACTTTATATTTTTATTGATGTATTATTTGGCTCCGTCTAAGGTTTAAACAAAAGATAACAGACAGTCGAACCTACTAGTCGACCTTTGGCAGTCGAGGAGTTATGCCAAAAACATAATAAACGGTACAGCAGCGTTACGAACGACCATAGCAGTTTCCGAAATGAAATATTTTAATGAGAATTCGCCCACAATTTACAAGAATTATAAGTGTACGTGTTTAGGTAAAATAAATATTGACCGGTTGATTTTGGGAATTTTAATGAATAATATTTATAAAAGGGTATGTGAGTAATGAAATGTATGGGCGAAGCTCAATTCTGCGTATAATTAGAAAGTTAATTGCTTTTAGGTACTATATGTACGAGTTTTTAGAAGTATAATAATGTATATAGTAGTTAAGTAAAATTTGTTGAAGATTATTTATATTTTTGATATCTAAAGTCAGGTAACATAAAGTTACAGAACAACTTTCACGATTGCAATAGCCTGTTTACCAATTGATATTAAAATATAGTTTTACAAAAAAATACCTAAGATGTTTTGACTCGAGATAGGGATTGCAATATAAACAAGTGGGCCATGCAGTCGATTCAAGGTATATTATGAATAATTAAATGTTAACTGAGATACACATACAACTATTAAGATAAAATCTTAAATATTATTAATAATAGACGGAATATTTGTTACGATATCCTTGCTAGTTGAAATTACTATTTTATGAGTGCGGTGGATAATGAACATAATACTTCAGTGTCAGCAGTCATTTTTATTCCAATTATTCTACTAAACTAAACTTCCGAAAGAAAACTTCCACAAAATAATTTGCTTATCACCCAAAAATCATTATCTTTATAAGGGCATGCAATTATTATGAATTTGATAGCAGGATATTTCTCATACTTCGGCCTCAGAATATACCTTTAATTTTCCCCAAATCCCTTTTAATTTCACGACCGGCACGTTCTCCTTTACGTTCCGCCTCGGTTTTATAACGAAGATTAATATTTTAACGCCGTTTTTGTATAATCTGAACCTAATGCAGCTTTGTTTATTAATATTTTAAAAAATAGTTATTTAATATGTTTTGCTCATTTCTCATCTTCTTTAAGTGCCATTTCCTTTTTGGCGATCATCATGGCTACTACATTTTGGATACCGCGCTTCTAAACGATGACTTGGTGCTTTGACCAAACTATTTTTTTTATGTAATAGGAGGCAAACGGGCAGGAGGCTCACCTGATGTTAAGTGATACCACCGCCCATAGATACTCACATTGCCAGAAGGCTTGCAAGTGCGTTGCTATCCTTGGCCTTTCAAGAAATGGTACGCTCTTTTCTTGAAGGACTCTAAGTCGAATTGGTTCGGAAATACTTCAGTGGGCAGCTGGTTCCACATAGTGGTGGTGCGCGGCAAAAACTGCCTTAGAGCTCAGTTGTGGAACGACGGACGTCGAGGTGATATGGTGATAAACATTTCAGACACCTATGAAATGATGGGTTTACTTACAACCTTTCTAGTGTAGAAACAGGAAACCCTCTTAAAATATTGTCTAATAAACCAACACAGAGTTCACTCAACAAGCTAAATTTTTAGAAATAATAAAACCAGTCATCGACATTTCAGATTGTTTTATTATTGTAATATATAACACTTTCCAATAGGACATTAATAATTAATAATTATTCAGTACATTTCTAAGTCATATTAATTAATTTAACCTGAACCAAAATATGCGAGTTTCATAAGGATATTTTGAACCAAAGGAATAGCGAAACAGACTCCCGGAATTCAAGCAAATTAATTCATATCAAGTCCTTCATAATTATTCTGATGGGTGCGGGATGGGTAATGAATCCAGTCCCTTATTCTGTTTGTTCACCCTTTTAAATTGTAAATATGTTGTAAAAACTTCCCGCAAAAATGTCATTCTTTTATCTCAGTCCCTTGTTAAATTACAATTATTCGTCACTTTGAATAATTTAAAATAAGCGGGTAAATGGTACGGGAATGTTTAATTTTTGCAAAAACCTTATAATGTAAAGAACATATTTTTATAATGTGTAACCTTTTTGTTTAAAAGAATAAAATTTAACTAAATAAAAAGCAGGTATTCATTTTTTTAAAAATAAACTGTTTATTAGTAATCATAACAATCAAATATATAGTATTTACAACTTTCTTAACCTACATAGTAATAATAAAAATAAATAAAGGTTTGGTCCCTGTGACAGTGTTGCGACATTTATTCGTTGAGCGAGGAAAGCACCAGCTCTGGGGTCACCGGTACTATCTACCAGGCGCCAACTTAAATCTTTAATTAATGCATGTACACTTGAACCCCACGGCCCAAGTCTCTACTCCAAAGAGAACAAAATCGAGTTGGAGAAAAGACTCTTGTATTTGAGTTGCGTAGTCGTTTATTATTTTAAACTACATTTTACTTAGTTTATATAGTTGTCGATGTTCTTCAAATATAAGATCTGTAGGTACCTAATTTCGTCTCACCAATTCATTAATGATGTCTCTGACGATTTGTACGATAGTCGTAGCTATCTATTACATCGTTTAAAACATATCCATTATTGCTTGCGAATTGCGAAATTCGGCAATTATTTTTGTATTGTGTTATTATTATTGAATTAAGATAACATTAATTATAAAAACATTAAAATAATTTCTTCATCAAGGTTAAAGCATAATTCCACGGAGATCATATCACCAAGCAATTTCTATTATTTTGTCTAGAAATAGAATTTCTGTGTTCAATACTATAACAATGTAATACCCAATATTGGTGACATTCATACGTTTTATTATATTGCCAACCAAATCAAGAAATTTGGAAGTACGAGAATTTTAATCACTAAGCTATTTTTAGAATGATAGTGTATTGTTATGGCATGACTCTGTGGTAGCAAAAGCTAACCCAGACACAGAGCAGGCTTATAACAACTCTCAGCTACACTCTTAAATCAGAACAGAGTGTATTATACGCACACATTCACATACTCGTACACCCACACACTTAAGGTGTTACACGATTTTTGTTTGATGAGATTTTCATACATAACTTATATTCCTTTTGTTAACTTAAACCACGTACCACGTAAGTGCCATCCAGCTATCCACAACACCCCGGGTCCCTAGTGTAATAATAATAATAAAGCTCATTTATTTCCAACAACCTTAAAGAACATGTTTATCTTCTTCATCTAAAACTATGTTATTGGAACCCCATGTTTCTAATTTTTTGGGTTTGTTAGAATAAAATCCACCTCATTTTTTTCATCTGGTGATAGCCAGGTCCATTTACGGTTTTTAAATTTTGAAGAATGTGTTCATAATCGAAAGTTTGTTTTTTAAGGCATATTGATGAACTTTTGAAGCTTATAATGTTTTTCTTATGAGAAAGCCTTCCGTACAATCCAGCCTTGCGATCTATAACTCATTTTCAAACTCGCAGCGGTTTTCGAGCGGGCTCGAGCTCAAATCAGTCGTGAAGCAGTCATATTACGATTTGGCATTTGGGAGGCGTTTCTCCTTTATAACATAGGATAGAATTATCATGTTCTTCAATATTGCATCCCATTTTCCTGACTTCCGCTATTCCAAATATGTCTATTTCTATCTTTTTTTGTAGTGAGTGTATTAATTCTATGTATCTTATCTCTGACCCTAATGATCTGACATTAAATGTACCAAATTTTAGAGTATCATTTTTTGTTTTTATTTAATCTAGAGGCTCCCTAGTGTGGGAACTAGCATTAGATCAATTTTGTCACAACCATATTTTGTTAAGAATAAAGTTTGTTATTATTCAACGACTCATTGTTATTGTTCGACGACTCATTGGTCTAGTGGTTAGTACCCCTGACAGCGAATCCATGGGTCCCGGGTTCGATCCCCGGATGAGACGAACATCGATGTGATGAGCATTTGGTGTTGTGCTTAGGTCTTGGGTGTTTAAATATGTATTTATATGTCTATCTATCTATAATATGTATGTATATCCGTTGCCTAGTACCCATAACACAAGCTTCACCAGCTTAGCATGGGATTAGGTCAATTGGTGTGAAATGACATTGTCGACATGATGTAAAAAATAAAAATGGATTATAATGACGTAAAATTGTAAACGACGAACGATGATGTATTTAACGTATTATTTGGATATAATATCAATAAATCGTCAAATTGTGATACGGTACGCACTCGCACCTCCGCACGCTGATTGGTCGGCTTATAGTAGACCGTTATATTATGTCCATAGAGTGGAATGAAACAAGGGTATCGGTCAAATAAAATGAATGCACTTCAAAAATTAGTTTTTATTATATCAGTAATTCTGACAATACATGGATGGAGAAAAAAAAAATATATCAAAAAAAAAAATCAGAAACGTAACAATATTGTTCTCTTCAAACACAAATTAAAATTAATGAATTTTCTTTAAAAAAACGAAAAAAAAAAAAAAAAAAAAAAAAAAAAAAAAAAAAAAAAAAAAAAAGGGAAAAAAAAAAAAAAAATATTTTTTTTTTTTTTTTTTTTTTTTTTTTTTTTTTTTTTTTTATTTTTTTTTTTGGGGGGGGTTTTATTTTTTAAAAAAATTAAAAAAAAAAAAAAAAAAAAAATTTTTTGTGGGGGGGGGGGGGGGAAAAACCCAAGAAAAAAAAAAAAAAAAAAAAAAAAAAGAAAAAAAAAAAAAAAAAAAAAAAAAAAAAAAAAAAGGGGGGGAGGTGTGGGGGGGGGGGGGAAAAAAAACAAACACAAAACAAAAACCCCCCCCCCCCCCCCTCGGGGGGAAAAAAACAAAAACAATTTTCCCCCCCCCCCTTTTCCCTTCCCCTTCCCCCCCCCCCCCCCCCCGGGGGGGGGGGGGGGACACCACAAAAAACCCCCCCCCCCCCCCCCCCCCCCCCCCCTTTTTTAACCCCCCCCCCCAAAAAAAAAAAAAAACCCCCCCGCCCCCCCCCCCCCCCCCCCCCCCCCCCCCCCGGGGGGGCCTCTCCCCCCCCCCCCCCCGGGGGGGGGGGGCCCCCCCTCCAAAATGGGGTACCTTCCCGGGGGAAAATTAAACCCCCCAAAAAAAAAATAAATAAAATGGAAAACAAGGGGGTTACCCAATTTTTTGCGGTTTTTCAACCCCCGGGGGGAATTATAACCACCCGGGTTTTTTAAATTTTTGTTTGAAATATATTGTTCCCTAGAACAAGGTTTTGATATTCATGAAAACGTGTATATATAAAATAATAAACAACCAGTTTAATAATGTATTTTATTTCAAAAACAATACATAATACGTCTAGCATTATAACAAAGATTTAGTAACAGAAAAGCAATTAAATCAAATTCAATAAACTAAATTTATTTTAATAACAACACCAAAGATGCTCACATTATCTTTATAATAACAATTTTCTTAATTAAGATTTTAGAAATAATTTTAAAATAATACATTTAAGGTAATATTTCGCAATAAATGCAATTTAATTTATATTTACAATGATAAAAAAAAATTTACAATGATACGGTTAATCAAGTGATTTGAAAAGTTTGTATAACTTTCAACTCTCTTATAAGAAACCACAAAATTCATTATTACCTAAATACAATGTAAACAATCACAATTACCAGAGCGTATCAATTTTAATGATTGGTTTAATTAGTTAGTTAAATAATTAATGGTATCATAATAATGATAGTCGCGATTGCTTACAAGGACACCTCAAAGGTGAAAGTTAATTAAAGCGACCTTTTTACAATGACTATAATATATATGGGAGAACTCGGTTCCGACTACAGATTTAGTTTGCGTCAGCTATTTTATCGTATTTACAGATTTTAACATCGGAATTGGCGTTTAAACACAATTTCGATTTTAAAAAAAAAAAATAAAAAAAAAAAAAAAAAAAAAAAAAAAAAAAAAAAAAAAAAAAAACCCCCCCCCCCCCCAAAACAAAAAAAAAAAAAAAAAAAAAAAAAAAAAAAAAAGAAAAAAAAAAAAGGGGGGGGGGTGTGTGTGGAAAAAAAAAAGGGCCTCCCCCCACATGCGGTTTTCCCCGATCGGGCTAAACTGTCGAGTAAAACCCATGGCATGGGCTTTGGTCCACATTGAGCATTGAGCATTGATCTATTACTTCAGTATTCACCGCCGAACCGTTCGAGCCAAAGAATTTTCGTGCATACAAAGAGACGGTGGCTGTATTTAGCAAGTCTTACAGTGCTTTATAAGAAAATCAAAGAAAATGAAAAGAAATAAAGTTAAGCACAGCTAGTAATTTTCATAACATTGATTTCTCTTATTTTTGTGGGAGTAATCTTATGGACTTGATTTCCAAAAACACACACACTGTCTATATGTGTTAATAAGCGTATATTGTTCTAAGCGCTTTTGAAATTTAGACAGAAATACCATTTCTCTTAAAACACATATTTCAATCACGATAAACAATACACAGACTGATGCTGCACTCGCAGTCACGTACACACGTTCGAGTCAAGATTGACGGCTCGCTTCGAGTAGGTTCGAAGGAAATTACTTTCATTTAATTCCATCGAGCCGGCTCGGTGCGAGCCTTGCCCCGAGCTGTGAATTTTGCGGTCCACCGCCCCCCAGTGGAATTTGTGCGGTCCACACGTTGATTTTTACTCGACTTCGATTAAAACTATCGAGTAATACCGTATGTGAGTACTGACCTATACATAGGTTTCATTGCTGTAATGATGTCGATGACCACACAACATAAACATTGTTATTCTATCTCAGTGAAAAACTTAAGACACATCCTTTGATCCAAGCCGACTATCCGATTTTTACGTATACCCGATACTCGCTCTAAGCAGCAAAAAGCCTGGAGTGAGACGGGTCCCGCATCATCTGATTAGGCGTAATTCCCCGTCACGCACATTCAAAGCAATATGATGCCTGAGACAGTTTAATTAAGACAAAACAATAAATGTTCAAACTGTGTCTATGTCACCGTAAAATTTGAAAACACCTTTAGATTGTAATCTATCTCGCGAGATTGTGAAGTGTTGAACTTCAACGTACTGCTTACAATTTAACGTTATTATTCGGTAGATTGTAATCTATCGAAGTGAAACCGTCAAATTGTGAAACGGATCGCATCTCGCGCACTGATTGGTTGAACGGAATATGCCCCTCGCGCCATATTTGTTTGTTGTCGAATGTAAATTGATTGTTCTGATAATTTGATGTCGTGTTGAAAGTAACTCACAGCTTTAGAATTAGTTATATGAAATTGTTGGGAAAAAAATAATCTGATTAATAAAATTAATCTGTGATTGATCAAAGAAGTGCAGTCTGAATGATAACGATAAGTTAGTGTTGGAATAGCGAGATAGATTACAATCTAACGGTGTTTACAATTTTACGGTGACATATATAAGCCTCTATAGGCTTTGATACAATTCCTCTGACAGCCTGAATTTCTTCACAAAACTTATTAAGGAATACCGTAGACATAAAACAACTGAATTATGCGCAAAGTTCAAAGCGTTTTGTAGCATTAAAATAAATCGCTTGATATATTAGGAACATTCATTTAGTAGTTTTCAACAACACGAGTCCGCGGAGACAAAACAAGACCTTAAAGTTACACGAAATCTAGAGCTATAAGTCTCAAACTTTCAACTCGAATGCTAGTTTCTTGTAATTAATAATTGTCTGAAAAATAACTTAAAAGTTACATGAATTTTCGTTGCAAATAGTGAACGAAATGAAGACCGCTCAAAATGAAATGAGGAAAAAGATAAATTAAGTGGGGTTTTACTAGAAAAGCGATTCATCAAAATTCAATGTAACATTACTAATAGTTTTCCTTACACAAATTAGGATTTGAAATATAAATCAATTTGGAATAAATGAAGCGTACTTATCTTAGATTATAGAAAAACTTCTACATTTTAATTGATTTTTTATCATTACTTTTACATAAAGTTTACATTAACAGCAGAAATAAATTAAAACTTCTGTAGTCGGAGGCCGTGTTAATAAATTAAAGAGCGATTCGTATTGTCGATATGCTCCACCAGATTTGCTGATAACTACAATATAAAATATTTACAGTCTTCACAAATATTCACTGTTGTGATTATAGAAAGAGTAATTCACCAAGTTCTTGTAATAACAATATAACATAAAAGATACATAAATTTATAATTTGAATTTAAAAAGCTAATATTTTGTAAAGGTAATACAAATAAATAATAATTACTTAGAGGTGTGACGAACCCTTATAAGTCTTGATCATTTCAACATGTTTAATCTTTATATATATAATTCTTCTGTGAGTGTGTATGTCACTGAACTTCTCTCAAACGACTGGACCGATTTTGATGAGATTTTTTGTGTGTGTTCAAGGGGATCTGGGAATGGTTTAGATTCACTGCAGTCGGTACTTTCATACTTTGCTTAATATCCTAATCGCTTTAAATATCATGCAGGACAACGTCTGTGGGGTCCACTAGTTTTTTTATAAGCAAGAAGATGATTTTCTTTACCTGACAGAAAGGATCGCACTTTGAATGAAATATCCATTAAAGTAAAACATTATATAGTAACACGTGTTATTGTTTCTAATTAATATTCCCATATACATATGTCTAAGATATGTCAGTTTCCTCACGATGTTTTCCTTTACCGTTCGAGCAAATGTTAAATGCGCACATAGAAAGAAAGTCCATTGGTGCAAAACCGGAGATCGAACCTACGACCTCAGGTACGAGAGTCGCACGCTGAAGCCACTAAGCCAACACTGCCCAATTTATGGATGTGATATATTCCATAAAACTGTACTACGCCACTTTGCTATATTGTCAATAGTTCCCGCAGCGTATGCAATATAGGGATTTTTATTTATTTCAATCTTGGGTCACATTCTCAAAGATTTCTTTGGGACTAACTATAGACCCTTAATTTTTGAGAATATTGTATATCCCTATGTTCATCAGATAATTTTTCAAAACTATTGAGTTTTGGGGCCTATTCAAACAAACATGCAATCAATCAACGTTTTCCTCTATATCATATTATTATTAGTGACATAGACAATATTTATTTATTTGATTTTTATGAACAAAAATAGAACCTTACAGTCCCACAAATCCACTATCAGAGACGATCAAAGACTAGGGTAAAAAAGGTTTGTTATTTAAGCACATCTTTCCTTAAACACAACAATGTAATAAAGAAAAATTCAACATCTATATATTTCTAGTTTCGTTCCGTTGTTCGATGTCTTTCAGAAAATGCAATTTGTCTGTGCGATACCTGTCAGAGAGAAAGAATTTCATTATTTCCTTGGAAATGAATTATGCTAATGGTGAACCGGAAGTAATGCATTGTATATCGTTTCCTCTACATTACTCGTTTTAGTATTATTGTTTGCGAAACAAAAGATGAATGACAGACATGTTTGTCATGATTGTCATTTGTTTTTTCAGCACTTATTGAAATAAAAGCGTTTTTTTACAGTGGCTTCACTGAGGCCATGGATACAGAACTACGAAACACTAAATTTTTAATTGCTGTTTGTAAATTAAATACAACAGCGTAATAGAAATAAAGATATACATAAAAACTTATTAATTAGTACATTACATACTTGGATCGTTTTTTTCTTCTTGCTGTGTCAACGGGCGTGGCTTCAATACATAATACGATGAGTCTTGAACTACACGTATATCTGGAGAAATATAAAAAAATAAAAGGGTGCGTGTACTTATGTACGCGCGTAAGAAGTTATACTTCTTTGGCATTATTAAAATGAGTTTTTGATTGCATGCAAATAATTAATTACAATTAAAAAATCGAAGACTGGAAAAGGAGTCATTATAGTCAATAAAGTTCAGTTTACATTTGAAAAATTAAATAAAAAAATATTTATTATTATTCTCTTACATTAAGTGTAACATAAATTATATTATTATCCGAATGTTGTTTCTAAATTATATTAACACTAACTTCATTCTGTTAATTTTGTGTCACGGTGCGCGCGCATCGTAAGTTTTCACTCTCATCAATTTTTCATAACGCGCTTAAAGAAGTATAACTTCAAAAATCAATTCGAAGCCTTCGTTTTCTCTTCGTGATAATTTTGTATAACTCTGCCAACTTCTCTTTATTCAACAATTCAAATGTGTATATGATATAATCGATCAAATATTCTGAATTTATATTAAAACGAAATAATATTTTTATTTATTTAATAAATTTATTCTTATTAATAAATTGTAATAGACATCCCATCCAAAAGCTCTTTTACTTTTAATATAAGAGCTCGTTACGGAAAATAGTCCACAAATGAAAATACTTTTCTCCAACATACCAAGTAAAAATCGATATAAATGTAATACTCACGTCTCTTGATCTAGCAATTTATTGGAGCGCAGTGAGGAGGCAAGGCCGAACTTCTCTGGGTTGCTACTGTGCCACGCGTCACAGTAGGCATCCATCGCTGGCTCACCGTTCGGACTTGCGCCGTGCCATACTGCTTTTTGTGTCCTGTGGACCGTGTATAACTTGTTCAAGCACTTTTCTTTCAAATCACATTAACAACCCTTCCCTTATGTAACGTATTAATCTAAATATGAGTTAATATCATTCTACAAGTAATGTGTTACTAGGTTACGTCTTATTATTAAATTATCAACAATATTTAATTTTTATATTCTAAGATACATTAAATAGTAAAATAAAATTTAGTATTAAAAATGCTGCTTATTTAACATTTGAATTGTGATATGTATCTATTTATTTATACTTAATTGCCATAATACACATAATTATACATATAGAAAAAAAAAACAAAAAGTAAGTAGGTTACATAAGTTATTAGGCAACGGGCGGCCTTATCGCTAACAAGCGCTTTCTTCCAGGCATCAATAGAAAAAAGAAACACCTACAGAGGGTAAAGTACAAGAGATGCATAATTAATGAACAAAAATATACTAAAAATAACATGCAACTATAACTAAAATTAAATAAAATAAAATCTAAAGAAAAGGTTTAAATAATAGTATGTATAAACAGACATATAAAAGCTCAGCTTAAGGTTAATTGACTCACAATTAATATATAAAAGTAGTAGCTAATCATGAGTCAGAAAAAAGATGACCAAAAAGGAGATTTTTAAATAAATTTAAAGACTGAGCTCGTCTGATAGGAATAGGTAAATAATTCCATTCCTTTCCGTATCGCAAAGATAATCAAGCCAAAATTAGTGTAATATAAAATTGGTTGTAAATATGTAAACTAGCCTTCCTATGTTACGTGATGGTTTAAGGTTTTTTTTGTTCTTTTGTTTTTTTATATGGTATTATGTACTTAGTTTATTTTTATTTTAGTTATAAGTTTTATATTGCATTAGTATTAAGTTACTGTAAGAATTCAGATAAAACACCGAAAATAGAAGTGGGTATCTGGACTGGAATCCCCAAGGCAAAAGGAAAAGTGGTCGCTCTAAACAAATTTGGCAACGAAACATCATTGCAGAGGTGAAACAAGTTGAGTCAAAAGACCGATCAGGCTAGTGTTCTAAGTCTTAACTTATGGGCAAGTAAGTCATAATTACAAAATAAGGAAATAAACAAATATTATTATGGAACCACACACGATTTGTTTTGATATACCCGCCGAAGAAATACAACCCCGTAAAAGACTTGTATTTTATTTATAATGAGTTTATTACATCTCACATACTTCATTGAATATAAACCTAACAAATGAACCTCAAAACCTATATTTAGTTGTGTAATTTCACAACAATCTCCTATCAACGCACGCAATATTTCAAAGTACGCTTTGAATAATGTCACACATTACACGAACGTACCACATAAGTCATAACTTCTGTAACATATAATCAAAGTAGAAATTATACTGGTACAATGTTTACTTTCCAAAATTGGGTCATCATAAAATTGTAAGCGAAATCCGCCTTCATGAATATAATAATACGTACGCCAGTCTGGGATTTTGGTCGGGTTAGGGTTATAAAATGGAATGAGTAATGAAAAATAGTTACTCTCAGCGCATCATAATTTGTATAATTTCAAACGTTCGGTACTTAATTTTTATATGAAGCATCTTTTAGATTTTTTTTTGCTGTAGATTTTTCTCTAAAAAAATAAAATAAATTGCTGTGGTCTCTGGCAGAATTACCAGCGCTGTGAAACATTCTGCTCCTCAGCATAATGCTGAGCCAGGGCCAATTACAACCACAGCACACACGCATTACACACATGAAACGAACCGAATGGGAGAAGAGTAAATACATTTTTTTTCTTTGATTATTCTTATTTTGTGTGTGTGTTTGTAAGTAAAACATGTTACATCTATGTCTTTCCTTAAAAATAACCAACAAAACTATTATTATAATTTTTTTATGACTCATTAATTTTGTACGCTGTAACAAAAGAAAAAACTGAATTTATAAACTTTTTGAAACGTTGAAATGTTATTCACATTGCTTTGGAATGTGAAAGCTATCAAACAAACGTATATGTTTTCAATTAAGCATAAATTCGTAATTATAGTTAATTTTCCATCTATTTCCGCTCAACGCTAAATTAATAGTAACGTCAGTCAACCTTAATCCCCAACAGAGAATTAATTACAAAACACCTTTGCTTTCACGTCAAACATCCTTTGAAACGGATGATGAAATAAATTACAGTATGCCTCTTAGAAGCAAGAAGCCATTCCGTTAGAAATTGGGTTACATGAACTGTTTTCAAGTCTAGCTGTTATGAGATCAATCATTTAATCCGTTGGTTTAATTTAGACTTTCAACAAATTTGTAATCGTAACATACCCACGTTAACAGAGTTTTACCTAATAACGTTTGAGTAACTAAAAGCTTAGTGAGTAATGAATATCATCGCATCACATCGAATTAAAGTATTAAGAATAATGATGTTATTCGAGCGTATATAACCTTTTCATAAACACTAATTAAAGCCTAAACGCCTTTTGACTAAAGTACTTTTTCGATTTTTTTATCTGTAAGGTTACACTTAAAACTATATCTCTTATAAATGAATAGTTCAGTTAAAATATTAATTTTATGATTAATACGGTATATAAACCGTAACAGTACAATACGTCAACATACTCTGAATATGTTTTCGATCTTCTATTATATCATATTTTCTGTTCTAACTTTGGGTAATGCCATTTAAATGATGACAAAAGAAGTGAGCACAATGACCCTAAGACAATCGTAATTAATGTTGTTTTGTTCACAAAATGAAACATCAAACATACTAAAATCACTACGGACGTCAAGGTAATTGTTCGACTACTTACCAGCCAGGGTCAGTCAACACATTTTTCCCACTAAAACTGTAAATTCGGGGTGCATGTGCAAACAATGCACCGGATCCGTCGAACATCTCTCCCCAAGAATTGAACAGCACGTCACCGCGTATGTTCACAACTGGTATTTCCCGATCAACCCAGCTCACTATTGAATCTATGTTTTGGACCCTAAAAAGAACAGATACACACTAAAACGTGTAAATTATTACTTCCAACGAAGTATTTAGTATACCTGAATGTGATCGGTAATCTGTGGTTACTAATTTATGGAAAGTTGTTCAATTTATTTTTTTCCAGCTAAAAATGTGTATAAAAATAAACACAACAAAACCTAATTTAATAAGGAAAATGAATAATTAAAGATCCAATTTCATTTGCAAATTATAAACTTTCAGGAAACAATTTTCTATAACTCTGTTATGAATTTTTGCACAGATTATCATAAATTATAAATAAAACTGTATAATGGTAAAAGAAAAAGAACAGGGCCGTATAAAGCCTGAACTAATGAATATGTATTGGTGTTCAAGGACGGATTCCACATTCATTAAATCTTCGACTTTGTTTGCTCTCCGTCGGTGAAGTATGTAGAGGTAATTTACTCGCTAAGACAAAGTAATACTGGCGAGTTTACCTTGAAGAGATGAAAGCACGGAAAGTGCCATCGAGGCCGGCTCTCTGTGCTTGTCTGTGGCACTCGTAATTGGTACTGCTTACTCCGTGCATGTCACCCGTGTGAGGTTCATTCAACGCAGCTAGACGAAGCTATACAAACATAAAATAACAATGTTGGTCTTGTAATAAGCTTGTATTATGGTGATTAAAGCAGTTATTATTAACGTGTAAAATAATATAACCTTTAGTACTGTTACTTAAAAGATAAACAAAATTCATGTTGAAAACTACAGCCTTAAAAATTTTGCTAACCTATTTTTAAAATCTAATTCTACTTTCAAATAACATACCACTGGGCCTTCTCCCACGGGACTCTTGTGATGCACTAAACTAGAAGTTTCTAGAATATTCTGTAGCGGCGTTCGAGTGGGCCCGTTGCCAGGTGAGTTGTGTACAGCCAACAGGGACCCCATCTGTTTGAACCAAGATCGAAATGTAATCACATTTACGATATTAACTTTTGTAGTTACATAAAATATTCAATGGTATTTGGAATTCTATCGGAGTAATGTATCTTTTCCTGGTTATGTGTTTTTGGGAGACCAAAATTGCTTTATAATAGGCCAATATAGATTCTACACTAGGATTTTTAACATTAGCGGCGACGGATAACTTGTATTCAGTGATTTGATCACGGTTAAAATTTTGACTTCGTAGGAATTTACAAATATAGCTTATATACGAATTACTGAGGTATTACGTAAACATTTTAAACATTACTACCGCAATAATGAATATTTCCGAGTTGGCGTAGGATTTTTCTTGAAGTTGCTCGAACAAGGTAAGCATTATCAAATTACATAGTTCTTCGGGACAAATTTAATTATAATCCTTTCATTACCTGAGAAATGTGATTAAATATTATTTTACGAGCCTAACGCTTGGTATAATTGTTTGTAATATCTATAAGTCTGTTTAGAAGTTTCGTGGAAATAGTGTAATGTTTCTGCGCACTCACTTATATATTTATTAGACTAGATTATCAGCCGTGGCCGAATCCTTGCGAAAATTTCATTTGCATGTCTGCTCGTTTATACATTATTTATCACGTAAGATCTTCTTCTTCACGTGCAATATTCCTATATCAATGCGTACGGCGTATTGTTATGTTAAAACAGAAAGATAAAATGTATAATCCTTTGGGGACTGTTTCGATTTGGATTTATTGTAGGAAAAACCTTTGTTTATTCTCAAGTGATTTCTTGAGTTATGTAAGGGTGATGACTACGGATTTTTTATAATATTCATATAATCTTTATTACTATCTATAGCTTTACAAATTGGCTATTTTTTTTTATATAAATTATACTGAATATTATTATTACCGGCCGAGTAAACGGCTTAAATTCAATTCCACCAACTTCAATTTTGTTCTCTTTGGAGTAGACTCTTAGGCCGTGGGGTTCAAGTGCACCGCTTATTAAAGATTTAAGTTGGTGCCTGGTAGATAGTTCCGGTATCCCCAGAGCTGGTGCTTTCCTCGCTCAACGAATAAGAATCGCGAGCTATACAGCGAGGAAATGCTGCCAGCGTTAAAGGTACACTGTGACCGGGACCAAACTTTTTAAATTTGTTTCAATTTTCTGTTTATTAATTTTTAATTATTTTTATTATTACTATGTAGGTTAGTAAAATTGTCAATACTGTATATGTATTTGATTGTTATGTTTAGGTTTTAATAAACGATTCTCTTGTATATAATTTCACTTCTTGTGAACCTAGTAGGTTTTTCGGATTAAAATTTAAAACAAGAACAATATTTGTTTTTTACCAGGTTTTACACTACCAATGTTATTAGACAATATTTTTAGTTTGGGAAAGGAATAGTTACAGAACTACCAAAAACATTTCTTATTTCAAATATGCTACTTATACATTAAAATACGCTCCTAAAAAATGTATATAACTAGTTCAAATTGAAGGGTAGTATGTGAAATTTTTTGCAACGATAGTCGTAATTTGCATTGCTAAAGACGCCATTATTTAGTCGATTCTTCCGAGAAGTTTTCCTGAATGTAAAGTTTTTGAAATCGGGTTATTTTAAAAACTAATCCCACCAATATTATCTTAAATATATAGTATATAACAGTCACAAGATAAGTGAAAATTGGTTTCGCCTTTGTTTTTGAAATCCCGTATTAGAGCGTGGATAAAACATTTCTACATCTATTTTGTTTCCTTTTAGTTTCGCCGTGTATAGAATCCATAGAAACAAGTAATACGACACGCTCGTAAACTAGTTAGGGAACCCAAATTACACAATTTTTGTATTTTAATAATTAAAATATTTAATCAATGTTTCTCAGGCAGACTGAGGGTAAGGCAGCTGGGAAATGGTCTGATAAGGCCGGGCCAATCAGCCCAGTGTCGTACACTGAACACGCTTTGACCATCTAGGGTACATATAAGACCTAAACTCAAATATAACACACATAATATATCTTCTTAATATATATAAATTACGTCACGTTGTTTGTCCGCTATGGACTCCTAAACTACTGAAATTGTGAGTTTGATCAAACTTAAAAGATAGGATAGCTTACATCTCAATTTGCACCCGCAATATTATTTAATTGCAAAATATTTGTTTATTATTTGATAGTCACAATTCTGACAGATGGCGCTGTGTTGAAAGTACCAACGTTTCACATAAGCTACAATTTAATGGCATTACCACCAAAAAAGCATGATGGTCCCCATGACTGGTGTTTTCCTACCGTTTCCCTTGAATAGTTTACTACTCTGTAATATAACAAAAACCTTAGCCACATCAACGCTTGGCCGGTCTGCTAGATATAAAATAAAATTATCTTAACATCGTATTTAACATTTAGATACAGTACTTGCCACAGAAATATTCACGGTCACAAAACAATTTTAAATAACGCTAATACACATTTATTAATGGCGTAAATATATTTTTCTTGAAGCTCCTAAGACTGAGGATTGTAGGTGTAGGTTGAATTATTATTTATTCATAATATGTTAAGCTTTCCAGCTAAAATCGAAACAAGGGCAATAAAGCTTTGAATGGAGGATGTGTTCATAAAATATGCCTTCGTCTTCAGAAAATTCATTTCAAGGATCAGCCCGTTATCGTAAGAAAAATCCTTAAGTTTAAAATTCTGCTCGGCTTTGTTGGATGATACTGGAGTAATGGCGAGGCTTACAAATTTTATCGGTACTGTGAAATATTTATCTATTATGTGGAAAATGTATTATTGTCATGAACTAAAACACTAACAGGAAAGCCCTATGTCAGTACAGAACCTGACCATAAAAGCGGTTGCTGAAGCTGAACTGGTAGCTGATTAATATAATATGGTTGGCATCTGTAGTAATAGGTGAGAGAATAAACTAATTTAAATAGAATATTAAATGTATAAGTAAATGCTTTGAATTGTTTTATTTGTACTGTTTCAAAATTAAAGAGTTGAAGAGACTTTAGATAGTTAGTGTTAGAACTGACTCTTATACATGAGACAGGACATCTTATATATTTAAATTTAATTACAAATGGATTTTTTTAAAGTCAGTAAGTAGTAGTAGTAGGTAAGTAAGAAAAGACGTATAAAAACCGCAGACTCAAAAATTCACGGCGTGTGTCTAGTACGGATCAACCAGTCAAATGGTTAATAAATATGTCCAAACCTTCATTGTAGCATTTTTGACAGATGCATTTGTAATGACGCTTTAACTTTAATTCATAAACACAAAGCAAGTGCCGTTTATATCACTTTCTCGTTATTACAAAATGCCACTTCAATTATCTAGCCACGGTTCCAATTAACTATATATTGAAACCACATAAACCAGTGGAGTTAGAAGCGGAAATTACGAAAATTGTAATACATTACGAGTCGCGTGCGGTTTACGCCAAATTCACAGATTTAAATTAAATTAGTAGTTTGTTCTTATTATTTCATATCAGCTTTGAAACTAAGAGTTATTAGTTAATGCGTCTAAAACTAATTTCGTTGGTAATTTCATTTACATGTTACGGAGAACGTGATGGATTTAAAGGGTTGTTTATTATATATATATCATAGTGTAATAAGAGAATACGATGTCATTTGTTTTATTAGAATTTGGCAACACCATGCAACATGATAGACATCTTCCAGGTTGTAAATTGTGAATATGTCAAAGTCAATTTATCAGTCGTGCGTTGGATCGATCTGTTAAGCCGGAATACGAAAAGGCCTTTTTAAAAAATGAAATTTTATTCAAGGAAGGCAACCGCTCTCTAATAATGTTTACAGCAGACTGACTGTTGTTAACTCGCGATCATCTTCCTACTTTCTATAGCTGATGTAAAATTATGAAAAGGACTTTGTCAGCGTTAGGCACTTGTCTCACCGGCAACGATTAACGAGTAACGAGTAGAGCTAGAACCAGAAACGAGTTAGCGAGACGCGGGGAGCGAGTGCGTAGTTCCAAAATTTGTGTAGCTCGGCTATAAGCGAGTGTGCGAGTGAGGTGGGCGATTACTCGCATCACTCGCTCGCGGCAGTCAAGTTTAGCAAGAAATAATCACTGGTTGCTGTCTCGGCGTGAGTTCTAATGGCTTGGCGAGTATCGCCGAGCATCTCTTTTGTTCACACGAAAAGTATATCTATTGTACGTTTCTTGAGCGAGAAAATAGCCGATAGTTAGTCGTTTTCTCGTCGTTGATGGGACAACTGCCTTACACCTGTCATTTTAGGGATGTAATAGATCGTTGAGTTCAGTAGTTCTCAGCCCCTGCGCCAGATGTGCGCACTGGCTGAAAAATGTCGGACTAAGATAGTGATAACATCTTGGCTAATATTAATCTCTACGAATCTGCGATGTATATAAGTCTTTGATCTCTCTCCCATGGTTGGTATAAATAATCCCGTGGATTAAATTGCATTTGTTTCTTTCATATTTTTATAAGGTAGGTGTTCAGTTTTCTGTACGTGACGCACATCCCCGATTGTTGGGTCTAACATGGTACAAGTAAAATCAATTTGTGTTCGCAGTTTTTGAAACCACTGAGATTCTGGCTTGAAGAGTGAACCAATAGGGTACAGATAATATTTAAATTCGAGCTTTTTTACATTAAAAGCTTAAATTGATATTTATATTTTATGCTATTCCGAGCGAAGACAAATACGACTTTTCATATATATAGAATATCGATCTAAGTGATTTTAATGTAGAGATTTTAAACCTTAATCGAAACATAAATAAGTTACTTACTGAAACATATTGCCATCCATTGTTAACGCGAATAAGCAGTGCTTGCTCTTGAATGACATATGCCAGAGTGCCTCGGGGGTTCTTTGCACCCAACTGTAAGAAAAAAATTAAAACGACTTAAATTTAGTATTCAAAATGAACGTTCAAAAAAGATCATTTTGATACATTTTTACTGCTGTATTAATATATAACTATTTAAATATCATCTTTACATATAATTATCAAATCAATGTATACAAAATATTGTAAAAACTATTTTAAAAGAGTAAGTATGGAGTTACTTTCCCATTCTTTTTTAAATATTTGGAACTTGTAATTTTGACTTTCAAAAGTACCTTTTGTGTGAATTCGTCGTTAATAAAAATATATCAACTAAGTGTTCTGTAAAAAACCAACGGTTACAACAAAGGTAAGGTGATATAAGTGAAACATATTTTTAATTTATTTCCCAAGTTATAGACAAATAAGGCTAACAAATGAAATTCCTGTTTCGAACAAAACGTAAATTTTTCTTACTAAGGTAATAACTTTTGTATCGTTAATTTTGGCTTACTATCATTATTAATATTTACGTATATATCAAAGTTGTTGGTTACAATTAATTATTTTGAAAAGCTTAAAATGATCAGAGAAACCGACGCCAACGTGAAACATTGTCACAACCAAATTTATACATTTAATTTTACTCATTACGTCGCTTTAATAACAGAAATTGTCGTTCATTTAGACATGAAACATTTTCATATACTTCAAAGTCCTTTCATAATTTATTTACAGTTTCATTTCCACTTGTGTTAGGCTCATTACAAACATCAAAGCATTTTTTACGAAATTAAACAAAGGGCTTTGTTAATAAATTATTAAAAAGTCTTTAATTAATCTTTAGTAACGGAAAAATGCTGTAGCCTCCCAGGAGGCTCTGTAATTATACAAACAAAACAAAGAAAACGACACTTTCTTCAATATTCAAAAACATGTTGAAAACATTACGTGGTAATAATGTTCCTTCAAGAAAAAAGCGTACCAATTCTTAAAAGGCCGGCAACGCACTCGCGAGCCCTCTGGCATTGAGAGTGTCTATGGGCGGCGGTATCACTTAACATCTACGTTCTATATATAAAAAAAAACTCACCCGTAATAATGAATCCGTGGTTTTGAATAAGACAGTACCAATAATCGTCCTTCCATCTTCTTCATCGTCATAATCACCACTTTCACTTAGGGAATCTAAAGGTTCCGCGAAATCTAATCAAAATGAAATAAAAATGTAAAAATATGAGGAAAATTTGCGCAGGCATGAGATTGAGAGGCAAAAATTAAAATGGAAATTAATTATTATAATTACATATTTGTGGATACTAAATATAAGCGTGAGTTGTTTTTGCGTAATTATAATTTGTATCTAGAAAACAGCATGGATAGGTTATTTGATTATAATTGTGTTGTATCTACGTAGGAAATATTGCTTTAATAACATACTTAAAATAATGTGTATAACTTATATAACTAATAGTTTACTAATAAGTAAAGGATAGTTAACTCATTTAGCTTTCGATATGAACCAATTTATTTTTTTTCTAAACAGATATAACTGTACTAAGTCAGAGATAGATGTAATCCTTTTAAAGTAGTATACGTTTGAATATGTGATATGATGAATATCTTAGTCTTAAAAGACATTATTTTTAAGAAAATATTCACTGAAAAGATAGAGTATTTAATACATGTCATATACTACGCAACACAGGGGTTGATTATTAACAATCAAATTTGCAATATTACTTAGAAACTTACGGTATGCTCCTTGTCGATACTGCATCAAATTATTTAAATTTCGAAGTATTTGCAGTGCGTCACGTGGCTTTCCTAAAAGATTTTAATATTTTAAGTTGCTTCTGTGCCTGACACATGCTATCGGTTTTTGGGTCCAATACCTCGCACTTTTTTTATCAAAGATATGCTTAACCGTTAGACTAAGGCTGCTCTTCAACATCTTAAGCCATTTACAAAGTCCCCTTATTAAGATACCAAGTGGAGCCGCTACGTATACGCTACGAATGCTTGGGTGCTACGAATACAACGCACGTAGCCACCCGTTATTAACGCTACGACTACGTGTCCCCCACGTTTCTTTTTGCTAAAATGAGTTGGCAGTATGAAAATTTTTCTACCTGAACAATCTTAATCCTAATCCTGACCTATATTATAAAGGTAAAGTAGGTGAGTTTTTTTATGCAAATTGTGCTATTAGCTCAGTTACAGGGCCGTCAAAAATACACTCTTTTTTAAACTAAGCTTTATACCCACTTCGTTTATTGACTCATATAATTGAATAACAACTATCTTTAATTATAGCGTAGGCTTATGTATACTGTATAGGCCGAAATTGTTGTTTTTTTTTTAACTTTTACTGTATATTAAGAATAATAAACCAACAACCAAGTATTGGTAAATCAAATCAAAACTGACCTGCCGTTGTTTCAAGACGATTAATTCCCGGGCTATCTGTCAAAGTGTCCAATGGAAGTTGGTTCGTTGTACTTGTTCCTGGTGGTCCCGGGGGCCCGGGCGGACCCGGCACAGGGATGAACTCAACTTTTGCAGGGGTACCTGGAGGTCCAGGTGGACCTTGGGGCCCATCCTTCCCATTTGTACCTGGAGTTCCATCTAAACCACGTTCACCCTTATCACCTTTCAACTGAAGAAAATATAACGTTATGATTAATGTAAAAAGGCTAATATTACTCAATTCATTGGATAGTATACAAATAAAGTATTACTCATTTAACAGTCCAAAAACAGTTTTATATTTTCTTAGGATTAATAATTTATTATACGGAAACCGTAATTATAACCACCCTTCCCCAAATTTCGCTTAACAAAACACCATATTCGAATTATAAAAAATGAGGCACGCCCCGGTCTAAAAAGGCGATAATTAATGGAGTAGTCTAATTTATTCGTTTCCGCTCAATAACCGTGTTTGAATTTCAGATTTACCTTTTCAAGGTCCGCTAAAGCAATTCCCGGCTCCCCCTTTTCACCTTTTGGACCCTGAGTGCCCGGAGGGCCGGCGATCCCAGGTGGACCCTATTAAATACGATTTCATAGGATTTACGAGATATACTAAATAAGTACTTAAATTAATGGATTATCCGATCATGATTCTTGATACAAACTCGATAATTTATCCTGACAGTACCTTAATCATGTTAATATGTTGTAATGAGCAGTGTTGGCCTAGTGGCTTCAGCGTGCGACTCTCATACCTGGGATCGTAGGTTCAATCCCCGGCTGTGCACCATATATGTGCGAATTTAACATTTGCTCGAACGGTGAAAGAAAACATCGTGAGGCAACCGACAACACTTAGACCCAAAAAGTCGACGGCGTGTGTCTGGCACTGGAGGCTGATCCTACTTGCTTAGATTTAAAAACGATCATGAAACAGATTCAGAAATCTGAGGCCCTAAAGAGGTTGTAGGGCCACTGATTTATTTTATTTAATATGTCGTAAAACTTTTTATTTAAAATTTAATGAAACATGTACGTATAAAAAATATAATAATGTTCTTAAATGATATGAATTCTAATTTTGAATAACGGACGAAGTAAAACATATTAGTAAGGTACATAATTGATGTAGTTAAGGATAGTATTTAAAAGCGTAGACTTACGCTTACGTCAGCAGAAAAAATATTAGCCTAGTTAAAATTGTTATAATAATTTGATAAGTTTTTCTTCGCCAGAACTACTCTAATTCTACACTGATAATACTCACAGTCCACCCAGGTAGTCCAATGTCTCCAGATACTCCATTAGTACCAGGAATGCCAGGGGGACCAGGCAGACCCGGTGCTCCTCTTGGTCCAGGAGCTCCAGGATGACCTCTTTTTCCCCTAGGACCCGGTTCACCTTTATCACCCTTGTAAAAAAAATTACATGCAGATAAATTATATTCCAACAAACTTAGCAAGGGCAACGACCCTTAAAAGCTGTGACACGGATAACAAAAGAAATTGTATGACATCCTACTAAAGTAGGTACATTAAACAGCTACGTGTCATTGTATTAGACATATACAATGAGAAATGTACTTTTATGTTATAATATGAATTTGACTTAAAAATGTTAGTTATAATCCGTCATGAAATATTCTATAGAAAACAATTTTTAGCTTTCCTTATATAAGAATAAAATGACGTTCTTCATATTTCTATATCGAAATCACTCGTAATTGCTACGAGTCTAATTAATTTTAAAACAGTTGGATTGGATATTTGGCTGTTATATTTAATCCAGTTCTGCAGGTGAATTAAGAATTATTATTTTAAATGTTATTTCCTCTGTAGTACCTTGGTCATAATAACAGCTTCTTCTCTAGATATAGCAACAGGGCCGGGTGGTCCAGAATCTCCTTTATCACCTTTGGGCCCAGTTAATCCTGTAGCACCTTGCGCTCCAGGGAGTCCTGAAGGACCAATATCTCCGCGTTCCCCTGCCTTTCCATCGTTACCCGGAAATCCTTGTGGACCTTCAATACCTCGCGTTCCTTTTTCGCCCTGTTTTTAATAATGTAATATTAATTTAAATAACTTCAAAGTAAGGTAATTAATGGTGCTTAGCCAATATCTATATCACAATAAGATTTTAATTATTGAACTAATCAGAAATTAATTACTAATTTTTAATAGAAGACTTTCGCAGACTAGAAAGATGACTAGATGTATAGTATATAAAACTCAACGAGAATTCACAGATTAAAGTAATTAATAAATTTGTGTTTCAATTAGTTAAAAAAGTTTTTTATTAAATATATACAGTACTTGAATAAGCCAAACAATACAAACAATACAGTTATTAAATATCTTGACAGCATTTTATTATTATTTATGAAACAATTTAGAACAAAATATCTTACAATACAAAAGAACACAGTAAGCTATTAGTCACATCTGGCTTATAATTACCTTTTCGCCTCGTTCTCCCTTATCGCCCTTGAGTTTAGCGATGTCTCGTGGACCTACATAACAATATCATATATCACATAACCAAAGTCACGGAAGAAAGATTTTGATGTCGTAATAGAAGAAAAATACGAAAGAAAACCTCTTTTGTTGGCACTCACTTCAAATTATGTAAATAAATAATTACTATTTAAAATCCTTTTAAATTTGTATAACCCTGGTTTAATCAAATGCATGGGTAAATGTATTTTTAATTAACATATTAAAAACAATTATTGAACGTATTTAAAATCCCGGCTTACGATATCAATGTCATTATTTTTTTAATTAAAGGTTGACAAGAAAGATGGACCAAATAGCAAATACGATTTTAGAATGTAGTGAATGAATTTGCGAGATTTCACATACATTTATATTCCGTTTACGTTATGGGAAAGTCATAAACAATGAGTTATTAGTGAGCGCCAACAAAATGGATTAAGGGAAGGGTGTTCCTCGAATACGTTTAGTGCCGCTTAAATGTCTGTGGTTCTACGTCAAGTTTCTCATGAATATTGAGTGTATTGTTTGAGAATCTATATACCATTTCACACATATATACTTATAATTGATTTTCTCAGACATAACGGTTGTCGCAATATATGTTTAAGATACAATTATAAATAAACGCGAATATTGTAGACGATCTTGTTTAAATACATAGTTAATAATTAATAAAACTATAAAGTTATATCAAATGATAACGATTACGTTACCTTAAACATGTTCCCAATGTCAGTTCTTGTACCAATAAAAAGGCTCTTAACTTTTCATACTTATTACATAAGATCGAGTAATACTAATAAAAAAATTGTCTGCCCAAACATGCCAAATCCATGAATATCTAAATATTTTTTATATGCCTGGAGATGCGTACAACTCTTTGTTTTTAATTTATGTTATTATTATTAATTACTTAAGATGTCATGTGGAACATGGTTTAATGTTTGCAGCTCCTTACAAACGTTGTGTAAAAAAAACATGGCGACTAAAAAGAGTGGCGGAGAGTTTATTGCCAGTTCTTCTCTTCCGTTCTACTCCCTTGATTTGAGAACTGGCACTAAATGTAAAATTAGAAGCATTAATATGTATTTCTTTACTGACAAGTCATAACTGTACAATGTGTTACCTATATGATTAAATGATTTTTGATTTTTGAATTTTGATGCGTGAAATATTAGCAATTTATTTTACATGTATATTAAGATTATCTTTTATCTTCTAAAGATCTCAATTTATTTAAAAACCAGGTTTCCTCAAAAGTACTACTCAGGGTCTTCTATACTGGTATTTCTGAGTTAAAATTTGTGTCAAATATTTATAAATGGATGATATGTTTTGCGCCTTACAATTTCTTTCAAAGGATTAAGTATAAAATCTCTTACGCGGCGAAGTTTCGTATCCGGCGCGAATCCGGATCGTAAGTTGTTAATATTGGGTTAACTAATTCTATTATTTGGTAAAGTAGGTCGCTGGATTATAACTTAGGCTCCAATGGCTGATTGAATGTGATGTCGTGTTTTCGGTACATTGGGTTATATTAAGAAATGGGTCCTTATTTTCTATAAAATATCATTACTTACAATAAATAGTGGTTTCAGATACAAGAAAGATTATCGTGTGTTTCATAATATGGAAATAAAATGTGTTAGATAATTTTTTCAGAATTAGCGAACGATTATAATTAAAGGATGTGTGGTCTAGGTATAAAATTTATCTGAAATAAGGCTGGCATTTAATTTGCGACCTTTTTCGAATGTTGTTTACAATTTATAGAGTTTTGAAGTGAAACTTCTTTATCGGGGTTGGAAAAAAATTTAGTGTAACATTTTTGCGTTACGCGTCACATTTTTCCGTTACGCGCCATGTTGCTTTTTGAAGTCAAACTTCTTTATCGGCGTTAAAATATGACATATAGTATGTTTTTGACTTTGAAGTTTGACAACGGATTACATTTTCGAAGTCAAACTTTTTTATCGGCATTAAAATATGACATATAGTATGTTTTTGACTTTGAAGTTTGACAACGGATTACATTTTCGACTTGAAATTTGCTAATCGCAATTTGCAGCAATTAATTTGTAAATTGTATCAAAATTTACTGTGTTTAAAGAAATAGTTTCGGACCTCTAAACTTAAAACAAACCAATTATGGCTCTGCGTACAACAAAGGTTTTATATAAGTTTCACTTCTTACGTGTGTACACCTAGTACACGCACAATTAATTTTTTTATATGGCAGAATATTATATAATGAACCCATGAGTTGTTCGTTGATTTAACTAATATTTTAGGCATACATTTTCAAACTCATGTCGGTCCAGTTCCAATGTCAAGAAAATTTAATTGTGTATGAGCGCGTATATTTGACATTGGGAGTAAACTTTGAAAACTAGTTTTCGAAGCCATTACGGAAACACTAGCAATCAAAACTTTTGCGACTTGAGAACTTTTCAAAAGATTTCTTGACTTTAGATTTTGTTTTAGACAATGTAAGTGAAAGTTTGGGTTAAACGTGGTATCTCGAAAGGTTTTATTGAATTATTCAAAACCAATATAGAATAGTTACAGCCTAGTAGCTAGGCATAACTTTCAAACTTTAGGCTTAATGATGGTAGCGCCAGTAATTTTATTAAATAACTAAAGTTGACTTTTCATTTTTAAATAATAAAATGCATTCTGTGACCTAATGCAATGCAACTGGTTTATTTAATAATATATTTTTTTTAATAACCTATTTTTGGGTAACGGAAAGGTCGTATAACATAATTAAAAGTATAATTTGGTTTTAACTATGTCTGAATATGAAGAAACTGCTCGTAGCATTGACCTTAATCGTAAATGGTAATAATTTTTAGTCTTTTTTCTTTTTTTTTTAATGTAATAGGAGGCAAACGGGCAGGAGGCTCACCTGATGTGAAGTGATACCGCCGCCCATGGACACTCACAATGCCAGAAGGCTCGCAAGTGCCGGCCTTTCAAGAATTGGTACGCTCTTTTCTTGAAGGACCCTAAGTCGTATTGGTTCGGAAATACTTCAGTGGGCAGCTGGTTCCACATAGTGGTGGTGCGCGGCAAAAACTGCCTTAGAAAACGCAAACGTTTGTAATGTTGTTTATTTATAAATCCTTTAGTAATTCCGTCACATGTTATAAGATCATTAATATTGAATTTACTTTATCCTCACGGACCTGATCATCGTAATTACTGCAATTGTCATTCAATTGACACATTATCTGTGCCGTAATTCCTTGGGCTATACGGAGTTTACACTATGAAATGGTTGGATTATAAGAAAACATATTTGCACAAACGATAATCTATGATGCGAAATAAATCAATGGTTTTGCGTATAGTCTTTGAGAACTGTAGTGTGTTAACGTCTTGCGTTCGAACCCTGACCATGGACTTGTCTACAAAGGAACGTGTGCTACTAACTAGAGCCCGCGGTAAAGGAACCATTGAGAGAAAATAGATATAACTATTAAATAAAGTACCAACGCAACGAGTTCATTTTAGTAACAACTCCGATTATTTTTCATAAAAATAGAATAATTATTTTTTGTAATTACAATCACACATTACATTGCACTCAGTTATCTAATGATTTATTTATTTTTTTGGACCTACATCAATTTGTGTATTGTGTGCAGAAATACAATTTCAAAAATATACCGGAAATAACAGTGATCGCGGGCACGTAGTTTGATAAATATTTGGAACATTGATTTATTCATATCAGATCGTACTAAAAACTTTTTAGTAAGTGGAGTACACATTGTTAAATACAACTTTTAGACATTTCAGTAGACAAAATTGTATTTCTATAAATAAATTATACGGTTGATTTAATTTAATAAACAGTAATGTGAATTGAAATCTCAGGAGGCTAGCTTTAAACAATAGTAGTTACCATAATCCCTTACATAATTAGCATAACGCATTACATTTCTGGTCTATGTAATGTAATTAATATGATAACGACGAAGTGCTATTAGTTTAATGTGATTTTATGAGTAATTATTTTCTTATCTGTGTATAATACAAAATGGTTTTTTGTTTAACTTGTAGTTAGACATTTAACTAACTTTATTTTAATAAATCCGACATGGGATGTCAAAAGTATTAAAAAACTATCGACAAATATGTATTCAATATAGAATCAAGTACAAAAACTAAACATTGTATCCGGAATATGTGTCACTATTACTAATTTTAAAACGTACGTACGTAATACCATACCTGTTCTTGCAAGATCTCCTAGAACAGAATTTTCAGAAACCGCAGTCAAAGAAGGCGCCGGCGGCCCAGGTAGACCCCGAACACCTAAATGTTATAAAAAACATAAGCCACTTAACGTTACGAACAAAAGCATATTGGGTATAAAATATTCAAAGCAACAATTACGACCTGCCTACATCCATCTCAAATCGCATGAAAGCAAGATAAAAGACGTTTATATTGCTATAAAGACAGAAATATCCTAAACAATGGAAAAAAACTCTTTGAAGCTAAAATGAAACAAGCGGTACAATTGAAGATATAAAGCGACGTATAACAATAAATAATGCGTAGGTACTGTTACGGAATCCTATCTCAAGGGTCCGGTTGTGAAATAAAGATTTTCCGAATCGTTGCAATAAAGCCCTAAAATCTTGCGAACGCGTTTCACTCGCATAAATAAAAGGCATAGTGAAACATAAAATTTGATGGTTGAGTTAGTTTGTTACCTTTCTCGCCTTTTTCCGCCGGTCGGCCGTGCGAGCCTGGGAGACCCGGCAGCCCGTCTTTACCGGGTTGGCCGCGTTCGCCCTTCGCGCCGTGTGGGCCTCGCGCGCCCGTATAACCCTATAACATAGCCATGACGAATATCGCATTTACAGGGTTATAACGTAGTTATAATCTTCGCTCCTAGTCACATAATGTTACGAGGGTCAAACGGTCCGTTATTGCGTTTTCGCGAAGTTTATTTCCGGATTTCGTCCGTGAATTTGAGTTTATACGAGTTTCTATATAACTTTGTAGGATAATATAATGCCTATCGATATCGAGGAACTATTTACTTCATATTTTTCGAATGTTTATTAAACATACTATGTTATAAAAATATATTACAAGGGAATTTAAAAAAAAAATTCAGACTTAAAAAGTCTCAACTCAGCAACCAAAGATCAAAGTTCTAGACAATTAAAAGTGAACGGATATTTGCACTTTGATCAAAGTAAAGGATGAAAGAGTTGAAATTAATTAATCACAAGTTTTACGCTTGGGTTCCGATCACAAAATGCTCCCAAATTAAATTACATAAGGAATCTAACGATTTCATTAACTCTCCTGATAAATAGCCATTTTAAAGCTATTACTGAATAATTAAAATCAAAGTAAATAAAACCATGAAATAAACACGAAACAGGATTCAATCATTAATTTCATGTAAAGCGTCACTCGGTGTCGTAATGATAAATTGCTCACCCTTTCCCCTTTGTCCCCTTTGGATCCGTGTAATCCTTTCTCCCCTTTATTGCCGGTATATCCTCTTTCGCCGGGCGGACCTGCCAGGCCCATCGGACCTCTGTCCCCCGGAGGGCCAGGGATCCTATCAGCCCCGTATAATCCCGTTGATTCCTGTCAGAATAGTGAGAACTATTATGTTAAAGGTGTTTAGCCGAGATGGATTGTTGTAACGTTTGTGTTTTGAACTTCTGTAAAATAAGACTTATAGCTACTTATGGATACATACTATATGTATATTTGAACATACTATATGTATATTTGAACATACTATAATCACTATATTAAACAAAAAATAATATATTAATCAGATATGCTGTATTCGAATAATTCTCGTCGAAAACAGGTTTCTTGAACCGGCGATCTTGAAGCGTCGATGTTTCAATGGGTTTTGTGACGTTTTATGCGCAATTGGTCTTAATGAATATAAATTTTAAATCCGTTCGACATGCTGGTGGACAGAGTAACTGTGTCCAGATTGCGTTTCCACCACACTGTTGTAAACTTGTGATGTATACAATAAATTTAAAAAAAAAAGGTGCGTGTACTTATGTACGCGCGTAAGAAGTTATACTTCTTTGGCTTTCTTAATTTTTTATAAAATATTAAATAATTAATAATAAATATTTAACGTTAATAATTTAATAATGTTTAGTATATTATTCAATTATTAATTAATATTAATAATTATTATTTATTATTTTATTATATTATTCATTCAATTTCATAACTACGTATGTTTCATAACCTTTTAACTAAGTAACAATAGGTCTTTGTGAAAAAGCATTGCTAAATTTCTTTGAAAAAATAATTAAAACTCCTTTATTTGTTCAAAAGGTAAATGTCATTATGCTCATTCAAAATTCTTGGCATAGCTGCTAACTTCACGCATATTCTATTTCTTTTTACTTGTAGATTGTCTTATTCCCATCTCGCTCGCGCTCGCTATAATCACACTGACAACTTTGTGTCTCAGGTGCGCGCGCATCGTAAAATGTCACTCTCATCAATTTTTCATAACGCGCCTAAAGAAGTTTAACTTCAAAAAAAATATTATTTGTTTGAAATTCGAATGCTTTTGCCCTGTACCTGAAGTCTCAGAACCAAATAGAATCGATTAATTTGTTTCATTGATTTAATGATTTCTACCAATTAGAGGCTTTTGCCGTCTACCCCTGAGCTACACAACCTACGCGTTAAGCTCAGTTAATACATACAATCTTATGTTTCTCGTAACAAAACACTATTTAATCTGATTAAAAATCTTCACCTTGAACATCTTTAAAAATTTAAATAAAAAAACTAAACTCAAAGATTTGTTGAAATTATATCATTATTTTTTTATATAATAATACTTTCTTCTCCCCCCCGCCCTGCCATTTTTTTTTCCTCCCCTGCCATTTCTTTTTCTATCTCATACATTTTTACTGAAAATATGCATAAATTAATTACTCATTCGTGTTACGCGTCTCGCGATAAACGCCCCGGCTACATCGGTAATACAATTTTTATTTTCAATATTCATAGGTGAGCCGGGGCGCAATTGCTTGCGAGTCCCGTTCTTTTTGTTTGCCTCGTTTAGATATTTAATAATTTTTTCGCAGAACCGTTCCAGGCATGGTCTGTGCTTTGTTAACATGTCCTGTAGGCCGTTACAGACTATTACTATACATCCTCTCTAACTTTTGTTTTAGCTCCCTTAACATATGCGTTTACTTTTAGCTAAAAACATGAAAGCAAAGTAAAGTTTAATTACCAATACACGGTATTTGAAAGATATTTTAGAGAGATAGAGGAAGTTTGTTGGGAAGATTCAGTCATGAATAATTCAAATCAAACGTTCACATCAATTTTCTTTGATTTCTAAGCAACGAATTATAATGCCCAATTATTCAAATATACTTTTTCGTTTGAGTGGAAACAAAGTTTCATTTAGGCCACAAAATGTATAATTTAGTTTCTTTCTCAACTTTGACATTCAATTTGAGGGTAGTTTGATAATAAATTGATAAAACAACAGTAGGTACCTGCCCATTTACATTATCTTATTATTGTGTGTTTCTTTTGAATTACGTAATTATTATTATTATTTGAAGCAATAACAGCTGAACTGATTGGCAGAAGCTATTAAGATCTGTTTACTCACCAATAGCGTTGGAGTGATCGATCCAGGAGGTCCAGGAGGGCCAGATGGGCCCTGAAGACCAGGAGTACCATCAGATCCAGGTTCCCCTTTTGAACCTGGTTGTCCTTCAACCCCTGGCATACCGGATTCACCTCTGTCTCCTCTGTCACCTTTTGGTCCTGCTGGACCAGGTGGCCCTTGTTCTCCCATTTGTCCCTGTTTATTGAAAAGGTTTATATACTCCTAAATTTAAATGACTATAAATTGTCATAACAAGTTACCTTGGCAACGGTCTGTCTGTGAAAAAAATAACATTTTATTCAACTGCGCAGGCCTGTCCTTTCTTGTTCATTTGTACGACATACTGTCGAGTAGATTACTATCGAATGGTGTACTATTTAAGTGACATTGGTAATTTTAAATTCGAGTGTTTAATTTGCGGTAGCAGAACGTGCGTAGGCGTTGTTGAGTCGGGGCGACGCGATGGGAGCAAGGTTTTTGTTCAAAGCGTTTGCGGCCACGGAGTATGGCTAGTTCGAGTCAGTGTTGCAAGGTGAAATAAGTTAAAGGTATATATTTTTTTAATTGGCGTTGACAACAAGCGACGAAGCGTAACATCCTTGTTAAAAACTATCACTCAGGCAAATGATTGTCAATTATTAAAAGGAAGCTGGCATAAGTAGGAATTTACAGTTATAGTATTAAAATAAATTGTGTTTTATGAAACTAAGAAACAGTTTGCGTGGGTATAATGATTGGTAAAATTAAAGGGATTCCACCCACATCTATTTCTCGAAATAGGCACTGCGGTAATTATAATATATTTAAATCTTGGAGGAAAGATATATATATATATATATATATATATATATGTATATATAACTTTCCTCCAAAATAAATAATTTATAATTTATCGATTGCGGTAATTGATAATAATTATTGTATAGATATCAAATAACATCTTAAAAATAATTGACACGGCATCTACCTAGGGTAGGGTTAGATCAAATATATATTTAGCCCTATTAATATTGAGACTTGGAGAAGATTAATTTTTGTCTGTTTGGTGGATATTTTTTGTATGTATACTAATTTGTTTGTGTTCACATTCTCTATCAAAGTATATCCTCGAAAAAAAATTTGAAGTTACTAATAATTGATGGTAGGCAGACTGACCGTGAAATAAAAAAGCCAGTTGTTGACGCGCTGACATTTTCTTTGAGCCATCGTGCCGTGCGGACACACATTTGATGACAGTAATAATATCTAAGATTATTTAGCGATAACGTGGTTTAAATATGTAAAGTTAGCAAAATAAGTTTTCCTTAATTTATTTTATAAACAAAAGAAAGAAATTATTCGTACCGTTTTTCCAGGTGCGCCGGTAGTACCATCTGCGCCAGTGGGTCCCTGAGGTCCTGGAGGGCCACGCATGCTTGGTATGTTCGTCAGCATTACTGATATGTCGTTGATGCTGCATTTGCATTGAGATGATATCTGTCGATAGAACAAATGTGACTTAATAAAAGGTAAGAATAAAATCAGGTAAACTTAAAATTCAATAGCGAGTTCGTCGCTATTGACAACTTCATAAAATAGCATGAGGAAGTTTTGAAACAAATTCAAAGTACTCCTCGATATAAATTCAAAGATACAATCGCAAACAAACACTTATGCAAATTCAGATTTCGAACAAGGCCGGAAGTTAAATCCAAGAATAAATAGAATATAAACATACATTGATATTAGGCCGTTCCGGTTTTCCCGCTCCGGAAGGTCCCAAATCTCCGTCCTCGGCTAATCTCTGAACAATACAAAGTTTCAAAATGATATCATCTTTTCTATTATACATACGGGACAAGGAGTCTGTTATCGCATGAATTTATTGAGACAGTTCCGGTTGTTTTGTTTTAATGTATTTTATTTCGCCACGACGCAGTTTATAATTATTCTTCATCGTACTTTTTCTAAATACCAGAGCAACGAGATTTTTCTACAAACCGCACATTTAATATGAAATTTTATTATTTGAACCGGCAACGCACTCGCGAGCCCTCTGGCATTGAGAGTGTCCATGGGCGGCGGTATCACTTAACATCAGGTGAGCCTCCTGCCCGTTTGCCCCCTGTTCTATAAAAAAAAAAACTTAAGAGGTGTCAAGGGACACCGTGATGGAACGAAATTCCTTTCGATTAATTTATATGTTAATTGGTATCATAACAGTATGATAGATTTTCTCGACACCAATCTTACGACGAAAAAAAAAAGCCAACATCACGAGGTGTTCCCAGGCGGTCACCCATCCAAGTACTGACCTCGCCCGACGTTGCTTAACTTCGGTGATCGGACGAGAACCGGTGTATTACAATAGCAAATAGCAAAAAAGTGTCGTGACAACTTTTCGTAAGAATTTTTTCCGTCTAGCCCCCTTTCACAACGCGCGATGAGGAACTTCGTTCCAAAAATAATAAGTGATTTTGTAAGTTTACACATACATTATATATGTTTGTAAAACACGTTATGGAGAATGCAAAAATATAAATCTTCTAATACTTTGAGTAGAGTACCGTACTACAATACAGTATGTACTACTAATACATACCGCATTTGTTTTATTAAAGTCTTCTCGTAAATGTTTTGTGCCTTATAACCCGAAATATTGTTTATCCAGGCAGAGATCGGATATTCTGACCTGAACGTATTAAAATAATCTAGAGAGAAACAATTCTGTCTTCTAGGAGATTAAAACGGTAATAATATACAAAGAAAAATCAGAAGCATATCTATACTAATAGTTTCAAGCTGTTGTGGTGTAAATCTTAAGGTTAGAATTGAAATTATTGAAGTCTAACGGCTAGAATAATAGTATAAATTATACTTACATCGCCTTTCTGTCCTTTGTGAACAACTATAAACAGAAATATAGTTATAAATTATATTATTAAATTGACAATATTAATAAAAATATAAAATTAAAGCTTTGTTGTAACTTATTAGGACCTAAAAATCAATGAATTTTTTTAATGTTATATCCAAAGTAACCAAACAAAACATCCAAATGTAATCATAAATTAACCGCTTTATGATATTTTTTACCTTTAAACGAACCAACTAGTAAAATTTACGAATATTCAAACTATACAAAAACGAACTAAAACCTTCTAAATTCAAAATAACCGTTTTAAAAACGAGCGCTCGTAAAACACTTGTCAATTTCAGTTTGGCGAATACTCACATGGCGAAGAGTGGGATACGATGGGTAATCGGTTTTCATCTGGATTCACCTGAAATAAATAAAGCGCCATTAAGCATTGTTGAACGATTCCATTTTGTTTTGTTACTGCAGCTATTGCGGCATAATATTGAAGTGGACTCAGTGAGATTGATCAAAAATATTATAACAATACACTGTAGTGTTTGAGCGTTTAAATTTTGTAGTTGAATTGAAATTATTATTATTTTCATTTTCTGTATATATTATTAATACGATTCAGACATATAGAGATTCAGCGCTTACTACTACTTACAACCACACGCAATCTTAAAACTAGTGCGAAGTTTGTAGCAAGATTTGACTGAGAGAGCACTTTGATAACCATTCCGTTGATTACATTTAAACTTAGATCCATTTTGCATTAATGGCCTTGAAGTCGTGCTTTGAGTCGTTAATATAATAGTAGAATAATAATTATATATTTATATAAAGGTGCAGGTGCAGAAGAACAGACTTATTAACATATAGTAAACACTATTTATACTTTCTGTCGGATTTATTTTTTAATTATCATAATGAACATTCAGAAGATAAATTTTTAAATTACGGTTTAGAATAATTTAGCAAAAATTATTACAATTTTACGTCATTCAAACTGAGTTATTGCCGAGAACGTACGCTGCGAATCACGACATTTCCCCGGGGGATAAAATTTAAGAATGTCAACGTAAGTAATGCCGCATGTAATATAATGGTCTTAATAAGGTCATATCGCTATTGTCATGCTCTGTAACGCATGTAATAATAATTCATAATGTTGGTAATTTATGAAGAAGAAAATCTCATAACGTTGGAGTGCGATATTTTCACAATATACTACTCTTTTTAACCAAGGCATTTTTATGTAAAAATCGTAATAAATCGGCACTTTCACTGGTAAGCCTTAAGCAAATTTTTAATAAATAACAGAAAATATAAGAAGAACTGAAGAAGAAGAAGGTTTAGAAGAAAAAATATTTTAGTTTAAGTTACAATTCATTTTAATTTTCGCTTTGATGGCGTGTTATTAAAAGAAAATCGCTGTATCTATCAATATTTATCAAGCATTAGACAAAAAAAATCTTTTTATATTATTTAAGTAATATAGTTCTATTCACGGTCGACTGACAAATGTGACGTAACTCGATCTGTACTATAGTAGATGAAAATATTTATAAAACACCGAATAACATTACTTTCTTTTCATATTTATATCAATGACCATCCACATCAAATATTGTTATTACATTATTAATGTAAACAGTATAACATCCATCATAGTGAAGTCTTAAAAAGCATCATCAAATTATTGTGGACACTGACCTGGTCACTAATGGGTGTATTTCGTGATACAAAACACTCAGTTTTGGTGTTCGTTTTATACGAAAGATAAGTTGGCGAAATTTGTTTTGTCATCGTAATTTATACACATTGCTTTAATTCGTCATCCATTTGAAATGGGTTCATAAATGACAATTAGGAAATACCATTAATTATAATGACCATTCGTGACTCATAAATATTTAATTTGTTATCTTTGCAATTGGTTTTATGGGGAGGTTCCAATAAAGAAAATTTGGTTATTAACTTCTATGATCCTTAGTGATATTAATCACTTTATATTTTATATCTAAAAAAGATCCTATTAAGATGAATCGTTCACTAATAGGGCCCATAACATTGTTCGATGGATCCTTTGTTTTTGTAGGCAAGTGTACGGCATTCTACGGCTTTCTAATTATTTGTGTTCTACTAGGAACAGAAGTTATATTATATACTTATATGTTTGTTAATTAAGCTATGGAAGTGATTAAAAATAATGTATTAAAGATGCATTGTTCCAAATTTATTCTGAACTAATAAAATATTGTGATTTACAATTAAAAAATTGCTACAGTATTAGTACAACGAAATTTCGTGGAAAGTCCTTTATTAATTTGCTTTCGAAAATACAATTTTCAATAAATTATAAACATAATGAAACCGGTAAATAAAGTGAGTATTTCCCAGAAAGCTTTCCATTACATTTTCAACACTGACACAAGATTAATGAACTGAGACATGCGATATTAGAAGAAAAATATTTACTTAAAGGCAAGTCACGCCCAACTTCGGAACTTAGATAAATATAAATAATTCATATACCCGCTTAGAAATGGTATTGAAACAATCCGAATTCGAATGTCTTCGAGTTTTGTTTTGGTGAAAGTTTTAGGAACAAATGTGGAACCGAATACTTTGCGTTTTTCTCTTAAGAACATTCGCCTGAATATTTGTATGCTACACTAGTTTATGGTAATGTACAAAGGCAAAAATTCAAACTGGAAAATTGTTGGAATTTTCAATAGTAACGAGTAAATTCAGACCATATTCTCAGATTGAAATATTTTTGGTAGAGCACTAGAATATTTTTAAAAAGCAAAATATTGATATATGTACTAATCTTTTTTTTTAAAAACGTCGTGTTTTATTTTTTTATGTATATATAGTAACAATTTATATTTTTATTTTAATCAGTATCCAGGATTAAATTCAAAAAGAATTCAAGAATTTTTGACAGAAATAATTAAAACTAATATTTACTGCGGTAGATACACCATTTTCAAACGACTCAAGAAAGATTGAACCAAACACTGGTTAATAAAATGAGGTGCAAAATAAATCAGAAGAATGAAAAGAAATCCTGACGTCAATTGCAAGAGAATTATAGATAAGTATAATGAAACCGAATACAGTAAGTTTGAAGTATATCTATTAGAAGGAAAAGTCACCAGCATTTTGCCAAAGAACTACGACAACCATTAGATACAGAAACTTGGTTCAAAATAGACAACAAGCACTTGAAAGATCAATTAGATCACATGCATAAATAAGAAATTATTTGATAAAGGAGAAGACAATGTGAATTCAAATAGGAGAACTGTATATGTTGAAAACGGAAATATTCAAAGTAAAGAGAATGATCTCTTTAATTTGAATATTCGCGCTTTGCTGTTCGTGAGTGACGTGTGTAGTCAGTAGCTGACATTGTCAAAGATTAAAGGGCAAATATTGAGATTGTTGAATTGTATTTTAATCTTATTTGTAAATTAATTTAATATAGTTAAGCTATATGATGGAGGTATAACAATGAACTTTTATTTTTTTTATTTAAGAGAAAAAATAGAAGTTTTATTTAGCCTCTTTTTGCTATTGAAATAAGACTATTGTCTTATAAAACGACAATACTTGTTTATAATGGCACAAAAATTAGTTTGCATTTAAGCTTGAAGCATACAAACTGACAATAAGACAGTGTAATTGCCATAACCTAATTAAAAGAAGATACAAAAGTATACACTGTCTGAGACTGATAAATACGCGAGTCGTCACATAGCATTAACAAAAACAGAAACCTACAAAGAGTGAGAAAAATTTAAATCAAAGAGGTCAAGAAAGAACAATATGATGACATGTACAGAAGAAATGATTCAAGCCTATTTTGATGAAGATAATAATTTAATTTTAACGACCTATATTTAAAAAAGAAAAAAAACAAACAGATATTGTAGAATCCACACAGCAGAAAAAGGGTCTACTAAATTTGAAAATATATCAGAAAGATTCATGATTGAGAAATTTGTATGTAAATTCTCAAATGCGAAACAATGGATAGAAATATTCGAGAATGAATGTAAACATTTGAATTGAGGAAGATACAACAAAGATAAAATATTAAGATTATTTTTGGACAAAACATGTGCAGATTGGCACTCGGAACATTGAAGACTTTGAAAATCGAGGCTGATGTCCGAGTGGAAAAATAAATTTTGGACACATTTGCCGATAAAGATGGATTGGAATGTATGATATTTTACAAATATAAGAAGGATCACTTATGGAATACGATTAGAAAAGAAAAGTTATTATTAGATATGGAGAAAATATTGGCGGGAAAAGTCTGGTAACTTATAGAGCCGGTTACTGAATTATTAGAAACAGAATTGATCCTGAAAGTTGAAACCTCAACAAGATTGCTTCATGAAATAAGTAAATGTGAATTTGTAAATAATAAAAACTTCAAAATAAAAAAGAAGAAAAAGATGACAAAAAAATAATTTAGGAAAAAACCATGCAAAACCTGTCAGTTTTAAATAAGGGTAATCGATAACAGAACAGTTTTTGGTTTAAAAAAGAAGGGGCAGATAACAAAGGATTGGAAGTAATTCGGTTATAGAAGTAAATCTAAGCGAAGAGACAAAAACGAGTAATCACACCATTGATAAAAATAAATATGTTATTAGAAGACAAAATACAAATAAATGGAATAAGATTCAGCTCACAAGTGTCTCTGATAAACAAAAGGTTAGTTAGAACACAGAATGATTCTGTGGATACAAATAGAATATATTAAGAACTTCAATGGTGTGACATACACAAAAGGTTTAATAAGAATAAAAGTAAAATTTTTGATATAGAATAATATGTTGATGTTTTTATTGTAGACAAATGATTTTGAAGATTTCATTATAGGACTAGATATGATAAAAAAATTTAAATTAGCTCAATGAAGATTTAAAAATTTTACAAAAGACAAGAGGGAGATAAATACTATGAATATTTGAGAGATAAGAAATTAAAGTCAATTTTAATAGCATGTGAATAAAAATGACTTCATAACAAATCTACATCACTTGGACAATATCAAAAAGTCCCGAATACACAATTTTAGAGAATTATAATACTATATTTGCCAAAGACAAATATGATGTAGGACAGTAACAGATTATGAAGCCCGATAGACTTAATGGTGGACAAGTACTGTAGCAAAAGACCATATCGTTGCACATTAGAAGACAAAATAGAAATAGAAAACAGGTGGGTAATTTACTAAAAAATAACTTAATTGAGGAATATACAGCCCATTCGAGCACCATTACCTTGCATTTAAAAGAGACGAAAATACAAAATCGAGACTCTGTATTGATTTTCGTGAACTAAACAAGATAGTCATACCACAAGCACAACCATTTCCATTGATAAGCGACTTGATTGTTAAAGCAAGAAATTGTAAATATTTTACCACACTGGACATAAATTCCGTTTTGGTCTATACCACTACTATTGAGGACAGACAAAAGACAGGATTTGTCACACAGGATGGACATTATAATGGACTTGCCTACATTTGGATTGAAAACATCACCTGCCATTTTCCAGAGAATTTTATCAAATATATTAAGAAATAATAACTTGAAAGACTTCACAGAAAATTACATTGATGATATCTTAATATTTTCACAATCTTTGAAGAACATATAGATCACATAGAAAAAGTATCAAAGCAATAATAAAAGAAGGATTCAGATTAAAATTTAAAAATGCACATTTGAGAACATCAGTGAAATACCTAGGACATATAATAGGAAATAATACGGTAAAACCGCTCAAAGATAAATTATTTCAATAAGAAATTTCCCAACACCCAAAACCCGAAAGAATATTAGACAGTTTCTGCGAAAGATTAACTTTTACCACGAATACATACCAAATAGTTCGATATTATTGGATCCACTACATAAATTATTGAGGAAAGATGCCCAGTTTAATGGTCAGAAGAATTGAAGAAACTTTTTCTAATATAAAAAATATATTATGCTCACAACCGGTACTCGAAATATTTGATAAAGACCTGCCTATTACAATTTACACGGATCTCGTTGAAGGTATAGGTGCAATATTAAAACAGATTCAAAAAATGGTAAAGAAAAACCATTGTTATTTTTCAAAAAAACTCAATGATTCACAAAAAAGAAAGAAGGCAATATACCTTGAATGCTTGGAATAAAAGAACTATCAAATACTGGCAATATTGTTATGAAGAAATTCACCTTTTTTCGATCACAAACCACTAGAAAACCTCAACATAAAGGCTAGAACAGACGATGAACTTGTGAATTAACTTTTTATTTGTCACAATATGACTTCAAATCAAATATATTCCGGAAGAATAATACGGAAGCAGACAGTCTCATAGAAACCCATATTAGAAGATAATATAATATAAGAAATTTTAAAAATGGTGAATCTGATAACAATAGATATATAAGCAGATCAGCAGAAAAACGAGAAAATAAAGGAAAAGAAAACCAAAATAATCGAAAGAAATGGGATATATAAAAAAAATCGAAAAAAAAATTATATTATCTGAAGAAGCGAGTGTGAAATTAATAAAGAAACACACACCAATGGTTCATTTAGGATCAACCAAATGATAAATAAAATAGTCCTTATTATACAGCAAAGAATTTAACAGAAACATTAAAAGAATATGAAAATTTAAACCTGTATAAAAAATAAATAGAGGCCAGGATAAATACGGATTAATTAATCTGGGACAGCCGAAAAACCATTTCAATAATTGATAATACATTGGTGTTTGAGGACAAAGATCAACAAAGAAATACCTAATTTTTATTAATTTTAAAGATTTGGTTCATTTGACATCAAAAACCAAAATCTTAATTTATAATTATAAAAAAGTTTGAACGGAAAACATTGAGATATTACTAGCAGATCAGTATAATTAAATTCAAAAAATTCAAATTTTTAAATAATATTAAAACAATATTTATGCGGTAATAACCATTTTCAAACGGACTCAAGAAAGATTGAACCAAACACTGTTAAAATGAGTGCAAAATAAATCAAAAATAAAAAAATCCTATAATTGAAGAGAATTAAGATAAGTATAATGAAACAGAAAGAACTTTGACAGTATATCTATTAGAAGGAAAAGTAATATTTTGCAAAGAACTACGACAACATTAGATACAGAAACATGGGTTCAAAATAGACAAAAGCACTTGAAAGATCAATTAGATCACATGCATATAATAAGAAATTATTTGATAAAGGCAGAACACAATGGGAATTCAACATAGAGAACTAGTATATGTTGAAAACGGAAACAAATTAAATAGGAAGAAAATGGAAATTTAAAATGCCCATTTGAAATAACAGACAAAATATCGAATAAATATAAAAATAAACAAGGCAGAACAAAAACTAATACAAGCTTATACATATAACAAAACTTATTAATGACGGTGGAATAAATGATGTATAATCTGAATAATATTAGTACATGAAATTATAGCAATTTATTGAAGGGAGATTAAGAAATATCTTTTAATTTGAATATTGACTCTTTGTGAGTAGCGTGTGTAGTTAGTGACATTTAAATAAAGGGAAATATTAATTGTTGAAATTTTAATATTTTAAATTAATTTAATATTAGTTAATATAAAGTATAAAATAATTTATTTTTTTTATTAAGAAAAAAATAAATTTTATACTTTTGTTAAATAAGCTATTTCTTTTATAGTAACAAAACGATTTGCAGTGCATTGCATTTACACAATTGACGGCTCATTGGTCTAGTGGTTAGTACCCCTGACTGCGAATCCATGGGTCCCGGGTTCGATCCCCGGCTGAGACAAACATCGATGTGATGAGCATTTGGTGTTGTGCTTAGGTCTTGGGTGTTTAAATATGTATTTATATGTCTATCTATCGATAATATGAATGTATACCCGTTGCCTAGTACCCATAACACTTCACCAGCTTAGCATGGGACTAGGTCAATTGGTGTGAATTGTCCAAAAAAAAACAAAAACAATGAGGTGCCAATTGACAGGTCTAAAAAACGCCGAAATTGTAAATGGGTGGGTCATACGCGCCAAGTCACATTGCCAAGCAAGCCTTCGACTGGAATTCTCAAGGAAAAACAGACCTGGAAACGAAGCATCACTGCTGAGGCGAAGGAATCTGGAATAACGTGGAGTGAAATTAAGGGAGCTGCCCAGGACCAATCAGGCTGGTTTTCTGCCCCACTTGGATGACAGGACTTCAAGTAAGTAAGTCAACAATATGATTTATGCTGTAGAGACCGGGAGAAAAATTACTTGGTCCACCCTTTGAACCACCTCGGGGTATATACCCCGGTTGAGAAATTCCTACTATTATACGTCAAATCAAAAAATAATCTCATCGATTATAAATCTTTGGTCATAGATCAGACAATGGTACATTTATTCATATATCATTTAATTTTAATAGTGCCTTTAAGATTTCCTAATAATTTAATTGCTTTTCTGTAATGAAATTGCAGTTATCATATTCTACAATGGCCACAGAAATATATTCTTCCTTTAGATTTAATTTTATTTTGTTAAACCTAATTTGTATATTTTTTCAGCCAATTTGACCTAAGTCTCACTCCGGAAATTAAGTTATGAAAATAGGCCGAACGTAATGGTACTATAATATACCCGGTACTGCTAGATTACTAACCGTCATAATTTGAAATTATATTTATAAAACAAACTTGTTACTTATAATGATATAAATTTATTGAAAACTTCATATATAACATATATTGATAATTTGGAATAGCAGTTTTGACTTCAGGCCCCCTGTCGTATGTGTTGGTTTTAATAAATATAACAGTGTGTTTTTTCCATTAAACACCTAATAATTAATTTAATAGTGATGTCACTACAATTACCAAAAAGTAATGTAACGTGCCTGTTTAGATTATTATTTAGATTCTTAGAAAAAAAACAGCGCTACATTAAAGTCTAGCCCTTAGACTTATGTATCTATTTCGTGACACAGCCTCCTGTGCCTGACACACGCCGTCATGGCTCTTTGGCATGCTGGTTTTATTCAATGCGTACATAGACAAAAAGTTCATTGGTGCACAGCTAGGCTCAAACCTACTACCTCGGTGTCTCATGCTGAATCCACTAGGCCAACACTGCTCAAGTATTAGATTTTTAGGGTAATTATAACTATCTGATACGTACGTGTTTCATTCCAATAGCGTATTGGGAGAGAATAAAAAATACATTGTAAAGAGAAATCGTCAGTTCTCCCTAACAATATTTAGGTATAAACACCTGGGATTTAACGAAACACACACGTTTGGAGGGCGATCTTTCTGAATAGCATTATCCTTTCCATTTTTAGTCGCAGTCTTGTTTTGTGAATATTGTTAACAGGGAATCACATTACCTTTGAAGACTTCGTAATGTTTTAAACTTCTGAGTGTAGAGCCAACTGCCTACAGTATAATGTTAATGCTTTATACTTATTTTACTTTATTAAAAGCCACTATAATAACTTACGGGGTAACAATGTAATCTAATGAGCAATAGAGATATTTACGAAACATAAGAAATACGTTGTTACCAAGACATTCTTCTTAGATTTCAGAAATGGCAAGTACAATTTTACTATATTATTTATAAAGTAATCATTTACTTCTAAATGTATACAGATGTATTATTTGCTATTAGTTATTATTGGTAGAGATTATTATAAAGAAAATAAGACAATTGAAATGGCGCTGGACCAGGCACATGATGGGAGATAGCAGGTTGAAATGGACAAAAATAATTACAGAATGGCAACCACACGATGGAAAAAGAAAAAGAGGAAGACAGAGCAACAAAAAGGGGGGAAAAAAAAAAAAAAAAAAAAAAAAAAAAAAAAAAAAAAAAAAAAAAAAAAAAAAAAAAAAAAAAAAAAAAAAAAAAAAAGGGCCGGGGGGGGCCGCGGGAAAAAAAAAAAGGCCAAAAAAAAGGAAAAAAAGGGGGGGGGGTTTAAAACTAAAAAAAGGGTAAATAAATTATACTGGGTGTCAGCAATAAAGGCTTAATAATAATAAATTATTGGTATATAACAAGATTGTGTCTAGAACACCTTACCAGGGCTTATTTACTCCTTCTAAGCATATTCACAACACCCAGCCAGGGCAACTCTCTGGAGGTTCAATTTCTTATCTTGAAACTTGGATATAAATATAGATTGCCTTGTTTCGAGTTTCAGATGCAAAGAGTGATATAAAACAAAGACTACGCAACATAGCACTCGGAAAAGGCTTTGTAAATAAAAACATGAGGCAAGACTAAGCAACTAGGCAACAGCTTAGTCGCGAGGAGAGGTCGACGAAACTGTCCTGATATAACAGTAACAGGTACTACTACTAAAACCCTGACCATTAGATCCGTTCATTGTTAAGTGTTGATCGTTAATTTTTAGTGCTTCGGGCTCATTGTTCCTTATTTATAATTAATTAATATATTAAATTCATGTCAAAATAATTTAGAATCCTCGGTTGTCGACACCTGGTACCTTTTATTCCCAGCGGAGTTGAATAGTTCGCATTTAATCTATCACTAAACAATCTGAATGAATGCGCCACCGTCTGCTGCTGCTGTGATCGGTCAAATTGCGATTGAGACTCTCGGATTTGGCTATGGTAAGGCACTATAAATTCAAAAATCATACCCATACTCCTCCGAAACGGCTCGACCGATTCTTATGAAATTTTTAATGTTTATTTTTTATTTTTAGTAAATAAAGTTTGTTTTATTTTTTTATGATGCAACATACAACCCTTAGTTTTCACCCCTCTACAAATAACCCCTATTTTTTTATTATAGCAGATAGTTATTTTTATTGAACTAAAAGTTTGCGAGTGCGTTGCCGGCCTTTTTTCTTAAAAGGCCGCCAACGCACTTAAAAACGGTTAGACTGTTCGTAGAAATCTGTAGAAATAAAAATGGTATTTCGATGTCGCATCCACATCTATATCAAATACAAAAATAGTTACATTATTTACGAGTCATTGCAGACGAAGATTTTTTCATTCATTCATTCATTTAATTTTTGAAGGATCTACGTACTAATGACGCCTGTCACGAACGTTTCCTATTCATTCATCATCAAAATGTCTCGTTCTAGCATAATTTATTGTTTCGATACATATTTAACAGCTACAAACGTTAATTTTGATTAAATGCCTTTTCAACACAATCAATTCTCATTTGCTGAAACCTTTGTTTGTATAATTTAACTATGCGTGTTTGTATAAAATTATCAATCATAACTTTTTGAATTATTTGATTTTTTATTGTAAAAAAGCATTTCTCGCTGCACAACCACATCTTTTAATATACATTATAATCTAAAAAATAACACAATCAAAATTGAATTCAAATATTCTGAACTAGTCCTAAGACTTCAAGTTTTACTTTGGCAAATTTTGCTATCTAAAAGCATATTTTATTAATGTTATTTACGAAATCTTCCCAACGCTCGGTACATTGATACATTGGTATATAAAGAAAAACAATACAAGTTTTAATATGAAATATACGAATCAATATATGGCCTGCATCGCTTAATCCTGTCATAATTTTATGTGGGCAATTAATTTGCTCTTACAGTAAACGTTTCGACATATTATCTTCAATTCAGAAATCGACTTTGTGTACAACTTACCAATATTCACACAGTCTAAGATCAAAGGATGAATCGCCGCTTTATTTTTTTCTACGAATAAATATACAAACAAAAGATAAAAGTTAAAAAAATAAATAATCAGTAATCATCGTGTTTCTAAATAAAAATTATTAACTAGTGATTATTTTCAGTGTTAAAACCACTTTAGATAAGAAAATTGAATGGATATTCGCTGTTAATATTAATTATTTGATTGTAATTTTAGGACCAGCGATGTTTTACAAATTATAATAAACACATTTACGATGCAATTAAAATGTTAAGTAAATCATAAATTTAGATTATAAAGAAATAGCAGCAACACAGCAATTTTAAAACAAACGTATGTGAGTGTCGTTTCATTGTTTAAAAGTAGGTCACTGTGTCGAAAAACTTTCAAACGGTTGATATATAGAATTAAATTATAACGAAACATTTTTTAAAACAAGTCCATTATTTCGTAATAAAATATTTTATAATATAATAAACGCGATTGGCTGAAAAATAGAAAATGTAAAGGGAAAATTATTTTATAGGCTGGATTTCGTGCGCTCATTTTAAATTCAAAAATATACAGATGACGTAATTGCTAAATTACTTGAAAGCTTACAGCGGCTCTTATCTTTACAGTTTACGATAATCGAGCACTGAACATTTTAAGTTATTTTTGCCATTTTTAAAAGTAATATTTATACAAAAACGTTAAATATAATAATAATCAAGTTCCTGGGCAATTAAACAGTTTAAGCTTTGTTTGTATATATAATGGTTCTTATCATCTACCATAGAGCAATGTTGGCCTAGTGGCTTCAGCGTAAGACTTTCATATCTGAGATCGTAGGATCGATCCCCAGCTGGTCACCAATGGCTCTATGTCCGCATTTAACAGTCGCTCAAACGGAAAACATCGTGAGGAAACCGGTTTGCTTTAGACCCAAAAAGACGTGTCTCAGGCACAAAAGGCTGATCACCTTACCTATTACATTGACAAATGATCATGAAACATATACAGAAATCTCAGGCCCAGACCTGAAAAGGTTGTAGCGCCACTTATTTATTTGTTATCGTCTACCACATAATTAACGCGTAAAAAACTTTAAAATCGAAATACTTAGATTGATATCGTTTTATAAAGGAAAAAGTTATTATATTTCATTAGATTGTTGCAATTGTTTCGAGTTAAATACGTTTGAAGCGACGATGTATTTCGAACAATTAAAGTAACTTAAATTAAATATCTCCAACGGAACACAATAGTTTCGAGATAATTAGGTAAACTTCAGTGTCTATGATTCCTTATTGTTAATATCTGGTTTAGGGTCATAACTAACTGTCGGTTAAAAAATATACCGATCTAAGAATCGCATGCATGCAATGCATTTAGCAATCTTAAAAATCATACTAACAAATTTACGACCATGTTGCAGGATAATTTTTCTGCGTTATCTTACAAAACCGGTACACCGCCTCATTTATATTTATACTTTCAAACTGATAAGTATATTCTTCCGTTGTGTTATAGTACCTATATACCAATTGCTTTAGCAAAATCCTAGAAACGTCATACGATTTTAAAAATTAAAATTTCGGATCGGTAACTTTTTCGGTCATAAATTTACGTATGATATTTTTTATAACGAGTTTACTGAAAAATTTCCGGGTCCACAGGAGTTTCAAAGGAGGTCAAAACTTCTCCGTTCTATATTCAAAATACCACTCTTAACTGTTACGAGTCATAAGTTGTCCATGGAAAGTAATGAATATCATTTCCGCTGACAAGAGTTGGAAATTCGAATCAGGGTGTAAATGGGGCACGAAATTATTAATTATTTTCCAACTTATCAGAGATACGCAAACGATATTTTCCTGTCGGTTCTAAATAGGTTCGAGACTGTCCCCATTAAAGCGCTTTTGTGGCTTTGCATGTATGGGCGACTCGAGACATACTTAATGATAGATAAGCTCGACTAGACTTGTCAATGAGTATTTGACCCATGATGTCTTGACCTGTGCTTACATTGGACATTTTTACTATAATGTGAACAAACTGTGCCATCTATCAAACAACATTTCGTACCATTATTTATTTTCAATAATGAGTTATCATAAAAGTTAAAAATTGGTACTACTGCTGAAGACGTTGAGTTATGATGAAAAGAAGATAAATAACTGTTATTGTAAAACCCCTCCCCCACACATATACACACATCCAGCACGCACACAATTAGAGAGAGAGCTCATACGCACACACACTCACACATACACACACACAACAAACACACACCAAATTTATTTTTACTCGTTTCAAGTTTTTTTAGCACTAAACTTATTTCTTCTATTTATTATAAGGGGGGTCGTCTCAGGTCTCCTGTAAGAGACCAGTCTCCATACACTTCCTAATGTTATCATCTTAGTTAATCATAATAACCTTGTATGTAATGCGAGAGAAGAAATAAAGATTATTGTTAACATAAACTAAATAAGTAGACGTAGGCTTCTCAATGGAATATATAGTTTTAGAAATTGAAAACAATTAAATCGAACTTCAAAAATCTGATAAAATGTTAAAAATATATTTATTTATTTCAGGGTAATCCAACTACACACTTCTAACCATATTGGAGCGCTTGACGTACAGAGGTAGAAAATGTATATAAAACACATAAATTGTAATAATTAAAAATGTAAATGAATACTATATATAATATACTAAATTATACTTACAGCTCGATGCGTAACATATGAAGTTCGCCCTTGAAGACGCGCGCTGATTTTCGCTGGCGTGTCCTCATCCTCCCTCTTTGGATCGAACCATCCAAATGCTGCCCCCACAACAAGTACAGCCCCCAATATCATCAAAGCTAAAAATCCTCCAATTGCCGCCTTAGTAGTCTGAGATATCACCATCGCCATTTTGATCACCAATTATCATCTATGCCACATTTTTATTATCACAACTGTCAATCGCATTTACGAATAATTTCTGTGAATACAAATCACTTAGTTATGTTAAAGCCGGCTGATTGTGCTTATGTTTAAAGTTTGAGTATGATAAGTAAATAAGCTGCGTTAAATTATTACATCATGTCGAGGCTGGCTATTGGATCTATCTATTAGTCGTAAGGTAACGACCAAGTGAGACTAAATCTTCATTTATAATTTAATCATATTAGTTATTTATATCGATTTTTTCATATTTTTAAATCAAAAAAGTGTATAAACAATACGCATTTTTGAAGAAAAATGGGCTTTACTTTATTATATAAACATTTTCTTTATGTCTGCTAAAGTTACATTTAAAATATAGTTAAGGATTATTAAATGTAGGTCAAATCATTAACTACTATTAATTACTTTTAATTTCGATGTGTGTCTAGTTTTTTAGTAAATGTGGATATGCTTCTCCAGAAATTGTAATAGCTCAATCAATATCTGATCTCACACCATATTATATATATTAAGCTATGGTGAATTATTTAATTAACTATACTTCTTACTTCCTTTTTTCATGCGAAGCAAATCAAGAAAATTTGAATATAGTGTAGCCTTGCGGCGGAGTATCTTTCATTTTCTAAGAAATTTGTCATCTACTTATCCGTAACTTTTACTTAATATTTTTAAATATACACATATTTCCGTAATAAAATATTACCATTTTTCATGTGCTAGTACATATGCTATAATTGCATTGTTTTCTCAATTGTCTAAGTTATTGTATATCTTATTTATTTTTGCACTTATTGCGCTCACCATTTTTAATTTATTTTATTCCTTACAGTGGTTGCCTTGAAGAGATCGCTGGAAAGCGATAAAGACGCCCAAGTTTTGACTTATTAGCTTATAGAAAAATTATAAATAAATCAGACGCAGAAATCTAATCACAATACAATACTATACCACAATAGTCGGTGTCGAAAATGGGCGCTTAATAAAGTTTTTATGCTTCGCTTTTCCATAAAATAAGCTGCACCTGACTTGTATTATGCACTTTCTACAGAACAAACAGTAAAATAAGGCATAAAACACACGGTATATGTCAAAGTTGAAGGCTAAAAACACCTTTACGAACGGAACTTGAGTAAACGTGAGGCCGGAAGTGAGGGACACTCTACGTCGAACTATTGTACTATGCAACGCGATAACCTACATTGATTGAGGGGAAAATTGTTGGAAAATATATAATATATACTCTAAACTTTAACGTTATTTCTTTTTCATACAAAGACACTTGTTAAACTTTATAATTAATTAAATAATAGGACTAAAGGTTCGTCTTCATTAAATTAATCATGTGATTATAAAACGATCTATATTATTCCTGCAATATCTAACTATTGATTCCTGCAATTGTAGCATTTCAAAGAGGAATACGAAAAGCTCAACAAACACCCCGCAGTTCATAAGGAAAACGAGAAAACAGCAAAAACAAATGAGTGGGGCGAACCAGCACAAAATGAGACTTATCACAAACGATTGCCCGATACAGTCCATTGTATTTTACAATTTTCCTCTCCAATGTAGGTTAGTATGTTGCCTGCGATGTGTAGATATTGAAATTAAGTTATAAACAAATAATTGATATTGTATCATGATTGTATAATGCCGTAAAAAGTGATTATATGAAATTAAACCTTTGAAAAGTCGACCGCTATTTGATAGTGATGATGACAATAATTATTGTTGGAATGTACGTGGATGTTGTGATAAAAGGAATATTTGGTGTATACAATTTATTCTGAGATTAAACAAGTACAACCTTTGGTGCAAAAAAGTAATGAGAGGACCTCTCGTGACGAAATTAGGAACAAAAAATTGGTTCTGTCCCAAAATATATTTTTTATAGGAAAGGGGGGCAAACGAGCCTACGGGACGCCCAAAAAGGGCACTAATCGAAGCCCATAGACAGCCATTTTAATGGGTGCGTTGCCGGCCTTTTAGGGAGGAGTATACTCTTTCTTTCAACAATTGTAGGTCGTATCTCCCAAAGAAGACCACGGGAGTCAATTCCACAGTTCGGTAGTTTCGTAAAAGAAAATGCCTTTTGAAGCGCACCATAGAAGACTTCCAGTCATCAAGGTGATGCTGATGGAATTTGGAATTAATACGGATATAATATATCTATATGAAACTTATTTAAACTTTAAATTTAAAAATAAAATGTGTTTAAGTTTTGAATTAACTACGATTACACATACGGTACAAACAAAACCATACTAATTTTTAAGTAACATTCAAAATGGAATTAAGTGGAACATTCAATGACAAGAGCATTAAGCATTCCTTTGTTTACTTTGCGTTGCGTAGAGATGTGGGGTCTCTCTGCATCTTCTACCGCATTTACCATGGAGAGTGTTCAGAGGACTTGTTCGGTCTAGTATTAGTTTCATTGTCGGACTTCAAGGCAAAATACAAAATACCGAGCGTTATATAGGAGCGTTTTCGTAGGCAGTTTTTACCGGCACTATGTGGAACCATCTGCCCACTGAAGTATTTCCAAACCAATTCGACTTAGGGTCCTTCAAGAAAAGAGCGTACCAATTCTTGAAAGGCCGGCAACGCACTTGCGACCCTTCTGGCAGTATGAGTGTCCATTAGCGGCGGTATCACTTAACATCAGGTGAGCCAGGAGGCTCACGGACGACGGGCAGGAGCCCGTTTGCCTCCTATTACATAAAAAAAGTAAAAAGTTCATATACAATTATAATTAAAATATGTACAAACATTAGTTTAAACGTGATAGATAGTTTAACCTATTTAAAAGATTCTGTTATTATAACAGATGCTATCTGTTCTCCTTAAGCTTTATCAAATTCCTAACTCTATTAATTTATTAAAACGTATCCAATAAAGTCCTCGAAACTTATTAAGTATATGATAATTGTATTTACATTGACCGCTGTTTCGAATTAATATTTGAATAATTAAAACTTAGTATCCGACGAAATATTTTAATTAAAGCATAAAAGGGATTAACAAGATTGACAAAGTAATAAAATATTATATTTTGAGTGTACTAAAATATAAATCAAGGTTATAATAAAATACTTACTCTATAGGAGATTTAAATTATTATGATATAACCTTTTTTTTTCAGCGAAGCATAGATCTATCTGGTAATATTTAGCTTTAAAAACACAATTTATCTAAAAAATCTGTGTTTGAAATATTCTTATGGGCCAGCCCTGCGATTCTGTAACTCACTTTTCGAACTCACACAGCGGTTTTCGCATCGGCGGTCCCTTTCAAATGCCAAATCATAAAATGACTGCTTCACAACTGATTTGAGAGCGACCGCTGATGCGAAAACCGCTTGTGAGTTTAAATTGAGTTACAGAATCGCAGGGCTGGAAGCTAAGATACATACATTTCTCAAAAATTTAACCGATAAAAAAGGCTGATATACAATTTTGAAAGCCTCGTACGGTACATACAGTATAAGTACGTGATGCCAAAATGGACGCTGCAGTAAAGTTCTGCAACAGTGATTCTGAAAGAACCAAAATTTTGCCGAATCGCGATCTGAATTTTAGCAACCGAATATGAGCGTATTGTTTCCGTGTTTCGTTATCAAAAGGGGAAACTAGAGTGAATCGTTTATCTTAGTCTCTTATTTAGGGTTGCTGCTTCCAAAAAATACTGCATTTTAACAAACCGGAAATGAATTCACTGTTAACTGAAAAATGCATATTTAATCAAAATTTACTCTTCGTAGAATTTTGTCACAAAAGGCTGCCTTTATTTTATTTACATTTTAACAAATATTTTTCTATTAAAATAAAAACAATCTTTAAGCTACCTTTTATACTGCGTTAGGAAATAGATGATTTAATAAATAAAAACGATTGCAACTTGACACTACAGTTACCATAACAACAGGATGTAAAAAGGTAAAAATATATCAAAGATAAAAGTTTGCCTACCCTAGTTCTAATACCGACATTAGGCGCAAGCGTTTTTGCCGCCTTTTTTATCGCAACGTTCGTGTCTACGCCGTAGCAATGGCGTAGCGTTCAGGTGGGGCTTGCTCATTTTCTTTTCTTATAAGAAATGAATGATGACGTATTGTTTAACTGAGCTCTAGGATTGCCATTGTCGAGAAAACAAAATGCTTGGAAAAGACAAACTATTACTTTCGTCTTTAAACGTTCATTTTTCAAAAGAAAGCTTCCCAATGTATGGTATCTTTTATATCTTTGCTTCAATTTGATTAACTATCTTAGAAAGATCGATAGCGATAAGATCAACTATCAAACTTATACCTTTTTAACTGTAATATGTATTAAATATTATGAAAATAAATAAATTCTATTATGTAAATATCAAATTATTATAAGAGATGTCAATATATTATGATAATAATGTGATATTAGAATGTCTACGTTCGAATAAACATTTTAGGGTATTTTCCAAGAATTTGTAAGATAAACGATTTTCATAAGTTATCGTTACTATTTATTATTCATAAATACAAAATTATCGGCGGGTGTTTTTGAGACTTGAAAATGTTTGAGAAGCTTTTCAATTGATCAGATTTTAAGGGTTTTATAATTCCTGCTTAATTTTAGTTTAATATTCGGGTTAGAACTATGCAAATTATTTTTAACAATATTTTACAATACTACAATATTTCCTTCTAAACTAAAAACTGTTGAAGAAGTAAAATTAAGAACAAAAAAGAAGGGCATTTTGTGCACTTGTGACTGTCTGTTTGTTACCACGGTGGATATTGTGTAGTTAAAAAACATCGAAGCCATTACAATAGACGTTACTCTCTTAGTAACGGTATTGCCGTTTTAGAAGTGTGACTTTTGGCTTAATTTTCCATTTATTATATATTTTAGTAAATCGTTTGAATATAAAAGGATTATAATACAACAATGTGGCCTGTGGTTTACGGACGTGATTTATTTGTAGCGTGATGTTATATAGCGGAAACAATACCACTTTCTATTAACAAAAATACTATCCAACAGTAATCAGGAGTCCTTTCCGGTCGTTAATATTTTTTTTATATATTTGTGTTGTATTTTCGTGTCTGTAGTATATTAGTACCCATTAGGCCGCCCATTACACTGTTACATTTTTTGAAGTGAAACTTCTTTAGGTTTAAAATTTTTACGGAACGTCACGAAGTTGTGCAGCGTTTTTGTCAAAGATAAGTAAGAGAGCGATTAAGACCGATTGAGAGAGAGTGAGAAGGGTAAATTACATTATAGAAATTCTATTTTTTTAAATAAAATTTCGAAAAGAGAATTTATGAAATTTTAGTATTTTATATTTTATGCAAAATAATTTATTGAAATCTCAAATGACGAATTGTAAATTAAAATCCTACGTGTTTTTATTATTGAAGAAATAAATTAAATGTATAATTTGTATTAATTTTCGACACTTTTAATATTTTAATGACAATTAAATACATTAAATTCCAACATACATATATTCCTTTTTCCCTCCCTCTAAGTCTCGGAAATCTAAAGTTTTAGATTTGTATTAATATGAACAAGAGTTAAAAATTAGTTTGCCAAAGAAGTTTCACTTCTGACATGTGTACTTTGTACGCACGCAATTTTATATTTTTATTTTAATATTACTATTCGTAAATTGTTTTTTTAGTCACTAACGTATGTATTAAAAAAATACTTTGAAATGATCGAATTCAAACTTAATATAAATAATAATAATACCTCCTTGGAGTATATATAAGTATAAATAGTATGTATCTCGAACAGAAACGTATGGTTTCAATCGATGCCCTTATGTTGTCGAAGCCGGTCAACATTGGGTAATAATTTACTTTTTATCACAAGATCCGATCAGCTGAGTCAGATTCGTACAAACTATTCCAACTATGTATATTCTAAGGACGATTTCGGTCTGATCGATGCAAATGTAATTCGAGTGACGCGAACGATTTTTTGTCCCTGATTTGATCTTTGAAGCGTTTGAACCTTGAATTACTTTGGTTTTGCTAAGATAATGTTACTTAAAACGAACGAAACGAAAATTATATATAATGTATATGTATATAAAATGAAGAAATCACTGGTGCTACAAGCTTTTTTTCTGGGCCTCAGATTTCTGTATCTGTTTCATGATCATTTGTCAATCTAATAGGCAAGGTGATCAGCCTCCTATGCCTGACACACGCCGTCGACTTTTTGGGTCTAAAGCAAGCCGGTTTTCTCACGATGTTTTCCTTCACCGTTCGAGCGAATGTTAAATGCGTACATAGAAAGAGAGTCCATTGGTGCACACCCGGTGATCACGACCTCAGCGGTGAAGCACGCTGAAGCCAACATTGCTCTTCAAATAATATATAAAGTTCTATATTTTATCTTCATGGATTTGCATATAAAGAAACGTATAATGAGCGAGTAATGTCGCTTTTCTTTTTACATTCTCCTCTCACTCTCTGACACTCTCAATCACGGATCAAATAAGAACACCAAAAACTTCATCAAATCGAATATAAGTATTCTAATAGCATGGATAGATTTGTGTATAATAAACTCTTGAGACACTCCGTGGGCGTATTTAGTATCAAACGGCAGAAACATACATAGTTTGAGAAGAAAAATACATAAACAACAAAGCGTTTGAGCTATAATATATTGACGAATACCCTTGACGAAACTATTGTAAAGTTTGATGGTGTGAAATAATACCAATAATACCTATAGGTACGTTAATAACGTTAGTATACAAATCTATGCGACCACAGCCCGCTTAGTACATCACAAATGGTTACTTTTGCCGATACAGGCAATGGTTAGTTCAATTATATCGGTTAAGGAAGCCTATTGAAGAACGACAAACGATTTAACAAAGTACTTTACATTCTAGAGCGGTTTTCCTTAACGAGTTCATGTTATGCATCTAGCGGTTTTGTTTGTACTAGAAATGCTACGAATAGAACTTTATTTCCGATAAACCTTGTATTTTCTTTTTTATAGGTTAGAATTGTACAAATGTAGGAGATTTTCTTTACCGTGACTTCTCTTATTTTTTAAGCAAGTAGTTTTATCAACAACGGAGATTGAAGTCAATACATTTTTTTACATCTTAGACTTTCTGTTTCTTCACAATTTTTCCCTTTACCGTGCTAGCTACACTTGTGTACAAGCAGACAAATCTACACAAGTGTGGTTTCAAACGGATGATCATGTAGTACGTGGGTAGTGTAGGAAACGTGCTTAACCACAATGTTAGCTACTATCGTAAGACATTTCTGGAGAAAAAATCTTTCAAGCTGACGTAATATTCAGACTACACATGAGGCGCTGTTATCTAATATTATATATAAAATCATCGTGTCGCGTGTTTGTGGTTAAACTCCTCCGAAACGGCTCGACCGATTCTCATGAAATTTTGTGTGCATATTGGGTATGTCTGAAAATCGGACAACATCTATTTTTCATCTCCCTAAATCTTAAGGGTAGTCCAGCCCTAAATATATTTTTTTTTAATTTTTAGATAAAAAAATTTTAATTTTTTTATGATACAGCATTAAAAAATACAAACAACCCCTAATTTTCACCCCTCTACGATCAACCCCTATTTTTTATTATAAATGATATTACATGGCAAAACGACGTTTGCCGGATCAGCTAGTAACTATATATGCTTCTAGGCATATCATGAAATATGTGAATATTTAAAAGTTACAATCCTATAGATATATAGAGGTAGTACCCGCCTTCATAAATCGGGTTAAAAGTGGTTCGTGGTTAAAAGTGAATGCCGGAGATTCTTGATTAGATTCCGGGAAAAATACCTGCAATAACTATTGGGGTTTAGGATGTTACAAGATATCTATTAATACTACATAATATAACTCGCACAATAATTTTTTAAATCAGGAAATCTAAAAAAAAAAATATTTGTGAGTACAAAAATTCATTTATTTTCTGTTCTTACAGTAACTACTATAGCATTAGAAACATTAATAAAAAATTTACTAAGAACATAATATCATATACCTAACTATAAACAAAACAAGAAAACATGAAACCTAAACCTTTTTATAGTAAATTATGAATAATGCAATCTATGTGAACTCAGACTGTGTGCAATTAAATAAATCAGTCTCACAAATAAGTCAACATCAGTCTAAATAATAGCCATATACATAGCAAAAATAATACGAAAACCCAGCGTTTTCCTTAAACTTGTTGAGAACGGTTTAGAAAATTTTGTTCGAGTTTTGTACAAGCATGTCCATTGTAAACTTCCGAGCTATAATAATAAGGACTTGAAAAACTTCTCAACCGCAAACTAAATTTAATATAAAGATTAAAGAAGATTGCTGAAGATTTTGGAGAAAGAAATCAAATTGACCTTGCTGAGATCCTCGTAATAACGCCGACCCTAATTGAATAAGCCCGAGTACAAATTATAGTCAACGTAAAGTAACTCTTATGTACTATAATTAAGGACTCTTTTTGAGGTCACAAATTTAACCAAGTTCGTGTATTGTTTCAAAATGAAGCACAAATGTGATGATAAAGCAATTGTGGGTAAAAACCTTTCTTGTATCAAGATAAGAAATTTATCACTTTTAACAGCTTATTTTGTTATTTAATATTTAATGCCATCTTGTTTAAGATATTCTTTACATATTAGAGACTTATTTAAATAATTAGTACCTAACTACTGGGCCATTTCTATATCTGATTTTTTTATTCTCAAGTAAGCGCGCTGCCGGCCTTTACAGAATTGGTATGCTCTTTTCTTGAAGGACCCTAAGTCGAATTGGTTCGGAAATACTTCAGTGTACAGCTGGTTCCACATGGTGGTGCGTGGCAGAAATTGCCTTAAGAAACGCTCAGTTGTGGAACGACGGACGGTATATTGTATTCTGCCTTGTCGTCCGATGATGAAACTCAGCTGCAGGTATTAGTCCGAACAACTGGTGTTCAAGTCAAAATATGCTGGTTTTCCGTATTCCTTCGCCGTATGGACAAATATTAGGCGCAAATAGAAAAAAAAAACAATGGTGCATGGCATGGTTTGAGCTTTGTATATGAGTTTTGTTCGAGTTAAGAATCTCACGCTAAGATAATAGTCGAAGTTTAGCGTTAAGTATGTTTATCAAAAACAAATTGATTTCTTAGCCTGAAACAAATTATACAGTGTTGTTCTTTTGAGTCACATTTCGGTACCGTTGATGTGCCTTCAATGTACAATTAATACCTTCAAATCTCGGATATTGAATTAACCATTAAAAAACACTAAATCTCTCGGTAAAACAATACTTTTACAGTTTACGGCTTTGCTTCGTCTACGCAAATAGCGCAGCGTCGTTTTAGGATGAAACTTTATTCTTAATTATTTAAAAAAGTTTACAACAATACGTAGCTGACCAAACAATTATGTGAAATAGTCAATGTCGGCGTTAATAATATGTCCAAAGAGCAGTACAATTTAGATTAAATTTACTGGCTGATCAATTAATAACTGATTTATATTGCTTCCAATTAATTTAATTGTGAACTTTACAAATATAATCAATGGTTTAAATGACCATTTACGCTTAATGTGTGTCAAAAAGCTCGACCGTTAGTGTTTTACTATTACTATTCAAAAATTATCTAATACATTTCTATGCCGTCACCACTAATTCACATAAGAAACCACTTGCCTTTTGTTAACGTACGGTTAATTACTCTAAGATCTTAGTTTTAACGTAAGCATATAAAATCTGCATTTCCGTATAATATAGACATTAATTAGCTATCAACCGTGCAATGTATAAAAACAATTACAAGTGTTTGAACCAGATTTTAATTACATTATGCCTTGCATGCAAAACCTAATACCGAGTCACTTGCAGGTTTACGACTCCAGGGTATAGGTTTTCCGCCCCACTAATCTGTAAAAGGTTTTATAAGAATTGAGGCCAGTTTCAAAGGAATATTAAGTTATAACACCAATGTCTGCGTATGACGTAATTCTTTTTATTACAAACGGAATTTAGCGTGAAATTTTCGCTTACCTAATCCGTTTATGGTTTTTACACTTTATAAGCCTAATTAATAAACAAATGTATGCTATTTATATATTTGAATTATACTAATTAATAATAAAGGTAAGATGGATAGGATTTTATAATATTTTTTTTGTCTTTACGTTTTTTTTTTTTTTTTTCCTTTATTTTACAAAATAATATAATACAATCATAATATGTTACATTAGAAAACCGCTGTGGTTTGTATAAATGTAACCATAGCAGTCTTGTTTAGGAGCGCGACAAATGCATATAAAAGTAGTTTTTTAATTTACTTTTTATGTTGGTTGGCGTTAGGCAATCTAAAATCTGATTGGGTAGACCATTTATTAGCCGCGGTAGCAAATACCTCAACGTTCTCTCGCCGTATACGTTGTTGTGAAAATATCCCTTGGATATCAACTGAATATAGCATAGTGCAACGATCTACAGTGGCCATAGACGATGACATATTTACTTTATTTAGTATGCAAAGTTATATGTAGCTGTATGTAAGGTTATGAATGAAAGCATTTATTACTTGAAAATAAATGAAATGCATTCCAATTCCATATTTATCAATAAAAATATCCATTTGCTAGAATGTCAGTTGTTGTAAGCATTATAAACATGCTTCATAATGGATCACAAATGTATATCTACGCTAAAAGAATGATTTTAAAATAAAAGCTGAAAGGTTGAACGTTATAACATAAAACTCTAAAACGAGAATTTAATATGCACTCAAACAAACATTAGCACAAGGAAGAATACTGATGCACTGCACCCTGAATGCTGAAACTGCACCAGATAATACATCAAAACTTTGCAGCGTATATTTTTCATGTACAATATATTCAGAATACAGGATGTATAAATTCACACATTATTTATACATCCGGTATTGTGAAATTAAAGTAAAGTAGAGTACATAGTATAATTGTGTTAAGCCTAGTGCTTAGAATTGTATTGTTCCGAATTTTGTTTCTATATCCGCAAATAAATTTGATCAGTCGCTGAAGCGAAGATTGTGTTCACTGGTCGACCAAAAAAATTACAATGTATTTCATATAGGGAAAGCTATACATCTACTTTCCTATAAATATAAATTATTGTTAGCTGACTTAGCGCTGAGTCAAAAACATATTGTATTTTGACTTAGATTTCTACTGCTGATACGATAATTTTCATGAGATATTCCCCTCTCATTTTGTAATTAAAATAAGAATAGACATAAAAATCTGTTATTTAAAAATGTATAATACTAATTGCCAATCACTTGCAATGTCACAAAACAATAGTGTTGCTTTAAAATGTACAGGAGATCACTTGATTATAAATAAATTGGATCTTTAGATTACAAACTTACAATCTTATCGATATCATCAAACATCACTACGATATGAAATAAAATAAAAGAAAAATTAATAACTTCGATTTTGTTCCCTTTGGAGTAGACTCTTGGGCCAAAGGGTTCAAGTGCACAGGCTCTAATTAAAGATTTAAGTTGCCGCCTAGTAACGGTGACACCAGAGCTGCTGCTTTCTTCGCTCAGCGAATGAGTATTGCAATACAACGAGGAAATGCTGCCACCGTTAAAGGTGTAATTAATAATTAATTAAATATTACTACTATTATTATATTATTTTTTATATTTTTAATTTTGTATTTATTAATTTTTCTCAAAATCTCTCAGTCATATAATATTCAGTAAAACAATAATATTTATTTTCCACCAATTATATTCATTAGTAAAATGTATCATTATTGTTGAAAATAAATATAATAATTAAGTCAAATATATGTATTTATACATTTCTATTATTGAATTGATTATTTATAATCGTTGTTATGCCTATTTTTTGTATATCACAATATTTCATACTGATAATAGTTCTATATGTGAAGATAATTAGAGGTACTTTATCTTGGGGACTAAATTTGTATTGATTTTTTTACTCGCCAATTTTAATTAAATTGAAAACTAATTGTTTTAAATTGATTTTTAAACTTCCTATTTTTCCGATATTATAACGTTACTGTAACTCTTATTAACTTTCAACGATTAAATTTAATAACAAGTCCTAAACTGTAACTTTAATAAATGGGATTATTTTGAAAGATGAATAAGCCATATTATAAACGATAGAGTATAAGTGATAGTCTCCTTTGTTTAATTAAAAATAGATAAAATCACGCTTCTTGCTTATATAACAAAAATGAACCGAATTACACGAGACTTAGAGAGTTAGCCGCATGAATACTGCAGTACACTTTTGAAAGATAAATAATAATTTATTCATAAAATATCGATATCACTATTAATATACTGTATTACAAATGACCAAAATAATAATGAAAATTAATTAAAATCTAAAAAATCAAAAGTGGAAAATGCTATGGAATATCTGCATCGAAAAAGATTTCAATAAGAATTGCATTTGGGAAATGAACTATGAAGCTATCATAGTTGTATTCTAAAATTATTTTTTTAACCAAGCTAAAACGTATTATTATGGAGTATTAAGAATGTTCGTTTGTGATTATTAATTGTATAAGGTGAGAGCAGTTTCAATATTTAAAGTATACAATGTCCATAATGTGAATAAGCATTTCATTCTCCTAACACAATGTTAATTAATATATATAGTGTGCTGAGTACGAACGAACAATATAATCAAGGAAGACAATCAGCCGACTTAAAGTTAACAGACCATTAAGATGTGAGTACCGTTTTTCGAAACGAAATAAACATTTTAAGTAGTTTTCAACATAAAACGAGCACTTTACGATCACAATTACCTGAGATTATAATCACAACAATTCTCACTAATCACTACACACTTTATTTACACAACTATTATAATTAATATTACACGTAGTTTCAGATTTTCAGGCGTGAACCGCAACCGTCGTAGAGCACGCGTCCGAACTGCTACGCCGATGCGACCGTACTGGCTACGGTATGCTACAATCTGCTACGATTCCGAGTATTCGCTGAGATTTGGGAACTGATAACTTTTTGGTATATTAATTAACGTTAATTTGTATTATTTATTCAATCACGTAGATTATAAACACTCACATTTATATGGTTTGAATTTAAACAAAATATATATTTCAACCTAATTATAAAGTCATTACTGAATCTAATGCCTTCATTATATCACAATTTAAAAATTAAATTACATTAAGGTATTTTTGAAAGTTACTTTTTAGTACTTCGGTGTGTATGATCACGTCAAGTATTATATTAGTTTCAAGTATAACTTTTAGTTATATATTTTATAGTCTAATTTTTGCATATATTTAATAAATATCAGCTAACGCTGTAAGCGTTAATAAGGCTAATACAAGGTTCAATAAAGAAAGAAAAAAAAAAAAAAAACCAAGACAAAAAAACACAGAATAAGATTACGATGAAGATCGGATAACATATTTTAAAGACTATTTAATCAACGATACTTATTTTACGGTTTATTCTATCTCCCTTTATCAATAAAGAACAGACGTCGCTAAAACGATTTTCGTGTTAGCGATCTAAATGATCGATATTAAAAAGCTTCAATTACCTAGTTCACTTCCGAAAACAATTAACCGACTGACAACTCCGACTGCATCAAACGTTAAGCCAGTTTCAAATTTCCTTTACCGAGAATCAATTGGGTCGGGTTTCAATATAGCTAGAAGCTTTAGAAGTCTGTTATGTAATATTGGCTTTGTCATTATCTCGCTCTCATATTTTTATTATTTTATCACTTGTTTATCTTTTGCGTATTTTCAGTGTATTTGTTCTATGAATATTCAAAATCAATTTTCGTTTATTTGACTAATATTACTCAAATATATGATTGCCGATTTCGTAAGGTAAGCAAGCAGGCCAGGCAAGTTTTTAAAACTGCACTAGAAGTTTTAAATAATATATGACCTGTATCTATTTGTCCTGTATTAAAAGGAAGAATGTATTATATGTGTTTGTTTATATATTAAGACATGAATATCCTTGCAGCTAATGTTTGGTCAGGGTTATTGGTCCTTTCATATTGATGATGCTGCACGATTGACGTGTCAAATGAATCGATCATTTGGCACTTCAATCATTCAAAGCGGTCCACAGACAAGCCATGTTTAAACTTACACAAAACAGCATACGCGTCATATCTTCTATTGTTTTTGATCTCGATTTAAAAGGATAAAAATATCCTAAATAGCGTTTGTATTTTATATAAATTATTCAAAATAATATCATCTGAATAAAACATGATTTATGCATTTTTGGGTGTGTCCATCACAATATTTATCTGATCGTTTGGAAACAGGGGAATTTATTTAACACGAGTTGCAAGCGATTTAATAAAGAATTTTCTATACAGATAGTTAAGTTCAATTGGTTTTATCTATTATGAGATACAGTTGTATTAAGCGTGCAACCCTTATCCCTGAAGTAATGAGTTCGTATCACGGCTGTGATCAATTTTTTTTGTAATGTAATAGGAGGCAAACGGGCAGGAGGCTCACCTGATATTAAGTGATACCGCGGCCCATGGACACTCACAATGCCAGAAGGCTCGCAAGTGCGTTGCCGGCCTTTCAAGAATTGGCACGCTCTTTTCTTGAAGGACCCTAAGTCGTATTGGTTTGGAAATACTTCAGTGGGCAGCTGGTTCCACGTAGTAGTGCCGCGCGGCAAAAACTGCCTTAGAAAACGCTCAGTCATGGAAGGTTTTTTTCACAATTTTCGGTGTGCAAATTTAGCACTTACACTGCGAAGGCAAACATCGCAAGAAAACCGGATTATGTCAAAAGTTTATGACATATGTGTGTTGATCACTTATGTGTCTTTAAAATCACAATGACATTTTTGTTAAACTTCTATATCCTATCTTAAAATACACGCATTAACAATATAAGTACGTTGGGATTACTAAGGATAACTATACCAGAGATTGCCAATAGTCGGCTTAACCAGCGCTAACGCCAAAGCTGGTTTGTCGCCTGTCATTGTGACAACGTTGTCATAATAACTAATGCATGACTTTAGTGACTGCACATTACCCGTTCGAAGCTTAAGTACCATTAACTACGAGTGTCTAGTTTTGTGACCTTTGGAAATAGTTTGACGACCAATTAAGTATCAACGATATATTTTTTACGAGTTATAAGGTATTAGTTTCAGCAATTTAATATATAGACTTTAATATAGAATCACATTATGTCCTAATTCATAAAATATGTTATAAGCTGAAATCTATAATTAAGTTACCGATGACATCAAATACTTTTATTTCAATTTTCCAACTGTTTATTCTTCTGTAGATACATTTTTCTAAATGTCTTTAATATTCATTATTTAAAAGTAATCGTACAGCGACATGTTATAAAATAAAACACTTAGAGAATATACAAAGCCAAATCATATTATATAGATAAACAATATATATGAAACAGAAAACATAAGTAAGTACATTAATATTCTAAAAAAAAAAAACTGAAATTTAACATTAAACAAACGACAATTAATACTAAATATTTCAAAGAAAATACTAAATTGTTACTGCTAAACAAAGTCAAAGTCCTCGCGCCTCTTCTAATATTTCCTCACATCCTCTTTGGTGAGGTGGAAAATATGTATCAACATCCTCATAATTAGTGTCATAGTTAGATAAAACCCGAAATATTGGCGAATTATACTGGTAGTTTGTGTTCGTATGAGGCACATGGAACAATTATTGTATCTTGTCGCAACAAATATTAATACATATGAATAATATATCTATAATATAAAAATGAATCGCAAAATGTGTTGGTAAGCGCATAACTCAACAACGCCTGAACCAATTTGGCCAATTCTTTTTTTATAATATTCCTTGAAGTACGATCGTTCTTACGGAGAGAAAAAATAAAAAAAAATGAGTGAAAAGTCTAAAAACAACACTTCTATATTCCCATACAAAATATTCGTAACAATACTTAAAACACAATTTGAACTTTGAACACCATATCAAAAAGTTCAAGCGTTAGTGGAGGGGTTCTGGGAAGGTAAATTTTTATTTTTTGGCATAATGTATTAATTTTTGTCTTATCAACTTTCTTTTTTTATCTTACTAGCTAGACCGGTGTCCCAAATAGCAGTACTTAAATACTATATATACTATAAATACTTATTGTATTTAAAAACAATAAAGAATCGACTGTTAGGCGGTACGATGTTCGCCAGGCCAGCTAGTAACTGTATAATAATTTAGATATCTTATCTTACCATTACATAGGATTGATTGCTACTGCAAAAACTTTATACAACTTTATAACACTATCAAATATCTCTTTAATAGATAAGTTATATTAAAATATTGTAACTATACATCAAAAGTAATATGACAAAAATAAATATATTACAGGGGTAAAAATATTTATGTTTCTTTTTCTGCCTTATAAAATAGAATTTATTAGACACGGTTTCCATAAAGAAAAATTGCTATTCTATATGCACTAATCACGTCACGGCTCACCCGAAAAAGCTCACGTTATACGAAAATGATAGATGTGACAGATAATAACACCTCAATCTACAGGAAGTCAATGGAGATTTATTTACGGATATCGCTGTAATTCACGTACTGAATAAACGTCGGTAATACTTCACACGAAAACCACGGTGCTTGAATTTTAAAATATTTTTGTATTGTGAATATGGGTGTAATAATATGGGTGATTGTGTATGGGTATATTGCCAATACGATATTAAACTTGGTATTAACCTTGGTGTACTTCATGCACTAAGCCACGAAGATGGTGTTTAATTCCGACGAAATGAAAAGGAATGTTTTAAAAAAAAACACCTACAAAAATTTTCAAAAAAACAAACAAGATGAATATTTAATATAAAAAATTATTGTTATACATAATTTATGTAATTAAGTCTCGATATAGGCCCAACAGCTTATGTAAGCTGGCAGAGAATAAATTATGAAACTTACCACGTTCGTCATCACATTCAAATTTAGAACTTAATATCATATGGTTTCGGTTCCATATAATTAACAAACCAAAAGTGTAACACGTTTATTGTTCGTATCTTTCTATGAAATGATATTTGTACTATTATGAATACCTATCAGTACTTTAGTTAAAACATAATGAGTGGATGAGTTTTAATAAGTTTATTCATAGAAATATTACAACGAAAAAAGATTTTTTTTCCTGAATAAACTCAAACTGGGTTTTGTGTTATTTCCATTAGAATGTTACATTATCCCTGAGTACAAAACTATATTATTTGTTTGTTAATAAGTTAGTCTAATTACACTTTCACTTCAAACTGTGTTTACTCTGCGATAGAAAGAGTCAGCTGAGTACTTATTTATTTTTATGAACATGCCGAGATAGGCCAATATACTCGTATATAACAATTCAGTTACAAATGATATATTAAATATTATTTACATATAATATTTTATATTAACAAACAAAAACAAGGAAATGTAAGGTTATTAGGAAAAACGTTCTCCTTCGTCCTTATGTAATCTAACTAAGGTTCTATTGAGGGATCATGTTATTATCGTAGAATTAATCGAGTTTTCTCAACCTCTTATTAATTTGATATATAGGTTATATTTTCGATTAAAAGACAAAACATTTATGTAATAGTTATATAAATATAATGATTCCCGTGCAACTATATAATTATAAATAAAAAAAACGGCGGGTTGCACTCTGGGAGTGCCGGCGGAAGTGAAAACTTGAATATTAACGTTGTGCATTTTTGATATTTTAGAATGGTTAGGGAACAATTTTGCACGAATTGCTTATCAGTATAAAAGTACTGTCATTTATGTGGAAGAATACAATATTTATTTATTGCGCTATCGTACACAAACATGACAATTTATATTACATTAAATACGGCGCGCCAGCTGTCTATTCTCCATCCGTCTTACGAATTTTCGATCAGGTCACGTGTCCCGACGCGAGTTCAAAAATTTTTACCCATTCCAAAAAAGTGAACAACGCCGCTAAAGAAGTTTTCACTTCAAAAAGTGCATTATAGTCGTAGACGGACTATGGTATAGACCAGGCATCAGCGTACACCGTGTGAGATAGCGAATGATCGACATATGTCGTATTTATAGTTTTAATTCATTGAAGATTGCTTATTATTGACCAAAATACACATTCGAATAAATAATTCTTGAACAAAGTTACTGAGTCGTGATGAAATAAGCTACTTACCGATGAAAGGTTATGTTTGGTTCTTTACGTTCACTATAGCTTATACAGCCAATTATGCAACAATTCACAATGACTTTAAATACACCTCTTATAAGGATAAAGTATTAAAATATTGGTTTGACT